>CM060695.1:74069623-74794623 GCA_030686995.1 Artemisia argyi | reverse complement strand
CTTCCATTCCATCAAGGTGAGTTCTTAGCCCGTTTTTATAAATGTTTTATTAATGCTTTGGGGGAGATACATGCTCAACTACTACTTTTACTTTCATAAGTATTTTAAACTATTTACATATTACTGTGGGACCATAGCCCACCATTTTATACATTTTATATCTCATGGAGAGATGACTGCTATAAACATGTTTACAAGTAACTTATTAACTGTATGCTATATCTGATTTCTCCTTCCTAAGTTTACTATTGCCAAAAAGTCCCTCATATCATGAACCTTAATCACTTGTAGGGTGAACGTAAATAATTGTGGATAGATCTATTAGGGATTGACAATCACCGTTTGGTTGCTAGAGGAAAGCCACCAAACGCACTTTATTTGAAATCTAATAGGTGAATGGCAAAAATCTATCCAGAGGGCCATTGTTACTATTATCCATCATATTTTATGAGATCTGTTAATCAGATGAGTGTCATGAGGCTTAGAGAAATCAGGTAGTAGTGATGTGGTCATGACACAGTGCTACAATAACTAATGTATATGAAATGACTAATTTGTGTTCACTATATAGCATAAAATCACTATTACTTGGCAAATCATAACTATTTGGTGTTGACCCAGTCAAGGCAAACCAATAAACTATTTCATGTTAACTCTGATTTTGATAAATCAACTTTCAAACTTCCATATAGCATTTCCTCTAGGCATTAAAAAGTCAAAGTTGAAAATAGCATTTACATTGAGTCAAGAATGCAACACTGCAATCCATTAGTCAAATGGTAAATGACATTTTCCATTTGAAGTTTGACTTTCTAAAGTCAGAATTGCAAATCCATGAGTCAAATTGTTGTCCATGATTTGCAACATTCAACAAGAGTCACCCAAACAGCTAGTGATATGAGTAACAAAAAATTTGCAAAACACAATTTAACCAACCAAAATGCTACCATTTAATGTGCGTGTTTATGTTTGATCTTAGTGGGTAAGGATTTAATGGGGTGGGATTAAATATACTAAATATCAAATTGAGGGACCAAATGTGAAAACTCAACTTAATAATGGGCGGGAGTTTTAAGTATGGCAATGGCAACATAGACAAATTGAGGGACCAACTGTGAAAAAAAAAGTCATTATTAAAACCCTTGACCCTGTCTTCCCTGAGATGATAATAACTTTTGTGCGTTAACCAATAAACCCATCTAACCGCCTTTTCCTCACATATTTCCCAATGGAAGATTTCCTAACGTTGAATGAACTTATGGAAGTGGTTGATTCGTCACGCTTACATGATCGAATGGGATTGTGGTTTGGCCAAAAAGCTTCAAAAGAAGGGTTTTTTAAAAACTTAGTTCATGCGTGTATTGATCATCTAAAGAGGCTGATACCCAAGCGTAGGGAGCTGAGTAAGGAGAATGAAGCTTTGGGATAACGTGGTGTGGCGCATGCCAGTTTGGATGCGCTGAGAGAAACCCAAGCCAGGCACATCGACCTACTTGCTCGTTTGATAAAGATTTATGGTGAAGCTGATGAAGGTGTTCATAAGCAGGAGGTTATGTTGCGAAATTGGCTGAAGATAATTAGTCACTTTTGGGTATTTTAAAGTGGGTAGGTAAATGGGGTCTTTTGGTTCCTTGTTTTCAATTTTTAGGTTGTTAACAGGGTTTTGTAAATGTATGTTTCCTTTGGTTGTTGATGAAGGGTTGATCTAGTTCCTGATGTTATTGTAATGTACTCTATGATGCAATATAAATCTATGTTTTAGCATTTCTATTGTGCTATTTGGTGTACTGTGTCTATCAGCAAAAACAAACACCCCTTTATATCAGGAAACATAAACACATTGGTTATAATTTTGGTATAATTAGTTGGTGATGTATGTATATTTTGATTTTTAAGATTCCATTTGATCGGTTTGCATTCGCATATTTAGGTTAGGGGTTGTTTGGAATAACCCATTTTTAAAGTCAACATATACCAAAAAATTATTAACCAACGTGTATATTTTTAATCTATTAAAACAACCTTTGTATGCATTTGTAGTTTTAATTTTTGCTGTTTACATTTTATCAATTTGCAATTGCATATGCAGTTTAGGGGAGTGTTTAGAATAACCCAATTTGACTTATAATGTCAACACATACAACAAAAGTGTTACTAATTATCCATTTGAAAACCTAAAGTTATGCAGATAGATTGCATCAAACTAATAAAACATTGTCTATAGACAAACCCATATGGTTTATCCTACACAGATAGTTACATAACATTGTCTAAGCATTCGTCACATACTACAAAAACTGTTTATAAAAGATCATTAATCCAACTTACAAACAACCATCAGCACACATCAAATTTTAAAACTCCTTGTGACCTGTTTGTGTCATCACTTAATAAAAGCGGACCATTGAACCTTGACCAAACCCTGCTTCCGCCATCAACTCCCTGAAACTAGCTGATGAAACAATTGCCACTTTCCTCTTCACCTTCCCTTGACCAACTAGTTTTATTCTCTCATGTACTTCGTACACTTTATGTATCCTTTCATGCTTCACAACAGCGACAGGGAACTCATACAAGTTGTACTTCTTCACAAGTCTTGATGGTATATACTGATAGAAAATGTACAAAACTTAGCATTAATTTTTTTTGGGTGATTCTATCAGACTTTATGATCTATCAATCATTCTATCAGACACACAATATCTCAGACAAATGACAGCTATATATATATCTTATTAAGCAACTCTGTCACTACTGCTTCCAAAACAGGCCAAATACATACAAAAAAATATAGGACCACATCAACCATGCATAAAGGAAGTATAGCAAAGTTTCAATACACTTACAAGTTGCCCATATCTCTAGAAGTATGCAGTCATCTTTATGTAGAATGCCCTTTCTTCTTGGTCATGGACAGTGTGAAACGTCCAATTACACATCCAGTTCATCTAGCGGGCTTCAAAATATGAAGTTAATAATACATAAAGTTAATCAAGTTAATAATCCAAAATGTTACACTGATATCATATACTTGATGTAGTTAAAGTTAATAAAGATAAACATACCATAGTCATGTGCTTGGTGACAAAGGGCAGTCATGGCTATGTTGGTGTTGTATGTCTCCACTGTTGTGATGGCCCCTCCTTCATGTTCAAACAACATAACATTATATTCCTCCCCCGGGACAACCTGAGTAAACACCATCCACTGACCAGGTTTCATGTTCAAGTCTTGGACCACTCTCTCCCAACCACACCCAAACAAGAAGTGTTGGGTTTGGAGATTCTACTAACTCAGAAATTTTTTAAGTGTTATTTTGCTGCTAGAGTATATGATTCTGCTGCTAGTGAAAACATTCTGCTGCTAGAAATACAACTGCTGAGATTCTGCTGCTAGTGTATTATATTCTGCTGCTTAAGTGATATGTATTATAGTCGGTTAGAAAAATATAGAAAAGATGTTATCTTGTGTAGAAAGTTATTGTAAACCAACTAGGACTCCTTAGTCTATAAAAGGAGGTTCCTAGGGTTAGAATAGATATGTATCATTGTTAGAGTCGATTCACTTCAAGGTTGTAAACCCTAGCATTGTTGAATGCTCATATATTATTAATACATTGAAGTGTTGATTGTTTATACTGTTCTTCTTAAGTTAAACATTAATATTCCGCATTCTTGATTAAGTTACAATAAAATCTAAGTAAACTTCTATTAGATCATTTGCTCAACTGGGATCAACAAGTGGTATCAGAGCTTGTGATCTAGAAGTTTTAATCAAGAAGAACTTGTTTTTACTCAAATATGTTCCTTAACAACCACTGAAGTCATGGGTGATGAAACACACATGGTTATTGCCTCAAAAGTGCCCATGCTCAAGCAAGGAGAGTATGAGCTTTGGAAGATGAGAATATGACAGTACATGAGGATGCTTGACTACAACATGTGGAATGTAGTTCTGAATGGTGATCAACTTCCAAAGATACTTGATGGGAAGGAAGTACCCATTAAATCTAAAGAAGAAAAGGCTTTGAGGAAGTTGGAAATCAAAACTCACAGTATTTTTATGATGGGTTGACCAAACCGAATTTTTTTGGTAGATTCAGCCCAACTTGCCTTGATGGCTTGATCCTGACCTTGTAGCGAGTAATCGCTGATTACTCAACCTTATAATCCGAATTTTATGACACTGATTTGAAGATTAATGATGCATGCTTGAGTAATTTATACTCGTATAATAAAAGACTATAATTTGATGGAATTATTATTACTAATTTGAAGGATACAATGATATGTTATATAACTAGGATTATAATTTGATACAAGTGTTACTGATTTGTAGAGATATGTTTATGGACAATTGAGTAATGATTATAGATTATATAAGTAGGACTTAGTTTGATGAAATTATAATTAGATTTGAAAATATATGATGCATAGTTGAGTTATAATCAAAGGTTACGTAGTTTGACATGCTGTTTTTGTTCTATAATTAGGTAATGATGATAGCTTATATAACTATATAAGTCCATGCTACTGTTTGATTAAGTAGGATCTTAGGTTATATAAGTAGGAGTATAGTTTGAAAAAGATATTATTGATTTGAAGGTACGATCTTAAGTTATATAGGTAGGACTATAGTTTGATGAAGTTGTTACTTGAGAAAAGTTCAATACGAAACAACATTTATCTAAAGAATAAATGCTTCAATCTACACCATCCAACTCTTTTAGATCTAACGGTGCAAATTAATCTTTATTATAAATTAATAAAAAACGGAATGGTAGTTTTGTAATTACGCAACTCCACCTAACATCCCACCCCATAAACCTAGATCTATCTTAACTCACTTCATCATCTACAAAAAAAAAAAAAAAAAAAAAAAAAAAAAAAAAAAAAAAAAAAAAAAAAACAACACTCAAAATCCCACCACATAAACAAAACCGAATACACAACATATCTCCAAAAACCTTAAATCCGATTCAACGGCTGTGAGATAACGACGTTCTTCCACAGATAACGACGACTGTGAGATCCACACCTGGTAGTTAGGGCTGACGTCATCATCAGAAGATGAAGATGAGCATGTGGTTGATGAGAGTATACTATCTAATGACTCGTGAAAACAGTCTTCTTGTTCTTGTTCTTTATAGTTATGAGATTTGCTCATCGTTTGGGCATTCCCATCGAAGAATGAAAATGCCCGGAGTTTGGTCAGAAATGTCGCCGGGAAAATAACGGATACGGTGAGTGTTTGGAAACGGTGTCGTTTTTTGGTTTGGGGTTTATTATATTATGTGTGTGATGAATAGAATATAAAGAGTGTATACACAAATGGTCTAGTTGTAAAATTATATTATATAAATGTAAAAAGAAAGAAAAGAAATGGTTGTCAATTATTTTGCGTATGCATTTGTGTTGGAGACAGAGACATGCTTTAATTAAATTGTATTGTCTACATCTTTAATAAACACTTTAAATAATATTTTAATTGGGAAGATGTAAGGAACAAAGTATTTCTCCTTAACGCAACTCTCACCAACCTACCCATATTTGTACAAAAAAAAATAATAATAAAAAATCTAACAATGGCAGACAATGACCTTAGTATGATAGCAATCACTGATTAAATGTTAGAGTATGTGAAGGCTAAATATGAGGATACTTGGTTAAAAAGTAATGAAATGTCTGATGAGACGTTTGAAGATTTACGCAGATTTGCCAAAGAAGCTGATGTGATGAAAGGTTAGTAGTCGTTGTTTTGAATTTGCATGGTTGACATATTAAGCTTAGTAGTCAACTGTGACCCTAAATAACCCTATTATTTTTTCAAGAAATCCAAGCAATGTTAGAGTCTGATCATTCGCTGGAATATACCAAACTAATAGTCTCTAATAATATGATTGACTATGTCATGGCTAAGTATGGGAATAAGTGGGATATAGAAGATGAAATATCTGATGTTATACTTGAAGACTTGTGGCAAAAATATGGGAATAAGAAGTTTGCGAAAGGTTAGATTTAATGTTTGCAAAGTAGGATACTAGTAATGGCTGAACTCTGATGTCTTTCTGTTTTGGCTATCTTTCGAGATACCAACTCTAAAGAAAAGGAGGTTGATGTCATCATTATTTCAAACACATCTGATGATGATTTTGGGTTGTTGTCTTCTAAGAATAATTCTCCACATCAAGGGTTAGAAAGGGAAAGTCTTCCTCTTTGAAAGCTTCCACTTCCCAAGCTTCCAAGGCTTCAATGTTCGTGAATTTAGAGTTTCCCAGATCAAGGTGTAGATAATCAATGAGTATCGGATATTCACTTGAAATCGTGTATCACTATCCAATAGAAACTATTCGACCCTATGTCTGGGTTACACGAATATCTCTATGGGATAAGACCAAGTGATGTTCTTGTTTTAGGCACAAATCAAGAATAGAATCCTATTCAAGTGTTTAGGGTTTGTGTGTTGTAAATCCATGCAATTATGTTATTATTTATAATAGAGATTTCTCAAACACTAGCCCATAAAATTATGTATAATTAACGGCCCATTAATTATATCATAATAGTTTCCAAAATAGCAGGAATCAGTGGTTAAAACGAGCATTACAATAGAACTATTAGTGTTAACACTACCAGCAGAAACGTAACACTACCATCAGAAATGACCAGCAGAAACATAACACTACTAGCAGAAACATAACACTACCAGCAGAAACGTAACACTAAAAGCAGAAACACTAAGAGCAGAAACTCTGCATAACCACTATTGAGTCAGGGTATTCAGGGACCTAATGGGTGTACACTCCGTACCTCCAAACCCATTACCAGGTATGAATTGATCCCTCAAGTGCACTAAATTTTCCAACAAGCCTCCCCAAATTTAGTACACTTCCTTTGCATGAAAATTAAACACAAAACAAAAAATATGCATAAATGAAAATATCTTGAAGATTGAATTCTCATCTTAGTAAATTATACGTTTAAATATTCGAGAATCAGGGTGTTCCAAAGAATTGAACCTTTCAACCCATTTGAATACCTGAAGATAAAATACACATACATTTTCAAACACTTAAATACTCCTGACACTATACAAGCCATGTGTCCATACCCAATTTATAAATGTTGTAAAAGCTAAAGTCCAAAGCTTCCTGAAGCAGAAAAACTTCAATATTTACATAGGTGGTTCCTCTTTATTCATGCTCCTGCTTAGAACTTTTTCAAAGAAATTAACCATTGAGAAGTAAAGACTTCATCCTCCTTTTCCAGAAGGTTCTGAGCACAACCTTGGGATGACAATAAAACTTGTGCTCCAATCCACTAAATATTCAACGTTCCACATTGAACTCAGCTCCCAAGTTTCCTTAGGAGGGAGTTAGGTGTCTTAGCATTCAGCGACTTAGTTGGACTTCAAACCCATCCCTTTAGCAGACTTTAAAACCAAGTCTCTAGTTAAACCCTTCGTCAAGTGATCAACTAACTTTTGTTGAGATCTAACAAACTCTATAGATACCACCCCATTCATGATAAGCTCACGAATCATGCTATGCCTGACACCTAAGTGTCTAGACTTCCTATTGTACATCTGGCTATAAGCCTTTGCCAATGTAGCAGCACTATCACACCAGATAGAAATAGGTGCTATAGGTTTAGGCCACAATGGGATCTCAAGAAGCAAGTTTTTCAACCATACTAAAGCCACAAATTCATGTTCCATTGTTGAAATGGTGATGCAAGTTTGTTTCTTGGATGCCCAAAAAATTGCATCTCCACCAAGTAGGAATACCCAGCCACTTGTAGACGAATTGTCTTCAGTGTTACTGATCCAACTTGCATCAGTGTATCCTTCTAATACTGAAGGATAACCAGTATATGAAAGACTATAGTCCATAGTTCTCTTTAAATACTTCCGTACCCTCTGAATTGCTTGCCAATGATGAGCACTAGGATTACTAGTATACCTGCTCAGTTTACCCATAGCAAAAGCAATATCAGGTCTTGTACAAGTCATGACATACATCAAGTAGCCAATCACCCTGGAATACTCAAGTTGAGATATAGCTTTACCTGTATTAGGCATTAGCTTCTCACTTGTATCCATAGGAGTACTCACTGGAGTACACTCAAGATAATCAAATTTCTTCAACACTTTCTCAATGTAATGAGATTGATAGATAGAAATTTTGTTACTTTCATGTTTAATCCTTATACCATGGATAACATCAGCCTCCCTCATATCCTTCATGGAGAACTTTGATGACAAAAATGCCTTAGTCAGGTCAACCTGATTTTGGTCAGTGCCAAAGATCAGCATATCATCAACATATAGAAAAATGATGACTCCTTTACCACATTCATCAAATTTGCTATATATATATTTGTCAGCTTGGTTAAGTAAATAACCATTAGACAAAACCACTTCATCAAATTCTTGATGCCATTGTTTAGGTGCCTGTTTTAGTTTATAAAGAGACTTAATCAGTTTGCACACCTTGTTTTCATTGCCAGGCATGATGAAGCCCTGAGGTTGGTTCATGTAAACTTCCTCATCTAAGTCACCATTCAAGAAAGCTGTCTTCACATCCATCTGATGAATAACCAGATAGTGAATTGATGCCAAAGCAATTACCAATCTTATGGTACTGATATGAGCCACAAGGGCATAAGTATCAAAATAGTGTATTCCTGACTTTTTGTTTAAAACCCTGAATGACTAGCCTAGCCTTGAACTTTTCAATAGTTCCATCTACCTTCATTTTCTTTTTGAAAATCCATTTGCAACCTAGAGGTTTGCAACCTGGTGGTAGATCAGTCAACACCAAAATGTTGTTGCCCATGATGGAATCCATCTCATCATTAATTGCTTCTTTCCAGAAAGCAACATCCTGGTACTTCATTGCTTCTTAAAATGTTTTGGGATCATCCTCAACAATGAAGCAATAGGAGTATTGGTCAGAGACCTCACTCTTTGTACCTTCAATTAAGTATAATTGAAACTCAGGTCCAAATGACTTTGGAGTCCTGACCCTATTGCTCCTTCTGAGCTCAGGTTCAGGTTGTTGTTCCACAACCACATCAGGGATCTCTGAAACACCAGTATCATCAGTTCTATTTGGAATCCTCTGACTTGGTCTAGGGACTGATGAAAATCTATTCTCATCAAAAAGTGCATCCCTTGATTATTGAGTTAATTGAAACAGATTCATTAGGTTCAATAACATAGAACCTGTATGCCATGGAATGCTCAGCATATCCAACAAAGATGCATTCAATGCCTCTTTCACCAAAGTTTTCTGCTTTGGATCAGGGAGTCTTACAACAGCCCTACAACCCCAAACCTTGAGAAAGTTCAGGTTAGGTTTTCTTTTAGTCCAGAGTTCATAAGGGGTTATCTTGTTCCTTTTATTGGGAACCCTATTTAATAAATAGCAAGCTGTCAACATAGCTTCACCCCAGAACCCTTGACTCATCCCTAAATAGGAAAACATGGAATTAACCATCTCCTTCAGCACCCTGTTTTTCCTTTCAGAAATACCATTTTGTTGAGGAGTATATGGAGCAGTCGTTTCATGGATTATACCAACAGACTAAAAATACAGAGTATCCATGTACTCACCTCTCCTATCAATCCTGAATCTTTTGATTAGGGACCCTTGTTGCAGTTCAACTTTAGTTTTAAATACTTAAAATTTATCTAATGCTTCATCCTTAGTATGTAACAAATAAACATAACAAAACCTAGAAACATCATCAATAAAAGTCACAAAGTATTTCTTATTCCCCAATGAGGGAGTAGCATGTAAATCATATAGGTCTCTATGAATCAACTCCAACAGTTTAGTTTCACGTTTTACACTTTGAAAAGGTTTCTTATTTATTTTGGTCATGATGCAGGTTTTTCACTTTCTAGTGCCATATCAAAGGCTGTAATTAACCCATCCTTAGACATATCTCGCATTCTTTTAAAGTGTACATGGCCAAGTCTAGCATGCCACAGGTTTGAATCATTAAGTTTAGAGGTTGACATAAAAGCTGAATTACCAATATCATTACAATATTAAGCCTCAACATTTGATTACATAAATAACCAAAACCAATAAACACACCATGTTTAGATAAAACAAACTTATCAGATTCAATAACTTACTTATAACCACAATTATTCAAAACACTACTAGAAACCAAGTTTTTCCTAATATTTGGAACATGTAAAAAATTAAACAAAGAAACAATCTTTCCAGAACTAAACTTTAAATCCACACATCCTCTTCCATGCACCAGGGCTGTTGACTCATTCCCCATATGAAGAATAGAACCATCATTCATTGACTCATAATTCTTGAACCAGCTTCTATCTTTACACACATGAATTGTTGCTCCAGAGTCAACCCACCATGCAACATCATCATCCTGCACAAAGTACACATCAGATATATATGTAACATAATAAATCTCAAAAGACTTATTAAGTATATTCTGACCTTTTAGAGAATTGGTATTACCATTTCCTGATCCACTAGTGCCTAATCCATTGGATTTCCAATCTTAACATCATTACAATCCTTCCTGAAGTGTCAAGGTTTCCCACACTTCCAACAAGTCACTTTTGGTTTCTTGTTAAGATCAGATTTAGTGTTATCCTGATGCTTACGTTTGCCCTTGTTGTTATTTTACCTGGAGGAGTTATTATGCTCCACCATATTGACAACTGATGGACCAGTAGCATTGCTACTCTTTGGCTTGTCAATGTCTTGTGCTTTGAGTGATTCCTCAATGCATAAATGACTGCCCAACTCAACAAGATTTAATTCCTCCTTCTTATGTTTCAGCATATGCTTAAAATCTTTCCAAGAAGGAGGTAATTTATCAATGATACAAGAGACTGAAATAGCCTCATCCATGTTCATCTTGTGTTGTGTGAATCGAGCAAGTATACTAAGAAGTTCATTGTATTGTTCCATGATATGTCTAGAATCGACCGTTTTGTAATTGTTAAAATTACTTACAAGGGACTTCTTACTTGATGCATCCTCAGCCATATATTTGGCTTCCAAGGAATCCCATAGTTCTTGAGAAGATTCAACATTCTGATAAATATCAAATAGAGAATCAGACATACCATTTAGGATTAAACCTTTGCAGACATAATCATCATTCTCCCATTGGCTTCTTACCCTTACTTGTTCCACAATAGCATCATCCCCATAATCTTCAGGAATAGCAGTAGTCAGGACATACACCACATTCATACTTGACAACAAGAAGTGCATCTTCTTTTTCCATCTTCTGAAGTCGACACCTTCAAACTTTTCCATCTTAGAAAAGTTAGCAGCCATATTCCTCATAGCAGCAGCCATTGATTATCACTAAATAGTTTCTATTGATTGTTGGTGAATTTAGGGTTTCCCAGATCAGGGTGTAGATAATCATTGAGTACCGGATATTCACTTGAAATCGTGTTATCACTTTCCAATAGAAACTATTCGACCCTATGCCTGGGTTACACGAATATCTTTATGGGATAAGACCAAGTGATGTTCTTGTTTTAGGCACAACTCAAGAACAGAATCGTATTCAAGTGTTTAGGGTTTGTGTGTTGTATATCCATGCAATTATGTTATGACCTCTATTTATAATAGTGATTACTCAAACCCTAGCCCATGAAATTATGTATAATTAACGGTCCATTAATTAAATCATAATAGTTTCCAAAATAGCAGGAATCAGTGGTTAAAACAAGCAGTACAGTAGAACTATTAGTATTAACACTACCAGCAGAAATGTAACACTACCAACAGAAACGACCAGCAGAAACATAACACTACCAGCATAAACATAACACTACTAGCAGAAACGACCAGCAGAAACGTAACACTACCAGCAGAAACACTAGTAGTAGAAACTCTGCATAACCACTATTGAGTCAGGGTATTCAGGGACCTAATGGGCGTACACTCCGTACCTCCAAACCCATTACCAGGTATGAATTGATCCCTCAAGTGCACTAAATTTTCCAACATTCCACTCCCAATGCTTCCAATTCACAACCTATTAGCACCCTTGTTCATAAAAGTCCAAAAACAAGGGAAAGGATTACAAATGTTGTACTTGGTCTTGGAGTGGCTGTAGGAGGCTGTTGGAATACAAAAAGTGTAAATCATTAAAGTATGGACTTCTATTTATCTTTTGTTATAGAATAAGGTATGTTGTGTAATATTGTAGTGCCTTGCGACAGCATATTACTCTCGTAGCACTTGTATAGTTGCGAGATGATGCTTGACTATGTATGTGTATAAATACCCCCTAGCTCATAGGTTATGAGGTGTGTGTTCTATTTCATCTCAATGCGAGACTTTCTTCTTATCTCTCGTTTCTCTCACTAGACTAAAGTGTTCACACCTACTTTATCTCTCTAGGATTATAAGTAGACGTGATATTATTGGAACAACAATTGGTATCAAGAGCCAAATATGATTCGTTGTTTCATCTAGTAGTGTTTTAGTTTTCTTTATATCATAATTAGTAGTAAAAGTTTTGATCTTTGTAGATTTTAAAAACTTTCTCTTTTTAGAACATATTTTACTTTCATACGTATTTATAAGATTATTCTTAAACGTGTTTAATCTTATAAAACATGTGTTAGAATAACATATTTGAGATTAAGAAAGAGTTTTTATCATTCTATACAAAATTTTTATGAATTTGGCTATGAATTTGGCGAAGATTTGGGATGGAAAACAAGGTTAAAGAGTTTAGAAAAAAGTGTACTTTTGCTCTTAAAAATAGGGTTTTAAATTTTGCTCGCAAAATACTAGGGTTTTTGTAACACCCCCAATTTTAAAATATTTGCAGCGAAATAAAGATTGGGTGTTATTTCATAGCTCACAGTTTTCCAGTAGAAAATGATTATCAATTTAGTCATTTTAAAACATATATCATTCGAATTTAATAAATATCAGAGTTTTTAAAATGAGGTCCCAGTGGTTTTAAAGTTTGTTAAATAAGTTTTCGAATGATAGTAAAATTTATAGCCTTTGTAAGAATCCGTGCTCCTCCGTACCATCCTTGCTCATTATGGACCTGAGATAAACACATGCTAAAAGCCTAAAAGTGTCAACACAAAGGTTGGTGAGTTCATAGAGTTTATAAGTAGAGTAGTTGATTACCAAAAATCAAAAGAGTTTGTGAGTTTATACTATTCATAATAAACGATTTATTATCAAAATCAAAGTGTGAGTAAAATCCATAGTGTTTATGTAAAGGCAAACTTCCAAATCGATAAGGGACCCAGAGTATTTCAAAAGTTCGAAAAACACCATTTAGCACAATTTAGAAACCAACATATGCGCAACCTAAATTAGGCATTTTTTTACAAGCTAAACTTAATGAAACCATATAAACAAATAGAAAACAACAAAATACGAGGTTAATTATCATAGGGTATTCAACACATACATAAACATCAAACACTAGAAGAATTCCACTACGACTGTGCAGGAAGCTCAGTGGAGTTTCAACAGCTCCCTTGCCAACTCCCAATTCATCCTCACATTTTCAGAGTCATCATCATTCAAATTGCTAAGCTTGATATAAAGTATCTTTAGCAAGGGGAACACGTAAGTATGAACTTTATTATTGTTAATTCATTCACTGATCTAGGAAAAGAAGAAACACCATACTCTCGAGCTGCCCCGACCTCATTATGTTGCTGCCTAAATCTAATGAATAAATTTCCAAAGGTAGATCACATTCCAATGAAGCCTGCAAATTGAGATAGTATTGAGATGCACAACCATGGAAATTTAAGATGATGTATTTGATACATATGCATTCCACTTACTCTAATTTCTAGCGTTTGCAATTTTGGAGCTCCACGAATCATTTAAATGATGAATGATACCATTGCATTGTTTCCAAAATCGACTTCGGATAGATTTAGAGTCTTGAGGGATACAAATGCCACATGGACATTTATTGATGAGCTACCTTCTGCCAATAACTACAAAAGGTCGACTTTTCGTAAGTTTTAAAGATTACATTTCATAAGTATTAGACATTACTTTAACATTCTGTAATTTGAAGTGTGAAACTCAAATTGGTCTTACCTTGTGCTCCTGAAAATCCAATGTAAGGGAATCAAGTTTGGGAAGACTTCTCAGCTAAAATATATTGTAAGTTGTGATTGTCGTGGGATGGTTCCAAACACCGAATGACAAATACAACTTTTGTAGATTCCCAAGTTATGCAATATCCAATAGTCTCATCTCATTTGTATCAGTACAATTCATTTTAAGAGACTCAACTAAGGGACAACCAGTAATAAACTCCCAAATTGTACCGGTATGAAAATTGACGGATAACAATTCTAAACTCAATAGATTTGGAAAACTAATAAAAGATATCAAACTAGGAAAAGTAAACCAATGAAGTTCCAGATGTTTCAACTCCATACGAGAGTACATTTGGGTTGGCAACATAACTGATTCACCATACCAGTTTCGAATAATGATCTCCTCAATTCCTTGCCGAGCCAAAAACAACAGCCAATCATGAATCTCTTCATAATTGAAGACATCTTGTCCAAACAGCGTTTTGGGCTCTACGGAGAACACAAACCTTCTTACTGGACCTTTGAGCTGAAGAAACACTCTAGTAACATGCCTCCCATCAAACTTATTTGTCAAAAAATAAAAGAAATCCTCATCAACTATGACATCGGTTAGCAACGTCCACTTAAGCCTCCAGTTTTCGCTAAACTATCGATCCTCATCGCATCTTTTAGTGCAAACGATTCATAATATTAGTGATCACGTTATCCGACATGTTGCTAATATAATTCGGCATGATAGTGATAACATTACGTCCAAAAGACATGGTATTGTTGGAATTTGATTTGGTTTAGTGAGTTCTGGAAAATGAGAGTTTGGATTTCGTTTTTGATTTTCAGTAAATCAAGTTTTTTTAGTTTGGATTTGGTTTTCATAAGGTTTGTGTAATTATGGTGGGTATAGCCATATAGGGGTTTGGTGGGTGGGTTTATTGGTTCACGTGCACAATTAACTAGCGTATCATGGAAGAAACGGTCAAGTTGCAAAGTCAAGTTCATGATTCGTCCCTAACGTTAACTGTTGGCTTAACTACGGTGTAGAGGTGTAGTTAAAACGTGAAAGGTCTATTATGCCCCTCAAAATATAACACAAAATGTGCATTGACCGAGACCAAATGGGTCAAGGGACGCATTCGGCCTCAAAAAGTTGGGTTTTGGACTCCAGGCTATGATTTTCCCAAGTTTGAGGCCCAGACGATGTTTCTGGGAAAGTTCAGGGACCAACGGTGTATTTTTGTCTAGTAATAATGAGTATTAAGTACCTAACATTTTAATCACTTTTATAATGATTATTAAGTTTAAAAATAAGAAACTCTAGCCACAAAACTACAAAAACCAAAAAATATAATTAAATTAATCATTTATTTATCTCTTTAATAAATAAAAAAAAACATGTGCAACCAATGGAAAGATGATATACTGATGCATTTACTAGCCACAAGTACCCATTAAATAATAATAATAATAATAATAATAATAAAACAATCATGTGGGATGAATTTACTAGCCGCAAGTACACCATTATTTCACTTCCTCTCTCCACTATTAGCTTCTTCCCCAAAAAAATCTACTTCAAAATTTCTTTCTATATAACATGAATCTTCAATTTGAACAACGTTTTTCGGAACATGAAAACTAGCGACCTAGATCACGATCCCGAGCGATCTGGAATGCGATCGTACCGCGTTTGGGTACGAGCGATCCAGTACGGAGATCGCGGGTAGGCTGGCGTTTTCTGTGAATGGTGCGAGGTGTTGTTAGCAGCCATCGCTGAGATGGCGTGAATAAGACGATAATTATTTTGGAATTTAAAGGATGATTTTCATTTAAAGATGGAAGATTTGGTTAAGAATAAGGGTTAAAGATTTGAAGATGAAGTGAAAATGTAAATATGAAGAAAAATAAGAAAGGGTAAAGGATGAAGATGGTGTAGTTGATAATAAATTCGAAAGTGAGTTAAAAAAAGTTTGCGGGTGTATCATTTCTCATCACCAAATACAGGACCACACATTTATATTGCATTAACTCACTCTAACTTAAATCCATATTAAATACAAACACTAGCCATTATAAATGTTATACAACATATGCTTTCATAAAAACTAATACCATTTTAACCCGTTACCCAACCCGCCCATTTTAACCCATTTAAAAAACATAAAAATGTTACTTTTGGAAGAAACATGTATTTGGGGCTCTTAGCAATAATATTTATTTATTTTTTATCCTAAAAGCGCTGACAAAAACGGAGAAACAATAACCAAAATCATGAGGTAGCAGCCTCAAAGACCTACTAAATTAAAAAGGGAAAGGCCAAATAAGCCCCTAACATCAGCAACTAATATGAAACACCATAACAAGACCTGATGTTGCCTTTAACATCTATTGCCAAAAACTGAATCCACGCAGACCACTTTACACACGAGCAGACAAGAAGAAATACACATTTTTTATTAAACTTATTATTATCTATGCGCAAATTTAATAGAAAAAAGTCAATTGTAAATCAAGAAACTTCAAATAAAAACTTTATTGGCCTGATGTATTATTGTCCCTAATAAGAACCATTTAAACATTATCGTCCCTAGTTGCTAATGGCAAATGGCGCACCCCTTAATTTGTGAGACACATCTCACTTGTCAAATAACAAAGACACAAAAGAGTATCAAACATTAATCATTGATTTAACTATAGGCAAACCAAGATCAGCCCCAAACAGTGTTGTAAATATCGGTCTTGGCGGCCGATATATCAGTGATATATCGCTTATCGGCGGTCGACCGATACGATATTTCACTTATCGGTCACATTTATCGGTTTGGTCAAAATCGGTCAAATATCGGTCAAATATCGGTCATATCAGTCAAATTTATCGGTCAAATATCGGTCAAATTTATCGGTCCTGGTTCTTTCCAATCAATCAGTCATATATTGGAGTTTAATTGGAGCACTTTGGTAGTATACCGGTTCTCTCTTATAAGTTATAAATATAATTTATGTTTTGTTTTGTATTACATATGTTGCATTTCAAAAATATACATAAATTTCTTTACAATTTATGGTCTCCGATATATCACTGATATATCGCCGCCATATCGGTCTTGGCGCTTGGCGGTGGTCGACCGCCGAGCGATATTTACAACACTGGCCCCAAAAGAGAGTAAACATTAATTATTTAAATTAACTACGTTTGCATACCAAAATCAGACCCAACAGAGTGTCAGTCATTAATAATAAAATACTCCGATACATAAGCAGACATACCAGGCTTATTAGAAACCAAAATCATGTACAACAAAGGGAAAATTTTGTTAAACATATAAAGACAAGTAACAAATTAAAAACAACTCATGTTCAATCCTTAATGATTCCAAAAGTACGCTACTAATTACAACTGACCTGATCTAAACCATCTAAACTAGACGGGATGAGAAACACCTTCCTCCTGAACAGAGGAAAGAGTCAGAAGTGGACCACAATTTTGACTATGCCATTTAAGTTTTTCTGATAAATTAGTAGCTAACAAGCTATCCCAGGCAGCCCAGCTATTTGGTCTTTCTGTCTGGCTTCATATTCCACAATCCAACTTTCAGAAGAGCCTTTGCAGCATCACTCCTCCTGAATTGTATGCATCAGACATACATCTCATTACCTCCTCCAACGTCATTCCAGAAAAAAGAGTTTGATAGCCTTTGCCAAACTTTCATCCCTAAACGGCTGTTCCAACGGAAAGAAGTACGCAAGAGGACAATCTGCCGGACAGTAATCATCAGGACAAATAACACAGAGCATTTTCTTCTCTCTTACACAGAATGCCATAACTTCATAATATAACAAACATAACTACTATTAGAGAAGGCTTACTGATAGTGTTTGTGTCCAACAAATTATTTTAAAATTAACTACATAAGCATAGCAATGGCATCAAAACCCAAAATCAAGTACAAAAGAGTGTCAAATAGCAATAACAAATCATCAATAAACTAGAAACATAGATAAAAAAAGGGGGACAAGCTTGTGTTTGAAAGAACATATTAATAATTTGGGAGACAACAAAGGAAAACACGCAAACTAGATGGGATCAGAGACACCTTTCGGTGGAGCAGAAGAAGCAGCATCTTGAAACTCAGCTCTACCACCCATGCGAGTCCGCCTATTGGGTCATGCTGTCTATGCCATCAATTCTGCATCAGCAAAGCTCTCACCTCTTAGATCAACCTTACATAGGCTTTCTTTGAACAGCCTACACAAAATATTGAAACTTACCTATTCTTGGGTTGTGATCTGAAATGTATAGGTTGCAAAGAGATATCTATTTTCATCATATATGACCGAGATTTTGGATATGTAATAAGTAATATATAGCCTATTCTTGTTTCTGAATTAGCTGTAATTCCTTACATACAAGACAATGATGAGCTTAAGTTTCCAAGAAATTTTTTGATATTGATTCCGTAACGCGTAAACACCTAACTCAATCTTAGCATTCTTAATTTTGGGCACCCTTTTTTTTTTCAAATTGATTGAATTGAATTGAATATGTAAGACTTTTGGAATTATCAAAAGGGTGCCCAAAATTAAGAAAGCTAAGATTCAGTGGTTGTCCTTTAGTTTGGTTGGTTGTTGGCTAGCGCCAAGCTACCAGCCCACCATGGAGAACGGCGCACCGTACCAGATGTCGCGCCAAAGGCCTTTTTTTTTTTTTTTTAATCTGAAAGTCGGGCTGCGTTTTTTTTTTGGTTACAGGTGCGATGGAGAGAAGATTACAAGAAAGAAGATGAGATGTATATTTGTAATTTTTCCATTTTACACCCTTTTGTTTTTTACTTTTTCATTTTACACCTTTTTGTTTTCATACTTTTTCATTTTACACCAAATAGTATATGGCCATCTTTGTATCTAGATTGGAAATTTGGAATCTTGTGCAACCCTTTTTTTAATTAATTTACTTTTTAATTTGATGTTTTTATTTTTTTAAAAAAAACAAAAAAAAAAAAAAAAAAAAAATTTGTCCAGCGGCACCACATGTTTTGGTGCCAACAGTAACGGCACAAAATGTGGTGCAAAAGGGTTTCTGGTGCCGTTGAATCCTACTTGTTCTAATTATAATTTCATCCAACTAAATCCTACTTACATAATCTATAATCATTACTCAATTGTCCATAAACATATCTCTACAAATCAGTAACAATTGTATCAAATTATAGTCCTACTTATATAACATATCATTGTATCCTTCAAATTAGTAATAATAATTCCATCAAACTATAGTCTTATATTATATAACTTACTCAAGCATGCATCGTTAATCTTCAAATCAGTGTCATAAAACTCGGATTATAAGGTTGAGTAATCAGCGATTACTCGCTACAAGGTCAGTGATCAAGGCAAGTTGAGCTGAATCTGCCAAAAAAATTCGGTTTGGTCAAACTCGGTTTGTAGATTTTGAACACTTGTGTTAATGTTTCTAAACATATTTCTAAGGTCCTATGAACATGTCCTGCATATAACTTCGAAATTTATATATATATAAAACCTCCAATCCAAGTATTCCCTGACTAAGCCAATTACTCGCTACAAGGTAGCCAATCACTCAAGTACCGCCTAGTGAATTCTACTGTCATGCTTCTAATCAATAATAAATTCATCAAACCGTAGTCCAGCTTATATAACCTATCAGTTGTTCATTTATACAAGCACATATCTTGCTATCAGTAACAATTTCATTTCTATAATCATATCTTTCAAATCAGTAACAATTCTCTCAAGCAGCAGTCCTTAACTAAAACGATAACCAGCTTTCATCATTACTCATTTGAACCTCACATAGCTTCATAATCCATATCATTAACAACTTCATCCAACTGTACTCCAGCTTAATTAGCCTATCTTCGTTACTCAATCGCGCATCACATATCTTCAAACCTAACAATAGCTTCATCAAACTATAATTATATTTTCAAATCAATAACAATTAATTAAAAAACATATACTAACAAACTAAAGTCGAAATGATACATATTGAAACAAATCGGTACCAATTGTTCTCGAGCATCTTCATTAATGACTGAACATGTACACTTTCCACTTACACGTGTATAAGTCTTTGTAAGATTCGCCAAAACGTCCCAAAAAGCTGTCAACTTAGAATAATAATTTACCACTGTCATTCCATTTTGACAAACAGGTGCATTAGGGGAGCATTTCCAACGCCATAACACTCCTTCAACTTATAACCTCCTCAGGGTTTTTAGTTGATCTCCAAGCAAGGTTGCTACTTTAGGTCTAGGGTGGTGCAAATTTTCCCCATAGCATTGTTTTATAAAGAAATAACAAGTTGTTTTATAAAGAAATAACAAGTAAACTATATCTGCAGCTTTCACTTGTGACTTGTTAATGTTTACCATTGTCTTGTATATAAAAATTTGAGTTTCTCAAAGAGGTTCCACAAATTCCTAATTTAATAGTGACTTCACAATAAATCGAGCCAACACAAACGATAAAGTTTTCTCTAGGTAATTTGTTACATCTCATCTGACATAGTAAACCATATAAACACTGAATATTTCATTCAAATTACTGTTTTACATGGGTGGTTTTTTGTATCGAGTCACATACGCGAGAAAACAGCATCTGATTTACATTTAAAAGAAAAATACTTGCTGATAAAACAGTAAAATATAGTTATTTATTAAAGAACCCACAATGTCATCATAAGCATGCACCATACATAAACGGGGTGATTCACTTCGAGGGCATTGTTCAGTTTTGTTTGCAATCTGACCATTAATGGTTTAAGAGAAACTGATTGTTGAAAGATAATCCAAGGTTTGAGAAGAAAATCACTCGAAAAAGTAAATGGTCAACAAAAGTCAACAACAACAACAACAACAACAACAGCACACAACAACAACAACAACAAGAGGAACACCACGTTAACAGCAAGATCAAAACATCTCTATAATCACTTTACTAGACACATCTCTACTTGGATGACGTATCTCGATCACTAGGAGGAGCCACCAATGTAGATGTGAACCGAAGGGATAGTAGCTCTGCTCTGTTATACTTCAATCTCTGGTCTGTAACAAATCCTGAGTAAAATATATTATGAAGTAGTATACCAAAACAGTTATGAAATGCATAATATTTTAATATTTTTGTATAAGCTGGGATGCTAATATTCGTTTCAGAGCAAAGGTTTAGAGGGTCTCAATGCCCCCTAATAGATAGCTAAGCTTCATGATGCAGCAGTGCATTAGCTATGATCAAGTTAAGGTCGTAGCAACTTGTCTGTAAGGAAAAGTTAAAAACTAAATAACCAGAACAGAAATGGGTCAGACGGGGTTGAAAGTAGCCGAAGTGTACTTTAATTGCACAAAACCTTCTACACCATTTCATTACTTTCCAAGCCATACAAATAAATTGCTCATTTTGACCAGTTACCCAACACGCCCCTTTTGACATCTCTAATGATATGTAAGCAGTGAAGTAGAGCTATAATGACTACAGTGAAGTAGTTGGTGACGTTTGTATCAAACGAGTACAGCTAAAAGCTAACTAAGAATGTCTGAAGGGAAACTAGGTGGTAGATCGATCTTCTAGCACATATATGGTATGTGGTTCTGAATATACTGTAAGGTTTCTGTTTGTATATTGGGTATTTCGGTGCTTGGTGTTTCTCCTAGGAATCATCCCTTGTAAGTTCGGTGACTTAATTTTGATGTCCTGTACTCCTGTTTCAATGAAATGCTCGACATTTTTCCAGAAATGGTATGTGGTTTACATTGGATTGAAATGATGAAATGAACTGTTCAACGGTGCTAGTACGGTTTATCAACAAAGGATTGAAATATTTAACCCACCCACCTAAGTTGAGAAAAGTGGATAAGCACCACTTAATTTCTTATGAACTTATATCTATGGTTTACTGTAGATACGGCCATTTTAACCAATTTACTTACAACTCATCGTTTTGGGTTGTGTGTTTTGGGTTGTCTTTCATCTCAAACAGGTAGAATCATAAACTTGTTAAGTTGAACATACCAATAAGTCTAACTGGTTGAAAGTCACCCACTGTCATTTTTAGATGCATACATCCTACTAAAACAATTTTATTCTTCAAATTATCATTGTAATAATATTGCTTTTGTAATCATGTTTAAATATGGAAAGAAAAGTGTTTGTGGGACAAACCCACACAAACTGGCCCGTTTCTACCTTACTGAAAATGACAGTCTCAACCTGAACCTGTTATGACCACTTACCCAACCCACCCATCTTAGCACCTCAAACTAATTGCTGAGCATAGCTTGGGGAGTAATTAACACCTAAATATATCAAAGTAGAATGGGACCCAGAACAAGCAATGAACGCACCTATGATGTTAGTCATTTCAGGTTTAAGTGGTGATGACGGGAATCTTCTCTGCTGTGAAGTCCTCATACTTGTTTGTGATGGAGAATGATATTTGGCATCTTCACTGTCAGATAAAGAAATGCTCACGAGTTCATGCCTTATTTCAATCTCAGGATGGCACTGAAGAAACGACAAAATAGCATCCTTGGTTAATAGCCAACACCCGTTTAAGTCCAACACTTCTAGTGATGCTGGAGCATTAAAACAATCAATTCCCGCATTCGTTAAGACAGCGTCTTGCATACTGAGGGTTATCAAGTTGAGGACAGATGACAAGTGATGTAGTGAGGCATCTGTCAGGAAAGTGCTTCTAAGTGATAGATGATTAAGTTGTTTGAAGTTGGATATGGGAGTGATTGCTTCATCCCTAAGTGGGATATCTTCAAGATTTAATTTCTCCAAGTGTTTGAGATTCTCAAGCGCTGTTAACGAGGGAAAAAATTCTTCATCTCTGCCATTTTGCTGGATCAGACCTGGTCAGTAAAGTATATTGGTAAATATCATGTAGAGACTAGAATTCATTCAAATTTAAGTGCTCTCATTTTGCTGGATCAGATCTATGTAGTTGAATGTAATGGAAATATAAAGGCATGGAGTAGATCATTTACAACTATTATCATGTGTGGTTAGGCTGTAAGAATGCAATGGGTTTTCATATGAACTTTTCATGGCAACCTGACCAGGGAAAACCACATCCGTTTACCCATTTTGTATACAGAGACCGTATATATATCATCTCCATTTTAAACACAGTTTAATGAAAGTTACTGAATTTTGAGGAAAAATATTATAAATTAAATCGAATATTTGCTTATTCAAAACCTCAATCTAAGATTATAAGTGTAAATTACATTTTCTAGTTATTTTCAATTTAATAACAGGTATGGTAATTGACTTTTGAAACTTTTTAAGGACTATTATGTTACAAAAATTTCATAAACAAAAGGGTATGATGTAAATTTCAATCCAATCTTATAGTCAACATCGCAAAACAAACAACTCCTTTTCATTTCATTCCATTCCTTCTCTGATTTAATCATACTAAACACTACATGAGTCTTGTTTTTACTTTTTAGAATGCATGAAAAAAATCTGAAAAACTGAAAAGAATCATCAAAGATGATAGAATACCTCTCACATTTGTACCCTTCATGCTGACATTTTTTAATGAGGGTATCATGCCAATGTATGAGAGAGCAAGATCATCAGTTGGTGTGGAATCCAAAGATATAATTTCAAGTTTTGGAACATGCCCCGCTAAGACCGCAACTCCTGCTGAACTAACTCGTGTTTTGCTGAGATTTAAACTTTTCAAATTTGCTCCTACAGATGCTATATGTTCAACTGAATCATCTCCAATCAAGTTACCACTGAGATCCAGATATTCTAATACATGCATGCTTGGCAAAAAGTAAAGGTCACGAAGAGATGAGTTTGATAGGTCTAAGAAAGATAGGCAGCTGGAATCGAAGTATGAAAAGGCATCCTTAACATCTTTGAACAAAGCTCCAGCAAGAACAAATTGTGTCAACCGAGCCTTGTTGCCTTCTCCTTTAAATATAGAATGTATAGTACAATTGCTCATATTCAGGCATTTAACGGAGCTGACATTTGGTAATATTGTGACCTTGGTCCAAGCTAGGTTTAGAAAGTTTAAATTGGGAAATTTCACAAGAATCGACGCGCCTTCGTTAGATATATCGCTTCCCCAGAGATCAAGGTGCTGTAAACTAGTCAGAACCTAAAAAAGAGAACGACATATGAGAGTTATGAATAATGTTATTATCGCCTTCTCAAGGAAAAAAGGTTAGATGTGGCTAGACAGGTGGGTCCGTTAATGGCCTTATTACTAAGGGTTGGGGTTAAAACGGGCCAGTGTAAGCTGAAAATAATTATTATTATTATAAATAATTAATGTGTTTATGATTACAAGCCAATCTATTACAATACTAATACGACACTTTCGTACAAAAACAATTTAGGATCTCGTATGCATTAGCTATACGCATTCGACATGTTCTACTTTCTGCAAAATTTCCAAATATGACCCATTTGACCCGTTGAGATGAAACACAACCCACATCGACCCATGCGAATCAGAAGCGCTCAGATAGCCATCTCCAGAAAAAAGATCTGGCTTACCAAAAATAAAGTTGATATATAGGAGAGAGAACATATATATACAATCAAGACATATATGACCGCACAGATAGGAGTTGCATCAGCAATACATCACCCACGGAAAGGATGACACATAATCAAAAAGGCAAAAGAGAATTAGAATACCTGAAGAGATGCAAGGGCCTCGTCACGAATAAACAAGCCTCCCAAATCAAGCTTAGATAATCTTTTGAGTGAAGAGAGAAGTATAACACCATTCGTGGTGACAGTTGTTTCTGATACACATAACTTTTCAATAGTTCGAATAGACAGAAGGTGCTTAATGCCAGCATCATTGACCTTATTGCATCTAGAAAGGTCCACCTCCTTCAAATAACTCATGCCTGAAACAAGATCCAAAAGAAGGAAGGAGAGAGTTAATGAAATTAGAATATCTAAGTGTACTTTATCTATGTTGGACATAAAATATGTGACCTGATAGATATTGCAGGCATAATGATAAAGACAATTATGTGTTTTAACTGACCTATAATACTTTGGAACATAAGTTTCCATTGAAAATTTTATTCAAGTCAAAAACTATAAAATAAAAGCAAACAAAAAAGGGATCCAATAGAATATAATGGCTGTAAAGAAAAGAACTACATATTGCTACACTGAAAACAGCTAAAGATAACACAGCATAAAAGAAGGAAGAACACTAATATGGCTTCTTCTTTTTTTTTTTTTTTTTTTTTTTTTTATGAGGGATCGGGCTCTAAAAGATGGAAAAAGAATGTAGTGATGCCATGTGGCATACCTGAGAGAGCCCAAAGTGCAGAACTGTTTATTCTGTGACAATTAGAAACATTTAAAGATTGCAAGTATTTAAAGGCGCCAAGATATGCCATCCATTCTGCATCAACAGAGCTCTCTCCTCTCAGATCCACCTTCTCTACACTGTACTTGAAAACTCTACACAAAATATTGAAACTTACCTAAATTAACAAATTCAATAGGATAAGTACAGACTACACAGTGATATAAAGTTGCAAATGAAAAGCATGTAATAAGTGAATCTTTGATATGACTAGCAATACTATGTTAGAAGATTTATGTATTGACTAGATAAAACCCAACAGATATGCAGAATTGATAAGGAGTCATAACAACTAATTAGCATATATCGAATTCTTTAACAACATAATCACCCCAAAGGCATATTAATCAACTAAACAACTTTAATAAAGCTTCGAACATAGAGCTTCAGATGTTTAAAAGCATTAACATTTTCTGTTTCTGAGATTATTGTACGAGAAAGCTATCAGATCAAGTTGACAAATCTTAGAAGTTATATGCTATTCATGGTAAATGATATTCCAGTTCCAACTTTAAACATAATAAGATCTTAATCATAATCATCTCAACAATATGATCACTTTTCTTATCACAAATCGTAAGCTGATCAGGTAAACACCACACCTACACGAGATAACCGTGGCACACCAAATACCTATGCCAAGCGCCCAAAGCTGCTTTGCACCCCACACACAGCTCTAGATTGTGTTTACAAAACTACGAGAGACAATCATGTTAAGCACACTAAACCATGACAATACTTTTAAGCACCATTAAATGCTTATAAAGAAGACTGCAGACTTGATACTATATAAGCTCTTCTAGCACAAAGCATCTTAATGTTAAGTCGTTCACCGGGGTAGAGAGCCCTTGCACCATGACTTACCATGCTCAAAAACTTACATCAGTCTGAAACTGTAAGCATTTCAAATTTTCAATGTTGCCAAAAACATAATGTACAATAGAATATAATTGGCATCCCAATATAACTTCAATAGTTACCGTTCCAAACAGGTATAAATGTATAATCTATCACAAACTCACAATTGGTACTAAATTGTTTATCCAATGACACGTATATCTTCAAATCAACAATAATTGCATCAAAAAAACTCCTACTAAACATAAGTTACCTATAATACCAATCGTTCCTAATAAATATGTTATTGCCGGTTCAGATGGCAAAATGGTATGATCATATCTACACATGAATAACACATCAAGCTATAGTCCTACTTGTATGACCTATTTCATCAAACTGTGGTCCTGCTTAAATAACCTATTATTATGACTTAATTGTACATGATACAGCTTCAAAAAACTAATAATTCCATCAAACCACAATCCTACTTTTATAACCTATAAATTAAATATTCAAATCGATAACAATTTCATTAAGCTACACACCTACTTATACAATCGATTATAATTGCTCAATTATGCATCATTTATCTTCAATCAGTAATAATTTCATGAAACTATAGTTGTACTTATACAATATGATCATTACTCAATTGTCCATCTGAGCAAACAAATATCTTCTGAATCGGTAATAATGCTTGCAAACCATAGGCGTACTCATATAACCCTCATATCTTCAAGTCAATAACAACTTCCTCAAACTATACTCCTACCTATATAACCTAAGATCGTACCTTCAAATCAATAATAACTTTATCAAACTATACTGCTACTTATATAACCTAAGATCATAACAGTGGCAACTTAATCAAACAGTAGCGTGGACTTCTATAAGCTATCATCATTACTTAATTACAGAACAAAAACAGCATATATCTTCAAATCATAATTATTTCATCAAACTACATAACATATGCTCATAACTTAATTATACATCATAATATCATATATCTTATTCTAATTACAATTTCATCAAACTAAATCCTACTTATATAATATATAATCGTCCAATTATATAATCTATAATCGTCCCCCAATTGTCCAATTAAAACAAAATATCTCTACAAATCAGTAACAACTACATCAAAATATAGTCCAACTTATATAATCTACAATTATATCCTTCAAAATCAGTAATAATAATTCCATCAAACTATAGTCTTACTAATAACAGAAATTACTCAAGCAGTCAAGCGTTCATCATTAATCTTCAAATCAGTGTCATAAGGCTCGATTACAAGGCCGAGTCAGCGATTACTCGCTACAAGGTCTGTGACAGAGTCGAGCCGAATCGGTCAAAAATTTCGGTTTGGTCAAAACTCGATAAGTATCTAAACAATTGTGCAGATGTTTCAAATTTTAAATTTTATAAATATATAAAACCTCCAATCCGAGTATTCTCTGCCTAAGCCGATTAGTTGCTACTAGGTATCTGGCCACTCTAGTACCACATAGTGAATCTTACAATCATGCTTCAAATCTACTAACAAATTCATCAAACTATACTCCAGCTTATATAACCTATCAGTTGTTCGTTTATACAAGCATATATCTTCCTATTAGTAACAATTTCATTTCTATAATCATACATTCAAATCAGTAACAATTCCATCAAACACCAGTCCTTACTAAAACGATAACCGGCTTTCATCATTACTCATTTGCACCTCACATAGCTTCATAATTCATATCATTAACAACTTCATTAAACTGTACTCCAGCTTTATTAGCCTATCTTCAAACCTAATAATAGCTTCATCAAACAATTTAATCACATTTATAATCATTACTTAACTGCGCATCATATATCTTAAAATCAGTAAAAATCAAATTAAACAATATATACTAACAAACTGAAGTCGAAATGATACACGTCGAAACAAATCACTACTAATTGCTCATTTAAACAAGCATATACATCTTCAAATTTTAAACAGCCTCATCAAATTGTAGTCCTCTTTATATAAACAGTTACACGCTATATCTTCGAAATCGATTAAAATTAAATAACTAAAGTCAATGATATGTTCCAATCAGTAACTGAATCGCGCATCATATATATTCAAATCTAATAGTAATAATTACATCAAACTATACTATTCATCACTCAATACATATCAATTATAATCAAGTCACTTACATCTACGCCGCGTAGTTTCGCCAAATATATTCAAAACTATAGTCCTACCTACTTATATAAAATAATATCTTCAAAATCAATAACAGTTACTATTATTTAAGTGAAACTATCTGATAACGATGAATAAGAGCTTACTCGAGTAAAGACGGATATAAAAGGCGACGGTTGAGAAGGCGGTGAAGTAGAGCTTCGGCGAGATGAGACGGTAACCGTTCGAGAGTGCGGCGTTGTCTCCGCCATGTCTCCACTGCTTCTCCGCTTTGTGTAGCGGCCTCGATGGACATACGTACTAAACGACTTTCCATTAATAGAAAGGATCCGATGAGTGTCTGAATTTGTTGGTTTTGTAAGAATGGGTGATTTGATTTGAAATGAAATGAAGTAATAATTGGGGCGGAATGATGAGTTGATGACCGATTGTTTTTATAGTTGGTATTTAAGTTATGAAAAGTGACAATACTAGTCCTTGTGATTGTATAACTTGCAGTTTTTGAATACTATTCTCAGTCACACCGTCCTAAATTAATACTTATGCACTACTAAAAATACATAGATAAATTTGATCAAGTTTAACATATTATCCTTGCTTGAAATTATTACAAATTTTAAAAAAAAATTAATTAATTAGTTTAAATTAAAACTGTCATTCTACTATATTCTCTTAAACAATGTATTTTTTGTAGAGGAGAAATATTTTAAAGTTGAAGGATGAGTAGTTTGTTAAATTTGTCAACTTTTGTGTTTATAGGCGTATATTAATATTCTTATGTAATAATGTAAGATTAGTTTTGGATAAAGGGTTTCAATACTAGGTGAATTGAGTAAATGAAATAATAATATTGTTACATGAGAGAGCGGTGATGAGCCACTCTAAACCAATTGCAAATGCAAAAGCTATATGTTCAAACGCATTTGAACATAACAACCAAAACATAAACTAGATAATACACGACATGAGCTTGAACAAGAAAATAATGTAAGATTATGTCATCTATATTTTGGATAATCATCTAAAAATGTAGTCAATTTACCCATTTTCTCTAGTTGTATATAGTATTTTATTTTTTACTAGTTATAATGTCCGCGCACGCGCGAGTTTTTTTAAAAAATTTTTGAATCATATATTTTTATGTATTAAAAAATAAATAATTTAATCTTTGTTTTGTTTGATTTATAATGTTTAATTTATAGTTTTTTATTATTAGAGATAATTATTTAAAAATTTTAATCATATTATTAATTGCATCTTATCTATATTTTTTGTATTTATCTTTTACTTGTGTTTTGCATTTTATCTATATTTTTTGTATTTATCTTCTATTTGTGTTATGGATAAATATAAAATATTACCTAATAAGAAAATAATTTTTTTTAATACAATTATTACTAAATAAAGTATGAATTCATTTTTTGAAATAGAAAATTTTGTTTTATTATATAAAAGATTTATTTATTTATTTATTTATTTATTTTTGTTGTTTTTCCAACATACTCTCAAATTTCGATTTATTTGATGTTGCTTGTGAGCGGGCTAATCTTGCTATCCAATGTGCATCCCGTTTTTGCCATCTCATACTTCTTTTTTTTTTTTATTTTTTCTTCTACCTTTGATAGAAGTCTAACCCTCACCACTCGTTTTTGCTATCTCTCTTACTTAAATACGCTCGCCCCACCATAGGGCTGTAAACGAACTGAACGTTCAGTGAACATTTCATAAACTGTTCGGTAAAAAGTTCGTTTATGTTCGTTCGTTTATTAAATGAACGAACATGAACAATATTTTACGTTCGTTTAGTTAAATAAACGAACATGAACAAAAGTCTCGTTCGTTCATTTATGTTCGTGAACGTCCGATTAGGCGTTCGTTAAAGTTCGTTTATGTTTATTTATCAAATTATGTTCATATATCATATCTTTTAATTTTATAATTTTAAAATTTGGTTTGTTTAAACAAAGCAACACCTATAAAAGAATATATTGTGAAGAATTCAATAAAGTTTATGTTTGTTTGTCTATTTTCATTTATGTTCGATCGTTTATGTTCGTTTAGTGTCTTAATGAACAAATATAAACGAACATGAACAATTCATTTTTTAGTAAACGAACATGAACAAGAAAATTCGTCCGTTTAAGCGTCCGTGTCCATTTATTTGTCCGGTTAAAATTAAATGAACGAACATGAACATGGCTCCGTTCGTGTTCGTCCGATTCGTTTACAAGCCTACCCCACCACCAAGGTTATAAAAGGCGTGAGGTGTGGCATGGCCGTGCCTCAAACCTTACACGTCATGGCTGAACCTTTGTGTTTCTTAAGGCGTCACTAAAGCGGCAAAAAAATATTTTTAGATTTATGTATTTATAATTTTAGATCATATTACTCGTACTATATTAGACATTTAGACTACTACTTACTATATAATTATCAGGCCCATATACTAAATAGCTCAAATTCCAAATACTAGTTCAAAATAGTTTAAAAATAAATAATAAAAAATAAACTGGTTCAAAAAGTGGTGCCACGCCTTACCAAAAGGCGCGCCTTTTCTTGCCTTATTTCACGCTTTTTTGCGTCATGCCTAGATCAGCCTCCAAGGTCTATTTCATGGCGGCGATGCCACGCCTCGCGCCTTGGCGACGCCTTTGTGGTGCCATGGCGCGCCTTTTAGAACACTGCCCACCACTCTTTTTTTCCCCACTCTACCTAGCAAGAAACCCTAATTATGAGATCTTTTCTAGTTCATCCCGTTATTACCGCAAGTGCCAGCAAGATTTGGAGAACATGATACATTGTGATTGTCCACTTCTAATCAAAGAGCATGTAGCCAGGACTATCAAGAATCCCGGAAGAAGGTTCAAGGCATGCCCCATTTATGTAAGCAAGTTACTTCAGAGTTTACAATAAATTTGTAGTTATTAGATTATGATATTACTTTATAATCATTCATTTATTTATATGATGATACTAAAAAATGTGAGTTGTACGGGTTTCTTGATCCTGAACTTCCTTCACAAAACTACAGAGTTGTTTTTTGATTCGCATGAGGAGAACAAATAGTTGAAGATGATGAAATAGCTTTATGGCGTCAAGCATGAATCAAACAAGTAGATGGGCATGCCGAAGGAAGAGTTGACTTTTATAAGGTCAAAGGCCAAAGTGTTTGATAGGGTATTGTTAGTGGTTTTTATATGTGTTGTGTTCCTTTGTTTTGTAATGGCATAATTTGTTATGAATTTATACTAACAAGTTGAACTGACTTTCAATAATATGTTGTGTTTCTTTATGTGTTGTATTGACTTTACTTGGTATACTTAAACAATAATAATAACAATACATTGGTAATATAAGTAGTAAACATAAGTCATCACTTACTACTATTAAAAGTGTTATAACAAGGTTACATGTTAAATGCCCAATAAGGAACAAAATAGGGCAATAGAAGTGGCTTCAAATAGCCGCACTTCAATGGTAATTGGTTACATGTTTACCAATTACCATTACATCTAACTTAAGTAATTTAACATCCTACCATATCATAAGGAGCTTGGTTAATCTGTGTACAACATACACATCTTCTCTATTTCCTAGGCCTTCTAGGCATGTTTTTGTGCTTTGGTGGTAAGACCCTATACAAATCACTACCAAAAGGTCATCCCACCCACAAGAGTCAAGTATTGATGATATGCTTGATAGTACATCTCTTTTCAAAAACAAGGTAGAACATATTATTCTAGCCTTTTGTTTACTTTGAAAACCACATCAATAGCATGAGTACATGGCAAACCTAAGAGTAGCATGTATAACATGCCAAAACTTACATTAGTTTAAATATACTCTTTACTTATTCACAACAACAACACATAAACTGCTTATACATACTTTTGTTGATCCTTTCATAACTCCAACCTTTTTTGTATATTAGGACAAATGTCCTCAGTCCACGAATCCAACATTGTATCCTTTTATGGGTCACGTGATTAGTGACTTGGATTCCACTCAAAGCATCCGGGTCCGGGGACAAAGTGTTCATCTTGGAAGGCCGCGCGTAGATCCCATATGTTGGTGTTTATTAGTATTATGCCCGTTCTTATTTTTTAAGGCGTATATCTGTTCGGCCACTCCTTTGTATTCATCTATAGTAAGTTTTAAGACGGGATCGGCCAAGTAAGCTATTGGCGCTCATTCACTCAGTCGCGGCTGGCTTACCAGTGTAGGGCGGATTCTACCATATACGTTATCAAACCCCATCCAACTATCTTAATAGGTCAAATTCATGAAAAATTAGGTAAAATTTAGTTGGAGTGAAATGAGCCTTGTGAGATTGACCTACGCAGTATTTTGCTACAAATAGTTGTCGCGTTATATGTACAAATGTTATATTATTACAGTCATAACACATGTTGAATAAACAACCACAAGGTAGTATGTGTTTAAAAAAACATTAATAAGCAACAACGAAAATGTTGACCAGTTCACACTTCCTGTCCGAAGAAATTATGTAAAAGTCTATGTTAAGTTTACATTTTTGTGTGAGTCGCCCATTACACATATTTCTTTTTTGATTTTTTTTTTTAATCTTTTGGACCCAATGTAAGAACAAGCACGGTTCAAATTGAATTTTGCCAAGTTCATGTGTAACAATATTTAACTTTTAACATGACAATTGGTTATGACATTACGAGGGGGACACAAAGCATGAACTAACAAGTATGCATGACATATAGCATCGAGAAGTTTTGAGTTCAGATATGACATTTTATGTTTAGCATGTCTTGAGAAAAAGCCTTTTGACAAAAAGCAGCGCACATCCTTGTTTTGAAAGAGTTAGCAGTTTTTTTGTGGGTTTTGCATATGGTAGCAGTTTTTGGTAGAAATAGGTAAAAAGAGGTAGTAGCAGTTTTGGGTAGAAAAGGGTAAAAAGGGGTGTTGGGAATTATACTAACAGTTACCACTGTTAAGCATGGAAGATGCCACTGCTGAAGAATGCACTAGTAGTGGAAACTCATTACCACTGCTAGTACATATTATTACCACTGCTGCAGGATAATTGTTAGGAAACGTGTATTTAGATAAGTATAGAAAAGATCTTATGTATATTATATTATTCTCAGTTTATACTTATATTGTAAAGGACTCCTTGTGTCCTATAAAAGGAGGTCCTAGGTTTAGGTTTATACACGTATCAATTAGAGAGCTTGAAGGTGTAACCCTAGTGATAAGCTAAATCACTCGTATTATTATTCTTAATAATATTGGAGCTTAACGTTTGGTTAATATTCTGTGTTCATACAACTGTTCTCATTCACATACAAACTCTCAAACAAACATTCTAAGTATTAATAAGTATATTTCGCATACTTGTTAGTATCATTCAAAGTATCACTATAACACAAGTCGTGTGTTTAGATCCATCAAGTGGTATCAGATCCAGGTTTCTGATACTTTGAATTAGAAGATCCAAAGTTTACTCATTCTCACAAGATTCAATGGAGATGGAGAACAGTCAGTCCAACATTGCTGCTAAGCTTCCCAAGCTTAAACTGAATGACTATGAGATGTGGAGGATAATGATTGAACAGCTCTTTTTGGTGCAAGACTATGCACTTTGGGAGATCATTATGTATGGAGATTCTTTCAAGCTAGGTACTTCCACAGAGACTATTGATGGCAAGGAAGTGCAGAAGTTAAACACAGGTCCAGTGACAACTGAAGAGCGACTCCAGAAGAAGAATGATCTGAAAGCCAGAAGTTTATTGCTAATGACCCTTCCTAGGGATCAAATCTTAGCTTTCAGTAAGTACAAGACTGCTAAGACCTTATTTGAAGAGATATGTTCTGTTTTTTGTGGTAATGATTCTACTAAGAAGACACAGAAGACCTTGTTGAAACAAACCTATGAAAATTTTTGTTCAACAAGTAATGAATCAATTGACAGCATCTTCACTAGGCTTCAAAAGATTGTAACATAACTCGCAGTATTTGGAATAGAGGTAGAAAGGGAAGACCTCAATTTGAAGCTCTTAAGAAGTCTATCTCCTGAGTTTCACACCAATGTTGCTGTTTGGGAAGACAAGCCTGAATTAGAAAACATGAAGCTCAATGATCTTTACAATAACTTTAAAGTTATTGAACAAAGATTGAAGAAGGCTGGGAAGCTAAGTACAAGTTCAGGGAACTTAGCTCTTATCTCATCATCTGTGGTTGATAGTTCTGATGATGAAAGTGATGATGATGAGGATGCTGCTCACATTGCTGTTTCCACTCGCAGTGCAAGTGTTACCACTGCTAGTTCTAAGAAGCAGATTGCTGGTCTTGGAGATTCTACTTTCTATGCCTATCTCTCAAGTCAAGTCAATGGTTCAATTCTCACACATGAAGACTTGGATCAAGTTGATGAAGATGACATGGAGGAGATGGATATAAAATGGCAAGTTGCATTGTTGAGTTTGAAGGCAAAGAAATTCTGGAAAAGGACTGGTAGGAAGATCATTATCAATGGTAATGAGACTGCAGGTTTTGACAAGAAAAAGGTGGAGTGTTACAATTGCCACAAGATGGGACACTTTGCCATGGAATGCAGGAAGCCAAAGAAGCCAGATAATAGATCTACTTGGTACAAGCAGGACAAGAAGAAGGAGCCTACAGTAGAAGAACCAAAGGTGTTGTTGGCCTTTGATGGTGTGAGCTATGACTGGAGCTATATGGCTGATGAAGAAGAAGCATCTGAGGAATCTGCAATGATTACAACTGAACTTGCTCTTATGGCTTTCTCTGATTCTGAGGTACATTCAAATAATGGTTGTTCTAAATCTTATAAAGCTTTAAAAGAATATGAAAAATTAAAAGAGCAATATGATGAACAAAGATTAGAGCTAAATCAAACTAGTTATAATCTAGCTAATCATAAGAGAGGTCTTGCTGTTTTAGAAGCACATATAGAACACTTTAGAGCTAATGAGTCTAAGTTTAGTGATGATATTGTTGTTTTAAGAAGAGACTTAGATTATAAGATAGTTGTGAATGAGGCTCTTAGAGATGAATTAGGGAAGATTAAAAAGGCCAATGAAAACATTCAGATAACTTGTAATACACTAGATCATAAATCTAAGTGCATTGACAAAATTTGGGAGGCACAGGTTGTTAGTAAAGTCAAATCAGGTGTAGGATACAAGTTTGTTCCACCACCCCTAAGAGGTGTTCCATCACCTCCTGGTATTGACTTAGCACATACAGGGTTAGAAGAGTTTCAGGAACCAGTTATGACTTATGGCCCTAAATTTGTCAAAGAAGTTATTAATGAAAAGATTAAGGTTGAGGCTGATGCATTTGAAAGTGCTAGTGATTCATCTCTTAAGGATGAATGTGTGAAAGCTGAGTCTAAATCAAGTGTTCCTGAAATTGTTAAAGTGGAAGTTAAAACAAGTATTCCAGAAGTTGTTAAGATTGAAAAAGGATAGCCTAGGAAACAAGCTAATCATACTAGGCCCATAACTAAATATGCTGAGATGTATAGAAGTAAGTCATCAACTCCTAGGGGCAACCAGAGGAGTTGGAATCATGTAAAATCTCAACAATTTGGTAGTGATTTTGAGTTTAACAACAAACCATGTCACATCTGTGGTAGTTTTGATCACCTTCATGCTTATTGTAACTATCACAAGGGAAGAAGGGAAGTTTTTGGGAATACAAGGGTGAATGAAAACAAAGTTAAGAAAAATACTCACCTAAATCCACTAAGTAAAATGATTCTCAGGGTTGTTCTACTAAATTCTGGCATCAAACCTCTTTCAACTACCAGAAAAGTGAATAGAGTTTACCCAAAGTCACTTGTTAAAAGTGCAAAACCCATTACAACTTTTGTTAAATCTGCACAAACAGGCAATAAGACCTTTTATGAAAATAAGGTTACTACAACCATAAGTGGGCACCAAAAACTAAAATTTCAATGCAAGCAGTTGCCACTGCTAAACCAGCAGTTGCCACTGCTAGACCAAAAGTTTCCACTGGTGGTTCTGTAAACAAAAATGGGGTAAAATTGGGAAATGTTATGAAGGCCTCAGCACATTGGGAATGGAAACCTAAAGGAATTAACACCTCATTCAATCCCAATGGTGTATCAATGACCTTTGACAAATATAACTATATTGATACACGAGGCATATCCAAGTCATTTGTGGCTTGGGTCCCCAAAAGGAACTAATTCCTTTATTTTATGTGCAGGGACATTCAAAGACTAAAGAAGATCAAGGATATTCAGATAGTGGATGTTCTAGGCAGATGACTGGCAACAAGTCCTATCTCTCAGATTTCAAACCTTTTGATGGACAATTTGTCAGATTTGGTGGAGGAATTGGTGGCAAAGTTTCTGGCAAAGGCACAATCAAGGCTGGAAACTTAGATTTTGAGAATGTGTACTATGTGAAAGAACTCAAATATAATCTTTTCAGTGTGTCACAGATGTGTGACAAGAAGCACAGAGTTTTTTTCTCAGAAGATGAATGCTATGTCCTATCTAAGGATTATAAGTTACCTGATGAAAGTGAGGTGTTACTTAAAATCCCTAGAAAAGGCAATCTTTATAGCATTGACATGAAGAAGATTGTGGCTAATGATATTGATACTTGCTTAATTGCAAAAGCCACCTTGGATGAATCAATGCTATTGAACATAAGACTTGGTTATGTTAACTTTAAGACCATCAACAAAATTGTGAAAGATGGCTTAGTAAGAGGGTTACCAGAGAAGAGATTTCAGAATGACCAAACCTTTGTTGCATGTCTCAAAGGCAAGCAACATAGAGCATCTTGCCTATAACTCTATTGCTCATCCTCTCTATATGTTGCATATGGACTTATTTGGTCCTACATCTGTGAGCAGCATAAATTTGAAGAAATATTGTCTTGTTGTAACTGATGACTTCAGCAGATTTACATGGGTTTTCTTTCTAAGAACCAAGGATCAAACTACTGGTATCCTTAAAACTTTTAGAGAAAATTGCAAAAATCGTCCTAGTGGTTTGGTCAAATTGCACGTTTCTTCCTTACTGTTCATTAATTGCAAAAATGGTCCGGATTTGGCACTATTTCATTCACTTTTGGTCCTTCGTCCTTGCAACCATAAGGACGAAACGTGCAATTTGGCCGCACCACAAGGACGATTTTTGCAATGCCGAAGGACCAAAAGTGAATGAAACAGTGCCAAATCCGGACCATTTTTGCAATTAATGAACAGTAAGGACGAAACGTGCAATTTGGCCAAACCACAAGGACGATTTTTGCAATTTTCTCAAACTTTTATTACTGAAGTTGAAAACCAAGTTGATAAGAAGGTCAAGGTTATCAGGTGTGACAATGGGACAGAGTTCAAGAACAGAGTTATGGATGATTTTTGCAGAGAGAAGGGTATTAAGAGAGAATTCAGTTTTGCAAGAACCCCTCAGCAAAATGATGTAGCTGAAAGAAGAAACAGAACACTGATTGAAGCTGCCAGAACCATGTTAGCTGATTCTAAGCTACCAGTGACATTTTGGGCTGAAGCAGTGAACACTGCTTGTTATATTCAGAACAGGGTTTTGGTGGTGAAGACAAAGAACAAGACACCTTATGAGTTATTAAGAGGAAGACCCCCTATCTTAGATTTCATGAGACCATTTGGATGTCATGTCACAATTCTCAATACCATTGATCATCTGGGTAAATTTGAAGAAAAGTCAGATGAAGGTTTCTGTGTTGCATACTCCATGGCTAGTAAAGCATTCAGAGTATATAATTTGAGAACAAAGAAGATTGAAGAGAATATGCATGTTGAGTTCCTTGAAAATAAAGCTAACACTGCAGGTGCAGGCCCGGATTGGTTATTTGATCTTGATACACTCTCAAACACAATGAACTATGTACCTGTTGCTTTAGGTACAGGGGATAGCAACTTTGAAGGTTCAGAAAAATTTCTTGATGAAGATGAACCTACTATAGATTCTGAGGATGATAAAGATCAAATTATTATGCCAATCTGGGACTTTGTAGAAAATGATAATGTTTCAAAGAAGGAAGATCCACAACCTTCAACAGCTATTGGAAAAGAAGGTGATGCAGAAGTTGTGAATTTGGAAGCTCAGAACAAAGACATTCCTGAAAGCAGTGGTAACTCACTTCCCACTGCTATACCAGAAGTTTCCACTGATGGACCAAATGTGGAAAATTCTACTTCTGTTGCTCAGGAAACTATCATAAATGATGTGGAAATTACAAATATGCCTTCTACATATGACGTTTCACATATGATGAGTGCTCAAACACTCATCGTTTTTTATATATTTAAACTGCCAAAACGCACAAAAAAACAATCAAAAAGATATCAAAATACTTAAATTATCCCAGGGATTGTGTTTTATGTGTTTTAAAAGCAAAATGTGCAAAAACAAAGAAAAAACGTACAAAATTTGCAGTATTGGCAGTTTCAGTCCCCCAAGTTTCAAAACTTGTCAATTTTAGTCCCTATGCATTTATTTTGAAAGAAAAAGTCAACCCAAGGTTTTGTAAGTCAATTTCACAAAATATCACATTTGGGTTGCAAGTTTTCCAAAATTACATATTTAGTCCCAGAAAATCCAAAAATGGCAAAAGTGGTCCCTGGGATTTTTGAAATTTTGAAAAAGTTGAAAAATGCAAATTTGGTCCTTGGATTATTGGTACTTGGCAACATTGATCCTTTGGAGAGCTTTGGAAAGTGGGCAACTTCAGCCCTTGAAGTTTGATAGAATTGCAAAAATGGTCCTTGATTATTACACTAGCCAAACCGGACCCTTTAATATCTTAACCCAAATACCACCCCACCCATTGGTCTGATCCAGCAACAACCCAAGCCCAATCCACTTAGCCCAAATTCCAAAACCGTTTTAAATAATTCCCCCCGGTCAAACTTGCGTTGACCCGTCTTCTCCCCCAACAAGCATGCGCAAAACCAGGAGATACTTCCCCCCTCCCCCTCCTCACCTTTTCACCAACCAAGCCCCCCACAATAAATTCCCCTCACCTAACTAACCCACCACCATTAATATCCCTCACCAACACTCACCAATTCCACTCAGTTCTGCCCCGACATGGTTTTGGCGCCAAAGTGCCAATCAAAGGCTAGGATCAATCATAACCTAATTGAACGATGGGGATTTGGTCAGAGGGTCAACAAAATGACATTGGGACTCTCAGTTTTCAAATTGAAGCCATGTGGAAGACCTTAGGCATTATTTTAGGTCGTTATATATAGAAAAGCTCATAGAAGCTTATTGGTGTGCAATTTTCTAGTTTTTATATAGTTTCAGTTTATTTTCAATGTATTTGTACCTTTTATTATTAATGAAAGTTTGGTTTTAAGTTAATTCTCATTTTTCACTTTTCAAAGTCTCATTTCAAAATCTCAAGTTCTAATCAAGTAATCTAATGTATGTTTAATCTACTCAGAAGCTCTCACAAACTCAGATAAAAAGGTTTTATAAGCTTTATCAGCTTGTGTAAACTATCTTTAATCAGTTTTTAATAATTGCTAAAAATAAAAAAAAAAAAATAAATAAATAAATAAAAAATTGGTGATCACTTAATGAATGAGCAAGGAGCACAGTGAATCAAGGATGGCTGTGGGTTAGGTACCTCATTGGAGGGCATAGGATTGGTTAATTTGGTCCCTTGGTTCTTAATCAGTTAGCTTGGAAAGCTTATGTAAGCTTCACCTTTGATCTTCATTCTCTTATATAGTTTAGTTGTTAGTTGCTTTCTCATATACTTAGTTATTGTCTATTATTTTAGTTTACATCAGTAGGTTGTAGTTTATGTTGCTTTAATTCAAAATCTCTTCATTAACTGTTTTTTAAGGGGTGTTTGGTTGTAACTTGTATGGTGTGTTCAAGCTGTGTAATTGTGCATCTATTTGTTTATATTAGTTGTATGGGTGTATAAAGGCTCAGGGGAACAAGTGACTTGGTACAAAAGTTTGCAAAAGTCAGATTTATCAAAATTCCACCACCACAGTTAACTGTGGTGGTTTTTGACTCCCAAATCCTATCATTTCATTAGATATTTGTTGTTTTAATATATTTTAGTCTCATTTTAACTTAAAAACATGTTTTCAGTTAGTTAGATCAAACCAAAGTTCATAAAAGTCAAAGTGCTTAGTTTTCTTTAAAAAGTCAAAAGCTGAGACAGTTATTTTGCTCAAAGTTTGGAGTTCTGTAAATTACTTAATACTAGGATTTAGGATTTGAGATTTTACAAGCTCAATCTTTACCACTTGGTTGATTTTTAAGATTTTTTTTCAGATTTTATAGATTTTGTTTACTGGGTCCAAGTCCTTTGAATTTGGTTCCCCTCAACCCCCCTCCTACCAGGGAGTGATTTTGAATCATTTGTTTGACCCTTAAGCCTGTGGACCCCACCTAATTTGGCCCCTTAAATTTGTCCCACAACTGCATCAGTCCCCATTAAGTAAAGTGCTTAATTGAGCTTTTTGGCTTATTCAAGCCATTCATTTGCTTGAAACTTGCTTATTATTGTTCATTGGACTCTGAGAAACCAAATTTGATCATTATGGACCCCACACCTCACCATTTGAGCTAAAAACACTCCACAGTCAACAAAAGTCAACTGTGGGTGTAATAAGCACTTCAATTGCTTATTCCTTGGGTTAAAATTAAAGTGTCTTTATTAAAAGTAGTTGTTTTTAGTTTATAATTAGTTTAGAAAAAGAAAAAATCCAAAAAACCAACTTTAAAAATAGTGATAGCTTCTATTTAATAGGATTTATCAATTTATTTTTCTTTTTAATTTATTTCTAAGTAATATATCACTTTTATATTTTTAGAAATTCTATTTTAGGTTAAAATAATTTTATAAATTTTTCCAGATTTTTATTTTTTCTTTTAGTGGTATTTCTAATTAATTTTAGTTTAATTTAGTTTTAATTAATATTAATCAATTAAATAGCATAATTAGATTTTATATAGTATAACCTAGTTTTTATAATTTTTCTAGCTTTTAATTTAGTTAAAACATTTTTATAAATTTTTCTAGAATTTTTACTGTTCATTTTCTATTTTTTATAATATAATTAGTTTAATTAGTAACTAATAAGTAATTAGATTAATAATTAATTAATTAGTTTAAAAATACTTAGAATTAACTTTTTATAATTTTTTTAGGATTCCTGTAATGGTTAATTAGATTTGTAAAATTTTTCTTAATTTTCTAAGCCTTTTTAGTATTTTTAATAATTCTAATTAATTTAATTAGTAATAAATAGATAATTAGTAATTAATTAATAATAAATAATTAAATAGTGTAAAAATAGTTTTTAATTTTCTTAAAATTTTCTTTAGTTAATAGGATTGTAAAAATACCAATTTTACACTTTTAACCCTCCCAGTCTATCAGTTGTACTTTTTGTTTTATTCGTCTGAATACGTTTTTTAATTAAAACGTACGTTTTTAGGTTCAGCTCAAATCTTCGTACTCCTAATTCCCATAATCAATCACATAGCTTTCCTAAGCTATATTTGTTAATAATTTCCAAATAATTTTCACAACAAACCCTTTTCTGTGAATAACACCTGATTACGAACACGCTAAAGTTACATTTCACACCTCAACGGAATTTAACGACCCGGTGATACATTATATTACGCGGAGCATTGATCTAGGCTATTTGACTTAGTTGACCATTCTTTGGTCAATATAAGTTAGGTGGTTCGGGCTCAATCAACATACTCCTCAAGCTTCAATTTACAAAATACATCCACTTGACAAAGTGATTGGTGATTTACAATCAGGAGTGAAGACCAGAAAATAAACAAAGATGACCAATGATCATGGATTCATTAGCGAAGTTTATGAGTCCAAGAAGCATTCAAACAAGAATGAATGCTTGTTTTTCTGTTTTCTATCACAAGTGGACCTAAGAATGTGCAAAAATCACTGGAAGAATCAAGCTGAGTAGATGTTATGCAAGAGGAATTGTTGCAATTCAAGCTTCAAAAGGTTTGGGTTCTTTGTGATTTTCCTGATGGTATGAAGGTTATTGGTACAAAATGGGTCTTCAGAAACAAGAAGGATGAAAGAGGCATAGTTATCAGGAATAAAGCTAGGCTGGTTGCTCAAGGATACACTCAAGAAGAGGGCATTGACTATGAAGAATTTTTTGCTCCTGTTGCAAGGATTGAGGCTATTAGATTGTTCCTAGCATATGCATCTTTTATGGGCTTTACTGTATATCAAATGGATGTCAATAGTGCCTTTCTTTATGGGAAGATTGATGAGGAGGTCTATGTTTCACAACCTCCAGGCTTTGAAGATCCTGAACATCCTAATAAAGTTTATAAAGTGGTCAAGGCTCTTTATGGCTTACATCAAGCCCCCAGAAAGTGGTATGAAACCCTTGCTGCTTATCTACTGAATAATGGGTTTCATAGAGGGAAGATTGATCAAACTTTGTTCATCAAGAAAGACAAAAATGATATCTTGTTGGTTCAAGTTTATGTTGATGATATCATTTTTGGATCCACAAAGCCAGAGATGTGCAAAGAATTTGAGAAGCTGATGAAGGATGAGTTTCAAATGAGTTCTATGGGGGAACTTACTTTCTTTTTGGGACTTCAAGTACAATAAAGAAATTTATCAGTCAAGACAAATATGTGACTGAGATAATCAGAAAGTACCATTTTACTGATGCAAAGCCTTCAAGCACTCCTGCTGATAAGACTACACACTTACTCTTGAAGGATGATGGTGGAGAAGAAGTGGATGTTCACACTTATAGATCAATGATTGGTTCTTTGATGTATCTTACATCATCCAGACCAGACATTATGTTTGCTGTATGTGCTTGTGCAAGGTATCAAGTCACTCCAAAGACATCACACTTGACTGCAGTGGAAAAGATTTTCAGATATTTGAAGACATATCCTAATCTAGGATTATGGTATCCAAGAGAATCTCCTATGGAATTGGTTACCTACTCAGATAGTGATTGTGCTGGTGCAAGTTTGGATAGAAGGTCAACCACAGGAGGATGTCAATTCCTTGGATGTAGATTGGTGTCATGGCAGTGCAAGAAACAGACAATGGTGGCTACTTCAACCACTGAAGCAGAGTATGTACTGCAAGTTGTTGTGCTCAGGTCTTATGGCTTCAAAATCAACTTTTGGACTATGGGTACAATTTCATGAATACCATCATTTTTATTGACAATAGCAGTTGTCACACCCCGCCACGGTGGAAACGCGCGGGTGTAACTTCATGGATATCATCACAACACCTGGTGTCTACATAGAGAACAACTATATGCACCTAAATAGAGCAATGTACCAACACACAGTGTTGTAACAATACCCCAAAATAAATAACCAAAACAATAATCCAAAAGGTATCTTCAATAGATACGAAAATAACAAACGATAAACATGTATTTGCAAGTCAATAATCACACACAAAGGCAACAACACACATAAGGCAACATCAGGACGGCTCGTGTCCTCCGATCCCAAAATGATTACAACAAGATGGCTCGTGTCCTCTGATCCCACAATAAACCACAATTAGGTCGCATGCGCGAGCAACAGGATAAGCATCCTCCTAATTGGAACACATATATATCTACACAAGCAAATAATCACACATAGCATGCATACGATAACATTATAAGTCCAAGCTCTTTTGACACACACATAATCACAGTAACTCAAATATTTAAGACAAGCATCATTCCCATCCCAAGTTTAAAACAAAGTAAAAATATGGGACTATGAACTCACCTTAAACTCCGCAGCTTCCACAAAAACAAATCACAATCTATAGCACACAAAAATAATCCACATTACACAAGGTCAAGCTAAAAGCTACAACCCATGTAATACACATATGATGGATGTCTAAGACTCATATGACCCACAATGGATCTCCTAGACACCATACTAACCACCACCATAACTTAATACTCACTAAATCCCTTGCACTCTTAAAATCAGAAAACGCAGAATTTTTGGGTATATTCACCCACATGAAATCATGACAAATAAAGCTCAACAACTCTCACAAAAAATTTATCATGGTCTCTCATAAGCATACAAGCTAATCCCAGAAGGCCATGGACCAATAACACACACAAGCACTCAAAAGAAAATCAAACTTGTCAACTACTCAAATTCGGATCTGAACGCACACCAAAAAGTTTTGATTAACATAAAATACTTCCACAAGTTTTTATCGCGAATCCCTTTTGTGGTAGTCTATTATAACCTAATACTTAACTGTTCCAGAAGGGCTAGTCAAAATACCACTTTTACAACCACAAAACACCCTCAAACGTTTACCCAAAATCTGTCCCTGTTTGACAGCATTGACACCTTAACAAAGAAAAATCAAAAGACCAACTTCCCGACCTTGAAATCAATCGTGGCTGGACTTTTTGGAAAGCTCTTTCATTAAGATTCAATTTAGACCTAAAATTCGTGACTTAACTCTTCACCATCTGTTATTTACACTTACATCTTTACAGCCATAATTTTCTGCCCAAACCCTAACACATAATCTAACGCGTTTTACACTCAATTCTCTTATCCAATAACCATATTATTAACAACTAATGATCCTATCATCTTTTACTTCATTAATTTACAGAAGTATAAAAATTGTAGATTCCATCATATTAAATATTTCATGAATCATAACAATAATTAATTAATTACATGAAAACTAGTATTAAAAATATACCTTGATCTTGGTTTTAGCTTCAAAAATAAAACCCTAAATTTTTCTCTTGTTGCTCTCCCCTTTGTTCGACTGTATACTCCAAAAGAAGGGATAGGGAGATTTTGATTTTGTATTTATAATTATTTTGGATAACCCTTAAGGCTTAGAGTTGTATTTAGTATCAAATTTGGTTTCCTTTTTTCCCCAAAACCATATATTCGACCGCCCCTTTAATTATATTTATTTTTTTATTTTTTTTATTAAATTTATTTATTACACTCAAAACCTCATACTTCTCATATTTTATGTAATCCCATAACAAAACCTAACGTCTTTCGCGATAAACCTTAATTTACCTCAAACCGGAAAATATTCATTTTCAAAATAAAGTTTCCAAAAATAGATTTTCACACACTCCATAAACATTTCTCACAACGACAACATTCCCGTAACTTACTAACGCTCAAATAATTTGAACAAAGACTCGTTACGCAAAACCTCAGAACACCAAATATACACAAATCATTTCTACACCACCTGGGTGATCAAAATGAACTTTCCCAAAATCAACATCGCCAAAAATCACAATGATAACCACAACGCGAAGGGATTTAGTGCTAACCCAAATACTAATCACACTATAACACACAATAATCACACATATACCCATATACCTACTCAAACCACACCAAACAAAGTTAGATAACTCAAAACTAAAGGTCTAACTAACCTGTTAAAATCACGGTTGTTACATCATCCCCCACTTAGGGAAAGCTCGTTCTGAGATTTAACAGCTCGTATCATCAGACTTCTCAGCAAACAGCTTAGGATACTTAGCTCTCATTTGACCCTCACGCTCCCAAGTAAACTCAGGACCACGCTTAGAATTCCATCGTACTTTTACCAATGCAATCTTACTACGCTTCATACTCTTAAACTTCTCGGTCCATAATCTCAACAGGTTCCTCCACAAAATGAAGTGTTCTGTTAACCTTAACCTCATCTAGTGGCACATGCAAACTAGCATCCGCCAAACACTTCTTCAAATTAGACACGTGAAACGTATCATGCACACCACTTAATTCCTCAGGCAATCTCAAACGATATGTCACAAGTCCAATCCTCTCCGTAATCTCAAATGGCCCAACATATCTAGGTGCTAACTTGACTTTCTTACCGAAATGCACAACACCCTTCCATGGTGACACCTTCAACATCACAAAATCCCCAACACTAAACTCCAAGGGTTTGCGGCGATTATCCGCATAACTCTTTTGATGATCTCTCGCAGCCTTAAGTCTTTCTTTAATCCGAAAAACCATATATGTAGTCTCTTGTACTAATTCAGGTCCAATTAACTGACTCATCCCAACCTCTGCCCATAGCACCGGTGATCTACACTTCCTTCCGTACAACATCTCAAATGGTGCACACCTAATGCTTGAATGATAACTGTTATTATAGGAAAACTCAGCAAAAGGCAAGTGAGTATCCCAGCTTCCTCCAAAATCAATAGCACAAGCACGAAGCAAATCCTCTAACGTCTTAATCGTTCGCTCACTTTGCCCATCGGTCTGTGGATGATAAGCAGTACTCATATCTAACCGTGTATTCAAAGCCTTTTGCAATGACTGCTAGAACCGTGAAGTGAATCTACTATCCCGATCTGAAATGATAGACACAGGTACACCATGCCTTGCCACAATCTCATTTATATAGATCCTTGCCAACTTCTCCATCTTGTAATCCTCACGAATGGCCAGAAAATGTGCATACTTCGTCAATCTGTCCACAATGACCCATATCGTGTCATGTCCACTACTTGTGCGAGGCAATTTAGTAATGAAATCCATAGTTATATTATCCCACTTCCATTCAGGAATCGGCGGCTGCTGCAACAATCCAGAGGGTTTCTGATGTTCAGCCTTAACCTTCAAACAAGTTAAACATCGACTAACATACTCAGCTATCTCCCTCTTCATTCCCGGTCACCAATAAGCATCTCTAAGATCATAGTACATCTTATCAGACCCTGGATGAATCGAGTATCTCGTCTTATGAGCCTCATCCATGATCACCTTTCTCACATCTCCCACTAGTGGAACCCATATTCGATCTAAGAAATATAGTCCACCATCTTCCTTTCTTTCCATCTGCTGATCTAAACCACACAACATTTTAGCCACAAGGTTCTCATCCTTGAGAGCCTTATGCTGCCAATATCTTACTCTTAATTCCTGACTGCAATGTTATGCTCATAGCTCGCACACGTCTTGGCTTAATTCTTTCTTTTCTACTTAACGCATCGGCCACCACATTCGCTTTTCCAGGATGATAACGAATGTCGCAGTCATAATCACTTAACAGCTCCATCCATCTTCTTTGACGCATATTCAACTCCTTCTGATTAAAACTATGCTGAAGACTCTTATGGTCGGTATAGACCGTACTCTTCGTACCATACAAATAATGTCTCCAATTCTTGAGAGCAAATACCGCCGCACCAAGCTCTAGGTCGTGAGTGGTATAATTTTTCTCATGAACCTTGAGTTGTCGTGATGCATAAGCTATCACCTTCCCCCTTTGCATTAACACGCATCCAAAACCTTGATTCGACGCATCATAATATACCACAAAATCATCTGGCCCGTCAGGTAATGTCAGAATAGGTGCATTACACAAACTATCCTTTAGTGTCTGAAAAGCTACTTCTTGCTCATCCCTCCACTCATACTTCTTATTCTTCTGAGTCAACATAGTGAGAGGCTTAGCAATCTTTGAAAAATTTGCTATAAATCTCCTGTAGTATCCTGCCAGTCCTAAGAAAGAGCGTATCTCAGAAGGTGTCGTAGGAGCCTTCCAATTCTTAACCGCTTCTATCTTGCTAGGATCTACATGTATACCTTCACTATTCACTATATGACCAAGAAATTGCACCTCTTGCAGCTAAAATTCACATTTAGAGAACTTAGCGTACAATCTCTCATTCTCCAACAAGCCAAGTATTAACCTCAGGTGTTCCCCATGCTCTTCCTTCGACTTGGAGTAAATCAGGATGTCGTCAATGACCACAATTACGAATTTATCCAAATAGGGCCTACACACACGATTCATCAAATCCATGAATACCGTTGGTGCATTAGTTAACCCAAATGGCATAACCGTAAACTCAAAGTGTCCATAACGAGTTCTAAAAGCTGTCTTGGGAATATCCTCCTCATGCACTCTTAACTGATGATAACCAGATCGCAGATCTATCTTTGAGAAAAATCTAGCACCCTGCAACTGGTCGAAAAGATCATCAATTCTAGGTAGAGGATATCGATTCTTCACCGTTAACTTATTCAACTCTCGGTAATCAATACACATTCTAAACGAACCATCCTTCTTCTTAACGAACAAAACAGGTGCTCCCCACGGGGAATGACTAGGTCGAATAAACCCCTTATCTTGAAGTTCTTTTAACTGTGCAGCCAACTCCTGCATCTCCGTAGGTGCCAATCGATAAGGAGCTTTTGCTACTGGCATCGCTCCAGGAATTAACTCAATACGAAACTCCACCTGTCGTATCGTCGGTAATCCGGACAAATCCTCAGGAAAAACGCCCGAAAACTCACACACTACTGGAATATCCCCCACTTTGAGTTCCCTAGACTTCGCACTCATAAGGGATTTCGAATTCTTCTCCACACTTTCTCCTTGTACTCGCAGCACCTCACCATTCTCTAATGGAATTCGAACCACCTTCTCATGGCATACTACTTCTGCCTTATGCCTAGTCAACCAATCCATCCCTATTACCACATCAAAACTACCATGTCCTAAGGGTATTAAGTCAATCTTAAACGTAACACCCTCTAAAACGATAACACACCCATGAATAACCTTATCAACCTCTATTTCTATACCACTAGCTATTTCAATCAAAATACTAGGTCTAAGTTCACTAAACTCAACACCCAATATTCTAGCAAATTCAGTAGTAGCAAAACATTAATCCGCACCCGTATCAAATAAAGTAGTAGCATAATAACCATTAAGAGAGAATGTACCAGTAACAACGTTCGGGTCTTGGCGCGCCTCGCTTGCATTCATTGTAAATGCCTTTCCCTTAGCTACATTTCTATTAAACCATTGTCCTTGTCCTCCTTCAATAGCCAGTTGATTCCCAGGCCGTCCAAACATTCCAACAAGTTTGGGACATCAGTTTCGCAGATGATCGGTACTAGCACACTCGTAGCACGCCCTGTGATAAGGCCCCACACCCACCGAGTTAATTGGAGTTGCCTGAATAATCCCTCCTTGACAATACCTAGCAATGTGCCCAGGTTTGCCACACCTGAAGCACACACGACATGCAGCATTCTCAGGATGATTGCCACTACACTTAGCACATCTAGGGGCATTACCAACATATCCCCTCTTCTCATTATTACCAGTCACAGCCGTAGAAGCTGTTCCCACATAACCTGCTGCTATCATAAGATCCGTTGCTACGAACCCCTTTCCTTTCCTTGCTTTCTTATTGTCACCACTAAAACCAACTGTCTTAGTAGTATCAACATCCTCTCGCTTCTTCTCTCCCGACTTTGCAAGTGTTCCACTCCTAACTGCTTCATCTGTCAGTGCCCCAGCCTTTTGTATAGCACTTAGAAGCGTTGTCGGCTCAGTCGCCCTAACCATCGAGCGAATCTGTGGAACCAACCCACGGATATACCTCTCAATACGCTTCGATTCAGGAGTTACAAGATGAGGAACCATCCTAGCTAACTCATGAAACCTATCAGTGTACCCCATATGATTAACCCCAACCATAGTATGATTCCACAACTCTTCTTCCAATTTATGCATTTCATTGGTTGGACAAAACTCCTCCACCGTTATGGCTTTGAAGTCCTCTGATGCGTGGGAATCGCACCTTGCTTTACCTCTCGAGGGATCTCGAGAAGCTTACAACCCCCACCAGGCAGTGTACCTGATCGTTGTAGTATAGTATAGTGACAAGTACCGGGGGATTGATCGTTCAGCTTAGGAATAGTGTCGCTAGGATTAGAAAACCTAATTAATAGTTCTAGAGGTGAAAGATGATTATTTTTGTATTTTTATATTTTATGAAAGCAAGTAAAATCTCGGGTTTTGAAGGAGTAGGCGGAATTAGTTGCTATTCAACTAACCCAAAGCTATTATATAATTAAAATAAAATAATGAAAATGAAATTAAACTAAATTATACTAAGCTTGTGAGCAGTGGTTGGAGAAATTGTGTTTACTTAGACTTCACTACTCCCTAGATATCTTTTACATGTTAATTACTTGTTATACTTGTATTAATGACGGATTGTATTCCTTAATACCATTCGTGGGGTGGCATACATAACTCCCCAACTCTATGAGCTCTTATCTCCTCCTACACCATGACCCAGCACAACTATAGGGATTGTAAACAGTGGCTCATGCATTAAATACAACCAATAAAGACCTAGTACGCCTCGGTTCATGTTTCTTAAGACGTTCAAGCATGTTACCATTTGGAGATCTGCCAGTTTTCTTAAGCCTAACATATAAATCATTCATTCAAAACAAGAATAGACAAGTAATCAACACATAATCAACATCTAGGTTTCATTAGATCTAAGCAAACACAAAAGAGATCTAGCCTAGCATAGTAGAATTGAGACAAGAACAAGATATAAACAACCAACACATAGACATATTGATTGAATTGAAAGAACACTTATCTCAATTACAATGCAAGGTCTCAAGGGTTTGGAACCCTTGAAAAACCTGTAAAAGAGGCACCAAAATCGTCTTTAGGGTTTCACCAAAACTTCTCTCCTTAATGAAAAAACTAGAAAACTATATATAGGAAAAACAGGCTGACGGCGTCAAGAGTTACTTGTGACGCCGTCACCTCGCCGCCATATACTTCCTCGGACGGCCTTGATCCACTTATGACGGCCTATGTGACGCCGTCACCACCCACGGTATTTTATTCTTGCCACTTTGACGCCGTCATGAAGCCTTCTGACGCCGTCACCACCTACGGTGTTTAATTCCTCATGTCTGACGCCGTCAAGATGGTGGTCTTGACGCCGTCACCTTGTATCTTCAGCATGGAAATTTGGTACTTTGTTGTTTTCTTCACTTTTATGCTCCAAAAACGTCCAAAATGGCTTCTTTTCCAGAATTCACTCTCCAAACACCTAAAATCACAAAAGGAACGATTTAGGGCAATATTTGATCAAATAAAGTCGGATTAGGGCTTAAATGACCCCCTAAAAACGGATCATTTTTCGCCTCATCATATACCCTTACACTTGAGATTTGCTTGTCCTCAAGCAAATGAGCTTTTATTCTACTCAAAAGACAAGTTAGGGGTCATTTAACACTAATATAAAAGTAATTACAACAAATAATCGTTCCACTAAAGACCAATAGACAAGCACGGAGGTCATACACAAGCACCTCACAAATAGTGTTTAGATACTCACATCTCTCGGGTGTAATAAAGTAATATAACATTATGGAAATGGAAGATATCTCTCACTACCTGTCATAGCAAAATAGATTACCATAGGCTTGAGAAAGGATCAAACCTCCACCACATGGCGTAAGCACCTAGGATAAACTATCAAAGAGGTCTTTTAAAGGGTTATAACGTTAGGTGTAGGGATATGAATTACACGGCGGATAAAGGAAGTTTTACTGGTGGCGAGTTAACAATCTTAGTTAATTACATGTACAAGATGGCGTTGCTAAGCCAAGACTAGACTCGACTTAAGCTAATAAATGAAAAATAACAAAAACATATAATGAACATAGAATGAAAACGGGATGGTAGTCCGTATGGTTTTTCTCTTTTTCTTTTCTAATTTTTTTTTCTTTTTCTAATTTTTTTTTTTTTTTTTTTTTTTTTTTTTTTTTTTTTTTTTTGCATACACTCTTACCCTACCATCCAAAATAATACATCATAGGGGATGAGAATTCCCCTTACACTTGAATCTTTACATACTTTACAATAAACTAATCTAATGACTCGAATTAAGAAAAATCAAAACACTTGGAGCACTTTTAAGATTAATGTTCATATGGGGGTAATATATGATGTTCTTCCCCATTACTCCATAAAATAAGTACTTACCCATGAGTCCCAATCGTCCCAAAACAATATGTACAAGGATATGACTCGACTTAGCAACCATGTAATCAATTAGAAAGTTAACTTAGGGTTTAACAAATAACAATAATGCACTAAAAATGAGCGCATACACGGAAGGCTAAGGCGATTTGGGTGTACATTTAAGTGGGGTGTAACAAATTCTTCCTTTAAGTAAGATGCTTAAAGTTAGAAACGAAAAGATAGGCTCGGAGGGGTGTACTAGGGGTTTCGTGTACTAAAAATGAGTACAACGCTAAGGGTGTGGGAAAAATTAGTTGACTTAACTAGCCAAGCAATATGACTTAAATGGTCAAGTAATTATAATACGGGTTTAACACAAGGGTGATCCTAATGCCTCTTATCATGTAGTAAATCCTACCACACGAATGTAGTCTCACTAGCGGTCTCGGGATGCATCACTAACGCAAGTTCTAGAATCTAAATGCTACCGGTACACTCATAAGCACCAATAATAAATGCTTTTCCTATCAAAACTAAAGGCGAACCTCACATTTTTGGGTGGAAAATTTTTCTGAATATACGGTTATGTGCTAGTCATACAACCTCCTATCCATGAGACGCTTGCTATGGCTAAAGTTTCACTCCTAAATGTTGTAAAAAATTTTAAATTTGGCGCTAAAATTACACTAACAAGTATTTCTCATAGTTTTATTACACATCTACTATCAGACAAAACAAACTCAAGCGAAAGTGCATATGTAAGGTATCATCTTTTTACCCTCCCCTTACACTTAAGATGAACATTGTCCCCAATGTTCAAGTAAAGAATGTAAAAGTTAAAAAGTAAAGAGAATGAAATCAAATACTCCCCTGATTCGCTCGGTATGGATTATAGGTTAGCCAGGTTAAATCTTCCTCCAAGAAAACGAACAATCAAAGCTTCCCTTCCAGAATATAAATCATCTTCTTGTCATAAATAACCTGTAAATCAAAACAAAAGTAGACAAGGCAACCTCGCGTAAAATCGGCGGCATCCTATATAAGTTACTAAATCCTAGAAAACAAAGTAAGATATAATGCTTGTGGAATGAAGTTTGCAGATTTCCTGGAGATTATAAAACTTAATGATTCACAAAAACCATAAGACTCCGTTAGAAAAACAAAACCGGTAAAATTTCCAGATTTTTGACTCCTGACGCCGTCAAGAGCAATACCCTGACGCCGTCAGAATGGACCTGCAGAAATTCTTATGTTAAGTTTCCGGAAAATTTCTGGAAAAACTTTGTCCAACTTCCTGGAAAATCCTGCAAAACTTCATTATGACTCAATACAAGCATTTGACTCTAACAAATACGAATATACATGTTCATTTAACATTGTGGAGAATCATGATCGGTGTGTTTCTTGAAAACATATTTGGGGTTTCCCCTTACACTTATCTTTTGCAAAAATACCTTTAGGTTGGAGTTAAGACTAGGCCAAACAACATAATAAAGTATTTCCACATTTTAATTGAGAAACATGATCAACCAACAATAAAAATAAAACATGCATACGGAAGCAAATAACAATCAAACAAATAAAAAGCACACAAAACATGGGTTGCCTCGCAAGAAGCGCTTGTTTTTGTTCGAGTCACGAGCCTGACTCTACCCTTATTTCACGGATAAAGGTGAGGTTTTCCCTACACTTAGGATTAAGTGCAGGTGAAAGTAGCGATACACACCCTTAGGGTGTAAATATGCCTCGTGAGGAAAGAGTGGTGGATGAATTGTATGCTCAAAGATGCGGGATCCTATCATCATAGCCTTACCTAATTCAATTGGGTTAGTGGGTGAATTAAGATTTTCTCTTAGAAAGGGATCATCTTCTATCAATTTCGAGAGACTCCTAGTTGGGAATCCATCTTGACCTAATAAACCCGGTTTAAACCCATAATGTGTTTTGTGATCAATCATGAATGGGTGATGTAAGCATGTAAGGTTATGTTCCACTCCTATATTGGCTTCCTCTCTACAAGGCTTAGAGTCCACTACCTTTATCCTAAGACTACCCGGACTACATGGGTTGATGGGTGGGTCGGCTCCTCTTTTGTTTCCTAGATGCATATCTAAAGATGGAGAGTTGTGTGAAGATTGAGGTTCCGGTTCATCAACACTAGGTAATTCCCTAGAACTAAGAGTAAGGTTATCACTACAAGTATTCAAACCTATATCCTCTAGTGGTGTTTGGTACAAGGGTTCTACCTCTATTGGGGCTCCTATAGTCTCTTCTACTTCTTCCGGGTAAGTCACGGGTGGTGTGTATTCCTCAAGTGATGGTAGGACTTGTGGGGTACTTATTGGGCTTGGGTTTTCTACTATCTCTTCCATTTGTATTGTGGTGAAATCATACCACCCCGTATGCCCAGTTATCTCATCTATAGTTTTATCCCCAAACAGTCTTCTTGCTTGTTCCCTTAAACTTGCTATCAATTGATCCGTAACAACGTTTGTTGGGTTGTCCATTTTTTTGGCAAGTATGGCACAATTCTCTATGGTCTCCCATGCTTCATCAGCACTTAATCCCCAAAGGTCCCCATGTGCGGTATGGTCAATGTCCATTTTGGTATAGTGGTTGACACGATGGTAAAATATTTCAATTTGAGACCACAGATCGAAATTATGATGAGGGACTTTTCGGAGTAAATATTTAAAACGAGCCCATGCATCATAGATAGGTTCATCCTCATGTTGTTTAAACATCAAGATGTCATTTGGGGTGGGTGAATTTCGTGGTTGGTAGTATGGTGGATTCGCGTTTTCCATAATGGCTAACGGAATAGTCAATGAGTTTAATTTACTAACAGATGCACAAAGAAATGAGATAGACTAAAGAAAACCTAAAAATAAAAATAAAAATCTTACTAGAAAGAAATCTAGCAAGTAGACCTAATAAAAAGAAATCCTAACCTAGACGATAACTATTCCCCGGGCTGCGGCGCCAAAAACTTGATGCGTGGGAATCGCACCTTGCTTTACCTCTCGAGGGATCTCGAGAAGCTTACAACCCCCACCAGGCAGTGTACCTGATCGTTGTAGTATAGTATAGTGACAAGTACCGGGGGATTGATCGTTCAGCTTAGGAATAGTGTCACTAGGATTAGAAAACCTAATTAATAGTTCTAGAGGTGAAAGATGATTATTTTTGTATTTTTATATTTTATGAAAGCAAGTAAAATCTCGGGTTTTGAAGGAGTGGGCAGAATTAGTTGCTATTCAACTAACCCAAAGCTATTATATAATTAAAATAAAATAATGAAAATGAAATTAAACTAAATTATACTAAGGTTGTGAGCAGTGGTTGGAGAAATTGTGTTTACTTAGACTTCACTACTCCCTAGATATCTTTTACATGTTAATTACTTGTTATACTTGTATGAATGACGGATTGTATTCCTTAATACCATTCGTGGGGTGGCATACATAACTCCCCAACTCTATGAGCTCTTATCTCCTCCTACACCATGACCCAGCACAACTATAGGGATTGTAAACAGTGGCTCATGCATTAAATACAACCAATAAAGACCTAGTACGCCTCGGTTCATGTTTCTTAAGACGTTCAAGCATGTTACCATTTGGAGATCTGCCAGTTTTCTTAAGCCTAACATATAAATCATTCATTCAAAACAAGAATAGACAAGTAATCAACACATAATCAACATCTAGGTTTCCTTAGATCTAAGCAAACACAAAAGAGATCTAGCCTAGCATAGTAGAATTGAGACAAGAACAAGATATAAACAACCAACACATAGACATATTGATTGAATTGAAAGAACACTTATCTCAATTACAATGCAAGGTCTCAAGGGTTTGGAACCCTTGAAAAACCTGTAAAAGAGGCACCAAAATCGTCTTTAGGGTTTCACCAAAACTTCTCTCCATAATGAAAAAACTAGAAAACTATATATAGGAAAAACAGGCTGACGGCGTCATGACGGCCTATGTGACGCCGTCACCACCCACGGTATTTTATTCTTGCCACTTTGACGCCATCATGAAGCCTTCTGACGCCGTCACCACCTACGGTGTTTAATTCCTCATGTCTGACGCCGTCAAGATGGTGGTCTTGACGCCGTCACCTTGTATCTTCAGCAGGAAATTTGGTACTTTGTCGTTTTCTTCACTTTTATGCTCCAAAAACGTCCAAAATGGCTTCTTTTCCAGAATTCACTCTCCAAACACCTAAAATCACAAAAGGAACGATTTAGGGCAATATTTGATCAAATAAAGTCGGATTCGGGCTTAAATGACCCCCTAAAAATGGATCATTTTTCGCCTCATCATCCTCCCAAGTCATACCCAAAGCCGCAACTCGTCCTCTAGCTTGCAGTTGCGTGTTCCACCAGGTCAACGCCTTGTTACCCAAGGAACTAACCGCATGCTTAACTTTCTGACCCTCAGTACATCCACTTATGTCCATCACCGACACCATTTTCTCTATCCATCGAGTGAGTGTAATCGCCCCACCCTTCTCATCAAACTCCTTGGGCTTACAAGCCATAAACTCCTTATAAGTACACCCATTATTCCCACTTCCACCACTTCCAGTGCCATCAGGATGAGCTCCTCTGCCTATCTGCGCACTCAATTGAGTCACCAGTTCAGGCATTGAAGCTTCTAGCTGCTGATTGATCATCTGTTGGAAGATAGGGTTGCTATCCCCAATAATGGGTGTCAACTTCTTGGACTTCTTCGGTGTCCGGTAAGCTCCACTCATCGGTGACTTTGTGATAGGTTGTCTTGGTTTCCTTGGCGCCATTTCCTAAACACGCGGGACAATAGAACCATTAGAGACCATTCTCAAGATTCTACAATTTTCGTAATCATACCCAATCATCTACCTCCCATCACATGAGACACTCTCAATCATATAACCAAATTAACTCAACTCTACCACACATAAGCATATCACCATTGATTCAATGTAACATTGGCTGTAAGTCCACATATGTCGTGATACATTTATAATTGTGTTGGCCACCCGCAATTTTAGATGTATCCTTCCACATGTGTACTTACTTCCAAAGCCACACCTAACAATAGTAACATCTTATATCAAATAACACACAATCAATACTAACCAAATATACTCCCATCATACACATAATATATACACCAAAATATTCAAACTTGCCCAAGGCTTCTCATTAAAAAAAAGGGGATAAGTCCCAAAATCCGAAGGAATTCACATTCCAACATACATTCAACGTCAAAATAACTCAACAAAACCATAAAACATTAAAACATAACATTGAAAACAAGTCGTACGCGGTTCGAGTCCTATCTAAGACCTAAAACGGTGTACGCGCAGTGGACTCCAAATCCGAATCCACTTCCTCCTCCTCGCTCACCCATCCATTCTTATTTCCATGATTCTGTGGTAGAGGATGTCTTGCAAAATCATCTTCACGATTTCTTAACTCTTCATCTATCCTATCCACAAAATCATACAACCCTCGGGGTCTAGCCCAAACTACCCCATCATCTTCCAGAAACTGAGGACACCTACACGGGTACTTGGTGGTGAAACCTTCTTTATCAGCTACCTTTGTCTCATATCTCTCCACCATTTCCCCATTCACATTCTCGAGTGTCAGCTTCTCTTCAATCACACATGGTACCATGCTAGCGGGGACCAATATCCTTCTGTTGGTTCTCTTCATATTCCCAACTCTTTACGTCCCTTAGCAGGTGCCATTCTATAAATGACACACACATGATGCTAAGTACAGGGTTTGATAGACGTTCAAAAAATTGGTAAAATAACTCATAATTTAGGAAAGTAGACATGTAAAGATATTACACAGGTCCTAAATGCAACTATATGAGGGACTCCTAAGCTATAGTCTAGGTTAAACCACCTAATTCTCTATAACCAAGGCTCTGATACCAATCTGTCACACCCCGCCACGGCGGAAACGCGCGGGTGTAACTTCATGGATATCATCACAACACCTGGTGTCTATATAAAGAACAACTACATGCACCTAAATAGAGCAATGTACCAACACACAGTGTTGTAACAATACCCCAAAATAAATAACCAAAACAATAATCCAAAAGTTATCTTCAATAGATACGAAAATAACAACCGATAAACATAAATGTATCAAAACCAAATCCAAATCAAGTCAAATCCCAAAACATAAGTAAGGTCTCCATATGCAACTAAGTCTCGCCTAATTACTGCCCTCAACTTTAGCCTTAGAATGCTCACCTGAAAATGATGCTTAAAATGTCAACATTACGTTGGTGAGATTCATAGGTTTAGACACACTTACACACACAGGGCAACCAGTTTACTATGATCATAAAATATAGCTGGACAAATAAATTATAGTTATCATATAGCTACATGTATTTGCAAGTCAATAATCATACACAAAGGCAACAACACACATAAGGCAACATCAGGACGGCTCGTGTCCTCCGATCCCAAAATGATTACAACAGGATGGCTCGTGTCCTCCGATCCCACAATAAACCACAATTAGGTCACATGCGCGAGCAATAGGATAAGCATCCTCCTAATTGGAACACATATATATCCACACAAGCAAATAATCACACATAGCATGCATACGATAACATTATAAGTCCAAGCTCTTTTGACACACACATAATCACATTAACTCAAATATTTAAGACAAGCATCATTCCCATCCCAAGTTTAAAACAAAGTAAAAATATGAGACTATAAACTCACCTTAAACTCCGCAGCTTCCACAAAAACAACTCACAATCTATAGCACACAAAAATAATCCACATTACACAATGTCAAGCTAAAAGCTACAACCCATGTAATACACATATGATGGATGTCTAAGACTCATATGACCCACCATGGATCTCCTAGACACCATACTAACCACCACCATAACTTAATACTCACTAAATCCCTTGCACTCTTAAAATCAGAAAACGCAGAATTTTTGGGTACATTCTCCCACATGAAATCATGACAAATAAAGCTCAACAACTCACACCAAAAATTTACCATGGTCTCTCATAAGTATACAAGCTAATCCCAGAAGGCCATGGACCAATACCACACACAAGCACTCAAAAGAAAATCAAACTTGTCAACTACTCAAATTCGGATCTGAACGCACACCAAAAAGTTTTGCTTAACATAAAATACTTAAGTTTTTATCGCGAATCCCTTTCGTGGTAGTCTATTATAACCTAATACTTAACTATTCCAGAAGGGCTAGTCAAAATACCACTTTTACAACCACAAAACACCCTCAAACTTTTACCCAAAATCTGTCCCGGTTTGACAGCTTTGACACCTTAACAAAGGAAAATCAAAAGACCAACTTACCGACCTCGAAATCAATTGCTGGACTTTTTGGAAAGCTCTTTCATTAAACTTCAATTTAGACATAAAATTCGTGAATTAACTCTTCATCATCTGTTATTTACACTCACATCTTTACAGCCGTAATTTTCTGCCCAAACCCTAACACATAATCTAACGCGTTTTACACTCAATTCTCTTATCCAATAACCATATTATTAACAACTAATGATCTTAACATGTTTTACTTCATTAATTTATAGAAGTATATAAACCCTAGATTCCATCATATTAAATATTAGATGAATCATAACAATAATTAATTAATTACATGAAAACTAGTATTAAAAATATACATTGATCTTGGTTTTAGCTTCAAAAACAAAACCCTAAGTTTTTCTCTTGTTGCTCTCCCTCTTGTTCGACCATATACTCCAAAAGAAGGGATAGGGAGATTTTGATTTTGTATTTATAATTATTTTGGATAACTCTTAAGGGTTAGAGTTGTATTTGGTATCAAATTTGATTTCCTTTTTTCGCCAAAACCATATATTTGGCCGCCCCTTTAATTATATTTGTTTTTTTATTTTTATTTTATTAAATTTATTTATTACACTCAAAACCTCATACTTTTCATATTTTATGTAATCCCATAACAAAACCTAACGTCTTTCGCGATAAACCTTAATTTTACGACAAACCGGAAAATATTCATTTTCAAAATAAAGTTTCAAAAAATAGATTTTCACACACTCCATAAACATTTCTCACAACGACAACATTCCCGTAACTTACTGACGCTCAAATAGTTTGAACAAAGACTCGTTACGCAAAACCTCAGAACACAAAATATACACAAATCATTTCTACACCACCTGGGTGATCAAAATGAACTTTCCCAAAATCAACATCACCAAAAATCACAATGACAACCACAACGCAAAGGGATTTAGTGCTAACCCAAATACTAATCACACTATAACACACAATAATCACACATATACCCATATACCTACTCAAACCACACCAAACAAAGTTAGATAACTCAAAACTAAAGGTCTAACTAACCTGTTAAAATCACGGTTGTTACAGCAGTACCATATGCATAATTAAAAATCCTGTTCAACACACTAAGACTAAACATATTGAAATTAGACATCACTTTATAATAGATTGTTATGAGAAAAAACTTATTCAAGTTGTCAAAATTCATACTGATGACAACTATGCTGATTTATTAACAAAAGGACTTGATATGGGAAGGTTTTAGTACTTAGTAACAGGTATTGGAATGCTTAACCCATAAAATTTTGATGTCTAATAATTTTTAGTGTTGAGGGGAGGTTTTTGGTACTTAAATTGTCATATCTGTTTGTATATGTTTGTCCACTAACTTTTGTGCAGCGGATAAAGACAATAGTGGAAAATATCAATCAAATAGTGGTAAATTTTGATCTCATAGTGGAAACAAGAAAAACAATGTAACTTTATTCATTATTAAAACCATTCAATAGTTACATTCCATGGACAGAGAGTAAAACCAACAAACACCAAAAATACAAATCCTAACACCCTACACCCTACACCAGCTACTTCATTGGCTTCTTGCCCTTCCCTTTGTAGTCATGCTTGGCCTTTTGAGAACTCTTCCTCTTGTTCTCAAAGGTTGACTGCATCCTTGGGCAAGCAATACCAAGAACTTGTTTGGGAGGCTTTGGGAGTCTTGCAGGCTTCTCTAGGGCAGGCCGCTTCATGTTTGCCAATGCATATCCAAGAGCTTGTGTCAGTGCCTGTTGTAACTCCTTGGAGAGTGTGTATGGCTCATCATCATCAGAAGAAGAGCTGGAATAAAACTCAAGAGATGGAGCAGGTGTTGAAATTTTCTTGTTTGGCTTCATTGTTGTTGAGCTTGAAGCACATGGTGGAAAGTAGTCACCCCATCCTGATGTTGCTGAAGAGTCAGAACAGTAGCTTATCTCCTCTGAAGATTCATCAGATGAGATGTAGATGATGTTTGGAAAATTACTCATGGTGTTTAAGGAGTTTATGATGATAAAGAAAGGTTTTGGTGAAGAGTTTTGATGATTCGAGCCCTTTTTATAGGCAAAGTCTATCCCAAGGGACAATTAAGAGAATTAATAACTCTTATCTGTTTTGGTAGTTTGGGGAAGTAAATATGGATATTATTTACTATATCGGGTTGACTTTGAGAAGATATTTTTAGGAATAATGGCTTGGTCAAAAAGTAACTTTGGTGAGAGCTTTGGTTATTCATATTATATGCTTTATACTAACATGTGCAGGTAAATAACCAAAACTTTTGCTGAGAGTTGATCAAATGGTGTGTAACTGAGACACACAACAAATGGTTATTGATTCACCATGTCTAATCCACATAAGAATCAACTAGTCCAGAGCAAACGGCTACTGGTAAAGACTTCACAAATCCTTTTATGGTTGATAGTTTACCAAAAACTATATGGTCATCAACTCACCATATTCCATGTGATGAAGAGTTGGCTAGTCCATAGCAAACGGCTCATGGTAAAGACATATCAAATCCGTTGATAGCTGATAGTTTGCTAAAAACTATGCAAAGAGCAGTTAAACTTTTATATGGTTATCTTACCACTGCTCTTGGAAAATTTTTGTGAAAAGTTCCCACTGCTAGTTCACAGTTATCACTGGAAGTGTAATTTTTACCACTAATGAACTAGCCGTTGCAACTGTTGTGTCAGTAACAATATTTTTTACTAGCCATTGAGAGTAACCGTTTTTCCATATTAATAGGGTGAATTTTTGGTGAATTATCTTCTTACCTATTTTAATTTATTCTTTTCTTAAAGATAAATCCTTTCTAAAGATAATTCCAAATTGCGCATCATTCTCAAACCCTAATAGTATATATCCTTTACCTCTCACACGGCGTATTCACCATTCAATTTTTACTAACACATTCATACTTTTCTGACAAAAATTATGGCAAGACTGAACTTTGTAGATGAGCACAACCAAGTGGCCTACTTGCAGAAGTCAGACGACAAGAGTGGCCCTATTTTTATCAGATTGTGGACTTTCTTAATACCACTCATATTAGGTATGCTTTAACTTTAAATCTCACAATCTATGTCTCTCAAATCAAACAGTTTTGGAACAGAGTCCATAACCATTGAACAAGGAGACACATATGAACCTGTGGATACTCTTAGAGCCACAGTGGATGGGGTAACTATTGATGTTACTGAATCATCCTTGAGGAGAATTCTCCAATTAGATGATATCAACGGTATCATCACATTGCCCAATTCAGATATTCATAAACATCTCTCATCAATGGGGTATGATACATCTGATAAAAAGGTTACTTTCAGAAAAGAAAGTTTTTGTCCCCATTGGAGATTTTTAATTCATACTCTTTCACATTGCCTAAGTCCTAAGAAAACTTCTTATGAACAATTCAGTTCAACAATGGCTTACCCTTTGGTTTGCTTAGCCACAGATAGGACTTTCAATTTTTCAAAGTTAATTTTTAACAGTATGAAAGGCAATGTAAAGATTCCATATAAATTTTTGATGTATCCAAGGTTTGTGCAAGCAGTGTTAAATGAATTTCCACTGCAAACCCACAAAAGAGTTTATAAAACCCCCTATCTTAAGCCAAAAGTTTTTCAAAATATGAATAAGGCTTCAGATGGATGGAATAGAGAATTTAAACCACTTTTTTCTGAAATGCTTTCAAATATTACATAGGTACAGGGTGAAGATGCAACAATCCCAGTTATATCCCAACACACACCCACTATTGTTGTTCCACCTATCCAATACACCCACAAGTTACTCACACTTATGAGAGGAGGCAAAAACAGCCACTTCCTCCCATCACAACATTGCATAATTCTGAACCTTTTGGTTTATGAAAAAGTAGTGGTAAGGGTGGCAATTTCTGACCCGACACGAAACTCGACCTAAAACCGACACGAAACTCAACAGGTTCTGGTTGACTAAATATATTTCGGGTCAGTTTTGGGTCGACATATCTAACCCATTTATTAAACAGGTTAGGTTCGGGTTGGGAATAAAATAAATGGGTCAACCCGCCAACTCGTTTAAGATTTTTTTTCTTAAAATAAAATTATTTATATTTAATTATACGGGTTAAATAGGTTAAACGGGTCGACCCGCTAACCCATTTAACTTGTGTATTGTGCTAACTTTTGTATATAAAACAGGTTAAATGGGTCAACCCGAAACCCGTTTAACATATTCAATCTATGTAATCTATTTAACCCGTCAATCCAAGTATATATACGGGTTAAGTGGGTCACGTTCGGGTTACCTGTAAACAGGTTAGGGTTGACGTAGCTGACCCGATGATTTAAATGGGTCAGGTTCAGGTCGGGGTTTTCTGACACGCCAACCTGACAACCCGAACCTGCTAACCCGAACCCGACCCGAATTGCCACCCCTAAGCAGTGGTGGTTCCAGGCTTCAATCTAGTCCAACTAGAGAAGAGTCTGAACCATTGCCCTATGATTCACCTCTACCAACAAGTCACACAGTTGGAAGTGTTGAGGGCAGTGAGCAATACACTGAATTGATGGAACTTTGTACCAAGTTAGTCAAGCAGGTTCAAGCTCTGGAGAAAGATCTGGCACAGACAAAGAAACAACATGCCACAAAGCTAAATGATTTGAAAGCTGAGATTCAGACTTTGAAGGAAGAAGTGCAGGGGTTAAAGAAGCAAAGATCTGCTACACTTGTGTTCTCATCCCCATCTACTCCTCATGATGATGATTTTGCTGCATCAGATGATGATATGGGTGATTCTTCCAAATAGGGGAGGAAAACTGATGCTACACTTAAGGGGAGGAAGCTGGATTTTGATATTGATATGGCTTTTGATGATCAGGATGATGAACAAGAAAAGAATGATGAAGTAGTGGAAACTCAAGAAGAAGCAGTGGACACTGTTGATGTTGAATTTGAAAAGAAAAGGCAGGAAAAGGGGAAAGTTCATGTTTTTGAAGAATCAATTGAGCAACCAAGAAAGATCTCCAAAAGTGAACAAGCTCAGATTGATATGGACTATGAACTGGCAAGAAAAAGTGAAGAAGAGGATGTAGCAAGGTTCATGGAAAAACAAAGGCTTCAAAAACAGATGGAACCTGAAGAAAATATTGTTCTCATTCCAAACACTGAAGAAGGTGCTTATGAGTATACTAATGAAGAAATTGAGCAAATGATTGTTTCTGATCCAGTGATAAAGAAGAAAGCTATTGAGCTTGTTGCTGATGAAAGCCTAATAACTGAACAAAGATCAGCTCAACTAGCTGATTTCATAAATATGAAGAACAATTAGGCATTTGATTCCATGGTGGATACTATAAAGAAGACTCAGAAGAAGCCAAGACAACCATCTCAGGCTCAAGTAAATCATGGAATGAAGAAGTACTTATGCCATGTTGGTGGATGGAAAATGAATCAGCTCAAAGGAAAGTCTTATGAAGAAATCCAAAGATTGTACTATCAAGAATACAAAAGAGACAAGGATTTACTTCCTATGCACTCAGAAGTAGAGGCTCAGAGGTACAAAAGATCAGGAGTAAACATTGAACCTAAAGATGTTAAAAGATCCAAGACTCAGGAGTCATCTCAAGCATTTAAAGAAGATGAGAAATTAACTGAAGAACAATTCTCCAGAATGATCTCTATTGAAACTGATGTATTGAATGTAGAGCCTTTACAATCAAAGCATCCAGTTGTAGGTTGGGAGTTGTTTTCTGATGACTTTGGAGATGCTTGGAAAATTATCAGAATTGGTGGCATAAGTATCTGTAGAGATTTTGAAGACCTTGTCAAATCATGTGATAGGGAAGACTTGGATACTCTATGGAGAATGGTCCAAGAACAATTCAAGAAGGATGAACATGTTGATGTCAAAGCCAAAGAGTTATGGGTTTAATTCAGAAGACTTTATGAACCTGATGCATCTGATAGACATTGGAGATTTGAAGCAGATAACTTAACTACATTATGGAAATTCTATGATTCAAGTTCTATGCATCATGTGTCTACACAAGCTGGTGTTGATGTGTTTATGCTAGCTGAGAAAGAATATCCATTAAGAGCAGGTATTCTTATAGTTATGATATCTGTGAAGTTGAGATGCTGGGAAAGGAATGAAGTCATAGAAGATCTGCTACAAAGGATATATGATCAGAGTGTAAAAGCTGATAAAGAGTTGAGGAGAAGGAGATAAGTGTTTGGAAGAATCCCCAACAACCTAGAAACTTGATGATTTGCATAGAAATCATAAATTTAGGGGAGGATTGTTGGGAATTACACTAACAGTTACCACCGTTAAGTATGGAAGATGCCACTGCTGAAGAATGCACTAGCAGTGGAAACTCATTACCACAGCTAGTACATATTATTACCACTGCTGCAGGATAATTGTTAGGAAACGTGTATTCAGATAAGTATAGAAAAGATCTTATGTATATTCTATTATTCTCAGTTTATACTTATCTTGTAAAGGACTCCTTGTGTCCTATAAAAGGAGGTCCTAGGTTTAGGTTTATACACGTATCAAATTAGAGAGCTTCAAGGTGTAACCTTAGTGATAAGCTAGATCACTCGTATTATTATTCTTAACAATATTGGAGCTAAAAGTTTGGTTAATATTCTGTTTTCATACAACTATTCTCGTTCATATACAAACTCACAAACAAACATATAATCAAACCTTCTAAGTATTAATAAGTATATTCCGCATACTTGTTAGTATCATTCAAAGTATCACTATAACACAAGTCGTGTGTTTAGATCCATCAAGGGGTAGTAGCAGTTTTTGGTAGAAGCTTTTGCACACATGATGGAAATTATAGATTTTAGGGTTTGATTACATTGGGTATTGTATTTGTTTTTGAATTTGGAAATGGAGAATGGCTTATTTTCTTTATGTGTTGTTTACTAATCCTACAGATGCTACATTTTGTTTGTGTGGATAAGTAAAACAATGCAAACAAATAAAATGTAGCATTTGTAGGATTAGTAAACGACGCATAAAGAAAAGAAACTATTCTTCATTTCCAAATTTAAAAATCCATCAACTACTCGATGTAATCAAACCTACAAAAAACTACTACTACCTCTTTTTACCAAAATTGCAACTACCCTTTTTACCTCTTTCTACCAAAAACTGCCTACCATATGCAAAACCCACAAAAAATTGCTAACTCTTACAAAACGAGGATCCGTGCTACTTTTTTTTGGTAAAAGGCTTTTTCTCAAGATCATGGAACTCTAAAAACTCATCAAACTCATCCAAACTTATTTTAGCTCCAATAATGGCAGGTTGTGGAGGGAGGGGGCATGCTGTAGAGGGATGAGGGCATTTGGTGGAGGGATGATTGCATTTGGTAGATGGATAAGGACATTTGGTGAAGGTATTAGGGCATTTGGTGGAGGGATCAGTGGTGGTGCTGGGATCTCATCTTCGATGCGTCGGAACGACAAAATCGTCTACTTCATTCATATGGTTATAAAATCCTTCAAGGGCGTGATGCGTGGGAATCGCAACAGGCTTTACCTCTCGAGGGATCTCGAGAAGCTTACAACCCCCACCAGGCAATGTACCTGATCGTTGTAGTATAGTATAGTGACAAGTACCGGGGGATTGATCGTTCATCTTAGGGATAGTGTCGCTAGGATTAGAAAGCCTAAATACTAGTTCTAAGGGTGAGGGATGATTATTTTTGTATTTTTATATTTTTATGAAAGCAAGTAAAATCTCGGGGTTTGAAAGATTTGGGCGGAATTAGTTGCTAATCAACTAACCCAATACTAAGATGCAATCAAAATAAAATACTAAAAATGAAAATAAACTAAATTATACTAAAGTTGTGAGCAGTAATTGGAGAAAATGTGTTTACTTAGATTTCACTACTCCCTAGACATCTTTTATACGTTAATTACTTGTTATAATTGCATGGATGACGGATCGTATTCCTTAATATCATTCATGGGGTGGCACACATAACTCCCCAATTCTATGAGCTCTTATCTCCTCCTACACCATGCCCAACACAACTATAGGGATTGTAAACAGTGGCTCATGCATTAAATACAACCAATAAAGACCTAGTGCGTCTCGGTTCATGTTTCTTAGGACGTTCAAGCATGTTACCAAATGGAGATCTGCCAGTTTTCTTAAGCCTAACATATAAATCATTCATCCAAGACAAGAATAAACAAGTAATCAACACATAATTAACATCTAGGTTTCATTAGATCTAAGCAAACACAAGATAGATCTAGCCTAGCATAATGGAATTGAGACAAGAACAAGATATAGACAACCAACACATAGACATATTGATTGAATTAAAAGAACACTTATCTCAATTACAATGCAAGGTATCAAGGGTTTGGAACCCTTGAAAAACCTGTAAAAGTTGCACCAAAATCGTACTTAGGGTTTCTCCAAAACTTCTCTCTTCTCAATGTGTGAAAATTAGAAAACTATATATAGAAAAATAGGTCTGACGGCGTCAAGACAAAGCTTGTGACGCCGTCACCTCGCCGCCAAAACTATTCTCGGACTGCCTTGATCTACATTTGACGCCGTCAAGACTTAAACAATTCCAGGCCGTCATGACTCTTTTACTCTTGACGCCCTTCCTTCGTGACGCCGTCAAATCTGTACTGGGTCGTCATGGACTTCTGCTCTTGACGCCGTCAAAGAATTGCTCTTAACGCCGTCACCTACTGTTCCCAGCATGGAAAATTAAGACTTTGGCGTTTTCTTTACTTTTATGCTCCAAAAACGTCCGAATTGCTTCCTTTTCCAGATTTCTCTCCCAAAGTACCTAAAATCACAAAAGGAACGATTTAGGGCAATATTTGATCAAATAAATTCGGATTCGGGCTTAAATGACCCCCTAAAAACGGATCATTTTTCGCCTCATCATATACCCTTACACTTGAGATTTGCTTGTCCTCAAGCAAATGCGCTTTTATTCTACTCAAAAGACAAGTTAGGGGTCATTTAACACTAATATAAAAGTAATTACAACAAATAATCGTTCCACTAAAGACCAATAGACAAGCACGGAGGTCATATACTAGCACCTCACAAATAGTGTTTAGATACTCACATCTCTCGGGTGTAATAAAGTGTAAATTACAATATGGAAACGGAAGATATCTCTCACTACCTGTCATAGCAAAATAGATTACCATAGGCTTGGGAAAGGATCAAACCTCCACCACATGGCGTAAGCACCTAGGATAAACTATCAAAGAGATCTTTTAAAGGGTTGTAACGTTAGGTATAAGGATATGAAATACACGGTTTTGTTGGATAAAGGAAGTTTTACTGGTGGCGAGTTAACAATCTTGGTTAATTACATGTACAATGTGGCGTTGCTAAGCCAAGACTAGACTCGACTTAAGCTAATAAATGAAAAATAACAAAAACATAAAATGAACATAGAATAAAAAGGGATGGTAGTCCGTATGTTTTTTCTCTTTTTCCTTTTTCTATATTTTTTTTTTCTGTTTCTTGATTTTTTCGATTTTTTTTTTTTTTTTTTTTTTTTTTTTTTTGCATACACTCTTACCCTACCTTCCAAAATAATACATCATAGGGAATGAACATTTCCCTTACACTTGAATCTTTACATACTTTACATTTAACTAAACTAATGACTTGAATTAAGAAAATCAAAACACTTGGAGCACTTTTAAGATTAACGCACATATGGGGGTAATAAATGATGTTCTTCCCCATTACTCCATAAAATAAGTACTTACCCATGAGTCCCAATCGTCCCAAAACAATATGTACAAGGATATGACTCGGCTTAGCAACCATGTAATCAATTAGAAAGTTAACTTAGGGTTTAACAAATAGCAATAATGCACTAAAAATGAGCGCATACACGGAAGGCTAAGGCGATTTGGTTGTACATTTAAGTGGGGTGTAACAAATTCTTCCTTTAAGTAAGATGCTTAAAGTTAGAAACGAAAAGATAGGCTCGGAGGGGTGTACTAGGGGTTTCGTGTACTAAAAATGAGTACAACGCTAAGGGTGTGGGAAAAATTAGTTGACTTAACTAGCCAAGTAATATGACATAAATGGTCAAGTATTTATGATACGGGTTTAACACAAGGGTGATCCTAATGCCTCTTATCATGTAGTAAATCCTACCACACGAATGTAGTCTCACTAGCGGTCTCGGGATGCATCACTAACGCAAGTTCTAGAATCTAAATGCTACCGGTACACTCATAAGCACCAATAATAAATGCTTTTCCTATCAAAACTAAAGGCGAACCTCACATTTTTGGGTGGAAAATTTTTCTGAATATACGGTTATGTGCTAGTCATACAACCTCCTATCCATGAGACGCTTGCTATGGCTAAAGTTTCACTCCTAAATGTTGTAAAAAAATTTAAATTTGGCACTAAAATTACACTAACAAGTATTTCTCATAGTTTTATTACACATCTACTATCAGACAAAACAAACTCAAGCGAAAGTGCATATGTAAGGTATCATCTTTTTACCCTCCCCTTACACTTAAGATGAACATTGTCCCCAATGTTCAAGTAAAGAATGTAAAAGTGAAAAAGTAAAGAGAATGAAATCAAATACTCCCTTGATTCGCTCGGTATGGATAATTAGGTGGCCAGGTTAAATCTTCCTCCAAGAAAATGAACAATCAAAGCTTCCCTTCCAGAATGTAAATCATCTTCTTGTCGTACATAACTTGTAAAACCTGATAAAATAGACAAGACAACCTCGCGTAAAATCGGCGGCATCCTATATAAGTTACTAAATCCTAGAAAACAAGATAAGATATAATGCTTGTGGAATGAAGTTTGCAGATCTCCTGGAGATTATAAAACTTAATAATTCACAAAACCATAAGACTCCGTTAGAAAAACAAAACCGGTAAAATTTCCAGATTTTTACACTTGACGCCGTCAAGAGTAAACTCCTGACGCCATCAGAATTGACCTGCAGAAATCCTTATGTTAAGTTTCCGGAAAATTTCTGGAAAAACTTGGTCCTACTTCCTGGAAAATCCTGCAAAACTTCATTATGACTCAATACAAGCATTTGACTCTGACAAATACGAATACACATGTTCATTTAATATTGTGGAGAATCATGATCGGTTTGTTTCTTAAAAACATATTTGGGGTTTCCCCTTACACTTATCTTTTGCAAAAATACCTTTAGGTGGAGTTAAGACTAGGCCAAAACAACAAAGTAAAGTATTTCCACTATTTAGTTTAGAAACATGATCTACCAACAATAAAAATAAAGCATGCATATGGAAGCAAATAACAATCAAACAAATAAAAATCACACAAATAAAAACACACAAAGCATGGGTTGCCTCCCAAGAAGCGCTTGTTTTTGTTCGAGTCACGAGCCTGACTCTACCCTTATTTAACGGAAATAGGGGAGGCTTTCCCTACATTTAGGATTAAGTGCGGGTGAAAGTAGCGATACACACCCTTAGGGTAGAAATATGCTTCGTGAGAAAAGAGTGGTGGATGAATTATATGCTCAAAGGGGTGTGCTCCTATCATCATAACCTTACCTAATTCAATCGGGTTAGTGGGTGGATTAAGATTTTCTCCTAGAAAGGGATCATTTTCAATCAACTTCAAGAGACTCCTAGTTGGGAATCCATCTTGACCTAATAAACCCGGTTTAAACCCATAATGTTTCTTGTGATCAATCATAAATGGGTGATGTAAGCATGTAAGGTCATTTTCCACTCCTATATTGGCCTCCTCTCTAAAAGGCTTAGAGTCCACTACCTTTATCCTAAGACTACCCGGACTATATGGTTTGATGGGTGGATCGGAACCTTTTTCAATTCCTAAATTCACATCTAAAGATGGAAGATTAGGTAACGACTTTGGTTGAGGCTCCGGTTCTTCAAAACTAGGAACTTCCCTAGAACTAAGAGTAAGGTTATCATTATAAGTATTCAAACCTATATCTTCTAGTTGTGTTTGGTTCAAAGGTTCTACCTCAATTGGGATTCCTAAAGTCTCATCTACTTCATCCGAATAAGTCACGGGCGGTGTGTGTGCCTCAAATGATGGTTGAGTATTTTGTGGGCTTATGTTGTTCACCTCATCATTCCATGTGTCAGGATCTAGCCCTAACATTCTCCCAAATATCTCACGTGCTTCTCTAGGCATCTCAACTTCTATGTCCGAATCATAGGGATCATCTTCAATATTCTGACTGCTATATACAAATTGCCCAAGAGATTCATCATCTGTTTCTTGAGACTCATCATTATCGATCATAAAACCTAGGTCTTTTTGATCAATGTGATCATGTTTGGCTACATCCTCCATCACATCAAGGTCACCTATGTGTTCATCCTGTATTCTGGTAGGGCCTAACCATGACATGCAGCTAGGTGGCTCATACGAAACTATCCTAGGTGAAGGCTCATATGGTTCATAGGTTTCACTAAGTGAGGCATTTTGAGGGGTTGATGGAGCTCCTAAGGTGAATGCTTTAAAAGTCTTATGCCCTTGACCTCTTTTCTCAAGGTACTCAATAAAATCAATATAAGATCCTGTCCTCATCATTTCATTCGTCCATCTTGGTATATCCAAACTGGTGTAATTATATTTTTTCTGGTAAAACTCTAGTGTCAGACTTGGTGGATTCGCGTTCTCCATAATGGTGAACGGAAGAGTCAATGGAAAGGTTTTTATGATCAAAGACACAAAGAAAAGATAGACTAAAGAAAACCTAAAAATAAAAATAAAATCTTACTAGAAAGGAATCTAGCAAGTAGACCTAATAAAAAGAAATTCTAACCTAGACAATAACTATTCCCCGGGCTGCGGCGCCAAAAACTTGATGCGTGGGAATCGCAACAGGCTTTACCTCTCGAGGGATCTAGAGAAGCTTACAACCCCCACCAGGCAGTGTACTTAATCGTTGTAGTATAGTATAGTGACAAGTACCGGGGGATTGATCGTTCAGCTTAGGAATAGTGTCGCTAGGATTAGAAAGCCTAAATACTAGTTCTAAGGGTGAGGGATGATTATTTTTGTATTTTTATATTTTTATGAAAGCAAGTAAAATCTCGGGGTTTGAAAGATTTGGGCGGAATTAGTTGCTAATCAACTAACCCAATACTAAGATGCAATCAAAATAAAATACTAAAAATGAAAATAAACTAAATTATACTAAAGTTGTGAGCAGTAATTGGAGAAAATGTGTTTACTTAGATTTCACTATTCCCTAGACATCTTTTACACGTTAATTACTTGTTATAATTGCATGGATGACGGATCGTATTCCTTAATATCATTCATGGGGTGGCACACATAACTCCCCAATTCTATGAGCTCTTATCTCCTCCTACACCATGCCCAGCACAACTATAGGGATTGTAAACAGTGGCTCATGCATTAAATACAACCAATAAAGACCTAGTGCGCCTCGGTTCATGTTTCTTAAGACGTTCAAGCATGTTACCAAATGGAGATCTGCCAGTTTTCTTAAGCCTAATATATAAATCATTCATCCAAGACAAGAATAAACAAGTAATCAACACATAATTAACATCTAGGTTTAATTAGATCTAAGCAAACACAAGATAGATCTAGCCTAGCATAATGGAATTGAGACAAGAACAAGATATAAACAACCAATACATAGACATATTGATTGAATTAAAAGAACACTTATCTCAATTACAATGCAAGGTATCAAGGGTTTGGAACCCTTGAAAAACCTGTAAAAGTTGCACCAAAATCGTACTTAGGGTTTCTCCAAAACTTCTCTCTTCTCAATGTGTGAAAATTAGAAAACTATATATAGAAAAATAGGTCTGACGGCGTCAAGACAAAGCTTGTGACGCCGTCACCTCGCCGCCAAAACTATTCTCGGACTGCCTTGATCTACATTTGACGCCGTCAAGACTTAAACAATTCCAGGCCGTCATGACTCTTTTACTCTTGACGCCCTTCCTTCGTGACGCCGTCAAATCTGTACTGGGTCGTCATGGACTTCTGCTCTTGACGCCGTCAAAGAATTGCTCTTGACGCCGTCACCTACTGTTCCCAGCATGGAAAATTAAGACTTTGGCGTTTTCTTTACTTTTATGCTCCAAAAATGTCCGAATTGCTTCCTTTTCCAGATTTCTCTCCCAAAGTACCTAAAATCACAAAAGGAACGATTTAGGGCAATATTTGATCAAATAAATTCGGATTCGGGTTTAAATGACCCCCTAAAAACAGATCATTTTTCGCCTCATCAGGGCGTTAATCAGGTTCACTGGATCAAATTCATGAAAGTTATGAAGTTACAGATCTGGTGAGAGTTCATCTTGTTCCAGAAAATGAATTATGTTGAGTAAATTTTGTACACAGACGGTCATCCCGTTAAAGACGTACATCTACCAAGCCAAGTTGTCATTTAAAATACCTCAGACAACATGTTCCGTCCCGTTATGAAAATCCTTATATTAAACAACCCGATTTTCTAGTATATGAAGAGAGACGGTTTAGAGACAAATTTGGAGACTTTCAAGGCAATCAGGATATTTGGGTAGAAAAGCAAGCAAAAAGGCACAATTCGGTGGACAAATATGTGGTAGTGGTGCGAGGAAGTTGTTAGCAGCCATCGTTGACATGGTGTGAATAAGAAGATACTTATTTTGGAATTTAAATGATGATTTTCATTTAAAGATGGAAGATTTGGTTAAGAATGAGGGGTAAAGATTTGAAGAAGATGAAGTGAAAATGTAAATCTGAAGAAAAATAAGAATGGGTAAAGGATTAAGATGTTATAGTTGATAATAAATTCGGAATTGAGTTAAAAAAGTTTGGTAGAGTGAGTTAGAGTGAGTTAATGCAATATAAATGTGTGGTCCCGTATTTGGTGCTCAAGCACCACCCATAGCGCACTATATTTTTTTTTCCCTTTGATTATGTGTTTGATTGGGATTGGTTGATAAACTATGTAAATTAAATAGGGTGCACACGCACCATATTTAGCGCACCATGTTGGACTATTTTGCAATGGACACTACTTTGGGTCGATATTGGTAATGATGTATTGATATATGACTGTATTGGTAGTTTTGTTTTTTTATTTTAACTTTGGGATGGGCTTTGTTTCTTTCCTTTATGTAAACCCGTCGGCAAATCGACGTAGTTTTGCGCGCAGTATAAAATATATAGTAATAGTAATATAAAAGATATCATGACTTTAATACTTAACTATTACAAGTTATAATTAAGATAGTTAGACATCTGAAAAGAATATGTATGACCACCCTTTAAAGTATGTTGAAGATATTGGAGATTTCTTTTTCATATTAACTTTGTTTGAGTATATTGTGACCAATTCCTTATTATTTCGGCATAGCACACCACTAATGGTCCAACTTTGTTAATCTTTTTACTTGTTTCGCAAATAACTTTTCGGTGTCAGATGTTATGGATTTTAAGACGCCGATGCGTGGTTTCGCAACCTTGCAAAAGGTTTTACCTCTCGAGGGATCTCGAGAAGCTTGCAATCCCCACCAGGCAGTGTACCTGACCGATGTAATATAGTGTAGTGGCAAGTACCGGGGGATTGATCGTTCTACTTGGGGAATAGTGTTCGTTAGGATTAAAACTTAATTAAACTAGGTCTAGAGGTGAGGGATGATTCTTTTTGTATTTTTGTATTTTATGAAAAGCAAGTAAAAATCTCGGGTATTGGAAGAGTGAGCGGAATTAGTTGCTAGTTAACTAACCAAAATAACTACAAATGCAATAAAAATGAAATAACAAGAAAATAAAATGTGAGAAAAACCTTATATGGAGAGAAACGTTGTAGGACCATAGATCTAGCTTTATCACTTAAGAATATGATGTTAGAGAGAGATGGAAGAGCTAGAGAGAGAGGTGGAGAGCACTATGTGAAATAAAACCTTGAATAAGCATGAACTCCAACCCTTCCTAACAAGCTTAGGAGGGTATTTATAGTTTTTACATTAGGCCACCATGGGCTTTCTCATGGGCCTTCTTTTGGGCCAAGCCATTAAGGCTTTTACTTAAACTTAATAAACTAGCATTTTACTAACTATTACATGAATATATTTAACTAACTATTTGACTCAATAATGATCGTCACTTTTAATCCTAACAATCTCCCCCTAAGGGACGATCATTGAGATCTCTCTTTGATTACATAAATGATCAACACTTCTAATGCTAACAATCTCCCCCTAAGGTTGATCATTGAGATCTCTCTTATGTGACCTTGATCTCTGAAGCTTGTTCTCTTTGAACTTTGAGTCTTTGTGTAATAGTTTTGCTAGTTCCTTTCTTCCAATCATGCTTTGTGATCTTTCTTGCCTTTGTACAACATCTTAACTCTGTTGTCTTTACGTCTTTTCCAACATGCTCATACTTTGTTTGACTTTGAATCTTTGTGAAGTTCTCTTTTCTTTGACTTTAGTCTTTGTTTCTTTAGTTTGTAGATTCTTAGACTTTAACTTAGAAACGTTCTGAGCTTTGCTTTGCTTAGATCTTTGAAGAGAGCTTTGCAGGGTATGAGCATGTGGATCTTTAAGTGATGGTAACGGTCTTTCTCTAAGGAACATTCATGAGTACCTGCATAAAACAGTTAGCAATAAAGTATTCGGTACTTACAGGTTCGGAATTAGAGATCGTCAACAGCATAGTGTGAAGACTCCTTCTAACCCTTACCAAGGCCGTTCCTGAATCAGATACCCCTGAGAGGGCTTACTAGATCCACCGAAGTACATCAATGATTCAGGTGAGTTGCTGGAGATCACCCCACAACTGTAGACAGTTTGAGACATAGTAACCATCATGATAGATAAGGCAAGATCCGTAGATCTCATAAAGACTCTTACACCTTGTGTCCCTTTTTGGCGAACACAAGTGTATTCATAGGAAGTGTATCCTAAGATATCTTTTAATGAATCTCATGGCTCTAGACTCGATAAGTGCATAATTTGGTTTTCCTATGTGGAGACTAGGGAGGGGTCTCCTGCTTCAATATCAACCATCTCTAAGAGATAAGTCGATAAATTACACTGGTTCCCCGTAAGAATGAAACAAGCTCTTTTGAGAGAACTTGAGTGGCTAGAAGGTTAAGTGCAAAGTGTCACTGGGTCCATGACGTCTTTATCTTCAATACCGGTGTTACCTTAGTAACAAACAGTAGCATATGAGTTGAACCCGGTGTCTGCCCTAAGGTTGAACATTCGGAGGGCTATTTCTTTTCACCCTTTCATTTGCTTTTCTTTTTAATTCTTCAACCCCTTATTTCTCTTTTCTCATTTTCTCCTTTTTTCAATCATACCTAAGGACTTCTAATTCTAATCTATTGGATTTGTCCTTGGGTAGATCCCTCCGGCTCTGGCGGATCATAGGACGGTTTTTCCTAACCTTAGTCACCTTATAACTTCATGACTATCCTATTGTTGCCATCAAACCATTTGTGAAAATCTCTCAAAGTGTTTATGATAATAAAACATAATTTGTTAACACTTCGAGAGTTTTACATTTCATGAAGGACTCCCCCTTCACATGTGCTCATGGATTGTTAAGAAATTTGCACATGCGTGAGGAGTTTGCACTTTTTGAATTGATCCACTTTCAATGAACATGACCGATTCGAGACACACTTACATCACTAGTTAGACTAGCTTGAAATTATTACCCGTCCTGGTCAAGTCCAAAGAAAGTCTCTTGAAACGGTACATTTCTACTAAGGCAAATCCTTTTCGAGACACACTTACGTGGCTAGTTAAAGAGTTCCATTGTCAGCTTTTAGGTGACAACTAGCTCTAGTAACTAACTTGATGTTATTACCCGTCGAGGATAAGTCTTTTCGATTACTAACTTTTGTTGTTTTGTCAATTCTTGGGTCATTTCTGAGTCGAGCTCGCACGAGATTCAGCCACAATCTTAAACACATTGATCACATTTTAATCACGTCTTCTCCCCCTCAAAAATAGCATATCCATGGTATTTTTTATACCAGTTGATTAAAACATTTTCCTTTTGGATAGCATATGGGAGAAACGGATGTTTGTAGTTCCGTATAAGTTTCCTTTAAGCATGATCATTTTGGAACATCATTTTATTACTCCCCCTCAAAATTAGAACATTTTGAGTAAATATTTGCTTTGAAGGATTTGAGGGAGTAATATCTTGAAAAGTTTTGAAAACCTTTAGAAACATTTTTCAAAATTTTGCTCAAAAAATTAAGAAGAATTTGAGAAGCTTTTTGGTGAGAAGTCTTCTTATCATTTACGATTGTCGCACATAAATGTACAACAGGGTCCTTTCTTAGAAAATCGCGGGTTATACACTGTCATGTGCATAAGCCATAATGTTTTTAGGATAAGTGCACGGAAAATCTTTAAACCTTTGTTTGATTAAGCACTTTCCTTTCTTTGAAGAACGAGTCCTTAGCTGAAATACTAAGAAGTCATTATGTTGAAGTTCAAGTTCTTAGCAGAAGTACTAAGAAGTCATTATGTTTTTGGATTAGACAACAACTTTTGGAACCCATTTAAGCACGGCGCCAACGGGTTTACCATATTTTGAAATCCATTTGAAAGTAGTGTCAATCCGAGACAAAGAAATTGAATTCCAACGAGGACTGAAAACCGGTGTTTCATTTTGAAATAAAGCTCGTGGAATCAACGGTGATTTAAAACTCTTTTGCTTTTGAAAGTTGTTTGAGAAACTCGGTGTCTCTCTTGGAGTTTTAAAACTTGAGGAAGAGGTTTTCCATCCATTGTTGAAACTCGACGTTTCATTTCGAAAATTCGTTTTTGAGATGAATGGAAACCTTGCAGAATTTGGATTTTTCAAAGCATAGCCATTCTTTTGTTGTAGCGGAAGCATTTCAGAGTAAGAATATTTCAAATGTTTTGAACGGCTTTGCTTTGGTTTCCACACTGGCTTTACCAGAGTAAAACGAGAGTATGGAGTTTGAAAACCTTGATTCTTTTCTTTATGAGCACTTGCATTTGAAACCTTTTGATGAGTAAATGTTTCAGAAAAATTAGGTCTCTTTGAAAATTTTCTTCCTTTTTGCAAAGAATAGGTTGCAAACTGAGAAACCTTTTTCGAAAACGGTTTGGAAGATTCACTCGTGTAAACCTTCTCCGAAACACTTACTTGTGGTTTAGACTCGTTTGAAACTTGAGATTTTCCTTTTGACCGGTTAAGAACATCAAACTTTGCTTTTAAGGCATTGTATGACGTTCTCAAATCATTGTATTCTTTTTGAAGAGAAAGATGATCTGATGATGCCAGTTTTTCTTGCAAAGAAGCATTTTGATTTTCAAGATGTGCAGAATATTTTTCATATTTGTCTGTTTCGATTGAAAAATCATTTTTGGCATCACCAAAATCCTTGATTTGTTGTGCAATCGTTTTTTCCAATTCAACAATTTTCTTTTGAAGCACAGATTTTTCTTTTTCAAAAAGATGATTTTGTACGATCTAAGAGTCAGATTTGTTTGAAGTTTGATTATGAACTTTTGACCGCTTGATTGAATCAAACAAGTTTTTGTAAGTCTGTTTCAAATGCTCATTTTCTTTTTGTAATGATGCCACGGCATGTTCCAATTCAAGATTTTTTGTATCAAGTTCGTCTAAATCAAACTTGATATTGGTATCATCATAATTTTCTTCAAAAATATTTTCCTTTTCTTTAAGCATTGATGTCAAAGAGTTTTCAGAAGACATTTTCTCATTCTTCTCTTGCAGTTTTAGTTGGAAAGAAATATTTTGTGTTTCGAGTTTTGCAAGATGTTTCTCAAACTGAGCAGTTCTTTTTGATAGTTCTTCTTTGACGTTAGCTGCTTCTTTTGAAAGCTCGGTGATTTTCTTTTTGAGACAAAGATTTTCAGATTTTAAAGAAGATGTTTGTTTAAAATTCACATTCTCATACTCATGGCTGACAGATACTGACTTGAACGACTCTATTTGATTTGTGAAAAAAAAATTTGAATGTCTAGAATTAAGCATTTTTCATCAAATTCGTCTTCAAGAGAATGAACGTACTTAAGATCTTCTCTCATTTCAGTTATAAGATGTTTTTCAAAGTACTCAAAACATAAGTTGATATCTTTCACACGAGGTTCAATCTCATCTTTCAAAATCTTTTTGACTTCTATCTTAAGGCGTACATCTGATGAAAGAGGATTAGAGAAAACGTTGTTTGTGATGTTTTCTTGCTTAAACCAAATGACCTTTAAATTTTGCTCAATGTGATGTTTAAGATTACAGAATTGTTTCCTTGCTCTATTTTGCCATAACTTAGCATCATAGGTAGCAAGTTGAGCTTCTTTGAAAAATCTTTTCACATGTGTGTCTTTTCTTTTGAAAGGTTCTTTTGGTATATCTGTCAATTTTAGACAACCATACACAAAGCCGTGGTACGAGAGTGGGTTTTTTGTATGTTTTACTTTCAAACGTTTTTCCTCTTCAACTTTTAAACCATCTTGAGACTCATACAAAAGGTCAGCTGACAATCCTTTTCTCATATCTTCAGCGTTATACAAAGTAGGTGTCAACTTTTGCACTTTGTTTAAAAAACAAGGTTTTTCATTTTCCACGTGAGCACTATTCACAAAACCAATCCCAGATGTTTGTTTATCAACCTCCTCATCTTTAGTAGGCAGCATGTTGATTGTCTGAGAAGTCTGTCCCAATTTTCGAAGTTTGTTTTCAAGATCGTTTGTTCATTTCAAAAACTCTTGGTTTTCATTCTCAAGTTTTGTGTTTACAATCTCAAAATTTGATGTGGTTTGCTGAAGCTTTGAATTTTCATTTTTTAAATCATTGTTCTCTTTTAAAAGCGCTTGAACCTTTCTGTTGTTAACAACCATTTGAGCATCCAGATTTTGAATGGAACGTTTTTCACGAAGAACAGCTTCTCTATAACCAACTTCAAGTTCTTCATTTCTTTTTAAAAGTGGATTGACAGACTCTCCATACATTTCAAACTTTTGAGCGTGAGATTTAAGGTTTGAGATTTCAATTTCAAGTTCAGCATTTCTTGTTGTTGCATTTTCAAAACGTTTTTCCATTTCTTTAAATCTCTCAAGCTCTTTGTTTAAAAAGACATTCGCTTGCTTAGCTTTACGATTGTCGTTTTTGCACTTCTCAAGTTCATGTTTGAAATTATTGATTAATGAAGCAAATAAGGCACGATCTTGTTCATAAGAAGATCCATCCTGGGCAGGCTCACCTCTATTAGGATCCATATCTGGAGTATCAAAATTGATATTACTATCATTTTGTTCCACCACATAAGTGTCACTAATAGACTCAGGATGCTCAGGATGTGTCTGATCATGAACAAACATATTCTCAAATATATCAACATTATCATGAGCATGTGAATGTTGTACCGTAGCCAATATCTCTGTGTCTGATGAAGGTCTGATATGATCATCTTCGGTGTCCCAAACAGCTTCATTCCTTTGTGTACCATCAGTATCTGAATCATAGCTAGGACTGCTGCTTTCAACCTGTTATTTTGAAGATGAATCACTTCCCATGAAAACCAAACTATCATCTGATGCATCACCCTCATTGACCGTTTCCTCTTCTGTTTGAAAATCTTTGTCTGTCTCTCTTTCTTTTAACTGCATATCTTTTTCAATCTGCTCTCTTTCCTTTAACTGCATATCTTTGTCAATCTGCTCTCTTTCCCGTTTCTGTTTCTCAATTTCATTTAACTCAGCTTCCTCAGCATCAAGTATCTTTTCGAGTTCACCCATGTCATTTATGCATTGAATTCTGAAGGTTGAATAGCTTACCCTAAATTTTTGGTAAAATGCATCGATAAACTCTGACTGGTTCATTATCCAAGGATTAAAGATACTCTGAAATTGAGTTTGGATTACTATAAGAGCTTCCCTGCAGTCACATGTATGAAGTTCTTCTTCATTGAGTAGTTTTTCAAGTTGATTCGGGTTTTGATTGAGTTTTTCGTTGAACCAATGAAATCAGTCTCTGACGTAGTATTCAAATGCTTGATCGAACCTTGACTCATATCCAAATATGTTTATAACCTTCTCAACTTGTGACATGAACGCTTTAAACTTTTTCTTAAAATCTCTCTCTTGGATTTGCACTTTCATTTCCATTGTGTAAACGATGTGTGATAAATTTGATCTTAGGATCTTTGAAGATAACAAAGGTTGTTGTTGAAGATTAGATGTTTTTGGCGATGTTAGAAAAGCGAATATGGTTGATTTTAGTGATTTCGAATTTTCCCTCCAAAAATAAATTTTGAAAATTATCTCCCTCAAAATTTGAAAATCACGATGAAATGCAATTCTAAGGTTACCAGAAAAATTTGAGTTTTAAAAATTTTTACGCCAAATTTTACCGAAAAAATTTGAATTTTGGCCTAAAAATTCGAATTTCGGGCCAAAAATTTCAACATTATACCAAAATTTAAATCTCGCGTAAAAATTGATCGTTTAGTCTCCTGTAAAAAATAAATTTTACTCAAATTTTCCCGGTAAGATATTGGTTTCTAACTTGGTAAGCATCAAACTCGGTAAGGTTTAGGTTTACTAACTCGGTAAAGCTTGGAAACTCGGTACTGCTTGTAACTCGATAAGTATGCTAACTCGATAACCCAATGAAATTTTGGCAGCGTTTCGTTTAGGTAAACACAAGAGAAATCCTTACTCGATGAACGATAAGGAACCAAGGCTAACTCGCCAATATTGGGACCAAGGCTAACTCGCCAATATCAAACTCGCAAAAAAAAATTTCAAACTCGAAAAAGAAAAAAAAAATCAAACTCGATGAAAAAATTTTCAAACTCGATGAAAAAAAATTTCTAACTCGAATTTTTTTTTTTCAAACTCGATAAAAATTTTCAAACTCGATAAAATTGTTTCAAACTCGATGAAAAAATTTTTCTAACTCGAAAAAAATTTTCAAACTCGATTTTTTTTTCAAACTCGATAAAAAATTTGTCTAACTCGAAATTTTTTTTCCTAACTCGACAAAACGCTGATGAACAGTAACCGATCCGAGATTTTTCACCCAAAAACACGATTTTTCACCCAAAAACTATCTAAAACAACCTAAAATCATCCCTTGGCTCTTGATACCACTTGTAGGACTATAGATCTAGCTTTATCACTTAAGAATATGATGTTAGAGAGAGATGGAAGAGCTAGAGAGAGAAAGTAGAGAGAGAGGTGGAGAGCACTATGTGAAATAAAACCTTGAATAAGCATGAACTCCTACCCTTCCTAACAAGCTTAGGAGGGTATTTATAGCTTTTACATTAGGCCACCATGGGCTTTCTCATGGGCCTTCTTTTGGGCCAAGCCATTAAGGCTTTTACTTAAACTTAATAAACTAGCATTTTACTAACTATTACATGAATATATTTAACTAACTATTTGACTCAATAATGATCGTCACTTTTAATCCTTACAAACGTGTTTACTTAGATTTCACTACTCCCTAGCTATCTTTTATTAATTGACTAGTTTGTTACAATTGCATGGATGATGGGTTATATTTCTTAATACCATTCGTGGGGCCGTGTACGATCTTCCCCAACTCTATAAGCTTCTACCTCTTCCTATGTCGAGCCGACAACTAGCTCCTAACATGGCCTCCTTAGTAGTCACTTATGCATTAAATACAACCATTAAAATCGTAGTACATATCCGATTCATGTTTCTTAAGACGTTCAAGCAAGTTACCAATTGGAGATTAGCCAGTTTTCTTAAGCCTAACATCGAAATCATTCATCCAACACAACTTTGATAATAATCCATCTCTCGTTCCAATTATTGGGGTGATAGAAATAAAGTCAAAGTTTTAAAAGCGTTGTAATACTATCTTGATATTAATTGTGGTGATTGCTAGTGACGGTAGCTTCTTCATTACATTAATTCATAAAGTATGTCGATCATTTCATACGATATTACCACTGTAAGCATGATTATTAAAGCCATGTTAGGCTAAACTCCTTATGGTTGCTTGGATATGTTAATATAATAAAGTGTTTGGTTATGATTATGATCTCTTGTTGATTTCCTGTTTATGTCACGATCTTGCTGTGTTCTAAACTATTAACCATTGTTTATCTCTTTAATTATATTACTAATTGAAATGGGTCGAAAGATTCAACTAGTATTTTATAGTTTTTAACATATGTCTATGTATGTTGATCAATTGAAGGAGAGATCGCTTTTGTACTGAAATAAACAATCAAGTTTGAAACATTGCAACTAGCACTTATACTTGTCAACCACTCGTGTAAGGACTAGTAGACATAAGTCTTGAATCATTTCCATTAACTAATGAGACGTTATTTTGACGAAAACAACTACTCGTTTGTTGAACCTATTGAGATCACTATCATATACCATCACTGAGTTATACGAACTATCCAAGTAATCATATTTGTACCATATTTGAATTTCGAATCATTTGCATAAGTTTTCTAAATCATCTCGATTAAACTAATTGATATATAAGTGCATACCATAGTCCCTGTGGAACGACCTGGTCTTACCAAAACTCTTTACTATAAACGAGGGTTATACTTTTACCCGTGTGTTTTGAGTAATAAGGAATCGGTAAAATTAGTCTTATAAATTTAAAGCTTTTCGAAACACATCAGGTTGTAACGTGAGGTGTAGGGATATGATAAACACGGTTTTGTTGGATAAAGACAATTTTTACTGGTGGCGAGTTAATCATCTTGGTCAATTACATGTACAATGTAACGTTGCTAAGCCAAGACTCGACTCGACTTAAGCTAATGAAAACTACAAAAATATAAAAAGTAACATAAAAGGAAACGGGATGGTAGTCCGTTTTTTTTTTTTTTTTTTTTTTTTTTTTTTTTTTTTTTTTTTTTTTTTTTTGCATACACTCTTTCCCTACCATCCAAAATAATACATCATAGGGAATTTGCATTCCCCTTACACTTGAATTTTTACATACTTTACAATCAACTATTCTAATGACTCGAATTAAGATAATCAAAACACTTGGAGTACTTTTTAAGATATTAACGCACATATGGAAGTAATAATTGACGTCTTCCCCAATACTCCATAACAATAGTACTTTACCCATGAGTCCCAATCGTCCCAAAACAATATGTACAAGATATGACTCGACTTAGCAATCATGTAATCAAATAGACAATTAACTAAGGGTTTAAACATGTAACAATAATGCACTAAAGATAAGTGCATACAAGGAAGGCTAAGGCGATTTAGGTGTACATTTGAGGGTGGATTGTAAACAAATTCTTCCTTTAAGTAAAATGCTTAAAGTTATAAACGAAAAAGATAGGCTCGGAGGGGTGTACTAGGGGTATCATGTACTAAAAATGAGTACATCGCAAAGGTGCGGAAAAATTAATTGACTTTATTAGTCAAGTGTATTGATTTCATTGGTCAAGTAATTATGATACGGGTTTAACACAAGGGTTATCCTAATGCCTCTTATCATGTAGTAATCCAACTACACAAATGTAGTCTCACATGTGGTCTCAGGATGCATCACTATCATAAGTTCTAGAATCTAAATACTACCGGTACACTCATAAGCATCTTTTCGTAACAAATCGAGGGGCGAAAAACAAAACTTGCAAAATTTTCTAGAATTTTACACATGACGCCGTCAGGTTATAATCATGGCGCCGTCAGACGTGACCTGCAGAAATTTCTTGTTTAGTTTCCGGAAAATTTCTGAAAAAACTTACGCCTTAATTCCTGAAAATCCTGCAAAATACTCATTATAACTCGATACAAACATTTGACTCAAACAAATACTAATATGCATATTCATTTAATATTGTTGTGATTCATGTTCAATCTCATTCTTAGAAACAAATTTAGATTTCCCTTACACTTATCTTTTGCAAAATACTTTTATATGTAGTCAAGACGAAGTTAAAAACAAAATAAAGCATTTTCACAATTTACTTTGAAACATGAGCCACAAACAATAAAAATAAAACATGCATACGAAAACAAATAAAATTAAACAAACAAACAAATAAAGTTTGGGTTGTCTCCCAAGGAGCGCTTTTCTTTATTTACGAGTCTTGTAGCTAGACTCAAAGTCATGGGTTATCACGTGACCTCATCATTGGTCACTGGCTCTAGGTCATCCTCCAAATCTCTATCGGAATCACTTTCATAGTGCAGGTATTTTGGGTCTTCAAATTTAAAAATATCTTCCCGATATTTGGAACTAAGTTTACTGACACCCTTAAAGAACCCACATGACAAGTCAAAGGTGTTTTTACATCTTCTCCTAACACCATCATCACATAAAACAAGTTGGGAACCTAGCTTATCAAGCCCTTCACAGTCTATTCCTTCGAACTCTTTCATCTTATATGGTGTTTGGTATGAGATTCTCCTAATCCCAACGGTGAAAGTTATGATCCCGTTCCGGTCGTCAACCATTAAGTTAGTGATTTCACAAAAGGGCGCCCCGAAAACAACTTGTGATAACCTAGGGTCGATATAATCTTCAATATTGTCCACGATCGTAAAGTCCATTGTGAATGTCATATTTCCTACAAACACTTGCACTTCATGATCTCTGCCGACAACATTCTCTCCTTTAAAAATTAACCCCCATCTACAAATATTGTTGTAGTGAAACAAGGACATAACGTTCTTGGGTAGGCACATGTCAATGTAAACATTATAAAAATGCTTGTGACCGATCATACAAGGGATTTTGAGGTTATTCGGATCACGTCGCTTTATCTTTCCCAACCTTCTACCTTGTAATCCCCTTGTATTATAATCCAATGATGGTTGGTATTCATACACTTCCTCACTACCCTTCCGAAAAATCACTTTCCTGATACCATTGGTAAATAGTGCACTACCATCGCTCTCATATAGGGTCACTCCTGTTTCTTTCATGAATGGTTTTCCGAGGACGAGGTTAGTTATCATTGGGCTAATGAATGAGTCCATGTCATCTATCACGGTTAGATCAATATCATATATGAATCCTCCAATCATAATTGGTAACCTTTTGACTATCCTAACGTAATTGAATCCTTTACACGTAACCTGTTCAGGGAAGGCTTCGTTGTAAAGGGAGAAAGAAATCACATTCATTGGGAAGTCAGGATCCACGTAGGCATCAGTTATAAGCTTTCTCCTAGTGGTGTAAGAAATCTTAAAAACATTGGAGTTGCCTTCCTCTATCCTATTTCTAAATCCAATAGAGAGCCCTACTGTACCTTTCTCGAGCTCCCTCATAATAGAGTTATCCAAAACTCCCAGATTTTCCTTAGGCCCCTCAGATTCTTCTTTCAATTCCTTCCTCTTGCTCGACCCTTGTGTGATGGAGTCCTCGGGTAAGTCTACAAGGCTCTTAGTCACATCGTGGTCCTTCTTGGGGGCTCTACTTTCTACTTCATGGTTTCCATTCCTAGTTGGTTGTTGGCTCTTATAGGGTTTAGGAGCAGGTATTGTGGTGATGGTGTTCACGAAGTGGATCGGTCCTAAGGAGTTAAGAGGGTCCCTAGTTTCCTTCCCCTTTGGTGATACATGTTTAAAGAGTTTACTAAGGTTCTTTATTTTTACTTGTGAGGGCGGCTGATTGATGATAGTGACGGATTTGACCTCTTCAGCTTGAGCCAATTTACTAGCAATGCGCTCATTGATAGCATTCAACAGGTTACCAACCTTGTTATCCATATCGGCTTGCTGTTGCCTGAATTGATTCTCAAGTGTGGAAAGCCGTGTTTCTTGAGAGAGAAAAAACTTTCGCAATGTTTCTTCATAGCTTTGCTCAAGTGTGTTTTGAGATGGATAATGCTCGGACCAGGTGAGTGGGGGAGAGTCATTGAAGGATACGCTCCAAGTCTGGTACCCTCTGAAATTTGGCTTATCCTTCCATGCTTCATAGGCCTCGCTGAAATTCCGAGGTCCACGATTAGTGGTGGGCCACCTATCCTCCGCTTTGTCGGTACGTGAGGATGCGAATTCCTTAAAAGCTCGTTTGGGGAGTTCCATGCAATTATGAGTTTCGTGAGGGCCGTTACACAGTTTGCATGAATAAGTGATTTTGTTCACTCGGCTTGAAGGTTTAGGAGCTTCGTAGGATTTCATGCTATGTAGTTAATCTCGGCGAGATCTCGTCAATATCTCGGATCTCGGCCCTAGAAATAATCTCGTTTCAAAATCTCGGCCCCAAATCTCGGAGCCGATATTCTCGGCGAGATTGGCCGAGATTTTGACGATATTTTGAAATCGGCGAGATTTCCGAAAATTTTCCGAGATTTCTGGGCATGCCGCGTTTGACTTTTCCGTTTCTGATATTGTGATTTTCATGGGGGGTGTTTTCCGGTGAAACTTTGAGGAGTAATATAAGATACAATGTTTGTGGCCTGCATTTTAGAGATAAGTCTGCATTTTTTAGGAGTAATAAGGAGGAAAGTTTTTGATTTGTGAGATGAAGAAGTTCAGATGTAAAAGATGGAGGCGTGTGTATTTGGAGAAATTAAAACATTAGGGTTTTTTTCTTGTTGAGCTGGCATTTTGCTTTTTTTCTTTGGCCCAATTAATAAGTTACATGAATGGCCCAACTTAAATTATTCAATTGGACTCAAAAATATTTAAGTGGACTCAAACATACAATTAAATACATACATAATATAAATTTTGCAACATTTGTATAAAATATATATTAAGAATATAAAATTTAATAATAAAATTAATAAACACCTATAAGTAGGTATATAAAATATATAAATACTTATTAAAAATATAAAAACCGATATCTCACCGCGATAACCGATATTTCAAATCTCGGACCTTTAACGATACGAGATTTTTGACCGAGATAACTACATAGATTTCATGAGAAACTTGACTTGGTCCTCAAGTTCCATGATCCTACGGTCGGGAGTGCTTGAATTGTTCGAGGGCAAAGATATTACCTTGACGGTTTTGTTCAAATCACGGGGGTCATTCCAACTTTCGTTGTCATAGAGAGCAAGATCTTCTATTAGTTCTCATGATTCTTCCGCACTTCGATCACGTAGCTTGCCACCGACCACTTGGTTAATGGTTTGCCTTGTGGAGAGATTGATATGATCATAGAAGATTTAGACTTAGAGCCAAAGATCGATGCCATGGTGAGGGACTTTTTGAAGTAAGTCCTTGAAACGAGTCCATGCTTCATAAAGAGTTTCACCTTGATGTTGTTGAAATATCAAGATATCATTCCTTAACTTAGTGGTTCTCCCGGTGGGAAAAATTGAGCAAAGAAACGAGAGATGAGATCATCCCAAGAGGTGATGGATCCCTCGGGTAAACGCTCATGAGATCAACCTTTGCCTACCACAGATGGTACATGGTTTTGAGGTACCACCAGTTGCTAGGATAATATGAATATACATAAAACATAAATATAAGCGAAATGTGACATGAGACCAGGGGCGGATCTAGCATGTAACCAGGGTATGCACGTGCATACCCTGTGTGAATTTTTACCAGTGTAATTGCTTTTTGGTTTTTTCAATAGTTAGTATAAAATACACTACAAATTTATAAGTGCACACCCTCTAAGATACTCGAATATCATGAGTGCATACCTTTAGATTTCAAAGAAGTGAAAAAAGAAAGAAGAAGAAACAAAAGTATGATTGGTAACTTGAATATATGGGCGACTGTATATTGGTTGAAGACGATAAAGATGGTCAAGTAGTCAACTGGTACTTTCTGTATATTTTTTTAAGGCCCAATCTAATTAATTAGCAGTTATGACTTATGACATTGATTTTTTAGTCCACCTATTCTTTTACAGCCCAACCCACTAAAAGGGCCATTTAATTTTTTTTTAGAGTAACTAATTTTAGTACTAAGTTAATTTAGCTATCAACTTTTTTACTTATCGTTGATTTATGTTTGAGTTTTTCATATTTGTTAAAACAAAAGAAATTAATTTGAAACATAATACTAGCTGAAATTTTGATCTTAATTAGTTAACACCAAAGCAATTTTTAACTAAGCCACTTGAATCCGAACAACCGGTTTAATCGTGGAAAATATCCGACCCGAAAAATTTGAACCCGGAAAACAATTTTTTTATTATTATTTATAAATCCGCTAAAATTTAGTGCATACCCTAACCTAAATTCCTGGATCCGCCACTGCATGAGACAATATTGTTGACAACTCCAATTTTATGCTGCTGCATTGCAGAACTCGTGTAATGTTCATAACAATGGACTCTTGTCAAAACTATATATTATTGCAGCTCCACCAAGCAAAAGAAAAAAACCGATTCATGAATGCTTAACATTACTAACTTTCATGTACTATAAATAAGTTACTGTATGAAAATATCCAGGCAACGCGTTGCTAAGATGATAAATTACCTTGCACATATCTGGATTAGGTTCATTCCTCCAACCACCATGCATGAGCCTGTCATCATTAAAATTGAAACCCTTTTCACGTGCTGTATGAGATGGTTTCTGCACGTGTAAAATTTGTAATAGCATAATCTATATTTGGTAGAGCAAGTAGAATATTTCCAGTTATAACAGATGAACATACCTCCCTAACATTAACACCACTCCATTTTGCTGCTCCCAGTTCTATTTCAGTAACACCAGTTCCATACGTCTCCCCACCAATTGAACATTTAAAAAACTCCATCAAATTTCTTGTCAGAGTTCCAGTTTTATCAGAAAAAATATACTCCACCTGTCACAAAAGAGTAGAGATAATTGTTTCAGTGTTACAGTCCCATGACACATTATGTAACACTTAAAAAGAAAATATTACTAGGAACTCATTACCTGTCCAAGTTCCTCATTCAGATTTGAAGTACGTGCTAACGCAGGTGTATTGGTCTCACTATGGTACATGCGCAAGTCATTGTTTATGAACTTAGTTGACTGGATAAATTTGATCATCTGAAAATCAGAAACAATAAAACTAATTAAAAAAAAAAAGTCATCTAAATCGAGCAATGCTGCAAACTTAGCTTACATAGTTCATGAAGATACCTGGATAGAAACATATAGAGAAATTGGAATGATAAAGGTAAAGATGCTTAGAATAAAGACCTGTAAGACAAATACCAAAATCAATAGTCGTAAAGACAGAAATAGAAACAACAGTACACATCAACAAGTAAAACAACTACCAAAAAACTATTGCTCGGATTGAACTGTTGAGACTTGAGAGTCCCCATTAATCCAGAGCTTCAAGTAGTAATACTTGTTATTTACAAATACAGCACTGCAAGGATTTATTTACAGACCATTACAGCATGATGAAAGCTGCAAGTAATAACAATAGTACATGAAGAACATGCTACGTAGTCACTTACCTGCCTATGGCGGTATGGCCCCAATCAAACACATGGAAAGAAGAACACCAAAAAGTGTGGCTATCACTTTATCAAGTTTTCATTCTAGTGTGCTCCTTTTGGAAGGAACATTCATGGATTCATCATTACCTGCCGTTCATTATGTATACAAATAAATTAAACTATAATTATAGATGCATTTTGAAGAACATGATGACAATCACACGCAGCAGAATACAGAGAACAACTTAAATAGATGTATGAGGTGCAGGAGAGATATTAAAAGATTCCTACATGCTAACTATCAACAGTACAAACAAAACCTCAGATACAGAACCAAAGCCATGCCAGATGAACGTGGGCGCTTGGATCAAGGGGCCACACTGAGCCCCTGATTGTATGAAGGTATGAAATGGATGTAATAAACGAATTTCAATCAGGCAAAAACCAAAATACCTTAGTCTCATGTCCAGTGAATACTACAGCCCCAACAATGTACTCTGTATTACGCAGACTGCATCCCTGAAATGCATTTATGGCAATATTAGATTGATTTAGGATCAAATGAACAAAACCTGTAGCCAAGTAAAAAAAAGAACAAGAAAATGGCAACACTTATTGCTCAAAAGAAATTTAGGTCCTTCACTCATGAGGGTGAATGAACAAGAATGCCTGTTCGTGTGAATCATATGAATACTTTAAATATATATAATAATCACATGAAACAAGAAACCAGTCACTATTTTACTTTTTTATCAGCGTATGATGATAGTTATCTAATGTTTTATAGCTAAAAAATCGGTGAAAGTTGTTATACTTGAGAGCCAGATGAATTTTGGAAATCAATAAAGATAACTAGGATAAAAGTAAAATAAGTTGATACGTAAACGCGCAGCAGGTTACTAAGATATACTAGAGCCACATTAGGGAGAGGGAAACCTGAAACAACTCTATCTATAGTAAAGTAAAGAAACCGTCAAATCTTACCCGCAACAAAATTTGATTTGGACCGATTGGTACAGTTTGCTTTTGAAGAATCAAATTTCCGGTGAAGGTACAGAGTGAATTGTTTGGTTGTTCACATTGTATTTCACCTGCAACCAGTAAAAATATCAGCATCATATGTGGTTGTGTGTCAGAGTAAAATGAGAGCTTGCAATCAGCTAAACAGTATGTTAAAAAGAGACACATATGTTAGATGTAACTGTGATACCATGATAAGGTTTGGGGTCCAAATAATATCGATATTAAGGGAAAATCCTGAAAACATAGGTATAGTCAAACAGGTCTCTAGTCTAACTAAACAGACAAACATACAAAATATGATTACACTGACGCATCTAAGCTATATAATGCAGCAATACATAAACAAATTCGATTAAACACTAATCCTTGTTTCAGACTCATCCACCTCTGTCAACAGAAGGCAAAGGTGTAAGAATGTCATGAAAAACCAAGCCTACTCACCGCCACCAAGAATCATTTAGAATGGCAAATGACTGCATACAGATGCACAGAGACTCTAAGCAATTACTACAGTAAAAATATAACAGGCGAAATAGATATGCACCCAAGATCGGCAGAAGGAAAGACAGAAATGGCTATATCAGCATAGCAATTGTTCAAACTATCTGAAGTTAAATAAACTGTCAACGTCAAAGGGTGTTCAAAATAAAGAACCACATGCTATAACATCTATGCATGACATTTTTAACCCTAAACACAACAAGATCCGTTTTCATTATCATGAGGCAGAAATATCAAACAGTCTAATTATATAAATGCATTAAGTACGAAAGACATCAACACAGATGGATCAAAACATAAACACATTGGATGTCAAGAACACAAAATATTAACCTTTAAACTCAGAGGCTTTCTCAGGAGTAACGTAATCCCATGTCTTTTCCAAAGCTTTCCTGATTTTGAGATTTGTTTCACCATCCAGATTTGCAGTCTGATAAGTAAAGAATGAGGACATTACAAAATTACAATATAGTAAAAGCTAATAAACTTAATAGATCATATTTCTCTTATTATAAAGCAGACACGTGGTTAGATGATGCAGACAAAACACTACATGGAAGAGATAAACAGCATTTAAATTGAGAAGTGTACAAATAGAAATGCAAGCTACACAAACTCAAACATAACACGTCTACATACGCTCCAACTGTCCACATTTCACGATCCAACTGTCCACAAGAACCTTTGCACCAGCAAAACCTCCTGAGATGTACGCTGTACGCATCAGCCAAACCACACCTAATGTGATAATATTCCATTTTTTTACCCCAACAGACCAAAACCGAACCGAACCGAATACTTATTTCATGGAAAACATGAACCGAGAACCGAACTGAAGTGACTCGTTCGGTTTTGGTTGTGTGTCGGTCGGTTCGGTTCGGTTCGGTTTAGACGGTTTAGGTGTGTTTTTCTCGGTTTTGGCCCGAACCGAACCGTAAATATATAAAACCGAAAAACGAACCACTAGGGTCAGTTGGGTTTTGGTTGGACCGGTTCAGCTTGGTTTTTGGGTTCAGTTGGGTTTGTTTTGCTCAGCCCTCTTGCACTGCCGGAAGAGAAGCATAGTTTAAAAAAAAAAAAAAAAAAAAAAAAAAAAAAAAAAATGAAGGAACATGGAATGTTTTACTGCAAAGATGAAGAAGAAAAAAGGAATGCCCGTGGCATAACCGTAACTGAGAGAGCCCAAAGTGCAGAACTGTCGATTCTATGACTATGAGAGAGCCCAAAGCAATCGGATATGCCATCAATTCTGCATCAGCAAAGCTCTCGCCTCTTAGATCAACCTTGTCTAGGCTTTCTTTGAACACCCTACACAAAATATTGAAACATACCTAAATCATTCTATATGACAAAATATTGAAACGTTTAGGCTGCAAAGAGACATCTACTTTCATCATATATGACCGAGATTTTGGATATGTAATACGTAAGTAATAGCCTATATATTCTTATTTCTGAATTAGTTACTATAGTTAAACATACGGAGGAGTAAACATACAAGACAATGATGACCTAAAGTTTCCAAGAAATTTTTTGATATTGATTCCGTAACGCGTAAACACCTAACTCAATCTTAGCATTCTTAATTTTGGGCACCCTTTTTTTTCAAATTGATTGAATTGAATTGAATATGTAAGACTTTTGGAATTATCAAAAGGGTGCCCAAAATTAAGAAAGCTAAGATAGAGTGGTTGTCCATTAGCGAGCAAGCCGTTGCCACTTTTCTGTTCAATTGATTTCCCCTTCTGTACGTTTGTTGAGGTAATAATATACTCAAAGCTTGACTTGTAGCCTGTATATTAAAGGATAGTTTGGTTGGTGTAAAAGCGGGGGGTATCGTCACGTTGTTGGCTAGCGCCAAGCTACCAGCCCACAATGGATGTCGCGCCGTAGCCACCAGCCAGCGCCAAGCTTTTTTTTTTTTTTTTTTTTTTTTTTTTTTTTTTTTTTTTTAAATCTGAAAGTTGGGCTATGTTTTTTTTGGTTACAGGTGCGATGGAGAAGATTACAAGAAAGAAGATGAGATGTATATTTGTAATTTTTCATTTTACACCCTTTTGTTTCCTTACTTTTTTATTTTACACCCAATAGTATATGGTCATCTTTGTATCTAGATTGGAAAATGGAAATAAGGAATCTTATGCAACCCTTTTTTTAGTTAATGTACTTTTTAATTTGATGTTTTTATTTTAATTTATGTAAATGAAAAAAAAAAATGTCCAGCGGCACCACAATCTCTAGTATCAACGGTAACGGCACAAAATGTGGTGCTAAAAAGTTTCTAGTGAAGTACCCAAAAAAAACAGACACACACAATAATAATAATAATAATAATAATAATAATAATAATAATAATAATATCTCTTTTTACCATGTTGTGAGGTATAATTATAGAACAAATAAAAAGCATATAAAAAAATAAAGTACTCTAATCTCTCTTTTTACCATGTTGAGAGGTATAATTATAGAACAAAAACAGCATAATCAAACTACATAACCTTTTATTATAACTCAACTATGCATCATATATTTTCAAATCTAATTATAATTTCATCCAACTAAATCCTACTTATATAATCTATAATCATTACTCAATTGTCCATAAACATATCTTTACAAATCAGTAAGAATTGTATCAAATTATAGTCCTACTTATATAATATATCATTGTATCCTTCAAATTAGTAATAATAATTCCATCAAACTATAGTCTTATATTATATAACTTACTCAAGCATGCACCATTAATCTTCAAATCAGTGTCATAAAACTTGGATTATAAGGTTAAGTAATCAGCGATTACTTGCTACAAGGTCAGTGCTCAAGGCAAGTTGAATCTGCCAAAAAATTTCGGTTTGGTCAAACTCGGTTTGTAGTATTTTGAACAGTTGTGTTAATGTTTCTAAACATATTTCTAAGGCCCTATGAACATGTCCTGCATATAACTTATATAACTTCGAAATTTATATATACATAAAACCTCCAATCCAAGTATTCCCTGGCTAAGCCAATTACTCGCTACAAATAGCCAACCACTCAAGTACCGCCTAGCGAATTCTACAGTCATGCTTCTAATCAATAATAAATTCATCAAACCATAGTCCAGCTTATACAACCTATCAGTTGTTCATTTATACAAGCACATATCTTGCTATCAGTAACAATTTCATTTCTATAATCATATATTTCAAATCAGTAACAATTCTCTCAAGTAGCAGTCCTTAACTAAAACGATAACCGGCTTTCATCATTACTCATTTGAACCTCACATAGCTTCATAATTCATATCGTTAACAACTTCATCAATCTGTACTCCAGCTTAATTAGCCTATCTTCATTACTCAATCGCGCATCACATATGTTCAAACCTAACAATAGCTTCATCAAACTATAATTATATCTTCAAATTTTAAACAATTCAATCACATTTATAATCATTACTGAACCGTGAATCATATATCTTCAAATCAGTAACAATTAATTAAAAAACATTTACTAACAAACTAAAGTCGAAATGATACATATCGAAACAAATCTGTACCAATTGTTCTCGAGCATCTTCATTAATGGCTGAACATGTACACTTTCCACTTACACGTGTTTAGCCTTTGTAAGATTCGCCAAAACATCCCAAAAAGCTGTCAACTTAGAATAATAATTTGCCATTGTCATTCCATTTTGATAAACAGGTGCATCGGGGGAGCATTTCCAACGCCATAACATTCCTTCAACTTATAACCTCCTAAGGGTTTTGAGTTGATCTCCAATATTTTGGGCAAGGCTGCTACTTTAGGTCTTTGGTGATGCAAATTTTCCCCATAACATTGTTTTATAAAGAAATAACAAGTAAATTATATATGCAGCTTTCACTTGTGACTTGCTAATGTTTACCATGTCTTGTATATAAAAATTTGAGTTTCTCAAAGAGGTTCCACAAATTCCTAATTTAATAGCGACTTTGATGATATCAAATAATTCTTATATTTAAGTGTCAATTTCTCCCTAATATGCTTATTATTTGTATTGTTTTTAAGGATATATACTTTGATTTCTTTATATTTCGTTTCTAGGTTACAAACGAGCATAGGAGCTCAAAAGATACAAAAATTGGAGAGAACTTGCAAAAGATACACATTTTAGTATGTTGAAGATAGCTACGGTGTAACTCATACTTTCAACTACGTCGTAGCCAGGAATTCAAATATATTGACAAGACAACGCTTATCAAGAGTTACGACATTACCAACTCATGAGGTTATGCCGTAATCATTCAAAGACTTAAAAGAATTCGTGAGCCATGAAGGCTATGTCGTAACCACACATAGAGTTACGACATAATTATGGAACTGAACGTGATCCAAGATTTGGTAAAGATTACGGCGTAACTACACCTAAAGATTACGGCGTAAGTGGAAACCCTAAGGAGCTACGGCATAACCAGCATCACAACTACGCCGTAGCCAATGTTAATGTATACGATCGTTTCACGATAACACTAGTTACAGCGTAACCAACTCTTAGGGTTACGCCGTAGCTGTGTCGGGCCTATAAATACCAGCCCTAAACTTTGTATTTTACACAACTTTCTCACCACCAAAAGTCAGAGAACGAAGGGGGGTTTCAAGAAGGCATTCTACAGCAGCATACGGAGCATTTCCAAGGGAGAGATCATGCCTACAACACCATAAGTTTTAGACCCAATGTAAGATCAAGCATGGTTCAAATCGAATTTTGAAGAGTTCATGTGCAAAATATTTTTAACCTTTAACATGACAATTGGTTATGACATTACGAGGGGCATACAAAGCATGAACTAACAAGTATGTCCAACGATGAATATACAATCGTGTGTAAAACAAAGGCATGACATATTGTGATACTTGTAAAAGTTATATTAAAAATCAATAAAAAAAATACGCTTCTAATTAATATTTAAAAAGTGCTACATTTTAAACTGGACAAGGCCCATAAAATATTTAACTTGACAAGTCCCATAAAATATTAGGGTTTTTTTTTGGATGAGCATGGTACCGGTCATGTACCGATCCCGTACCGAATTAGTGGTACCAATTTTTTCCCGAGCATTAGTGGTACCGGTACCATACCAAACGCGATTCGGATACCGGTACCGGGAAATCGGGTTTTCCTCGTTTTTTTTCGAGAATTTCCTGATTTGGTACCTGTCCCGTACAGAATTAGTGGTCCCGATTTTTTTCACCTTATTTCGTATATCGGGAATCGGCACGGTTCCGGTTTTGTTCCGGTTCGGTTTCGGGATTCGGGTTGAAATGCTCATCCCTAGGTTTTTGTATATAAACAACATTATCAACCTATCATCTTCTTCATGTCATCTCAGCGATGGCTGCTAACAACTGCCTCACACCACCACCACATGTTTGCCCACCGAATTGCATCTTTTTATTTGCATTTCCACCCAACTACCCTGATAGCCTTGAAAGTCTCCAAATGTGTCTCCAAACCGTTCCTCTTCATACACTAGAAAATCACCGTGTTTAATATAGGGATTTTCTTAACGGGACGCAACATGTTATTCGAGGTATTTTAAATGATAACCTTGCTTGGCAGATGTACAGCTTTAACGGGATGACCGTCTTGGTGCAAAATTTACTCAACAGAGTTGTCTTATTTCTGGAACAAGATGAACTCCGACCAGATCTGCAACTTCATAACTTTCATGAATTTGACCTAGTGAACCTGATTCACACCCTTGAAGAATTTTATGACCATATGAATGAAGCAGACGATTTTTCTGGTTACGACGCATCAGATGGGATCCCACCGCCACCCCTCCACCAAATGCCCTCATCGCTCCACCAAATGCCCTCATCCCTCTACAACTTGCCCCCATCCCTCCACAACCTACAATTATTGGAGTTAAAAGAAGTTTGGATGAGTTTTCAAAGTTGTATAATCTTGAGAAAAAGCCTTTTGACAAAAAGCAACGCACATCTTTGTTTTGAAAGAGTTAGCAGCTTTTCTATGGGTTTTGCACATGGTAGCAGTTTTTGGTAGAAATAGGTAAAAAGTGGTAGTAGTGGTTTTTGGTAGAAAAGGGTAAAAAGAGGTAGTAGCAGTTTTTGGTAGAAGCTTTTGCACATGATGGAAATTTTAGGGTTTGATTACATTGGGTATTGTATGGGTTTTTGAATTTGGAAATGGAGAATGGCTTCTTTTCTTTATGCGGTGTTTACTAATCTTGCAGATGCTACATTTTGTTTGTGTGGATAAGTAAAAAATGCAAAGAAACAAAATGTAGCATTTGTAGGATTAGTAAACAACGCATAAAGAAAATAAACTATTCTCCATTTCCAAATTTAAAAACCCATCAAATACCCGATGTAATCAAACCCTAAAAGCTATAATTTCTATCATTTGCAAAAACTTCTACCAAAAACTGCTACTACATCTTTTTACCTCTTTCAACCAAAAACTGCAACCACCTCTTTCTACCAAAAACTGCTACCGTGTGCAAAACCCACAAAAAACTACTAACTCTTTCAAAACGAGGACCTGTGCTTTTTTTTTTTTTTTTTTTTGTCAAAAGGCTTTTTCTCAAGATCATGCAACTCTAAAAACACATCAAACTCATCCAAACGTCTTTTAGCTCCAATAATGGCATTTTGTGGAGGGATGGGGCAGGTTGTAGAGGGATGAGGGCATTTGGTGGAGGGATGAGGGGTGGTGGTGGTGGGATCTCATCTTCAACATCTGATGCGTCGGAACCAGAAAAATCGTCATTCATATGGTCATAAAATTCTTCAAGGGCGTAAATCAGGTTCACCGGATCAAATTCATGAAAGTTATGAAGGTGGTCGGAGTTCATCTTGTTCCAGATAGTGAATTTTGTTGAGTAAATTTTGCACCAAGACGGCCATCCCGTTAAAGTCGTACATCTGCCAAGCAAGGTTGTCATTTAAAATACCTCAGACAACATGTTCCGGCCCGTTATGAAAATCCTTATATTAAAACAAGGCGATTTTCTAGTATATGAAGAAGGACGGTTTGGAGACACATTTGGAGACTTTCATGGCTATCAGGGTAGTTGGGAAGAAATGCAAGTAAAAAAACACAATTAGGTGGACAAACATGTTGTGGTGGTGCGAGGCAGTTGTTAGCAGCCATCGCTGAGATAGTGTGACTAAGACGATAATTATTTTGGAATTTAAAGGATGATTTTCATTTGAAGATGGAAGATTTGGTTATGAATGAGGGGTAAAGATTTGAAGAAGATGAAGTGAAAATGTAAATATGAAAAAAGTAAGAATGGGAAAAGGATGAAGATGGTGAATTCGGAAGTGAGTTAAAAAAGTTTGGTAGAGTGATAATGAATGCGTAGTCCCGTATTTGGTGCTCAAGCACCACCCATAGCCCACCATATTTATTTATTTTTTTACCTTTGATTACGTGTTTGATTGGGATTGGTTGATAAACTGTGTAAATTAAATACGATGCGCACGCACCATATTTTAGTGCACCATGTTGGACTATTTTGCAATGGACACTACTTTGGGTCGATATCGGTAAAGATGTATTGATATATGACTGTATTGGTAATTTTTTGTTTTTTTTAACTTTGGGCTAGGCTTTATTTCTTGGGGTAATTGTGTATTTGCCCCAGAGAAAAACCCATGCTTCAAGCCTTGCCCTTTTTTATTTCTTGGGGTAATTGTGTATAATCCCCTTTTTGTTTGCTTTTGCTTGCTGCTTTCTGCTTTTTTGTTCAATGCTCTCCCTCCTTTTTGTTTACTATTTTTTTTTCCTTTCCTTTTCACCCGCACACCTGCACTTGCCGGAGGTCTCGTTGGAAGCAGTCTCTTTACTCCCGGGTTTATCCTGGGGTAGGGGTAGGATCTGTCTACATTTTACCTCCCCCATACCCTGCCCCGGCGGGATTGGGTTTGTTGTTTTTGTTGTTGTTGTTGTGCATTTGCCCCATTGCGACTTATGTAACCTAAGCGAATCGTACAAACCAATACAATGTTGTCACATGTCCTAGTACCAAGTACACTTTTACAAGTGTGTGTAAGACACAAGTACATGTGTGTAAGTGTCCTTTTTCTTACAACTAGTACTATGTGTAAGTGTACAATTATGCAACATGTACCATGTGTAAGTGTACTATTATGCAACTTGTACAATTTTTGAAAATAAAATATACATTAATTTTTTATGCGAATTGTACAATTTATTTCGATTTGACATTTGAAATAGTATTTGTACCTTTTATGCGAACTGTACAAACTTTATTTCGATTTGACATGTGCAATAGTATTTGTACTTTTTATGCGATTTGTACAATTTTTGTTTGATTAGATAGTTGTACTTTTTATTTATGCAACATGTACAATTTTTTTTAAGTGACTTGATATTTGAAATAGTATAAGAACTTTTTATGCGCTTTGTACAAATGGTGTTTGATTAGATATGTGTACTTTTTATGCGCTTTGTACTTTAATGTATTTTTTAATTTAGACTTGATAATTTTACTACTTTTAATGCGATTTGTACTTTTAATTACTTTTTTAATATATGCAAGTTGTAAAAAAATCTACAATATGCGACTTGATAGTTTAAAAAAACAAAAAATTCAAAATAGAAACTAACACAATCTAAATTAAACACAGAATAAACCTTGTAACTATTGGAAAAATTAGTAGCAGTTTCCCAAACTAAAGAAGCAAAAAGAGCGAACCACAAAAAACAAGAACATATACCCGATCAAACTTCCCCAAACACATATTGCATTTCAATTTTTTTTCCAGAAACCCTAACTGTAGCAGTATCGGATATGTCAATTGAAACCGAGGTATTTGATGCAAAAGTTAGTGTCCGGTGTAAGTTGCATTACCTGGTAAAGATTAAAGCTAAGTTGGCAGCCCACCCAAATCGTGATATTATGTTTAGGAATAATGTCTTTGGTCGTTGCTTAGATATCCCCCATAGCCCCAATGATAATCATTTGTTGAATTATGTTCTTCAACATCAAGTTTTTGTGCCACAAGTAAGTATTTCTTCCCCAGATTTAATTTACAAAATAGGTGATCAGGAACTTCATTTTGGTCGGCGTGAGTTTTGTTTAATTACTGGTTTTAGATGTGGCAATCTTCCTCCTGAAGATAGTAGGCAAAGTTGTTTTACTTACCGTGTGTTTCCTGAGAAGAAATCCAAAAAAACAAAGAGTGTAAAGGCCAGCGAGCTATGGGCTGTTGTTCAAAATGAACAACGCTGGGTTGCATTGAACGATGAAGATGTCGTAAGGGTATGTCTTTTGGTTGTGTTCGAGCTTATATTTATGGGCCGTGAAGAGTTTTTAAACGTGCCTATTGACACTAGCTGATGATTTCTTTGCTTGGAATGCATATCCATGGGGAGAATACATGTGGACATATTTTTACAAAAGAACAGTCAATGTGGTTCCTAAGCATGCCAATATGCATTTGGAGTTAAAGAAGCTTGAATCGAAGAAACAGGCAACACATAATCTGAATGGTTTTGTTTGGGCATTAAAGGTTAGTAGTATGTCAAGACCTATTTTTTGTCTGTCTAATAATGTTTTTTTATATTAACATTCCATTTTTTGCATACATTAACTAATTTTGTTGTTTTTTTCATGATAAAATTAGATATGGATTCTTGAAACATACCCTAACAGCAAAAACTGGTGGTCGAAAGACACGGATGTAATTCCGCGTGGACTAGGTTGGTCAAACTTTAGGAGATTTGAAAAAACAGATTATGAGCGGTTGTTTGTGCAGGTAATCATACTCACATTTTTGTCCCTCTTGTTATAACATGTGTTGTTATACAAATAGTAAATGTTTAATCTTGAATGAATTAATAGGATCCAAAACCCATCATTGACCTTGTTCCAACTGAGAGAGAGCTGCAGTAACCATGGTTCATTCGAAGTCTTGCCTTTTTTAGAGGAGAGGATGTTCCTTTTATCCAAGCCATTCGACCAGTTGTTGTTGGGTTGGATAAATATAAAGAGGGTTCATCTTTGATAGGGAGCGAGATTGTTTCAAAGGATGCGTCTCCTAAAGAAATTGTTGATGGAAAAGAGGGTTTACATGATGTGGCCCTACCAGAGAACAATGTCCGACAGGACATTGATCACGAAACTTTTGTTCGGGATGATGGTCAGTATGTTGAAAAGTATGTTGTTACATAATCACGTCAGCTAATGGACGCGTTTGAAGCATTGTGTAAAGAAGTTCTGGATGTGCATTCGGAACTTGTTTCTAAGGTTGATGAATTAAGGAAACTGTATGGTGCTTCTATCCGAATACCGGTTGAGCCTATTAATGTCAAAGAAAAGGAGTGTTTTAAGAAAAATCATGAAGAAGTTACCGAAAAGCTGAATCATGTAAACTCACAACCACGTATTGGAACGGCTGGTGCAGTAGATAATATTACTTATGAGGCATATACACAGCCATCCACACTTACTCAGTTGATTGATGCAATGGCTTATGTGACCGATCCACCTTCATTCACTGGTGTTAATTGCCACATACCCGATACAGTAAGATAATTTTGTTGTTTAATTAAATTTAATTTGTTTTTTTGTATCAAATTTGTCTGGTTATGCATTTATAGTAATGTTATTTTTTATAGCCCAAGCATGAGACGGGTGATAAGCTGGATGTTGAGAGACAAGAGCCAAAGCATTGTCTTGTTACAGATCCACCATCTCCGCCTGTTGGTGATTGCGAGATGCCTGACAAAGTAATATATTTTTAACTGTTATTTTTTTCTTAATTTGTTTGGTTATATGTTTACAGTAATGAAAATTTTACAGGGGAACGATCCCTTGAGTGATTACATGGATGTGGAGAGACAATTACCAAATTATTCTTTGGATAATATGTCGGCTGGTTTTGAAGACGATAATGTCTCCAATACCGATGTCTCTGTAACGGCAAATGAAGAAAAAAACAAAACGCGGTTGGTGCAGACGTTCGGTCAGAAGATAAGACACGGGTGAACCAAACTATGGATTGTGCTACATCGTTGGAGGCGAATACTAGTGACTTGATTGGTTTTAACCAAAAAAAGAATGATCTTGATAAGTTCATTGGAGAATTAACGAACAATGAAATGATGAAGCAATTGATGGCATCCCCACCCCCAAATGGTTTTAAAGAGGATGTGTACGGATGTACGCGGAGGCGCCGAAAATCAGGTCCTGCCTGCGTAACACCTTACCAAAAGCAACCCGAAACCACTCCACAACCAAGAAAAAGGGCTAAGATGGCCAGAAAGGTGACTAAGCCTTTGGTGCCAGTAGAATTCCCAATCAATGATACCAGCGATGGTCCCCGAACGTTAACTACAGACGACATTGATTGGCAAAAACTACATGTCAAACCTTTTAGAGAGGTACAGTATTCGAATACATTGCGTGCTACTTTATTAATCTTTAATGCACAAAATATGTAACGCCTGACCTGTTTTGTTCCAGGATCCTAAGCGGCACAAAAAAGCAAACCCATGGAAAGTGACTGTGCCTGGATATTTGAAATACTTGTTAAAAAAAGGTGACAGTGAAGAGTCCATGAAAATGTACAAGTTTCCGTGGGGCGGATGTCATATTGTTGTTGATGATGAATTATGGATTGCATTATTGGGATTGGACAAGGTAAAAAGAGGTTGGCTGACAGACATGGTAAGTTACTAGTTTATATTCAATTACAGCAATCTTGCAACTGATGTTTTGTTGAATCCCTTTTTATTAACTTGTGTCTGAATCGCATTAGGTTTTTTTAATGGTGTTGTTTATTGGTTATTAAGTACGACTAGAATGGTATACAAATTGGTGTATGTTTCTTCTTAATTGAAAGTTTCTGTTGTAATTACCTTTTGTGAATCGTAATTCCAATTTCTTAATTTATGGGTTGTAAATATTCATATGCTTAAGTTATAAAATAGGATATCTTATACCAATTTTTGTTTGTCACAACAGCATATGGAAGTTCGGGTAGACGTAATATGGCGATTTAGGCAACCTGCTGCAGACTGGTCCCTTTTTAGCTCTTTTTTTGCTTCAAATCTACTAGATGGTGGCATGCCTCCCTCGTATGCAACTTCCAATAGATACCATGTGCCATTGACGAGTGTAGAGAAGGTATGTATATCAAATTATATATGGGGTTGTGTATTTATATAATCCTAATATTCATTGGTTATTTAACTTGGTTTGCAGTTATATTTCCCTCTGAATGAATCGGGCACCCATTGGGCGCTTGTGGAGCTGCAAATCAGTACAGGGAGTCACAATTTATGATTCGTCGACCCCGCGTAAGCGACAAAAGAATTTGCCAATACAGGAGAACAGAAGGTGGTGGGTAAGTATGAGGGAAAAGTTGTCGCGTCAACTTCCTGTGTTCCTGAATGAGAGTGGAGTGTTAGAAAGTAAGGGATTAGCGTTGGGGTCGTACCAAATTACATTTCAGTTTTCAGAATGTGTTCCATGTCAATCGGGTAGGTATGGAGATTGTGGTGTTTGGGTTTGTCTACTGTTACACAGGTTGACGAACAACATACCACTAGTGTTTGGTGACCCCAGCGAAGTTGCCCTTGCGTTCCGTGAACGTATGGCTTCTTACTTCTGGAAACACAAGGTGCTTTTGATGAGGGAGATGATGTGGAGTATCTATAACTGCATGGGAGTATTTCCATGGATGTTGTAAACAACAATTGTATTAATTGTGTATCTTTAGGATTTTTTATGTTTGTAATATTTAATCATCCTTTGTAGTATTTTGAACGTAATCGTGTGTCCTTTCATAAAGGTGTGCCCTTTCACAAAGCTTGACACTTTCAACGTTTGAATTAAAAAATTAAGCTGGATACTTTCAAAATTGGATTCAAAATGAAAGCGGGATAAAATGTTAAATTTAAATTCAAAGAATCATCCTATAAATACATATTCGTAAATTCAAAATGAAATACACACGCACAATTCAGACACAAATTACCAAGAATGAATTTTTCTTCTTCATACTTTACAATGTCGCACAACACATCACCTGTTAATGAATCGGTTTACAACACACCACCGGAAGACAGTTCCGCCCAAAACACTCCACCGGAAGATCTATTTCCCGTACTCCAAATAACGAATCGGAGAAACCAAAGAGCGGAACGGCGATGGAAAATGGGTCTTCCACCTGTGCCATCGAGTTAAGACGATTCAAGTGCCTCCTATTCGAGTCGCGAGGGCTATGTGTCTGATGATTCATTTAATTGAAGCGTACTTTTATGTTTTATGTTTATTGTAGGTTTAATGCGTGTTAAAATTTTAAGTAACTTTTAAGTTTAATGTGTGTTTAAAGTTTACTTAGTAATGGAAGTTGTGTTAACCGGGCCGGGTTTGGCTTTCCTGATTGTCCAAAAAGTGTGGGTCATTGAAAAGTCAAATACTTCGAACAAAAGGGGTTTTTTTCCATAATTCATTTGTTGTTTCAATAAACCCTAAAATTTTCATTGAACAAATTCACAAAAACAATCTATCACAATCAATCCAATAAGAATGTCAAACAATAAAAAGGGTAACTCACTGTCCTTTAGATCAGACGAGGAGGAGTGGGATACAGTTTTGTCAAACCTACATTTGTTTGACAAAATACTTGATGCGCTAAAGAAAATACCTAACGATCTCAGATCAAATATCCTTAAATGGCTGAGGGAAAATGATTACTACTATGATGAGCTGGAAGGTGTTGGAAAGGAGAAGACAACACATGTTGACGGAATGAGTGAGGATTTAGAAAACAGAATAACAAAACTAGAAACTGTGTTCACATACCTAAGAGAAAGGAATGGGTTGGAAGGTTGTGGTTCTACCAAAGGCGAATGAACACCGGACACAGTTGAATTACATTGCAGTAATATAATTATATGTATGTCTTCTTTTTATCGATGTTATTTCTGGTATTAACTATATATTGTAATCCTACCTTATGTATTTTAACTTTGTTTGGTTAAACAAGTGAAAAATTAGCAGCACATAAATATTCAACGAATCCAATTCAAGGAACCCATAGACACACATTTAAGTGTAGCCATGTCGGTTAAGCAGCGCATATATACTTAACGATCATAGCATTTAAGACATAAAACATTGACAGTCAATCTAATACAAATTTGAGTCATTTCGCCTATGTGGCTGACTCATAAAATCTGCAACTCCACTGCAACCTTGTGTTAGTTGTGTACCACTGCCACTATCAGGAAGCGTATCCTTATTGAAAACCTTAACTATGTTTCTTTTAGTAATGTTAAGGTAATGCAAAGACACTTTTGGAGTAAAAACTGAAACATTAGCAAGTACCAAAGCTGTCCCCTCGGTAAAATGTTTCCTTTCATAACCCCCCTCGTCATTAATGACTTTGTGGTGTATTGCACCACTAACTGACCCAGTAGGATCCTTCAAAGTAACTGTTAGATCTCCAATTGCATTTGGAGAAACAGACATCACTATTGCAATAACTTGCTCAAGTTTACCTTTCTTCATAAATTTTTCGATGTTTCCGAGACAGCCGTAGACAATACCCCCATTATTATGAACATAATCAACCGCTCCAACCCACGGTCCACGTGTAAAACACTCATTCGGATCTAATTGTTCATCTGCCTTCAGGATGAAGGCTTGTGTTGGTGTTTTGGAGTCCTCGACTCCGTCCTCACTAAGCTGTGTTTTAAGCAGCTTTGCTGATTGAACAATACCCGCAGGGCCCGGTATTATCCTAACCGGTTGAGAATCATTTTTTTGAACAACAAAGCTTTTATTTGACACATTTTTTTGGCTGCTTGTATTCTCCACACTTGCTTCCGGGTTGTTGATGGTACGTTTGGTGGAGGTTAGGAATAGATCAGAATCGTCTACATCAAGCGATAGCTGCCAATCTTCACCTTCATTTGGGTTCATCTTTTCAAGCTGATGTGTATGCAGACAACAAATTAAAAATTTTCAAGTATTTGCCAATTCACAAACTTGAGCTTTAATATTCCTATGATGCCAGTCTTAAGGATTGTTCACATTATTATGCGAATGTACTTATTATGTTGTAATTATGATTTTATGGATCGCGTAGTTGAACCAATTAAATGTATGATTGGTGGTTGGTGGTTAGGGAAGTTATTAGATTGTACTATGTTTATGCAACTTCATTTACTTAACTTCATATGGTTGTTAAGGCAATTTACTACTATATTCATTGCTATGTACTTCTCTTATTCGTCCTGTATATGCTGCATAAGCATACTCAAAATTAACAAACATACACACCAAGTTCAACACAATGAGTTCTCAGAATTCCACCAACAAATTTAAATGTTTCCTCGTGTGTCAGACATCAACACGGAAAGTGTTACTCCCACACAACATCAACTACTTGAATCTAGTTAATTATTGCAGAGAAAAGTTCTCCATCAGTGTAGATGTTAAGATATCGCTGTCCTACGAAATATGTTCTGAAGTAATTGATGTTAATGATTAATGATGATGAAGACGTTGAAAGCTTTGTGTGTGAGTCTTCACATGTTACCGACCAAATACCGAAACTGTTTATCAAGTTTCACGAGGTGAAAACGTATTCGTCTTGTAAGTCTGCTGATTTTGATTTAAATAAGCCTTACATACCTGATGCATCATCACAAAATAATCCCAACAAAATGTTTACACATATGCCTGACCCTCCAATTGCACCTGAAACTGATATTAAAGATACTTACAGATGTAACTTGGAAAATAGAGTTCCATGTACCATTAGAATAGGTGATAGATTTACTGATAAGGCAGAGTGTATAATTGCAATAGCAAAGAAAGCTATAATAGAAGGGTTTGAATTTTACGTTATTAAATCTTGTTCGAAAACGTATAGTGTTAGATGTGTTGTTCCAGAATGCAGTTGGAACATTTACGCACGAAAGTTTGCAGATTGCAATATTTTTAGGGTCACCAACCTTCACCCTTCACACACATGTGAAAAAACACAATTACTCCCTAACCATAGGAATGCTTCAAAGGTTGTAATTGGTCACATGATCATGGAAATATTGAGGAACAACAGACGAGTGTATACAGGTACGGACATAAAGACAGATTTTAAAATAGAATGGAAAATAGACATTTCTTACCTTCGGGCATGGACTGGGAAAAATTATGCACTAAAATTGTTGTACGGATCCCATGCTGATTCGTTTTCCATCTTACCCAAATATTGTTACAACCTTAAATTGGCAAATCCGGGTATTGTGACACACATTGAGACAGATGCAGAAGGACAATTCAAGATGTGTTTTGTAGGATTTGGTGTTTCGGTAAGCATAAGTAACGAATTATATCAAATTTATATATCATACTATTTTTATTAAATTTATTTTTTAAACTGACTTATATGTTTTTAACTGAATAGATCCGGAGTTTCTTAAAGTATATGCGGCCGCTTATAAAGATAGATGCCGCGCACCTAAAAGGAAAGTACCTTGGAACCAACCTGCTTGTTGTCGGAATGGATGCTAACAATCAGATAATACCACTTGCAACAGGTGTGGCTCAGGGTGAGACTGTTGAATCATGGTCCTGGTTCCTATCGAAGCTGAAGGAATGTATCGGTGAACGTGATGGTTTTGCTATTATATCTGATAGGCATTACGCCATTACCATTGCATGTCAAACTGTTTTTCCCCAATCCTTTCATGGGTACTGCTGTCGGCATTTGATGATGAATTGCAGATTCAAAAGTAAAAAGTATAAGGGCCTATTTTGGAAGACATGTAAAGCGTACTTGGAGTCTGATTTTCAAAACACAATCTCTTAGATTAGAAGGTTAAGACCTGAAGCGTACAGAAAACTAGAAGACGCTGGTTTTGATAGGTGGTCAAGAGCATACTGTCCAAGAAAAAGATACAACTACATGACATCAAACAGCGCCGAGTCAATAAATTCGTTAACCAAGTTTGTGTGCAATGTTCCAATAACAATGTTAATAGAGTATTACCGAGAGCTTATTCAACGGTGGTTCTTTGAGCGTAGATACAATGGTGAAGGTAATGTTGTGAAAGGCACGAATGTGGAATTCTTATTTTAATCATTGGAAATTTCATATTAGATTCTTGTTTTAATCATTTTTTTTATTTCATATTAGATGTTTTAACAACGAATAATATGAATACCATTTCATAGGTGAACCGCCTGCAACCGCGTTGACAGCTTGGGCTACTAGTAAAGTTAATGACAGGATGATAAAAAGCAGCACATGGGTTGTCCGTGGTATTCAACATGCTCAAATTTATGAGGTTAGGGACCACAAAGCCATGCACACAGTTAAATTGACAGAGGGTGATTGTAGTTGCCGCAAATGGCAACTTTCCGAGTTACCTTGCGGCCACGTTTGTACTGTGGCAAGATTTTGTCACATGAGTAACTGTAATCATTGGGTAAAGGGTTTGTAGGACCGAAAATACTATGAATTTATGTGATTCGGGAGGTCTAGGTTGATGATTATAGATGAAATCCATATTTAGTTTTAGAGAGAGAAAGTAGAGAGAGGGTGAAGAAAATGGAATATATTAAGATGAATGAATGAATACACAATTTCTCACACCCCTCATGGAGAGTCACGAGGGGTATTTATAGGCTCTACACATCACAAGGTTGCCTAGTTAACATAAGTAGTCCCTATTGGCACAACTTGCTACATATCTAGTCCATTTCACGTATGTGACGTTATCTTTATAAAAAAGCGAGGCTAACAATCTCCCTCCAAGATATCGTCACACATGAATGGTTACAATGAGACCTATAAATACATTAACATGTAAAATTACAACAATAGTAAACTATGTTGACGTTGTTGAAGCGCAGAGTCTCTGTAGTCTAGATACTGAGGCAGACTTGAAGTTCTCTCTTCCGATGAACTCGGCGTATTTGATCTTTGGCACTGACGGCACAAATCTTTGTAGCTCTGAAATTCAACTGTAACGGTCTAGTTAGGTTATTACTCCCTCCTAACTAGTGAGCCTTTATTCTTTTTCCTGCTCCCTCCTGAACCGACAACTCTCTTTTCATCACGCAGTGGATAAAGTAGATTCAAAAGTGTAGGCACATGGTTGTCGTTCAGGGAGCATCATGACAATATAACTCACATAACATTGCACAGAAGGTTGGTAATACGCTCCGATGTAGACGTCATTAGTACTTCTTCGGTTCCAGTGTAAGCACAATTCCCTCGATCAACCAACGTACTAGAGATGAAACACTACTTCTTTTGGCATGTTCTTCTCCCTCCTGATGGTTGCGATGTATCGAAATCATCATACTATTGTGTGTACATGCCAAAATTACCCGTACTTTACACTTCTGATGCAATATAGATAGACCGTGTAAGCATAATTTGTGAGTATATGTCGCATAAATATACCTCAATACATTTCTCTCAGATCAACCTTTAAACGAACCTCCTTGTAATTCACCGGCTACTAGTAATGACCACATATGGAGACTGCCTGATATGACCAACTTGAAAATGAAGTAACCATCCCATCTTGTGACTTAATCTTGTACGATGGTGTGACTAAGAACCTATACTGAGCACTACAACGTAACTCCTTTAAGTATAGATAGAGACATATACTCAAGACAGCAAATAGTATATGAACTCTCCGCCTCTTGAACTATCCACAACTGCGTGTGACACTGAGTACTACAATGTAACTCCTTAAAGTGATAGCTATAACCCGTGAGCACTACAATGTAACTCCTTACAGCGGGTATAACTAGATAATCCAAGTCTTAATCACTATCATTTCCCGTGAATGCACAAACAAGTATCTTCGAAAGTCATGCATCCAACCACCCCTAGACTTTAAGATAAATAAGTACACTTGTTGAAATGTCACTTCAAACTCAAATCAATAATACCGTACAAAAACTCCGTAGTCATTTTTCTTAATCGAAACAATTCTAGCCGTGAACGATGTATCCCCGTGAAGTTATAATACCAAAATACAACTCTTAATACCAATAATAGCAAAAATTTGTATCCAATAGTTTTATTTAAAAAAACATTCGGATAAAAATTTTGATTCACTAATATTGAACTGCCCATCGTATACGTAATATGAAAACACAGCTCACAAAAGTTTCAACAGCCCAGTCCAACAAATCTTATCCGCCCAATATTGACAATGAGATACCCGGTTCACAAGCCCAAAAAAAAGAAATTAATCCCGATCCAATTCCATATACTAATATACGGTATAAGATAAAACTTATGCCCTAGTATTTCATATCAACATAATTGTGTCCGCCCCCTTCCTCACTTGAGTCTCGTATATCAGATCTAACACAACTGAGTGTCAGTTTCGAACCACATACACCAAACGAAGTCACATCTCCATGATCTTGAATCCTTATCAAGCACAAACACGAACACAATCATAACCTTACCGTAGCATTAATGACAGTTTCAGCACAAGACGAATCAAGAAATCATTTGTGAAGGCTTCCTAGATTTTTTATGGGTCTCAGGTAGGTTGTAATATGTTGTTGTCGTTCGTAGTCGAGGCAGTGTTTAGGTTTGGATATAAAACGTTGTGGACTGATGATGGTTTTAAAATACTGAGGTCTATGAGCTGTTGGTATATGGTTTGTGGTCGTTGGTCTCACTCTCTTCATCTTTATTTCTCGACAATTTGTCAAAACATATCGAAACTTTTTGTCCAAGAGGTTTTCGAAAATATTTTGTAAATTTTCGAAAAAAAATGGCTTTATTGAGAACAGGTTATATTTTCGAGAACCTGATTTTCGAAACTTTACTTTTTCGAAAACTTCTTTTATCGAGAACCTGTTTTTCGAGAACTCTTATACAAGAATTTTGTCGAGAACTTGTTTATCGAGAAAGCAGTATAGAGTGTTCTCGAAAACAGTACATATCGAGATTTCTTATACAAGAAGTTTCGATTTTTCCGGCGATGATTTCCCAGTTTCCGATGAGTATCCGACTATGTTATGACCACAATATTCACAGATGGTACAAAAAGAATCAAAAAAGTGATATGTATTCATGAAACTGTTAATTTGGACTTAAGAGAATCACAAGGAAACTGTTTTATGAAACCTTGTAAGACCACATATGACACTTTTGACCATTTTAGATACATAAAACATGTGAAGAAAAGCTGTTATAAATAAGGATAAGGAAAAAAAAATTCCGACCAAAAAAAATTGTATAAAAACAGCTTTAAACACATGAATCGAACCACACAAATCAAGAAAACAAACAACCTGGGCTCGTTATACCAATTGTAGGACCGAAAATACTATGAATTTATGTGATTCGGGAGGTCTAGGTTGATGATTATAGATGAAATCCATATTTAGTTTTAGAGAGAGAAAGTAGAGAGAGGGTGAAGAAAATGGAATATATTAAGATGAATGAATGAATACACAATTTCTCACACCCCTCATGGAGAGTCATGAGGGGTATTTATAGGCTCTACACATCACAAGTTTGCCTAGTTAACATAAGTAGTCCCTATTGGCACAACTTGCTACATATCTAGTCCATTTCACGTATGTGACGTTATCTTTATAAAAAAGCGAGGCTAACATGGTTGGTTTTCCCAAACAACTCTGAAACGTACATATGAACATTTGGTGCATCCTCTTCGAGACACGTGGGAAACTCCAGTTGACTTGCAAGTTGTTTTACCGCCTGCTCTTGTTAAGCGGAAACCTGGACGTCCAAAGGCAAATCACCGTATAAGATCACAAGGGGAGGAGCCTAGGATCTTACATTGTGGAAGATGCGGTGCGGGAGGACACTATCGAGACACTTGTCGTGAACCATTGCCAAGTGAGAACGTAAGTTTTTCAGTTAATTTATCTCTACCTAGTTTGTGTGTATGCTGATATTCCTAACGTACCATATGCACTCGTCCATTTACAGCTACGACGTACACAAAATACAAACGACGACCGAGAATTTGCTGATGATGCCCCGTTGGAAGATGATGCCCCGTTGGAAGATGAGAAGGATTACGATCAAGATGATGATGCGCCGGTGGAAGATGCGATGGGATCTGAACACTATAATTCGCCTGCATCTCACAACGAGTCGTCAATGGGTGACGCCAGGGGGTTATCACAACATTTGTCGAATGATACTTACTACTATCCTCAGTTTGATGTTTAATGGTTATGTGTCCATGTAGTATAAACAATGAAGGATGGACTTCAAAAAAGTCAATGTAATGCATGTTGAACAATTTATGCTTATATTTCTATTAATTCTAGTTTTAACGACCAATATAGTCCGGTCAAATTAAATTATCATAGTATAACTAATGAATGTAAACACGAAACCTTGGTTTTTGGGTTAATGAGTCAAATTTACACCAGTATATAGTACAAATAAATACATAAACCTGACTACAAAACGTTCAATCACATTAGGTACCTCACTTGGTCTAGTAATTGATGTGTTCGTTTTAAAAACAATTTTATGAAACACGTCTATGATATATCTGTATGGGAAAGTATACATAAGGTGTGAATTAATTACAATTAAAGACCTGCATTGAATATTCACCTGTTCACTTTCCATTATACTTCTTTATATACGCTTGCATCATGTCCATAGTAATCCATATGCTCTAACTTATCTACACCCTCTAAAAAACCCTAAGTCTCATAAGAATAAAATCAATGGCTTCAGAAACTCCTATGATCTATCAACTGAAACAGATTTTTGGCACACAGAAACTTCACGAATGCTTCAAGCTTCTGACTGTTCATGAGAAACTCGAAGACGAAGCCTTTATTAGGTACCTAGGCGAACGACGCAATGAGTTGGATGCCAAGATCAAAATAAGAACAGCTAGAATGGCAGAACTCTGGTCGATCGACCACGAAGATGAAGTAGCTGGCTGGGTTATATATGAAAACTTGCGCAAGGTTCAGATCAGGGAACGAATAAGGTTGGAGGCGTTAACTGCTATCATGTCTGAAGTACGTGATGGGTTGAACGAGAAGGATGAGCAAATCGGCAGTTATGACTCATTTGAAGAATAGTTCATGTTTGATGTCGTTATTTTCGTTGTTTGTGTATGGTCTGTTGTTGGGTTTGTAAGGCTTTAGAATGTGCGTGGTGTTGGTACTCATATATATCAACGGTTTGGTAACCATCAACTGACTGTATCTTACAACTAATATATCTAAAGTTATGATCACTAATCGGTCGCTATATTATATTATATAATATATGTTATGTTTAACACTATGAAGATGTTATGTTTGTAGATTCATTGCTCTCATAGTATTTAAGTTGACACATATTACCCTACATTAGTGAAAATAAGTTGTCTATTACATTGTCTATAAGTTGGTTAAAGAAATAAAATACTACTGGTATCCATTACATTATGCATTGGGTGAAGCATAAACACCTTGACTGTCATTTGGGTTTCACCCATATTGACTATTACCCTGGTTCAAACTACCCTTTTACCGGAACAAATTGCAACAATCCTGCAATGAATATGGTTACAAATTAGTTAGAAGACATCCAAACAATGCAACCTTACACAAAAAGGTTTTTAACAAACTAAACTAGCACAAGGTATGCCTACTATATATTTAATCAGGATAAACAACAAAAAAAATATATATCTAATAGATATTAAACATACTTTTTTTTACAGATAATCAACATAAAGAGACAACTTTAAAACATGAAAAAAACTTGTTGAACATCTAAAGCCAAAAAGACCCATTCAAAACGACATAAGACAAAATAAAAATAAAGGCTTAGAGCTCCATAGCCTGTAGCTTTTCAATCAATTTCAAGAGATCAGCCGCCAGATTTCGTTTCTTCCTGGCATTCTGAAGCAACATTGAGATCTCTGTTAGGTCTTCTGTTTGCAGCCGGTTCAAATGATCAAGGCTTTGCAGGGTGGAATCAAAAGCAAACAATAGCTCTAGTTCCTGAATAACGGACTCCCTACCGGTCACCCTGGACCTTATTTCATTGGCTTTCTTGCTCAGATCAGCTTCCTCAAGTATGATGACATCAACTTCTCTCTTAAATTTAACGATCATCATGTCTTTCACAAGCCTTGACCCCGCAGCTCTAGCCAACTCATCGATGAAAGGCATTCGAGTGGTCATTTTATTGTGTTTCTTTAGGATTTTTTTTTTTTTTTTTTTTTTTTTTTTTTTTTAAGTTTAGAGAACTGTGTGTAATTTTTTTCTCAAAGATAGGGAATTGATTAAATAGAAGACCTTGAGACACCACTTTATAACACTAAGCCATGATTACATACACTTCCCATACATCCAAAAACAATTAATGTCCATCCTTTCATATACTTAAGTAGTTTGACCAAAAAAAAAACTATTAACATTTTTTAATTTAATAAACCAATATAAACAAATAAGATTTAATCAATATAAGAGTCAGTGAACACATTAAATTGATTGGGGTGTTGTTAAAGTAAGGTGTACTTTTTTTTGTACTTCACCATTAAATAAATAGACCTAACACAACCATCCCCAACCCCATTACAAAATATCTACACCTTATTTGATCCCCAATCTTCTACAGTTGCAAACCCTAAGTATGTACATACCAAGGATCTGTCAATGTGGGTTGCCTACAGTATTGCGAACATCCTGGACAGCAACTAACCCTGGCCGCAGATTTCATTGTTGTCCAAAAACAGTAAGTATTGACAGTTTAGACATGTATAGTTGCAATTTATGAAACTATAATGTAGATATGTTTACTTTTAACAGGGTCAAGAGAGTTGCGGGTTTAATGGGTTTTTTGACCCACCAATGTGCCCAAGATCTGTGCAGATTATTCCAGGACTGCTGAGGAATATCAATCAGGCTCAACAGATGGAAACAACATATGAAAAAAGAGCCAGAACATTCAAGAACCTTTTATTAATCAGTTGGTTGTTATTTGCTATGTATTTCATGTTAAGCTAGACCTCATATTAATTGTTTACCATTGTTATGCTAGACCTATTATATCTACCATTTTATGGGTTGGCATACTAAATGTATTCGGTTATGGTTATCAATGAATATAATGTTTTAAAACATGCGATAGTTGGTCAAGAACATAACACTTACTTGTCTATACCGACAGCTGACCATGGTTGTGAACGGCTTGTGAAGTTTGTGTTACAAGCTACCAAGTAACGACTTTATGTTTTAGATAAAACCTAGCCAGTTGTTCGCGATATGAAAGGGCAGCCTGAATAGGATCTTCCACATCCAACGATTTGCAATGCGACAGCCGGTATAAAAAAATACATGCCCATATACCACAATCTCCGAAAACCCCACCTTGCTTAGGAACTCGCTCAGCGTTCTTAAATGAAATTGTATATTTTGCGGGATTGATTCCCTTTTTATGGAATACATTTGTCTTTTCAAGCACATATGGAAGTTTAACCTGTTTAAAAATGTAACAACCAAATATGACTGATGTATCAACCATGAAGCATAGACTAATGAAAATAACTGATATATTTTAACAAAACAAAGATCATAAAACACATTAACTAGGAAGTGAACACAACTTTTATATTGTCGCAGTCACTACCATACAACTCTAATTATAACTACTCGTAATAACTAGTATATAGAACCATCTTGTTCAGTCAACAGAATCAACGACTCCTTGTAGGGCCCCATGTAGAAAGTACCCGCATCTCCTTCAACACAAACATTATGAAACTTTTGTGACCAATGTTGGTAGACTTCTAGGGTGTGTTCAGCTTGGAACGGTGTCTCCACCTCAATTATAGGTTCGTCGAACATGGTAAACCCCAGTAATTTTAGGCAACAATGGGTCACATTGGTGAAGTTTAATAAAATCCTTCCTGTAAGAGAAGCACCCTCCAACTCTAACATCCTAACACAAAACACGTTGTTCACATCTGAGAGGATGTTTCCATGAATAACAACAGTGCCTCTATGAGCAAGTATTGTGAAAGGGGTTGGTAGATGGACTCTTATACATTCAGGAATCTGGACTTCTAGAAATGTTTGAGTAATCATATCAAACGACATCAGCATGTAACGTTTGTAGGAGGGACGATCAGATTCATGTTGAACAATGTTTTCGCTAGCGACCCAGAAAATATATCTACCGATTACTGCTTGCGAGGACCTTTTCAGACGTATTGATTCACGGGGAGTATTTTGCGTTTCTATAGGCCTCCAATGTTTTGTGGCAAATGAAAACACGGTAACAAACCATTCGCCGTGTCCGGTTTTAGGTAAAGAAATGTGTAGAATGGTAGGATCCAGATTTTCGGGAGAAACACCAAAGGCAATAAAAGATTTACGACCACTTTTATTTCTTAACCAGTTTGGGACCATTAACCCAACAGATTTCCTTAATGATGGGTTCCAAATGACAATGCTCTTATAATAAGAATGAAAACACCAAACTCTTTCACTTGTACCGACTGGTGTAAGGTCAATGTAAGGGAAGTTCATAAAGTCAAAAGATCGTGGGAAAGAAGGGACAATTAAATTAAGTGGGTGGAAGGAAATATCGTCATCAACCAGATACAAGTAACCAAAGTGACCTTGGTCATAGGTTAAAGTAAAATGATAGGTTTGACTCGGACGAACTCCGTAGCCAATAATGAAGTTTTGACTGTCTATGGAATTCTTCCAGCTTTTAGAGACGGTTCGGAACTGAAGTAAAGCCTTTACGGGAAGTCTGTTCATGATGGAAACTTGTATTTCGAAAGGTATGTAGTCGGACATTTTTGGAGTTTAGGTTAGTTATGTGAGAGTTGGGTTTTGGAATCAGATTTTATTATGAAAGGAAAGACAAATTGTTTGGAATCAGGTTTTATTACAACAAAGAGTGAAAGGCAAGCTAAAGAGTCGCATAACAAGAATATTTTAAAATAGGAGATCATTTATTTCAGTCACCCACCTTCATAGGTTAGCCCTAGTTTACCCCTTCTATTTATGCCAACTTTGCAGTTCATTAAATAAGTATTTGTTCACATAATAACCAATTTACTAACACATAATATAACTAGTTAAGCCAGTTAGTATTACCTTTAAACAATCCCGCATGTTGACATACCATGAACGCCATTCAGTTTTATGTGTCTCCCCACTGTCATAAAATGTAACCACACCAGTGCGAATATCAAACTGTGCGACAAGCCAGTGGCTGAACGGTTCGTTAATAGGAATTAAAACCTACACCGACCCAAATAGTACCATGTGATGTGTTAATATGTGGAATCATTCTTGTAATATACAGACTAGCATCGTACAGTTAGTATAATGAAAATTATAACAATCACACATGGTATGTAGGTGTAGGCATCAAACATTCACCTGCTCAACATCACCTGCTCAACATCGTACCAAAGTGGCATGGATTTTTGGAGGAGTAGTTGAACAAAGTAGCTGCTAACCATTGCCAAGTTAGCATTTCGAGGTCTTATGTGCCACATGTACCTCACCCAGAGTTCTACGTGCTGTTGAAAAAACAAACACAACTACGTGGGTTAAAAGAACTACAAGACATACGTTACAGTAAAGTTAAATAAAGGGTTTATGTATGTTTAATAACCTCATCCGTGATCCAACCTCTTCTAGGTGGATCTAAGCAAACTAAACTTTCCTAGAACCTACGGTCAACGCAAACATCTTCACACCATGGAAACTTACAATAAAGCGGTCCAGGCTGTCCAAGAAATAAATCATAATCCTCACTTAAATGAACTGTGTTCATAGTAGAGTTACATCGACTAAGGTCCTGAATAAAAGAAAAGTTTATGTGAGTGTACAACACATCAACTTATAAAACATGCATCGTCTGAAGGACATAAATTGGAATCTAAATGTAAATATATGAAAATAGTGTGTTATACCTCTTCCCAAGTTTCAACATCTTTGAGTAAACCCGTCATATCTGGATCTATGATGCCGTATGGTCTTTTCCTATGAGACTTAATATATTTCTCTGACCAATAATAAGATGATACGTCCTGTAAACCGTCCGTCCACTTTGTAGGACCTAACCGCTGCCTGTACCTTCTCATATGAGCTGAATTCATAAACTCCCTTGAATTCTTTTTCTTCTCAGCTTCAAGAGTCGCCTTCCTTTCTTGTTCGGCTCTAATTTTTTTTCCTCCTCAAAGCGCAATCTATTATCCTCTTCCAATATCTTTTCTTCTTCTAGACGCCATTTTTCTTCATCATCCAATATCAACCTTAATTCATCTTGGAGAAAACATTCCTGTCAACAATGTAGATATATGCATTATAAGTATGGGAAAGTCGAATGCTAATTGTTTAGAGTTTGGTTGACTAAATTGCCTGACCAAAAACGTCATCAGGGTCAACTTCAATGGCGGACGAAATCAATTCAAGGAAGTCATGATTTAGTTCATCACATAACTCAGCAGTTAGGTTGCGGAAAACGTCATTAAACTCCAAAGTATCCTGTGCAAGTGAATATACTTAAAGTGTACTCAAAATTAAGCCATATGTGAATGAATGGTAGTGGTAGCAATTAAAAGTGTATGCAAAACTATATTAATTGTTACCGAAACACCCCCAATTTTCTCACGTCCGAGAACCTGCAAATTAATTAGTAAAATGGTTATACATACTGAACACAAACTAGAGGATTAATATTCGTATCATGCTATTTACTTACGGAGATTACCCGAATAATAGCTTCAAGTTTGAAGACACGGACATTCAATTGGCTAATCACATGATCCTTAAGCTTGATCTCGTTGTTAATACTAGTCTCAGTCCTGTCAACAATTGGCACGTCACTACAACGGATACGACCACGCTTGCGTGCTGCAACACACTTTTGTAGATACACATCGTAAGGATGTGACGCTCTATTTGGGGGAGCCCTAGGTACGTATTCCATTGAAAATTCCCGAAAATTTATATACCAAACAGATTGTTGCTCGGATATAGTAGGTTTGAGATCATAAATAACCTTCGAGTCCTTGACAATATAAGCCATTAATAAGATTTGTAGATATGAAAATATATGACAATACAAGCAAAAAATACCAACTGAATACCTTTCCGAATAAGAAACCATAATCTGATCGTTTGAAAATGTGGTTCCGGGACCACGCTAATCCCCTTGGTGTCACATCTGGAACCTTATTCCACCATTGTTTGCTGTTTTCAAAAGACTCCAAAATCCATATCTATGCATAACATAACGTTCCATAAAAGTTAGTATACTAAAGTTACAAACATTCACCTTCATTACATGTATATTCATTCACTAACCTTGAAAGCCCAAACAAAACCAGATAGCGTATACGAGGGAATATAGTTCCTACAACTGTTTAGGCCACGTAGGTGAGACCATTTTTGCTTATGTACTGCATTTAGCATTTGGTCATACAAATGACGCCAGATATGCTCACCCCATGGAAAAGCATTCCACTCTTCCAGGCTTTCAACCAACCTCAGCAATGTGTCTTCAACATGATCCGTCAACAGACGACCCATAAAAACCACCTCTAACAATAAAAGCAAACATACACGAACTGCGTCATCATCAGAAAGCTTACTAAAAAACTCTTCATCCTCAATGACACTTAAAAGATCTAAGTTGGAAACTTTTACACCTGCCCTGTTTGGAAATACTCTTGATAGAATTTTAACCTCCCCGGAAGTAAATAACCCAAATGATACAGTTCCAAAACGGAATCCCGTTATAAGTGAAAACTCGGTTCGACCAAAATGTAGACTGTGACCTTCAACAAAGTATACAAGCGGCGTATCATAATGATGATCATCTACATGTGCTTGTTTTTGCAGTATATAATCAATTATACGCGGTTCATGGTCAAAAAACTTGAGATCCAACCATTTTCCAAAGCACGTCATCATAAACATTTTCCTTCTCTGTTTATTCAGTTTTTCTTTAACTAAACACAAGTATTTCAACTTGCTTCTGATTAGGACATTTGATTGATATTCCTATCGGATAAAAATATAAATGGCGTGTTAATAAAAGCTAATAAAACTGGAAAACAAACACCATATAACACATACAATTGATTCAGAGTATTGGACATTCGTAACATAATTACCACACAACTATAATTGATTACGAGTAGTCCTATAAGTGATTAGTACACAATTGTACTTTGAACCATCACTCACTACCTCATTCACCTGGCAAGGCTTTTTTATTTGCATAACGGCTGCACAATACAACCACTATGCACAAACGTTGTCATGAGAATGAGTTAGTGAGGGACAGTTCAAAGTTAAAATGTATACCAGTATAGTAACGTAAGATTAACAATACAAAGGATGAAGGAGTACAGAATGTCAACAGCAATACCCACTGTATAATCAATTAATGTTGGTGCGCTTGATACTGGTCACTTTTTTGGCCTACAAACATACCTAAGGTGTTATGTATCATCTTTGTAAGGTGTTATGTATCATCGTAGTAAAGATTAAATTAACAATAAATAGCGTAGATAGTTAACAAAGCATAAGAAACATTGCATTAATGTACGTACAAGCATGTTACAAAATGGGATGATAACACACCCTAACTTGAAAACCTACGCTAATACAACCATACACAAACCAAACTTAAAACTTCAACCTAGAAACAAAGACCAAACGCTTCACAAAAGAGGACCATGAATGACAGAAGATGCACAAGAGAGCACTACTGCAGAACCATTCACTGGTTCTGGTTGCGCATCTTCACCACAAAGGCAATCTTCCTCATTATCTTAATCTGGATCTCATTCATGGCACTCATAAGCATCCTGCATCGGGCGAGATCAGCATCCTGTTGTTGCCTCAGAACCTGGGCACTCTCATATGCAATAACTAATCCAGTCAAGCGATTCAGTTCCCCTATGTATTAAGCCCTTTCCTAAACACAAAGAGACAACTCAGATGCCAAGGCGTGCAGGTTACCCACAAGAGCAAAGTCCCTTGCATTTTCATGCTCAAAGAGCGTAATCATCATATCCCTAAGGTAATGGGAGTTGGATGCACGGACCAGCTCAGCTAGCCTGGTCTCTTGAGGTTGGGGTGCAGGTGGGTGCATTGGAACTGGTCGTAACACTTGAGGGTGGTCGTGAGGTGGGTGCATTGGAGTTTCTTGTGCCACAGATGTTATGGATGTTGTTTCAAATGGTTGAAGCTGGTTTTGTTGGGGGTCATTAGCCATTGTGTTGGATTGGATAAAGACTTATTTCTTCTTAGTGAAGTTTTCTACTTTTGTTATATGCAACTTAGACTCTTTGGTACCCTATTCATAGTAAAAAACTAATCATAAACTAATGCTATACACCCTTATATTAATGATACTCTACAGTGGGGTCATATCAAAGTTCTTAATAATGACAGGGAACTTAAATGTGCATCACTTTGGGCTTTGAGAGGCTAACAGCCATGTCAAATCACAATTAAATCCATAAATTTCTACTTTTGTGATATGCAACTTACACTCTTTGGCACCCTTATATATAGAAAAAAACTAATCATAAACTAATGCTATACAACCTTCTATAAATCATACTCTACAGTTGGGTCATATCAAAGTTCTTAATAATGACAGGGAACTTAAATGTGCATCAGTTTTGGCTTTGGGAGGGTAAAAGCCATGTCAAATCACAATTTAACTCACCAATATCCATTTGCAATGAATTAAACATATTTTAATTGCTTAAATCAGATGGCTCTACAGTTGCATTCAAACTGGGCTTATTTTCAACTTGGCCACTTCACACACTACCAATAAAACTATAAAATTAAAATGAAACATATTTTCATACAACATATTACATACCCAATCTAAACCACCTTACATATACAAACACATTCACACTCAAGACACACGAGTACAACATAAAAATTAACCAAATAACCACAAAAAACAGAGCAACTATTTAAAGTAAATAAAAAACCACATCATGCAACTTACACTTTCACAGCGCTGCAGAGTAATGATCATAAAAAGGACGATACCAATTACTACTCCCATGTCCAATCCAAGTTAATTAAATAACTGATAAAAAGGACAATACCATTATGCAACACACGCTTTCACACTTCCAACCATACAACTTGCTAATACACTGTATAACCCTAAGAACAGCCTAATCCATATACAAAAAATTAACTAAGCAAAAGGATAAATGATAGATCATATTAAACCGTAGGCATGCAAACTAGTAACATACAACTATGACGGTCGTCGAGCAATTACCTTGAGAACCCACATCTTTTCAGTCGTTCTTGTAAATGTTAACGATTATATAAATAACTAATACAAAAAACGGCTCTAAAGGTTTATTATGAATTTTGTCGGTTGAGTTGCAAGGTTACAAATGGGAAGCGTATCTAAGAAAAAGATGTACAGTATTAAGTGAGGGGGAGTAGGGGACTAGTGTCCTCAACACACTATATATCTATTTATTAAAAATAAATATTTTATATATCTATTTATTAAAATTAAATATTTTCAAATTTGACTAAAAAATTTCATATTTTGTAATTCAAAATTTCAAAATTTTTGAATTTTTGTTTTGAAATTTTACTACCGAAACATAAATTAATTAGAATTTAGTTTTTAATTTAATATTAATGGAAAGAGTACTCAACACACTACTTAATATTATATTATTTGTAAAGTACAAAGTGCATAACAAAGTACATATGTCAAATCGATTTTAAAATAGTTAGAATTTATTACTTAATTTAATAATAATTTAGTGAGTAGTACTCAACACACTACTTAATATAATTTTATTTAAAAAGTACAAAGCGCATAATAGTACAAGTTACAATACATGCATGTTAAATCGAATAAAATTTTGTAAAATTCGCATAAAAAGTATAATTACATTACAAATGTCTAATCGAACAAGCATAGAAAAATAATAAATATTTTATTTGCAAAAATTGTACAAGTTGCATAAAAGGTATAAATACTATTGCAAATGTCAAATCGAAAAAAAAAATTGTACATGTTGCATAAAAGGTACAAATACTATTGCAAACATCAAATCGAATTAAATTGTACAAGTTGCATAAAAAATTAATGTATATTTTATTTGATATAATGGTACAAGTTGCATAAAAAAATAATGTATATTTTATTTGCAAGAAAAAGGACACTTACACATAGTACTAGTTGTAAGAAAAATGACACTTACACAAGTGTACTTGGGTCTTACACACACTTACACACATGTACTTGGTTTTGGGGCAAAAATTGTCATATGAACATAATGGCATAAACCGCATAAGTCGAATTGGGGCAAAACCCTTTACTCGAAGTCGCATGGGGCTAGGCTTGAAGCATGGGTTTTTCCATGGACAAATACACAATTACCCCTTATTTCTTTCCTTTATGTAAACCCGTCAGTGATACGACGTAGTTTTGCTCGCCATATAATAAATATAGTAATAGTAATATAATAAATCTCATTACTTTAATACTTTAATTATTACAAGTTATAATTAAAATAGTTAATGTTGAAGATATTGGGGATTTCTTTTTCAGATTGTTTTTTCTTTTTCTTTTTTAATTTTAGAAAGGCAATATATAAAATCAAAGTAACTAAAAACCAAGTATAAAATAAAAGGCAACCCTCCTACTTAACAAGAAAATTAAAAAAGAAGGTACCAAAAGGAGACCAAAGACTACTACAAGAAACAACCAAACTATTATAGAGAAACTAAACAAATGGTATCCTAGTAGTACCCATGACCTACCCCATCCTTGCAAAATAAATTATGGTAGGACAAAGAGTCAAACAAAGAAGTACCAATGACCTCCCATAAATTGAAGAAGCACTAAATTGTAGGCCTTGTTGTCACATATATTACCATTCTTAATAGGTAGTCATCACAGAATCATAAATTGCGACTTTGTTCGAGTATATTGTGACCAATTCCTTATTATTTCGGCATAGCACACCACTAATGGTCCAACTTTGTTAATATTGTTTTTTGTTTCGCGAATAACTTTTCGGTGTCAATAGATGTTATGGATTTTAAGACGTGCTAGTAACCATTTAGTAAACAAAGTTATAAGTTACTAAATTCGGGTAATGATTATAAAAACATATAAAAAAAATGTACTTGTAGGTAAAAAAAAACTAGGTTCGTACGAACCGTGATCATGCACTCTAATAGTCTAAAAATATAAAACTAGTTTTGTCTTAAAAAAAATAAAGTTAAAACAATACCGGCTCAAACACAGATCGATTGCACAAACTATATTCATATTCCACATTAACTAACAAATTTACAACATCATGATACAAAGAAACACACATTTGCAAGCTGACTTCAAGTATTGAACATAAGACAAAAACAAAATTAATCTAAATCTCTCAATTTTGCATGTCGAGAGGTATAATATTGTTGTATGCTCATTCAACTGCATAATGACACTCAGTGTATATATATAATTTCTAACACCCAACCCGAAAAATCCATTTGCACATCTGTAAAATATAATTTGTACCTTTAAAGTTAGCGACTTTCAAACTTTTTCTTTTAAGCTTCTTGACAATACCATCAAATTACTAGCTAAATCGATAAGATAATATGATATGATGAACGAATACGCTCCATATATGCCAAAATTTTAAGAATCTGCAAATAAAATAAATAAAAACATTAGAAACCATATTAAATAAAAAGCACTAGCCATTATAAATGTTACTCATACAACAGATGCTTTCATAAAAACTTATAATATCAGTACCATTTTAACCCATTACCCAACCCGTCCATTTTAACCACTTAAAAAACATAGAAAATTACTTTTGGAAGAAACGTATATTGGGGCTCTTGTTGAATAGCAAATAAGCATTAATATATATATATATATATATATATATATATATATATATATATATATATATATATATATATATATATATATATATATATATGTATGCATATGTATGTATATATATATATATATATATATATATATATATATATATATATATATATATATATATATATATATATATATATATATATATATATATATTAATGCTTATTTGCTATTCAACAAGAACCCCAATATACGTTTCTTCCAAAAGTAATTTTCTATGTTTTTTAAGTGGTTAAAATGAACGGGTTGGGTAATGGGTTAAAATGGTACTGATATTATAAGTTTTTATGAAAGCATATATATATATATATATATATATATATATATATATATATATATATATATATATATATATATATATAGTTTATCTTTATTTTCAGAACCCTGTTAAGTGCGGGAACTGCGAGAACTCTAATTTTGCATTAGAAAACATGCATGTTCATATAAAACAAGTATGTTTTCTATATATATATATATATATATATATATATATATATATATATATATGTATGTATATATATATATATGTATGTATATATATATATATGTATATATATATATGTACATATGTGGTATATATATGTATATGTGTATATATATATATATATATATATATATATATATATATATATATATATATATACATATATATATATATATACATATGTATATATATATACATATATATATATGTATATGTATATGTATATGTATATGTATATGTGTATATATATATATATATATATATATATATATATATATATATATACATATACATATACATATATGTATACATACATATATATATATATATATATATATATATATATATATATATATATATATATATATATATATATATATGTATGTATGTATTTTATTATTCTAAAAGCGCCGAGAAAAATGGAGAAACAATAACCAAAATCATGAGGTAGCAGCCTCAAAGACCTACTAAATTAAGAAGGGAAAGAACAAATAAGCCCCCTAACACTAGCAACTAATATGAAACACCATAACAAGACCTGATGTTGCCTTTAACATCTGTTGCCAAAAACTGAATCCACACAGACCAGTTTACGTACGAGCAGGCATGAAGAAATACACATAAGACCACATGGCACACTTTTTATTAAACTTATTATTATCTCTGCGCAAATTTCAAAAGAAAAAAGCCAATTGTAAATCAACAAACTAAATATAAAAACTTTATTGGCCTGATTTATTATCATCCCTAATAACAACCATTTAAACATTATCCTCTCAAGTTGCTAATGAGAAATGGCGCACCCCTTCATTTGATCTCACTTGTCAAATAACAAGACACAAATAAAGCCATTCAACAAATTAGCAGGTAACGGTTTGCATAACTAAAGCAATGATTCTACCTGAGTAGCCAAAATAGAAGCAATAAATTCAGAAAGATTGTGTGGATAAAGGATATATCAAATGGAAGCAAGAGACCGCGTAACTAAAGTATAGTTTTGTTGTTGGTATGATACATATTTTTTTTGTCAATCATAATAACATTCATACTAGATTTGTTAAATTAAAAGCATGATACGTGCTTGCTTTATAGTTAAAGTACACATTTTTTATTAGAAGCAACAATAGTTACCTTGGTAGTTAGTACATAAGCGTAGCAATGACATTAAACACCAACATCAGTCCCAAAAGAGTACAGAACATTGATCTTTTATTTAACTATAGGCAAACCAAGATCAGCCCCCAAAGAGAGTAAAACATTAATCATTTAAATTAACTACATATGCATAATAAAATCAGACCCAAAACAGTGTCATTCATCAATAATAAAATAGATACGTTTGTATAGAGAACTCATGTTGAATCCTTAATGACTACAAAAGTATGCTACTAATTACAACTGACCTGTTCGAAACCACCTAAACTAGACGGGATGAGAAACACCTTCCTCCTGAACAACGGAAAAAGTTGGAAGTGGACCACAATTTTGACTATAGCATTTAAGTTTTTCTGATAAATTAGTAGTTAACTAGCTATCCTGGGCAGCCCAGCCATTGGGTCTTTCTTTCTGGCTTCATATTCGATGGTTCAACTCTCCAGAAGAGCCTTTGCAGCATCAACTCCTGAAATGTATGCATCAGACATACATCTCATTACCTCCTCCATTTTCATTCCCGAAAAGAGTTTGATAGCCTTTGCTAAACTTTCATCCCTATACAGCAGTTCTGACGGAAAGAACTACGCCAGAGGACAATCTGTCGGACAGTAACCATCAGGACAAATAGCACAGTGCATTTTCTTCTCTCTTACACAGAATGCCATAACTTCATAATATAACCAACATAACTACTATTAGAGAAGGCTTACTGTTAGTGTTTGTGTCAAAACAAATTATATTAAAATTAACTAAATAAGCATAGCAATGACATCAAAAACCCAAAATCAAGTCCAAAAGAGTGTCAATTAGCAATCATAAATCATCAGAAACTAGAAACATAGATTTAAAAAAGGAATGCGTTTAAAAAGAAGCATAGTTAAAAAAAATGAAGGAACATGGAATGTTTTATAGAGACTCAGGTTTAAAAAGATGAAGAAGAAAAAAGGAATGTGTGTGGCATAACCATAACTGAGAGAGCCCAAAGTGCAGACATGTCGATTCTATGACTATGAGAGAGCCCAAAGCAATCGGATATGCCATCAATTCTGCATCAGCAAAGCTCTCACCTCTTAGATCAACCTTCTCTAGGCTTTCTTTGAACACCCTACACAAAATATTGAAACATACCTAAATCATTCTATATGACAAAATATTGAAACATTTAGGCTGCAGAGAGATATCTACTTTCATCATATATGACCGAGATTTTGGATATGTGTTAAGTAATAGCCTATTCTTGTTTCTGAATTAGCTGTAATTCCTTACATACAAGACAATGATGACCTTAAGTTTCCAAGAAATCTTTTGATATTGATTCCGTAACGCGTAAACACCTAACTCAATCTTAGCATTCTTAATTTTGGGCACCTTTTTTTTTTCAAATTGATTGAATTGAATATGTAGGACTTTTGGAATTATCAAAAGGGTGCCCAAAATTAAGAAAGCTAAGATTCAGTGGTTGTCCTTTAGCGAGCGAGCTGTTGCCAGTTTTCTGTTCAATAGATTTCCCCTTCGGTACTAATACACTCAAAGCTTGTTACGATCCCACATCGCCCAAGTATGGGATTGGGTGGTAGTTTATAAGTCTAGATGTCCCCTCCTCTTACAAGCTAGCTTTTTGAGTGAGTTCTACACTTGGACTTATGAACATCGATACGAGCCTAGTTATGGGATAGGTTCGTATCAATTGGTATCAGAGACAGCCCTACCGTTCGAGGTTCCAACACTCGGAGTGGTGGCCTGTGGAGTGGTGGCTTGGACCCAAGGAGGGGTGCCAACCATGACCAACGAGCTCGGAGTGGTGGCCTATAGAGTGGTGGCTTGGACCCAAGGAGAGGTGCCAACCGTGACCAACATAGCCGTGACCAACGAGGACGTTGGTTCTTCAAAGGGTGGGGTATTGTTACGATCCCACATCGCCCAAGTATGGGATTGGGTGGTGGTTTATAAGTCTAGATGTCCCCTCCTCTTACAAGCTAGCTTTTTGAGTGAGTTCTACACTTGGACTTATGAACATCGATACGAGCCTAGTTATGGGATAGGTTCGTATCAAAGCTTGACTTGTTACCGAGGGTGGTGATAAAGGATAGTTTGGTTGGTGTAAAAGCGGAGGTATCGTCACGTTGTTGGCTAGCACCAAGCTACCAACCCACCATGGAGAACGACACACCGTACCAGATGTCGCGCCGTAGCCACCAGCCAGCGCCAAGCCCTTTTTTTTAATCTGTAAGTTGGGCCGCATTTTTTTTGGTTGCAGATGCGATGGAAAAGATTACAAGAAAGAAGATGAGATGTATATTTTTGTAATTTTTCATTTTACACCCTTTTGTTTCTTTACCTTTTCATTTTACACCCTTTTGTTTCTTTACCTTTTCATTTTACACCCTTTTGTTTCCTTACTTTTTCATTTTACACCCGATAGTATATGGCCATCTTTGTATCTAGATTGGATTAGGAATCTTGTGCAACCCTTTTTTTTTAGTTAATTTACTTTTTTATTTGATGTTTTTATTTATTTTATGCAAATGAAAAAAAAAAATGTCCAACGGCCCCACATTTTCTGATGCCAATGGTAACAACACAAAATGTAGTGTCAAAGAGTTTCTGGTGCCAATGAGTGTTTTGCTGACGTGACAGTGATTTTAAAAAATGGTTGAAACATGTAACATCAGAAAATGTGGTGCCAAAGAGTTTCTGATGTCTTGTGCAACCCTTTGGCTCCACGATACCCGCTGCTCTAAGTAACAGGTTTGTGTAAAAAACATGATGATATGAGTCATATGCCTATGATACAAGCTACAATTACAATCTGCCACGTGTCCTATTTCAACAACCATAATTGGAGGGAAAAGTCGTTACTTCCCGAAACCAACCCACATTGTCTTTAAATACATGTTTACCATTTCAATTTCATTTTATGTCATTTTGTATCTAGAATTCTCTTTGTAATCTCTCTTAACAATTCAACTATCAATAACAAATCATCCATTTCGGTTATCTTTCTTGTTTAAGATTTCCCTAGTGTTTGAGTCAAATTTTTCTTCATTTCTATTGAATTCTAGAACGGTTGTTATCATCTGGTATCATAGCTACGAATCTGGCAACAGAATCTAGTTCTTCTTCATTGAGTCAGTTTTGAACATTTTCGCGCCAAATCCAAAATACGACATAATTCAAATATTTTTTCCATTTCCCAATCGCAAAAACGTGTACAATGAGTTTTTAGAGAGTCTTAGTGAGTCTTTAGTGGTTCTTGGATCGTTTAGTATCGTTCCTGATCAAGTTGGTGGAATTCCGGCAAGGTTGTTGAAATTCTGGCAAGACACTTACATTTGCCGGCGAAAAATCTGTTCCAAATCATTAGTAGTGCATAAGTGCTTAAATCTGGCTACATTGGCACTTTGATCTTTCTATATGTTATCCACTCAGAAACAAGAGCAACTGACAAGTATTCATCGCGATCACATTAGTAGTGCATAAGTGCTTAAATCCTCCGCTTTTGAATTGATGATCAGTTTTATTTGACTTGAGGTTGGCCAAGAAGTGGTTAGGCTGTTAGTTATTGCTCAATAGTAGAAGAAGGGGTAATAGCTAATAACCAATTAACAAATCAATCAAGAAAATAACATACAATGGTGGTGATTACAAGAAATTCCAATAATCAGGAGCAAAGCAGTGAAACTGGAAATGTGGAGGCACCAAACATGACTAAATTGGTCAATATGATGAAATTGTTGACAACTAAAGTGAATCAGTTGTGAACTTTTCAAGAAAATGCTAATGCTCGTTTGAACAGTCTTGAAAGTGGAGAAGGCACAAGTCATCAAAGGGGAAATGGTGGTCAAAACAATCAAGAAGGGAGTCCCAGTGGTCAAAATAGCCAAGAAAGGGGTCATGGTGGTCAGCAAATGTTTGCTCATGGTGATCAAAATCAACAACACAATCCTTATGGTAGACTCACCAAATTGGAATTCCCAAAGTTCAATGGTGAGGATGTGAAGGGCTGATTGTTGAGGGTGAAACAGTTCTTTATAATTGACCATGTAAGAGAAGACCAAAAGCTAAGGTTAGTCTTAATGCATTTGTTTGATAAAGCATTTAATTGGCATTTGCAATTTATCAAGAAGTATACTGAGAATGCTCCATGGGATTTGTATGAGTATGAGATCATTAGTAAATTTGATAATGTGTTTGATGACCCTTTGGTTGAGTTGAAAAACATGAAACAAACCGGTTTTGTGCAAGTTTACCAAGATCAGTTTGAGGTATGTTGAATAAAGTGAAATTGACTGAACCACAGGCTGTGAGTATGTTTTTAGGGGGTTTGAAAAGTGAAATTTGGGTACCCTTAAGAATGTTCAAAGCCACAACTATGTTGGAAGTTACTAGTTTGGCTAGGATGCAAGAAGCCTCAATAGTTGTGACCAGGGTTAGGCCTCAAAATGTTGTGTATAATAACGCTAGGTATCAGACCACCAACATTGCTAATGTTAGACCTCAGAATTTTGCCCCTAGACCACCTATTCTAGCATTACCACCAGTTGCATAACAAGGAATTGCATACCCTATTAGAAAGCAGTTAACTTAAAGGGAATTGGAAGAAAAGAGGGCTAAAAACCAATGTTTTATTGTGACCAAAGGTATACCCCAGGCCATAAGTGTAATGGTCAATTGTATGCTTTGGAAGTGGTGGTAAGTGAAAATGGAGAGAGTGGTATGGATGAAGAGGTTGAGTCAGAACAAGTGGAGGAAATTAATGAGGAAAATGAGGAGTTGCAGGCTATTGATCCTCAAATGTTTGACAATAGACCCAAAATCTCACTTAATGCATTGTATGTGTTAATTCCTATAAGACTATAAGGGTGAAAGGTCATACATGAAAACAGCTAGTGCAATCTTAATGGATATTGGTAGCACTCATAATTTCCTTGTTTTGTCTGCTGCAAAGAAGTTGGGGTGTAAGTTGAAGAAGATTGTCCCACTGGAAGTGTCTATGGCCAGTGGTAATCACATGTTGCGTGAGTATATGTGTGAGAGCTTCCAATGGTCTTTACATGGTAGTACTTATTCCGCTGATGTGATGGTAATTCCACTTGGTAGCTGTGATATGGTATTGGGTGTTTAGTGGTTATCTACTTTGGGTGATACTTTGTAGAATTTCAAAAAATTGACAATGGAGTATAATTACTGTGGCAAAAGAGTGGTGTTGAGATGGTCACAACAAGCTGCTCTATCTTGGATTCAAGGAAAACAAATTACCAAGAATGTGCAATGTAACACTGTTGACTTATCTGCCATATTTGTATGTGTGTACCCCGCACAATTATGGAGTATGGAATCTACTGAGGTAAATGGAGAAGTGCATGCAGTTTTAGATGAGTTCAAGCCAGTTTTTGAAGTGCCAACTGGTTTACCACCAAAGAGAACTCATGACCATTCAATACAGCTTCTCCCAAGCACTCCTCCAATCAACATTAGACCATACATGCATCCCCTTAGCAAAAAAAATTTTGTGGAACTAATGGTGAAGGAACTGATGGACTCTGGTGTAATCAGGGATAGTAACAGTCCATTCTCATCTCCCATTGTCATGGTGAAAAAGAAGGATGGTAATTGGAGAATGTGTGTTGACTACAGACAATTAAATAAGTACACAGTCAAAGATAACTTTCCAATTCTAGTAATTGAAGAACTGTTGGATGAGTTGAATGGTGCTAAGGTCTTTACTAAATTGGATTTAAGGTCTGGTTATCATCAAATAAGAATGAGGGAAGAATACATTCACAAGACAGCCTTTAGGACTCATGAAGGTCACTATGAGTTCCTTGTGATGCCATTTGGTTTGACTAATGCTCCCTATACTTTTCAAGCATTGATGAACACAATATTCAAGCCATTTTTAAGGAATTTTGTGTTGGTGTTTCTTGATGATATACTAATCTAAAGTGCCAATTTGGAAGAGCATTTGAGGCATCTAAGGTGTGTACTATAAGTGATGCAGTCTAATCAACTCTATTTCAAACGCTCCAAATGTTCTTTCGCCATGAATTAGATTGAGTATCTGGGTCATTTGATTTATGAGGAGGGAGTTTCTACAGATCCTTCTAAGATCCAAGCTATGAAAGAATGGCCAAAGCCAACCAATGTGAAGCAGTTAAGAGGCTTTTGGGGACTAACTGGTTATTGTAGGAGGTTTATCAAACAATATGCAGTGATCAGTTATCCTTTGACCAAGTCGTTGAAGAAAAATGCATTTGTATGGAGTGAAGAAGCTGATATAGCATTTGAAAAGTTGAAGACAGCTATGATCAATACAAAAGTTTTGGCTCTCCCAAATTTCAACAAAGAATTTGTAGTGGAAATTGATGCTTGTAGGGTGAGAATTGGTGCAGTGTTGATGCAACATGGTCACCCAATAGCCTATATGAGTAAAGCCTTATCTCCTAAACACTAGGTATTATCTACTTATGAGAAGGAATTTTTGGCAATTTTGTTGGCTTTAGAAAAAGGGAGAGGCTACTTGTTAGACAAACACTTTAAAATAAAAACAGATCATTTTAGCCTGAAATATCTGTTAGATCAAAGCTTACAACCCCATTCTAAGCTAAATGGTTGCCAAAACTGTGAGTCTATGACTATGATATCAGCTATAAAAAGGGAAGTGAAAATGTGGTTGTAGATGCATTATCAATGGTACATTCAGGATCTGAATTGTGTGCTATGGTCCTATCTACTATCTCAAACTCCCTTTTACAACAAATTAAAGACAGTTTGACCACTAATTTGGAGATACAAGCTATAGTGACAATATTGCAGGCTGATCCAAACACCAGTTCTAAGTACACATGGGTTGATGGACAGTTAAAAAAGAAGGGCAGACTAGTGGTAGGAAACAATGTTATACAAAATCAGATAATTGCTTGCTTCCATCAAGGTCCTATGGGTGGGCATTTAGGGGTGCATGTAACTGCAAAGAAGATATCTACAATGTTTTAATGGAAAGGGCTTAAGCTAATGGTGAAAAAGTTTGTCAAAGAGTGTGACACATGCCAAAGGTATTGGCTGCTTACCCTGGATTACTACAACCACTACCTATTCCAAATCAAGTGTGAAGTGAAATCTCTATGGACTTCATTGAAAGCCTTCCAAAGTCCCATGATAAGTCTGTCATATTTTTTGTGGTTGATAGACTAAGCAAGTATGCACACTTTATGGCTATGCAACGCCCCTTTACAGCTAGTGATGTTGCAAAAGTGTACCTTGATAATATTTACAAACTGCATGGATTGCCTAAAGCTATAGTGAGTGATAGGGATAAAGTCTTCATCAGTCACGCTTGACAGTCCCTATTCAAGATGTTAAAGGTCATATTACAGCTTACCGCCCTCAAACTGATGGGAAAATAGAAGTTGTGAATAGATGTTTGGGCTGTTATCTAAGGTGTATGACCGAAGAGAAGCCTAAAGAATGGGTGGATTGGCTGCCAATGGTTGAATACTGGTACAACACTAACTGTCATTCTTCTACTAAAGTGACTCCTTTTGAGGTAGTGTATGGTAAACCTCCACCATTGCACTCGCCTGATAGTGTAGTAGAAGTTGTGGACAGAACCCTGAAAGCTAGAGAAGAAGCTCTCTAGATGCTTAAGTTCCACTTGAGAAGGTCACAAGATAGGATTGTGAATATGACCAACTAGGGAAGGACTGAAAGAGAGTTTGTTGTGGGTGATTCAGTGTATGTGGAGCTGCAATCTCACAAAAATTTCAATGAGACAAGGAGCTTATCACAAACTATCAGCTAAGTACTATGGTCCCTTTTGTAGTCACTAAAAGAATTGGAGAAGTGGCATACAAATTACAGTTGTCTAGTACTAGCCAAATACATTCAGTGTTTCATGTTTCTCAATTGAAAGCCATGGTCAACATGAAGTTTCAAATGTGCTGCCCAACTATGAAGCAGATGGAAGAATGGCTTAGCAACCAATCAAGGTTTTGGAAAGAAGGCTGGAAAAAGTGGACAATAGGCTAGTGATGTTTGTCTTGGTTCAATGGGAAAAGTATCGTGAGTTTGCAACAAGGTTTCCTCAGTTTGCTAAATAACCTTGTGGTCAAGGTTCTTTGAAGGGGGAACGATTGATACAAGCTACAATTACAAGTTGCCACGTGTCCTATTTGAACAACCACAATTGGAGGGAAAAGTCGTTACTTCCCAAAACCAACCCACATTGTCTTTAAATGCATGTTTACCATTTCACTTTCATTTTATGATGCCGCTAGAAAATTCCGTTGTTGTACACGGTTACTCGTCAATTATATATAGGTTAAGTACTAACTTATAAATGTATGAAATTTATTTAAAAGATACTAACACGTTTTTTGTGTTTGTAACAAACCAAATAGTTAACACAAAATCTGAAAACGATATATAATGAAATTATCAAGGACAAAAACCGTATTCAACAAATAGAATTCTCTTTGTAATCTTTCTCTTAACAATTCAACTATCAATAACAAATCATCCATTTCAGTTATCTTTCTTGTTTTAGATTTCCCTAGTGTTTGAGTCAAATTGTTCTTCATTTCTATTGGATTCTAGAACGGTTGTTAGCCTAGCCATACTAAAAGACCAAAAGACGACACAGACCAACTAATCTGTCTGGCCACCCGCTTTTAACTTTTCATAAATGACTTTGATGTCACAGACATACTTTGGTCTAGAAACAGAACACCAAACAGTGATCAAACACAATTCTCGGGCAAGCATTGTTAACCTTGCAACACTTGGTGAATAATGTTTTGGTATGTTATATAGGTTACAAGACGCGCTTGTATTCGCGTTGTCCTAGAGCAGTTTCTAGAAAATGTTCAATTGTGTATAAATAAGAAACCAGGTTTAACTGCAGAAGCCGTATGTATGTGAACTAAGCCATTTTAGTTAACTAACACCAAAACAAATACAAGCCGATTGCATAATATATATTCATATAGAAAATTAAAGAGATGCTGCCAAATTTACAACATCATAAAACAAAGAAACAAACACACTTCAAAGCTGATTTGAAGTACCCAAAAAAAATCGAACACAAAAAAACAGAAATAAAGTACTCTAATCTCTCTTTTTACCATGTTGAGAGGTATAATTCTCATGTATACTCTCAACTCTAAGGCCACTCACTTTCCAGATTTAGAAAGAAAAAAAAAAAAAAAAAAAAAGACCTGACGAAGGAGAGGAGGTGAAAGAGGATGAGCTCTTGTCATATTAAACTCTCATCGCTCTCTTCTTCCTCTATTCTTCAGACCTTATTTCAAACACGGAAACAAAACCGAAAAATCCCCCTTGAGTAGCTTTAGTTTTCTGTATAATTACTTCACAATTCTAACAAAAACCCCTTAAAATCGTAGCTTGTTAGAAAACGTTTATCAGTCTCTTTTGACACTTGATCTTGATTTTTAGGCTAAGGTGTAGCTTGATACCGAGACATCTGCAAAAGAAGCACTATGGATGTACACAAACTCTATGCTTTTACCGGCCGGTAATGAGCTAACCCATGTTGGGAATCCGTATGAACCGCCTGCGGTCTTGGTGAGACCCCAAAGTGGGCCATATAGCTTGGAAACGGAGAGATTGAAGTTCTTGATAGTCTTGCCAGATTTGTTGGTAACTACTGCCGAGTATCTGTAGTATGTTCTTCCATTGGATACCCATGAAGCTGTCGCCTTTTGATTGATTTCAAATGGAGCTACAAAAGGAAAAGTACAACCCTTAGTATACTGATCTATAAAGTATAACGCTTATATTTTTCAAACTTTCAATCCTTAGCAAAAAAAAAAAAAAAAAAAGGAACAAAAGCTAATGAAATGGTTGAATTGATACGTACATGAAAATGGAGATACTCTGGCTTTTGGTGTAGGTTTTGGTTGAACAGGAGTTCGTTTATGAAGAGGAATCTCAACTGCAAAAGATTAACAAAAACTTTATAAAGAAAGAACACAAAGGCTTTCGGTGATGATAATCCATATAATCAAAACATGATGGAATTTACCTGGAAGGAGCTGATCATGGTTAGCATGACCACCAATGAGCCGAGCCAAGACTCCAAGAAGTGGTGCATTGTTATATGTAGCAGGCTCAGTTTGCTCATAATTATCCCTTTGGTCGGCAAAGTTGTCATAGGCATCAGGACCTCCAACAATAGCACCGGCCAAGAGGTTAGGATCACTTGCTTTTCGGCTAAACCATGTAGCATAACCACCTCTACAGCTAACGAATGACGGGTTAACCTTAACAGAGACAATGGATGAACCACGGTGGTGAACTTGTTGTGGGAAGTGGTTTCCATATCCAACCATGTAACTTGTTGCTCTTGGGTTGTCTCCAAGAATGTAGTCCACCTTCAAATAACAAATCAAAATGTCACATTACGGTTAATTTTTCTAAAACGTAAAAACCATCTTTCATATTAGTATTTTGGTTTACCTGAGACTTGGCAAATGCAAGAAGCTCGGATGGGTGAACGCTCCCTGTAGGACATTCCAAGTCCTTTCGGGCAGAAGTCAAGTGGTCAGAGTACACAGTGAGGAGGAAAGCAGCACTTGTGACAAATTGTAAGTTGTTCCATCTTTGGCGGTAAATTAGACCTCCAGGAGTCCTTTGAACATTGTGGTAACTCTTGCCCATACACGAACACATGAACATCTCAGCTTTATCTTGGTATTTCCCGAACACCGGGGCATGTTCATTGGCCTTACCTCCCATTAAAAACTGATACAACAGATTAATTCGTTAAATTTTCTGGATGATAGCTCAATTCTAAAACTTTTAGATGAACATGTTCCACTGATTTTATCAATAGTTGTTAATCGGTTACATCTTATATCATGGTTTATAAATCTCATTATTTTTATACATAGATTTCAAAATATAGTCCTTTTTTAAATTAGCATATCACATTCTCACTGTTTCTATCCAAGTTTATTTCAACTTGTTACTCAACCAGCCATGTATATAACCCGTATTTAAAGTTATCAGCAACAAAATTATATACCATAGAGACAAGGGTCTGAACACCGGCATACTTAACGTCCCAACCAAACTCGGTCATGGCCCACCCAGTTCCGCCGAGGTTATCGCCATTTTCACCTAAGTAGTTCAAGTAGTATTGCTCATTTGTTGCCTTGTACAACCAAGCAGCTGCCCAAAGTAACTCATCCTATATACACATAAAAAAAATTACAAATTTATTTATTTTTAACATCAATGACAAATATTAAAAAAACATTAAAGTTAAGGTTTTGTAAAAATAACGTACGGCGTATCCACTGACAGATCTGTAGTATTTCTGGGCCACAGATATGCTACTGTCATATTTGCCCCTATACTTGTCGGCAAAATCAAATAGCTGAAAAAACAATAAAAGTAAATAAGTCACATGTTCAGGGGTAAAATAGTAATTATACAAATAGCGTTAAATATGTGGGGTTAAATGCGCATTAACTATATGTACGTACTACTCACCGACTGTGTGAATGGTGTCACGTTGCAAAAGTGTATATATTTATTTTTATTTTGCTCAAATCTTTTTTTTTTTATTATTATTTTTTTTAATTTTAGTAAAATTACTTTTCTGTCATCAAATAAATTATCCGTGATAGACGGCAATTACACTTAAGTTGAAAACATATAAAAGTGACCACGATAGAAACTTTAATCATTTGATCAAAAAGTACATGTTAGAGAACATGAAACAAAAAGTATGAAAACAATTTCTCAAGTCAAATAAGGTACTCTACACATGTTATTTAATCATGTCAATTTGACTTCAATGCTTTTGGTTTTAAAATACGACATACCTATTGTTTATGTAAAAGGTATAATGTGTAGATTGTAAATTGCTAAGATAGTTTTTAGTAACTTCGATAAAATGGCTAACCATCAATAAAATGGATATTATAGTTAAGAAAATACTAAAACAGGAGTGTTGTGCAAAATTTTCAATCCCCCAACATAATAAGATTAATACTTTTTTGGAAACGGAGAGAATGTTTAATATTTATAGATTAATTTTATGTTGCACGTCATATATATTTTCTAACTTGAAAGTTATTTTAATGTAACATTTTTTGAATTTTAGTAAAGTATTTAAAGAGTAATGTTTAACGGTTTTCATATAATATGCATATTGTATTTCATAAAGTACAAATATTTTATGCATATTAAAATATAAAGTACCCAACCATGAGCAAATTAAAATTAAAAACCATCAATAAAATGGTATAAATAAATTTACGCGTTTATTTTTGTCTTGTCTACGGGAAAAGGACCAAAAGAGTAATTAAATTACACATTTTTTTGTCACTATGTAGCAAGAAAGAAAAAGAAAACAATTCTTAGGATTCTAAATGTAACAAAACAACAAAGTTTTAGAAATCATGACAAGTAGTTGTAAGTTAGCACATAAACAGACACAACCCATGTGAAAGAAACCGATATGTAACATGAAAATGTTAACACATGTACTTAATAAAATGAATATAGACATTTCTACTTTATGCTTATATATATACAGAGAATGAACGGAACAACATAGGGTAATCACTATACGATGATAGGCAAATATAAATGCTGGTAGAAAAAGGTAAGTCTGCAAATTTAAACCATCAACAACCAGCCTGACATTAAACTCATTAAAAACCTTAACTGCCTATATTTATTTCAACTACTTCACTAACGTACGCCTTTACCTTTCGCTAACTTGCACAATGCCTTACTTTGGACAACGTTTTTCATGTTCAGGTTACCCGATAATTGCGAGACATTGACTCAGATGGGTATTCGAGAGACTTGAACTCAATCACGAACCCACATTTGGGTTTGGTTTTACTAATTGGTCTCACATTGTAAGACTTATGAGAGAGAGATATATAGTGTAACTAAATTATTTCTTTCAGAATTGACGAGACAAGTTGTTTTGATCGAATTGGTCCAAATGTGTTTAGTTAAAAGTATGTGTGAATAGGAAAGTTGTCAAGACTCCATTTTTACATGGAGCATTAATGTGTATTTAATTGAATTAATAACTAAAACAAACATATCATTGGTTTAAGGAGCAAACGATATAGTTACCAAATATGAAGATATTTAATTCATTAAACACGAATTAGTAAATATGGTATACAATCAACTATTATAAGTACAAAAATCAATTCCCCAACTAAATATGACACTAATATTTGTAAAATTTGATTATTTTTCATACATATTTAATACGAAATAAAAAGTTGTTGCACCTTTTGCTTTTATTACTTGTACCATTTTCAACTCAGAATAAAACAATGTGAAAGCAAGAAAAGGACAATATTAGTAGCTAATAAACTGACCTGGTGGGCATGGGTTAATAGCTCTCTTGAATAAGCAGGGTTGGACCTATGAAACACTATAGAAGCCGCAGCCATTGCGGCTGCGGTTTCTCCGGCTAGGTCCGACCCAGGGTTATTTTCGTCAATTCTATAAGCACTTCGTGAAGTCGTCATATCCTCGGGCCTTTGCCAACAATAATGATCCGTGTTACCATCACCAACCTAAAAAACACAATTAGTCAACCATATTTAATTTTATTATTATTTTCTTTTATCAATAAAAGTTTGTTGTTAACACAGCGCTAAAGTAAACATATAATTACCTCGCCGTATAGAACATGAGGCTGCGGGTGCGCTTTAATTAGATAATCAGTACCCCATTTAACAGCATCCATAGCATGACCAAGTTCGCCACTAGACATCATTTGCGAACCATATTCGATAATACTCCAAGACATCATTGTAACAGTAAACGCCATTGGAAGACCAAACTTCACATTATCACCCGCATCATAGTATCCTCCAACCAAATCAACCTTAAGAAAACAAAACAAAAATTCAATTATTCCCATATATTTAAAACATAAAAAACACAAATGTAACATGTTATAATGTTAGTAAAATGTTTACCCCACTGGCTTTGCCATCGAGTAAACCCGAATTACCACGCCATTTTACGCGTTGGTTACCGGGCAAATAACCGGATCGTTGAGCTTCAAAAAACAAAATGCTTTTGGACAATGCTTGACCATAGTCATGTGAACTTGATGAAACTAAAGGTACAATTGCAATTAGCAGAAACAAAGTGGCTAATGATTTTGCCATTGACAATGTGGTATTGGTTTATCAGTTTAGTTAGTTTTTTGATAAACCAATTTTTTTGTGTAAAATGGAGAGAGTAAGAGAAAAATGAGGAGAGGTAGAGGTAGTGAAGGATTATGAGGATAAAGGAGTGGTATATATGGTAGAAAGGGGAAGAGATGGTGTCTTATGTGAATATCATTATATGAATACAAGGAAAACTTTTTTACATAATTTAAGTAACTTTAGTCACTAATGATATCTTTTTCGCTAAGTGTGTAAAAAGTGACCATGTTGGAAATGATACTAGTTTCCTAAAATTAGTATAATCGTATTTGGAAACGAAATCATGAAACTTTGTGATTTTGGGGTCAGGTTAGGCTGTTTTTACGGAAGATATCTTGACACGGTTACTTGGTTACTTAATTCGTGACGTGTTTGTAACGTTTCGAACCCTTTTACTTTGTTACCCCAAAATATATACAATATATATTCATTCAATTTCATTTAACTTGTTATAAAACGATTTGGTGATATACCAAATAAAAATGGTATGTACTCAGTAATTCTCAATATAAGGTTATTCGTTCAATATCATTCTTTTTGTCAATAGTCAAATAAGAAGATTCTAAGAGCCAGTTAAAAAGGACAAAATTTAATTTTTTACATATTATGCTGTGTGATTTTAATATTGGAATTGGTATTAGTAAACTCAACGGTTACAATGAGTTTTTATAAGGTTAAAAATGTGAAATATTGGATCAATAAATGATGGGATTTTGAATTATTATTATTTATTTAGTGCTAAATTTGAAACGGTGAGTGAGAAAGAGACAGAACAAAAGCATGTGGGTTTTGCTTGATTTCATTTCCTGCGAAGGATCGGTGTTGGAACAAATTTTTATTTATTAAATATTTGGAATTTATTTAATTTAGTCATACCAGTGGATTGCTGCAGAAAATCCGGGAAAATATATTAATGCCAAAATGAATTGTTTCAAATTTTTGAAATCATTTTTGTGTTAAAAAAATTACTTGATACGGTGTTTGATTTTGTTTAAACTACGAAGGTTCCGTATTGTTGACTACTTTGACATGTCAAAATATATGAAGTTGTAATAAGGTGGAGTAATTTTTTAGAATCACTAACTTTTATGGACATAATCAGGAAATTATTATTATTTAATGGTAAAAGAAATCCATTTTTACTACCTAAATAAATAAAGATATTTGATCAGTCATTTTTATAATAAATTAGACGGGTATCCATACATAACTTTATACAATAAATTAGATGAATATCTATGCATAATAACGAGTATTTATAACGGCATACAATTAGATATGTGAGATACATTTATGGTTTTAATATTGTGAGATAGTTAAAAATTGTCGTTGTAAAGAAGAAAAAAAATATTGGGGATGTTTCGATTAAGTGTTTTAATAACGTTTATGCACACAACGTAAAATAATCAAGAATTAATTGAAAGATGTTGTCACATACAATAATTCAAGTAAATGAACAATTTTTTAAATTTATCAAAGAACGTAAAAAAACATTGAGTAAAGCTAAAAATAAAAGTAACTTTTTTTAGTCGTGCATGGTTTCAGTAACATATGATAACTTTTTTTCAAACATAAGTATATGATACGTGGGAATCGCACCACGCTTTACCTATCGATGGATCTCGAGAAGCTTACAACCCTCACAAGGCAGTGTACCTGATCGTTGTAGTATAGTATAGTGACAAGTACCGGGTGATTGATCGTTCAACTCAGGAATAGTGTCGCTAGGATTAGAAAGCTTAAGAACTAGGTCTAGAGGTGAGGGATGATTCTTTTTGTATTTTTATATTTTATGAAAGCAATTAAAATCGGGTTTTGAAAGAGTGGGCGGAATTAGTTGCTAACCAACTAACCCAATTTATCTAAGATGCAATCAAAATAAAATAACAAAAATGAAATGAAAGCTAATTACTAATGTGGTGTAAACAATGATAGGGAAAGTTGTGTTTACTTAGGTTTTATTACTCCCTAGATATCTTTTACAGGTTGATAGTTTGTTACAATTGCATGGATGACGGGTCGTATTCCTTAATACTAGTCGTAGGGCCGTGTAAAATATTCCCTAACTCTATAGGATCCTACTTCACTCCTATGTCGAGCCGTTAGAAGCTCCTAACATGGGATCATTAGAATTCTCCTACGCATTAAATACAACCAAAAATCATAGTACACCTCTGATCATGTTTCTTAAGACGTTCAAGCATATCACCAATGGAAGTCTGCCAGTTTTCTTAAGCCTAACATCGAATACAATCATCCGTAACAACTATAAACAAACAATCAACCCATAATTAACATCTAGGTTTCACTACATCTAAGCAAACACAAAAGAGATCTAGCCAAGCATGTTAAATTGAAGACAAGTGTAAGATATATTCAAGCAACACATAGACATATTGATTGAATTGAAAGAGTACTTATCTTAATTGAACATGAAAGGTTTCAAAGGGTAAAAACCCTTGAAAAAGCTGTGAAATTCGGACTAGGGTTTCTCTCCAAAGTTACACCCTAAAAGTTTCTCTCTAATGAATGAAAATTGCAAAACTATATATAGATTTTACAGGGTGACGGCGTCAAGAAGGAAATTCTGACGCCGTCAACTCGCCGCCCATAATGAAATCGGATTGCCTAGATCCACTTTTGACGCCGTCATGTGTAATTTACTCTGGGCCGTCACTAACATTTGGACCATGACGGCCTATAGTGACGCCGTCATGTCCTTAGTACAAAACTCTCTGGACCGTCACGGACTTTATCCACTTCCACCTCTTGCATTGCTCTTGATGCCGTCATTAAGAAACTCTTGACGCCGTCAGGTACTGTTCCTAGCAAGGAAAATTAAGACTTTGCCGTTTTCTTCACTTTTATGCTCCAAAAACGTCCAAAATGCTTCCTTTTCCAGAATTCACTCCAAAAGTACCTAAAATGACAAAAGGAACGATTTAAGGCAATATTTGATCAAATAAATTCAAATCCGGGCTAAAATGACACCCTAAAAACGGTTCATTTTTCGCCTCATCAGTATACTATTTTATATGATGTTAAAGGATGTCCAAACAGAAACTTGAAATAAGACAAAAGAGTCCAATTAAGCACAAGAATTAAGCTGATAACACCAAATAAGCACTTAAACAATACGCAGGCCAATGCAGGCCTCAAAGTAGGGGTTTTGGACCTGTGTGGGGTCCATAGAGGTGAAATGAGGTCCAAACAGAAACTTAACCTTACAAGGTTACCAGGTCAACTTCAAATTAAGCCAATAAGTTGGGCTTATGGCTTATTTTGGAAGTCTTGGTGAGGATTTGAACTTGGGTATAAAAACTGATTGCTCAGGTTTGGCTGTGTGGACAGGTCAAAAGGTGAGCTCAAATAAGCTGAGCAACAATAAGCTAAGGTCCAAAATAATCCAAAGGTTGAGAAGCTGAGCTGAGAAGCTCTTCAAAAAGCCCAAGGGGAAGGTGTGGGGTCCACTGAGGTGGTAATGGTGACCCCAAGAAACTTGGCCAAAAGGCCTGGTGCAGGGGAGGTGATGAGCCCTGCACCCTCAAACAAGCATATGCACACTACTCATAAAAAATCACATAAATAAGCTGTTGCTGGATAATTGTAGCTTAGGTGGAATACTCTAACCTCCGAAAATTTCAAGTTCCAATTCCAAGTACAAAATTCATAAAAATTCTCACCAAAAGTGAGTTTTCTGCACTACAAGCATTTTTGACTTTTTGAAATTTGATGAAAGTTTGACTTTTGTGAACTATGATCCTAATCTAATGACTGATAATGTAATAATAAGCTATAAAGAAACTAAAATAAGCTAGTCTAACTGATTATTCAACTATTGATGGGATATGCAGACCTACATTCTACCTAGTGAGTTAAAATGAAAGATGGATAGACAATTTTGACTATTTAACTCATAACTACTTGTTTTTATGATTTGTATACGACTAATGAACCTAATGTGACTAATAGAAACAATAAACAACAACTGAAACACCCTGGTGTACAATGAGTCACACTCATCCAAACACACCTCAATTAACCTTGATTTTTGATTTTCAAAACAAATTGATGATTTGAGCCAAGAAACTGATTTACAATAATCTGATGTGATGTGATTAGCTAAATTAAGCACAGAATCATTCCTCTAAACACCAAATACCTAGGATTTAATATTATGCTATCTTGGTAGTGAAACTTAAATAAATGAGCACCATAGAAACTAATAAGCAAATTTACAATATTAAGCACTAATATAACTGAAGTACGCTAGCTAGGCATAAAAAACACACAAATAAGCAACAACAAGCCCTGATACAGCAAAAGGCTAAAATTTGAGAATTAGCTTACAATATGCCTCCAAGCATGAAACTGAGATCCAAGGACCAAATAACCCTCCTATAGCCTCCCAAGAAGTACTATCCCACTGCCTTCCATAATTTACAGTGCTCCATGCATTGTTGAACCTCTTTCTTGATTTTTTTTTTTTTATTTTTATTTTTCAAGTATTTATTTGAATTTTTATTTTATTTTTTCTTTTTGAGATAAAAGGAATATTAATGAAGAACCTTGATTTATAGATTTCCCATTTAAAAATGCCCAGGGACTAAAACTGCCAAAACTCAAACTTGAGGGGCCAAAATTGTAAATTTTCAAAACTTTTTACCCAAAGACCATTTTTGATAATATTTTACTTTTAAAGGATTTGGGTTGACTTATCTTTCAAAGTAAATGCTCAGGGACTAATTTTGACAAGTTTTAAAAGTTGGGGGACTGAAACTGCCAATTATGCAAACTTTATTCGTTTTTTATCTGTTTTTACTCATTTTGCATCTAAAACATATAAAACACAATCCCTGGGATATTTTCAGTATTTTGATGCCTTTTTGAGTGTTTTAAATGTTTTGCAGCTCAGATTTGACCAAAAATGATGAGTGTTTGAGCACTCATCAATCCCCCACACTAAATTATTGCTAGTCCCTAGCAATCTTTTGAGAAAACTTAATGATTTGAAATCTCTTTACCAAAATCCATTACTTCTGGAGTAGCCGAATGTTTCAGTTGAAGTAAGAACTATGGTACACTGATAACCATATGATTTTGAGCAAACCATCACCTTTAAACGGATTTGATTTGTCTTTACCAGAAGCCGTTTGCTTCTGGACTAGCCAACTCTTTGATGGAATACAGTCATCATCTTGGTGAGTTGATTACCAATTATGTTTTTCCACTGCCTTTACCACAAGCCATAATCTTGTGGGCTTGCCAACTCTTCACTATTAAAGATATGGTGAGCTGAATACCATACAATTTTTGGCAAATTGTGAGCTATAAACGGATTTGATATATCTTTACCAAGAGCCGTTTGCTCCTGGATTAGCCAGTCCTTATGTCGGTTAGACATGGCGGACTGATAACTATAAAAATTTTGAAAGTGAGTGAATTTTTTTTTTTTTTTTTAGTTTTGGGCAAAAACGGGGGTACTAGAAGGTAAAATGTGATCAATTTCGCTAGAATTCCCCCCCCCCCCCCCCCACACACACACACTTAAAATTGAATATTGTCCTCAATATTCAAAGTCCCGGCTATTATGCCGACTCTTTGAACGTAAAAAGGCAACATTACAAGCTAAATGTGGAAACACCATTTTTTCACTTTATTTATATAGATACATACATACATTTTTTTTGAAACTTATATACATGGTAACAACAGCATGGGTAACTCCCCCACACTTAGGGTGAAAACCCCATATGCATGCTACTGTTTTTGTTTACCGAGTCGCTAGCTTGACTCGACCCTGAATTCATTCGTTCTTGGGGAAAGTTTGAAGATCAGGGACAACCATGGATGGTATGTCCTCTCCAAAGTAATGTTTCAAACGATGCCCATTCACTTTGAAATTTGGACCGTCATTTTGAGATAACTCGACAGTGCCATAAGGATAAACCTTTGTGATAGTGAATGGGCCAGTCCAACGGGTTTTGAGTTTTCCCGAGAAGATCTTGAGTCTAGAGTTGAAAAGAAGGACTCGGTCACCAACGTTGAAAACGCGGTTCTTGATTTTTGAGTCATGAATCTTCTTTGTCTTTTCCTTGTAGATCAAAGAGTTCTCGTAAGCTTGATCACGAAGTTCATTTAATTCATTCAATTGAACTTTGCGATGAGCACCCGCAGTTTGGAGGTCAAAATTTGCATGCTTGAGAGCCCAATAGGCTTTGTGCTCAAGCTCGATCGGAAGATGGCATGCTTTCCCGTACACAAGCTTGTAAGGTGTACACCCGATGGGTGTTTTGTAAGCTGTACAGAAAGCCCAGAGTGCATCATCTAATTTATCCGACCATGATGCACGATTTTCTCCCACAGTTCTTTCCAAGATTCTTTTAATTCCTCGATTGGAAACTTCTACTTGTCCACTTGTTTGTGGATGGTATGCAGTAGAAAGACGGTGAGTTACACCGTACTTTTGCATGACTTTATCAAATTTGTCATTGCAAAAATGCGTACCACGATCACTAATTATAGCACGTGGAGTTCCAAATCGAGCAAAAAGAGCTTTTAAAAACATCACAACAACTCGAGCATCATTAGTGGGTAAAGCCTTCGCTTCAACCCATTTTAACAAATAGTCAACAGCTACGAGTATGTACTTATTTCCATGAGATCACGTAAATGGCCCCATAAATTCAATGCCCCACACGTCAAAGATTTCACAAACTTGAATTGCATTTTGTGGCATTTCATTCTTTTGTGAAATATTCCCGTGACGTTGACAAGCGTCACAGGATTTGACCAATTCCTGGGCATCCTTATAAATTGTGGGCCAGTAGAAACCGGAATCAAACACCTTTTTGGTGGTGTGGTTTGGATTATGGTGCCCCCCCCCCCATGGGACCAGCATGACAAGCCTTGAGAATGTCATTGGCTTCCTGACCATAAACACACCGCCGGATGACTTGATCCGCACAGATTTTGAAAAGGTAAGGGTCGTCCCAGAAGTAATGTTTTACATCTTTAAAGAATTTATTTCTTTTTTGGGACGACATCCCTTTCACAACAAAGTTACCCGCATGGTAGTTTGCAAAATCGGCAAACCATGGGGTAATAGAATCTCCACGAAAGGTAACCGCATTGAGTGTCTCGAGAGGGAAGGTTTCATTAATTTCCTTCTTCTCGAAGACATCTTGGTGGGGGTTTTCCAAACGGGAGAGATGATCGGCAGCTAGGTTCTCAGCTCCTTTTGTATCACGAATTAAGATATCAAATTCTTGCAGGAGGAGAACCCAACGGAGTAGTCTTGGCTTTGCATCTTGTTTTGCTAAGAGGTACTTCAAAGCCGAGTGATCCGTATACACTATGCATTTGGTCAATATCAAATATGGCCGAAATTTTTCAAAGGCATACACCACTGCCAATAATTCTTTTTCAGTGGTGGTGTAATGACTTTGAGCCTCGGTCATAGTTTTGCTCGCATAGTGTATAGGCTGAAAGTGTTTTGATTTGCGTTTCCCCAAGACTGCCCCTATTGCATAATCACTAGCATCACACATGAGTTCAAAGGGCAAGTCCTAATCGGGGGCAACAAGAATCGGTGCCTCGGTAAGCTTTTTCTTCAAAGTTTCAAAAGCTTCGATGCACTCGGGTGAGAAGATAAAAGGAGCATCCTTCTCGAGGAGATGGATCATAGGCCGGGCGATTTTGGAAAAATCTTGAATAAACCTACGATAAAAACTGGCATGAACCAAAAAACTCCTAATACCTTTGACGGTAGTGGGATGAGGTAATTTTGCAATGACATCAACTTTGGCTTTGTCGACCTCAATCCCGTTTTTTGAAATTTTATGGCCGAGGACAATGCCCTCTTTGACCATAAAGTGGCTCTTCTCCCAATTTAGACATAACCTTGTGTCTTCACAACGTTTGAGCATGTTGTCTAAATGGGAGAGACATGATTGGAACAAATCCCCAATGACCGGAAAGTCATCCATGAATACCTCCATTGTTTCCCGATCATGTCGGAAAAGATTGACATCATGCACCTTTAGAACGTGCATAAGCCAAATGGCATGCGACGATAGGCAAAGGTTCCATAAGGGCATGTGAAGGTAGTTTTCTCTTGATCCTGTGGATCAATGGGGATCTAAAAGTAACCTGAGAAACCATCGAGGAAACAATAGTACTCATTCCCCGCTAATCTCTTGAGCATTTGGTCCATGAAGGGTAGAGGAAAGTGGTCTTTGCGGGTGACGTCATTTAACTTGCGATAGTCAATGCATACACGCCAACCCGTAACCAATCGAGTTGGAATCAACTCGTTTTCTTCATTTGTGACAACAGTAATGCCACCCTTTTTTGGAACGCAATGAATGGGACTAACCCAAGGACTATCCGAGATAGGGTAAATTAAACCGACATCAAGAAGTTTTAAAACCTCTTGTTTGATAACCTCGTGAATTTTTGGATTTACCCTTCTTTATTGTTGGACTGCTGGTTTAAAGTCATCCTCCATTAAACTTTTTTGTGTGTACAAAATTTGGGGTTGATACCCTTGATGTCGGAGAGTTTCCAAGCAATGGCTTGTTTATGTGACTTTAAAACCTTTATTAGAGCAGCCTTTTCCTCATCACTCAAATCTTTAGCAATTATGACGGGTAATTTATCATCACCCTCCAAAAATGCGTATTCAAGATGAGGTGGTAAGTCCTTGAGCTCGACCTCAGGAAAATCATCAGTTTTCTCAACATATTTGATTTCCTTATTATGAAGTTGTTGTGGTAGAACAGGAAGAGGAGAGGGATCTTCGATTAATAATTTCTCAAGGAGAAGAATATCCCTCTCTGGGTCAATCTCTTGGTGATCAATTCCATCGGGAATCAAATCACTTTTGAGAAAGGCCTCAATTTCTTCTAAAATGAAGTCACTTCCCTCAAACGGAGTGAGGGAAGAAGAAGAATTGGCAATGATGGGATGAGAAGATGGAGTGAGGTTTTCACTCGAAGAATTATTAGTGAAACCTAAAACCTCTTGAGCGTACTCCTCAGCAGCAACATCAATGACATCTATTCGGTTTACCGATTCAGAGTCATAATTTGAAGAGTACCTCGAAGTTTGATCGAGGTTGAAGGTAATTGCTTCAGTTCCAACACACAATGTGATCTCTTGCTCAAATACATCGATGAGAACAGGCCCAGTTCTAAGAAATCCCCTTCCAAGAATTAGAGGGACCCTTGAATCGGCATCAAAGTCAACAATCACAAAATCGGCCGGAAAATGGAACTTTCCTACTTTCACAAACACGTCCTCAGCAATGCCAAGAGGACGAGATATTGAACGATCGGCAAGCTCAAGATTCATACACGTAGGAGTGAGTTCGGGAAGAGATAGTTTCTTCCACACAGAATATGGCATCAGGTTAATGCTAGCACCAAGATCGGCCAAGGCGAAGCATTCAACCATCCCCGGAAAAACACAAGGAATGAGAAATTTTTCGGGGTCTCCGAGCTTCTCGGGAAGCTTTTTCAAAAGAACTGCTGAGCAGTTCTCATTCAACGGAGTTCTATCCATTTCGAAGAGTTTTTCCTTATTACTTAACAGATTTTTGATTGTTGATGCGAATTTGGGCATCAAGATGATAGCATCCGCGAAGCTTATGTCAAAATGCAAATCTTGAAAGATTTGAAAGAATTTATCCATTTGGTGACTAGCTTTTTCGCGGAGCTTTTGTTCATTGAGACATGATGGGTAAGGAATAGAAGTTTTAGATTTAGGGTTGTCCACTGGAGTTTCAGGTGGTTCAAAGAAAACTCCAGGTTTGCATCTGGTTTCTGGAATAACCTGAGGTTGGACTTGTGCGGTACTTCGTGGGATAGGAGATTGCACCTTGTCCTTTGTCACCTCAGGTTCACGTTCCACTACCTTTGGAGGAGAGGAAGAAAAGGTAGTAGGAATCGCGGGTTCATCATAAGAAGCACCACTTCTAGTTGTGATCGCCTTAGCATCGCCCCTCGGGTTAGCGATCGTGTTGCTCGGAAGTGTTCCTGAGCCCGAGGGTCGATCATTTAAAGACTTCTTGATTTCAGAAATCTGGCTAACCAACAACTTGTTCATCTCTTCTTGGGATTTCATGAATTGTTTTAACAACTCATCAGATGAAGGCCCAGTTGGAACAATGGCTTGATTCTGGTTAGGAAAATTTTGAGTACGGTTGTTCTGATTGGGACCTTGATTGAAATTTCCTTGATTTTGGTGTTGGAAATTTCCTTGATTTTGGTTGTTATTTTCCATGGAAATACCCTTGATTGTAGTTTCCATGACCTTGGTTTCTATTAAAGTTTCCTTGATGTTGGAGACCTTGATTTTGGAAACCTTGGTTTTGATTTTGGAAACCGTGACCTTGATTGAAGTTACCTTGGTTTTGAAAACATTGGCTCACTCTATTTTGATTTTGGTTACGGTTTTGGACATTTTGGTTTTGATTAAAACCAGGTGGTCCAGGGTAATGATTAGGACGATAGTTCGGGTCCATAGGAGGGCGGTATTGATTGCCTCCTTGATTTGAGGACCCGGCTATAGCATGAGCTTCAAACGGAGAACCATCAGTAGCTTTGCAATTGTAGTAGGCATGCGGCCCACCACAAGTCACAAAAACTTCCACTTTTTTAACCTCAGCAGGTGGAGGATGTTGTGGAAAAGAGAATTTCTTTTGTTGGGCGAGAATCAAAGCTTGAATAGCCTCAGTGAGCTTGTCAATCTTAGCATCGGTGCTATACTGACTCATAGAAGATGAAGTAGAAGGACCCGCACTAATTTGGGAAACAACCGGCTTGCTTCGTATAGAGCGGACCTTGGACTTGTTCTCGATGATTGCTAAGGCTTCTTTGGTAGTTCTACTCAAGAAGTTACCTCCCGCGGAGGCATTGAGAGAATCCTGATCAGCTTGGCTCAGACCATTGTAGAAAGTATCGAGTTGCATCAACTCGGAGAAACCATGATGTGGACACTTGCGAAGTAATTCTTTAAAACGATCCCACGCTTCACCAAATGATTCATCATATTTTTGAGTGAACTTGGTGATTTCGTTCTTAAGACTCGTTGTCTTAGAAGGTGGGAAGAATTCATTCACAAATTTCTTGACCAAATCTTCCCATGTCTCAATTGAGCGAGGGGGTTGTTTCTCAAGCCAAATCTGGGCTTGACCCTCGAGGGAGAATGGGAAGAGAAGAAGCTTGATTGCTTCTAAAGGGACATTCTTGTACTTTATGGTTGACGTTATTTTGTTGAACCATCGAATGTGAGCATGAGGGTCGTCCCTATCAAAACCGTAGAACTGACTTGAGGTTACAAGATTAAGTAACCCGGTTTTGAGCTCAAAATTGTCAGCCACGATGGCTGGAACAACAATAGCATCTCTGTAACCCTCGATGGGTGCTTGGAGAAGCTCACACATGGGGCGGTCTTCCGCCATGGTGACAGCAGATGTGGAAATAGTACGGATCTCAGATCCGACTGTTGGTGCTGAATGTCTACGATGTCTTCTAGGAATTCCTACAAGCTCACGCAATGGGCTAGTAGACCTAGAAGAACGAGTGCGCATGCACTAGGAACAAAATCAATAAGTTGAGACAAAACGACAGTGAACTTAAACCAATAATCACAAGTGAATGGCTTCTTTAAGAAAGGTACACCACTCACAAGGATACAATGGCAAGTTTTAATCTTTTGTTTGGGAACTTATTAATGTTCACACCCCCAGTTGGTAGGTGTTTTGTCTTGGTTTGCGACGGTTTATTTTTATGTAATTATTATTCACAAGAAAAAGACGAATGTTTTTGGGTTTTTGTGTATGTGTGAAAAACTTTTGGAAAATATTTTTGGTCTCGTTTCGTTAACCAAAATCGTATTTCTTTAAGAATCACCTAAAAAGAAATCCGATATAGAAAACGTAACGATTTGTTTTGTTTGTTTTATATTTTGTTGGTGTTGTTAACACTTTAGGAAAAGTGTTAATGACTTTTTTGTGTTTAGATTAAGATTTACAAAAGGTGGTGGAGTTTATACAATGACGAATGAAAAACCACTAATCTCTAAAAAAAACGTTTTCAGATACGCAGCAGCCACCCCGACAGCGGCGCCAAATTTTGATTGGTCCTGAACGGTCAACTAAATTAACCAAGTGAATGGTCAACTAAGTCAATGTCTCAGACCAAATCTCCAAGGAGTATAGTGTTTTCCCGGGTCGTTATGTCCCGACGAGGTGTGCAATTGTAATCATGAACGTTTTAAGTGATCGGGTGATTTGACAGAAAGGTCTGGATTTTGATTATTATGATTACACTACGAGATGAGGAATGAGAATAACTTAATAACACTATAAGAACAATTACCGATGATCAGATAAACTAAAAACGTGATCTAAATCTAAAAATGCGCGTTAGAATTTAAAATAAACGTGAATGCGCAAAATAAAAATTGAAACGGGAGCAAATAAAGTCCTACGGTTATGAAATTTATATTTTTACAAACCTAATGATATAAGAAAATTTTTAGAAAAAGAAAAATAATTTTTACACTATTTAATTAATTACTATTAATTAATTACTAATTATTAATTACTTTTTAATTATTTAAATTACACTAAATTATAACTGATTATGAAATTTAACTAGAAAAATGAAAATTAAATTTAGAAAAATCTAAAATATTATAAAACTAATTTTAAAACAGAAAATATATTTTTCCTACTTTTTAATTAATTATTACTAATTAAAACTAATTATTTAATTAATTTAAACTAAATTAAATTATAAAAAATACTAAATGACAAAAGAAAAATCTAAAAAAATTCCTAAAAATACTTCAAGTTAACCAGAACCTAGGAAAATTGTAAAAATGAAAAGTACTTTTTTGAAAAAGCTAAAAATAAGCTAAAAGCTTAAATAGAAGCTATCACTTTAATTAATTTTGGATTTTCTTTGATTTTATTTTACAAACTACTTTAAATACTGGAATTAGGAACTTTTTACAAAACCACTTTGGCTGAAACTCAGAAATAAGCACTTGGGAAACCCAAATGCTTAACAGGTTCTTGAATTTAGCTTATTAAGATTTGTGGTCTTATAGAAAAGCTAAATTTAAGCTATCCTAAGGACAAATAAGCTAAGACAGATATGTAATGACTTGAAATAAGACAAATGAGTCCAATTAAGCACAAGAATTAAGCTGATAACACCAAATAAGCACTTAAACAATACACAGGCCAATGCAGGCCTCAAAGTAGGGGTTTTGGACCTCTGTGGGGTCCACAGAGGTGAAAGGATGTCCAAACAGAAACTTGACCTTACAAGGTAACAAGGTCAACTTCAAATTAAGCTAATAAGCTGGGCTTATGGATTATTTTTGAAGTCTTGGTGAGGCTTTTAACTTGGGTATAAAAACTGATTGCTAAGGTTTGGCTGTGTGGACAGGTCAAAAGGTGGGCTCAAATAAGCTGAGCAACAATAAGCCAAGGTCCAAAATAATCCAAAGGTTGAGAAGCTGAGCTGAGAAGCTCTTCAAAAAGCCCTAGGGAAAGGTGTGGGGTCCACTGAGGTGGTAATGGTGACCCCAAGAAACTTGGCCAAAAGGCAGCAGGGGAGGTGATGAGCCCTGCACCCTCAAACAGGCATATGCACACTACTCATAAAAAATCACATAAATAAGCTATTGCTGGATAATTGTAGCTTAGGTGGAATACTCTAACCTCTGAAAATTTCAAGTTCCAATTCCAAGTACAAAATTCATAAAAATTCTCACCAAAAGTGAGTTTTCTGCACTAGAAGCATTTTTGACTTTTTGAAATTTGATGAAAGGTTGACTTTTGTGAACTATGATCCTAATCTAATGACTGATAATGTAATAATAAGCTATAAAGAAACTAAAATAAGCTAGTCTAACTGATTATACAACTATGGATGGGATATGCAGACCTACATTTTACCCAGTGAGTTAAAATGAAATGGATAGACAATTTTGACTATTTAACTCATAACTACTTGTTTTTATGATTTGTATACGACTAATGAACCTAATGTGACTAATAGAAACACTAAACAACAACTGAAACACCCTGGTGTACAATGAGTCACACTCATCCAAACACACCTCAATTAACCTTGATTTTTGATTTTCAAAACAAATTGATGATTTGAGCCAAGAAACTGATTTACAATAATCTGATGTGATGTGATTAGCTAAATTAAGCACAGAATCATTCCTCTAAACAAATTTACAATATTAAGCTAAAATGGCAGTGAAACTTAAATAAATGAGCACCATAGAAACTAATAAGCAAATTTACAATATTAAGCACTAATATAACTGAAGTACGCTAGCTAGGCATAAAAAACACACAAATAAGCAACAACAAGCCCTGATATAGCAAAAGGCTAAAATTTGAGAATTAGCTTACAATATGCCTCCATGCATTGTTGAACCTCTTTCTTGTTTTTTTTTTTGTTTTTTTTTTTTTTTTTTTTTCATGTATTTAGTTGAATTTTTCTATTTTTTTTTTCTTTTTGAGATAAAAGGAATATTAATGAAGAATTAAGGTTTAACTAAGCTTGATGAACTTGCACTGAGCTAATGAGACATTGTTGACAACTTATATCATAACTTTGCTTGAAACTTGAAAATTACCAGGAAACTGAAAAATGGTAAATAAGGCTTGAATTTATGAATTAAAACTTGATATTAAACTGAATTCAACAAATTACAAACTATTGTTTTGCTAGAATTGAAAAGTACAATAATTTCAACTTAAGATAAAATTAAACAAAAAACTACACAGCCTTCATTGCTCCTTCTTCTTCTTTTTATACTCAAAAATTAGGGTTTAGGATACCTATTTGTCTTTTCCCAGAAACTTTCTTAACCATTGGATGAGTACGATTTGATCTTGGCCATTGATTTATTTTGGCGCCAAAAAGCTTTAACAGCTAATATCCTCTGATTACTTGTGTAGGGAGTGAGTTTAGGAGATAGGGGACTATTAAGAATAGTTGTAATGATGGAAGAGTGTTTAAGTGGGTTGTGATGATGGGGGTTAGTAGCAGTTTGCAGGGTGGGAAGAGTCACGGGTTGTTTGGTGATGTGGAAGGGGAGGTGGTCAAAGGATGTTTGACCCGTTTATTTTTATTAGTTGTAAAAGTGGGGTGATGGTGGACTGGTGTGATATTGGCTTGGGAGTGAGATGGGCTGGAAGGGTTAAGGGGGTTTGGATTGGACTTGGTTTTGGTTTGTGTTTGTGTTTGGAATAAAAATTGGGTCCGTTTGGTAGTAGAAATATCACAAGGACCAATGTTGCCTTTTTCTGAAACTTGAGGACCCCAACTGCCATCTTTCAAAAATATATCCAAGGGTTGAAATTGCCACATTTGAAATTCCCAAGGACCTTGATTTATAAATTTCCCATTTAAAAATGCCCGGGGACTAAAACTGTCAAAACTCAAACTTGAGGGGCCAAAATTGTAAATTTTCAAAACTTTTTACCCAAATACCATTTTTGATAATATTTGACTTTTAAAGGACTTGGGTTGACTTATCTTTCAAAGTAAATGCTCAGGGACTAATTTTGACAAGTTTTAAAAGTTGGGGGACTAAAACTGCCAATTATGCAAACTTTGTTCGTTTTTCATCTGTTTTTACTCATTTTGCATCTAAAACATATAAAACACAATCCCTAGGATATTTTCAGTATTTTGATGCCTTTTTTAGTGTTTTTAAATGTTTTGCAGCTCAGATTTGACAAAAAATGATTAGTGTTTGAGCACTTATCAGAGTTCCACACAATCACGAGTGTCATGGGGACTACTACATAATTCGCATGAAGAAGTGATTTTGTTCACTTGGCTTGACGGCTTAGGAGCTTCGTAAGATTTCATGAGAAACTTGACTTGGTCCTCAAGTTCCATGATCCTACGGTCGGGAGTGCTAGAATTGTTCGAAGGCAAAGATATTGCCTTGACCGTTTTATTCAAATCACGGGGATCATTCCAACTTTCGTTGTCATAGAGAGCAAGATCATCTATGAGTTCCCATGATTCTTCCGCAATTAGATCACGTAGCTTGCCACCGGCCGATTGGTCAATGGTTCGCCTTGTGGAGATATCGATATGGTCATAGAAGATTTGGACTTGGATCCAAAGATCTATGCCATGATGAGGGACTTTTTGGAGTAAGTCCTTGAAACGAGTCCATGCTTCATATAGAGTTTCACCTTGACGTTGTTGGAACATCAAGAAATCATTTCTAAGCTTGGTAGTTCTCCCCGATGGGAAAATTTGAGCAAGGAAACGAGAAGTGAGATCATCCCATGAGGTAATGAATCCCGTGGGTAAACATTCAAGCCATTGACTAGCTTGATCACGTAGAGAGAGTTGGAATTGACGTAATCGGGCCAACTCTCTAGTTGCAACATCAAGGTCTATGGAATCTACAATTTTAGGGAAATCCTTGAGATATTGATTTGGATCTTCGGAACGAAGTCCATGGAATGCACATCCGCTTTGCACCAACCCGATGGTGTCGGATTGCAAGGGAGACACATTGGCTCCTTGAGTAAGCTCAATTGTGTTTTGATAGCCTTGGTGTCTAGGACGGGAGTACTCTCCTAAAGCTCGGGGCCTAGGAGGTTGGTTTGCTAGTGGTGGGTTTTGTGGGTGGTTTTGTTGTGGTGGGTTGATGGGTTCAAAGATATTACCACCTTCCATGATGTCGGATGGTAAAGGTTAACTCTCTAGTTGCAACATCAAGGTCTATGGAATCTACAATTTTAGGGAAATCCTTGAGATATTGATTAGGATCTTCGGAACGAAGTCCATGGAATGCACATCCGCTTTGCACCAACCGGATGGTGTCGGATCGCAAGGGAGACACATTGGCTCCTTGAGTAAGCTCAATTGTGTTTCGATAGCCTTGGTGTCTAGGACGGGAGTACTCTCCTAAAGCTCGGGGCCTAGGAGGTTGGTTTGCTAGTGGTGGGTTTTGTAGGTGGTTTTGTTGTGGTGGGTTGATGGGTTCAAAGATATTACCACCTTCCATGATGTCGGATGGTAAAGGTTACGAACAAAGAAACGAAGAAATAAGATAGACTAAAGAAAACCGAAAAGTAAAAAATAAAACCTTACTAGAAAGGAATCTAGAAAGTAGACCTAATAAAAAGAAATCCTAACCTTGATAATAACTATTCCCCGGGCTGCGGCGCCAAAAACTTGATACGTGAGAATTGTGCCTTCGCAACAGGTTTTACCTCTCAAGGGATCTTGAGAAGCTTACAACCCCCACCAGGCAGTGTACCTGATCGTTGTAGTATAGTATAGTGACAAGTACCGGGGGATTGATCGTTCAACTCAGGAATAGTGTCGCTAGGATTAGAAAGCCTACTAAACTAGGTCTAGAGGTGAGGGATAATTCTTTTTGTATTTTTGTATTTTATGGAAAGCAAGTAAAATCTCGGGTTTTGAAGGAGTGGGCAGAATTAGTTGTTAACCAACTAACCCAGTTAACTACCAATGCTATTAAAATAAAATAAAAGAAATGAAAATTAAACTAATATGCTAATGTGGTGGAAACAATAATGAGAAAAGTTGTGTTTACTTAGGTTTTATTACTCCCTAGATATCTTTTACAGGTTGATTAGCTTGTTACAATTGCATGGATGACGGGTTATATTCTTTAATACCAGTCGTAGGGCCGTGTACAATATTCTCTAACTCTATAAGATCCTACTTCACTCCTATGTCGAGCCGTTAGAAGCTCCTAACATGGGATCATTAGAATTCTCTTACGCATTAAATACAACCAAAAATCGTAGTACACCTCCGATCATGTTTCTTAAGACGTTCAAGCAAGTTACCAATGGAAGTCTGCCAGTTTTCTTAAGCCTAACATCGAATACAATCATCCATAACAATTATAAACAAACAATCAACCCATAATCAACATCTAGGTTTCACTACATCTAAGCCAACACAATAAAAACCAAGCCTAGCATGTTAAAGAGAAGACAAGCGTAAGATATAATCACACAACACATAGACATATTGAATGATTTGAATAAGTACTTATCTTCAATTGAACATGGAAGAAACAAAGGGTTGAAATCCTTCAAATAGCTGGAAAATTCGTCTAGGGTTTTATTCCCTCAAAGTTGCACACATACAATGAAAATTTGGAAAAATATATATAGACTTTGCATCCTGACGGCGTCACGTGTTAGCTTCTGACACCGTCAACTCGCCGCCATGATGAAATTCGTATTGCCTAGATCCATATCTGATGCCGTCATGTGTAAATGAGCTCTGGGCCGACACGTGTAATTGGACCCTGACGGCCTAGGTGACGCCGTCAGGCCAATATGCCTAAAAACTTTCTGGATCGTCATGTTATAATTTCCACATCCACCTCTTTTGTCACTCTTGACGCCGTCACTTATAGAACCTTGACATCGTCAGGTACTGTTCCAGCAAGGAAATTGAGACTTTGCCGTTTTCTTCTCTTTTATGCTCCAAAAACGTCCAAAATGCTTCCTTTTCCAGATTTCTCTCCAAAAGTACCTAAAATGACAAAAGGAATGATTTAGGGCAATAATTGATCAAATAATCTCAAATTCGGGCTTAAATAACCCCTTAAAAGCGGTACACTTTTCGCCTCATCACAACTCTATGGTGTAAACGAGCCGAGTCCAGTCCAGTGATGTCAAGCTCGAACTCGACTCGATTACTAAAACTCGAGCTCGAAACTCAAGTTCGAGATCGGTCGAGCTTTGGATTTCAAGCTCAAGCTCGGCTCGTCATCTCAAACTCGAGCTCGATTATATCCAAATTTAAAGCTCGAACTCGTTGAAAAATTGGCATATGAAGCTCGACTCGAATCAATTTTATAACAATTACGTAACTACATGTATATAAAAAGGGTAAAAGTGTAATATCCTTGGAGCTCGATAAAGGCTCGTGAGCCTCACGAGGCAAGTATTTTCAAGCTCGAACTCGGCTCGAAAGTGTACTCGAGTAGCTCAAGCTCGACTTGTATATATCGAGTCGATTTCGATTAGTTTACGAGTCGATTTCGATTAGTTTACGAGTCGATCTCGAATAAATCGCGAGCTAGCTGTCTGGTTTATGTAAGATAATGATAAAACCCGTAGGCTATAATGTTTATTCGTCAGGTATTTATAAAGCAATATACCTAGAAATCCTAATGGACCCAACTCAGTCGGGCTTGAGCCAAATTATTCATCTAATAATCCCCCGCAGTTCGAGCGGCGAAATCGCGAAAGCTCGAACTGGAGTAGTAAACTAAGAAACCAAATTTAAAACAATAAACCAAAAATAAAACGGGATAACTCAAAACAAAAATAAAAGAAGAAAGCAAATTCGACAACAACAAAAGTCATCTTGGGAATTGATACCCTGGATTCGACACCAACAAAAGTCGTCTCGGGAATTGATACCCTGGATTCGACACCAACAAAAGTCGTCTCGGGAATTGATACCCTGGATTCGACACCAACACAAGTCATCTCGGGAATTAATACCCTGGATTCGACATAAAAAAAACAAACAATTAAATAAACAAAAACATAAAACTACTCTTTTTTTCCTTTTTTTTTTCTTTTTTAAGAAAACAAAAAAATCCGAATAGCCAAACACAGTGTTGTCTTCCTTGCTAGCTTCGAATCACAACTTGTTCTTTAGCCCAATTTAATAAATGTCCTACACCCTTATATATATTATTCTCAAAACAATGAGAATAAAATATACTTCTTCATCTCTTGCTTCTTTCGAACCAACTGGAACCAAGTGAATGTTTTAATTCTTTGCTTGCTCAACCTAGCAGCCACCAAAGTGGACCGAATATTGGATATAAAGTTTCGTATTTTTTGTCCTAGCTTCGAGCTAAGCGGCACACAAGGACTTATTTTGTGAAAAAGATGATGTCGTTTAATGTTTAAAGGAGCCCTCTGAACCTTCGGCGTGTAGCCGGCGGTCGGAGGCGGCGGCGGAAGAGTTTAGATTTAGGGTTGGAGATTTAGGATCGTATGGCTGATATCATGTAAGATAATGATAAAACCTGTAGGCTATAATGTTTATTCGTCAGGTATTTATAAAGCAATATACCTAGAAACCCTAATGGACCCAACTCACAAGTCGGGCTTGAGCCAACTAATTTATTCATCTAATAGGTTACACCCTGATGACGTATAGCCCACACTCGGGTCACGAACCCGATTAATGGACATTACTAATGCCCAAGCCCATCACACATGGGCTATCATAATAATGATTTGGGCTACCATGCTAACGGTTTGGGCTCACGAAAGCCCAAACCCAAATATATTATTTATGGTCTTGATAATGATCTTTTATTTATGGGATAAAGATCAATAGACCGGATAAGCGTGATACGAAGAAGAGTAAGGAGCACGAAATCTACAAGGATTTCGTGCCTATATAAAGAATATCACGGCTCTCATTGAGGTATCATCTAAAACCCTAACTCTTCAACATAACCCTAAAACCGATTACTTACTCTCATGCCGGAGGATAATCGTGGGAGACAATCCCACGATAAGCCTAACGGTGTTGTTTGCTCTCTTAGTGCGCAGGTCTCAAGCATTAAGATCTAATTGATACGAGAAGAGGAACCCAAACAAGAAACGCCCAACTTTTGTATCAACAAGTGGCGCTATCCGTGGGACCCTACACTAAGAACTAGAATGACGAAGCATAGAAACTTAAGCCAGCGGACTCCGCAGTTGGAGAAAACATATGGTGACTCCCAGAGGAAGAAACATCAAAGTGATTCGACCTCTAAGTAGGCCTCTAGAATAACCAGTGTGCCCAGTCACCAAGAATAAGGCCCAGGTCAGATCTTTTCAACGGTAGAATTGACCACAGTGACTACCCAGGCCACTACGGCGGCCCCTAGCGCGGAAGATCTACAGCGCACTCTCTTCACCACTCCCCACCAAACGACACCCATCGTGGACACTGTTAATACAAATATCGCCTAAAAACGTTATTTATATTTTACGATCTTTGCTAAGTTTTGTTAACGACAAAATGTAAACTTTATTTTCTAAGTAAAACATAATTTTAGTTTTAAAGACTTGCATAAACTAGACTTTTGCTACATTTTACATTTCATAAAACACAACACTTTTTATTTCTTAAAATAGAAATGTCACATCACATTTATGGCAACTTTTGTCAATATACATTTATGGAAAGAAAGTGTGTTTGACTAACTATATGTTACTTGTAAGTTTTGTGTTTGACTAGGTGTAATGAGATTTGACATTGTTTGGTTTGCAAGGTGTAATGAGATGTGACATTGTTTGGTTTGCAAAATTTATTGCAAAACCAACTGCAAGCCTGGCGGAACCCATCTGATGGTTCCGCCGTATCCGTCGGGCCTGCAGAAGGCTTTGCTATAAATACTAAGCCACAAGTTGATTTTTGGCTTATCACTCTACATCATATTTACACACATTCATTCATTCTTTCATCTAACCCTTTAACATTTCATATGTGAAGTTTCTTTTTGTAGAAAAGAGATTCACGAGCTTATTAAAAGTAACAAGTATTCAACACAACATTGCAAGACTTGTTAGCTTAGCATTGTGTAGACTTGTGTAGTTTACACTTCATTTGATTGTGTATTTTCAGTAGTGATCGGTTAGTATTTTAGTCATCAAAATACAAAGTGTATCGGGAGTAGTTGTACCCTTGTAAAAGAACTAACGGGAGTGGTTGTACCCTTGGTAAAGAACTCGACATCTAGCTTAGTGTCGGTAAAAGTATAAGCGACGTGTAAGGTTTTCTCCGCCGGTGAAAGGAGCTTGTTGACTAGTGAAAGAAACTCTCGAGTTGGATACTCGAGGCGTGGACGTAGGGCAAGGAAAAAAAGTCCTTGTAGCCGAACCACGATAAATACTCGTGTTGTGGTTTGATCGTTTCTTTCATTTACTTGCATGTTATATATTGTGTTTGTGTATATATCTTTGATCAAACGGAAAGTTTCAAAGCTAACTAAACAAGTTAAAAAGATTTTAAACGGTAAACTATTCAACCCCCCCTTCTAGTTTTCCACAATTTGTATCAGAGCTACGTTACTCAAGCTTTTAAAATATATTGTGTTTTAAAACTTGAAATGATCCATGGATTTTGAAAATTACAAAGAAGGGCAATCTATGCAAAGACCACCACTTTTTGAAGCAAATGGTTTTATATATTGGAAAAACCGTTTTGAAACCTACGTGAAATCTAAAGATATGGATTTATGGTATATAATCATTGATGGTGATAATATAGTTACTAATATTAAAGATGATGATCAAAAGAAATTGATTGGTAAAAATAATGAAGCTAGAATGATGCTTTACAATGCTTTGCCTAAGAAAGAATACGAAAGAGTCTTTATGTGTAAAACCGCCAAAGATATTTGGCAATCTTTAATTGTCACTCATCAAGGAAACTCACAAGTTAAAGATAACAAAATTAATCTTCTTGTTCAACAATATGAACAATTTGTTATTTCCGAAGATGAGATTATTGATAATGCTTTTGCTAGGTTTAACACTATTATTACTTCACTTAAAGCACTTGATGAATCTTTTTGTAGTAAGAACTTTGTCAGGAAATTTCTTAGAGCACTCCATCCGAAGTGGAGAGCAAAAGTGACGGCAATTGAAGAATCCAAAGATCTTTCAAGCATGTCACTTGACGAGCTTATTGGAAACCTCAAAGTTCATGAAATGTTAATGGAAAAAGATTCGGAACTAGTTAGAGGCAAGAAAGAAAAAGTTAAGTCCATTGACTTGAAAGGTAGAGCCCAATCAAGTGATGATGAATAATCTACTTCGGATAGTGATGATGAGGAATATGCTATGGCCGTTAGAGACTTCAAGAAGTTCTTTCGTAGAAGAGGGAAGTTTGTAAGGCAACCTAAAGATGACAAGAAAACTTTCCGAAAAGATCGTGATGATAGGAAAGGAAAGGTTGAAAGAAAATGCTATAGGTGTGGAGACACAAGTCATTTTGTAGGAGAATGTCCAAAACCACCCAAGAGCAAACCTCAACAAGCTTTTGTGGGTGGTGCTTGGAGTGACTATGAAGGAGATGACGATGAGCCAAAGAATGAGGATATTGCTCTCATGGCTCACAACTCAAATGAGGTATTCTCCGACTCATCTTACTCCTCTATTGATGATGACACTTTACAAAAATAATACAACAAACTTTGTGAATTGAGCTTAAAAATCATAAACAAAAATAAATTTTTGAAAACTAAAAAGGAGTTTTTAGAAAATGAAGTTTATGAGTTAAAAGAAAAAGCTAAGAGATTAGAAAAGAGTAAAGGTATTGACTCATCTTGCAAATCATGTGAAGAGCTTAAACTAGAAGTTGAGAAACTTAAAATTACTCAAAATGATCTAATAAAACAAACCACAAAGTTTAAGAAGTTCGATAAGAGCATTTCTTATGCGAATGAAATTATGAAACTTCAAAAGTCACCCTTTGATAAAACAGGACTAGGATTCACGAAAATAGAAACTTCAAAGGGTCAAACGAAACAAGAAAAGAATGCACAAGAAACTAACAAAACTGCTACAGCAGCCCGCGGATCAGACGGAACCCAATCCAGGGTTCCGCCCGTTGGACCGGAAGGTTCCGCCAGGTCTGCTGCAGCAGTAACTCCATCCACATCAGATCGTTCAAAATTTGTTAAAGTTACGTATAAAAATGGAACAAAACCTGTTTTTAAAACTGAAGTAGGACTTAGTAAAAATGAATTTAGAGCTAAGACTACTCAACCAAGACCTAAGACTCCAATTCCCAAACGCCCCTTTCCAAAGAGCAACTTCAACACTCGACCAAACTACCAACATGTTTGGAACCAAAACACTCCTTGACATTACCAAACTCCAAATTACATGTCATGGAACCCTTATGTTCTATTTTCATACTTGGAACAAGTTAATGGTATGCTTAACCAAAATGGACCCATGAGAAATTGGGGACCAAATGTTTGAGTGTTTTTCATAAAATAGGTGTGCCTCAAAGTTTGTTTGGAATCGGATGAATGGATTAAAGATAGTGGGTGTTCAAGGCACATGACGGGTAACAAAAGCCTCTTCACTACTTATCACAAATGTGACGGAGGTAATGTTACGTTTGGTAGTAAAGCTAAGAGCAAAATCATCGGAAAAGGTACAATCTCTCATGACTCCCTTTTTATAGATGATGTAGCTCATGTTGATAACTTAGGTTTTAATCTCCTTAGTATTAGTCAACTTTGTCGTAATAAGTATAATGTCCTCTTTAGTGAAAACGGAAGTAAAATACTTAAAGATGGTATAACCATAGCCAAAGGTGTCCTTAAGAACAACATATACGTTATGAAGATGGATCCAATATCTAGAGACAAACTTTGTCTTACCTCATTAGATGAATCTTCAACTTTATGGCATAGACGTTTAGGACACGCTAACATGAGACTAATCCAAAACCTCTCCTCCAAAGACTTAGTTCGAAACCTACCTAAGTTGAAATATGACCAACACTTTTGTGATGCTTGTAAAGTCGGTAAACAAGTCCATAGTAGCCATAAGGCTAAAAACTTGGTTTCTACATCTAGGTGTCTAGAACTTTTGCATATGGATTTATTTGGTCCATCCGCTATACAAAGTTATGGAGGTAACTTCTACACTTTGGTAATAGTTGATGATTACTCAAGATATACTTGGACAAAATTTTTGAAAAGTAAAAATGAAGCTTTTGATAAATTTGAGATTCTAAGTGAGAAAATTCAAAATCAAGTAGGGTCTAATATTGTGTCTATTAGAACGGATCACGGCCGTGAATTTGATAATAAATTTCAATTTGGAAACTTTTGTGATATTAATGGTATTACTCATAACTGTTCGGCTCCACGTACTCCTCAATCTAATGGTGTAGTAGAACGAAAAAACCGGACATTGCAAGAGATGAGTAGAACAATGCTTAATGAACAAAACATTCCACAAAAGTTTTGGTGTAATGCCGTTGACACATCAACGTACATTTTAAATCGAGTCTTAATTAGACCATTTTTGAATAAAACTCCTTATGAACTATATAAAGGTAAAAAGCCTACATTATGATACTTTAGAGTGTTTGGGAGTAAATGTTTCATTCTTAACCCCAAGGATTATCTCACCAAATTTGACCCAAAGTCTTATGAAGGTGTATTTCTTGGATATTCACAAAATAGTAAAGCTTACATTGTTTTGAACAAAGAAACCTTAAGAGTCGAGGAATCATTGAACGTAACATTTGACGAGAGTCCACCTCCCTCTAAGACATCACCTTTGGTAGATGATGACTTAGTTGAAAGCCAAGTAATAGAAAGTCAAGAGCTTTTAGGTAATGTCAAGGAAGATGAACTATTAAACAAATAACTTGTCAATGTCAAAGAATCTAAAAGTCATCCATTAGACGGTGTCATAGGCAACATTAACGAAAGAACACTAAGGTCAAAAGTTCAAAATGAAAGCAACTACTTTTGTTTCGTGTCAACCATTGAACCTAAAAACATTAATGAAGCCATTAAAGATGAGTCTTGGGTAATTACAATGCAAGAAGAGTTAAACCAATTTGTTAGGAATGATGTATGGACATTAGTTCCTCAACCAAAGAGTCAAACTATAATTGGAACAAAATGGGTATTTCGTAATAAAATGGATGAAAATGGAATTGTGTCTAGAAACAAAGCTAGGCTAGTTGCACAAGGATATAACCAACAAGAAGGCATTGACTACGATGAAACTTTTGCTCCGGTTGCTAGGCTCGAGTCAATTAGAATCTTACTTGCATATGCATGTGCACACAATTTTAAACTCTTTCAAATGGACGTTAAAAGTGCATTTCTAAACGGAGTCATTAATGAAGAAGTGTATATTGCTCAACCACCGGGCTTCATCGATTTTGAAAAACCAAATCACGTTTACAAACTTAAAAAGGCTCTTTACGGACTTAAGCAAGCTCCAAAAGCATGGTATGATCGACTTAAAACCTTCCTAGTTGACCATAAGTATACCATGGGCTTAGTTGATAATACTCTCTTCACTAAGAAGAAAGATTCGCATATTATCATAGTCCAAATCTATGTTGATGACATTATATTCGGATTAACTTGTCAAGAATTATGTGTGGATTTCTCAAAAATCATGCATGACGAGTTTGAAATGAGTATGATGGGAGAACTCAACTTTTTCCTAGGACTCCAAATTAAACAACTAGAAGATGGTATCTTCTTTAACCAATCTAAATATATTAAGGACATGCTTAAGAAATTTGGATTAGAAGATTCGAAACCAATCAAAACTCCCATGTCCACGGAAACTAAACTCACCAAGGATGAGTAAAGTGAATCCGTAGATAGCACTAAATATAGAGGTATGATTGGTAGTCTACTTTACCTAACGGTTAGTAGACCCGACATTATGTTTAGTGTTTGTCTATGTGCTCGTTTTCAAGAAGATCCTAAGACTACTCATCTCGAAGCCGTTAAAAGGATTTTTAGGTATATTAAGGGCACTACACATTTAGGTTTATGGTATCCCAAAGGAACGGGAATAGATTCATAGTGTATGCCGACTCGGATCATGCCGGTGACTATGTCGATAGAAAAAGTACAAGTGGTATTTGTACCTTTGTTGGACATTGTCTCACCTCATGGTTCTCTAAGAAGCGAACGGCTCTTGCTATCTCAACAACGGAAGCCGAGTACGTTTCGGCCGGAAAGGCATGTCAACAAGCTCTTTGGATGAAGCAAGCTCTTGTCGACTACGGAATTCAACTTAACGACATCACAATTCTTTGTGACAACAAAGGTGCCATTGATCTTAGCAAAAACCCGGTTCAACATGCTCGTACCAAACATATTAAAATCCGTCATCATTTCCTTCGTGACAAAGTTCAAAAAGGAAATATCTCAATTGAGAAAGTTTCTTCCGAAGACAACATAGCCGACATTCTCACAAAACCTCTTAAACGTGAACCTTTTAACCTTCTTAGGCTAGGCTTAGGAATTATGGAACCTACATTGTAGTTCTGGACATTAGACAAAAATAACAAAAATCAAAACAAATCCATAACTCTTTTTCTCAGCAGGGTCGGCGGAACCCTTAAACACAACGGTCAGAACCCAACTCAGGGGTCCGCCGTGCCCGCCGACATGCAGAATCAATATTTTTGTTTATATTAAACCAAACACCCATTATCTCATACCACCACTTCCAAACTGTTACTATTCACTTTACCATCCATCCATACCTACGATTTCTTGGTCTTCCTTTCACTCACATTGCAAATCAATCATCATTGTAAGTATTCTAAACTTGATTACAATCCTGATCTGAGTCTAGGAATTCTATTTTTGCACAAAAACAAAAACTTGGGGTTATGCATTAAACTTGAGAAACTCATGCATAAAATTAGGTGTTTAACAAAACTAATCATGTTCCCCATAGTTAGGAATTGTATTCTTACTTAGTGTAAACATGTTTGCTAAAACACCCCATGTCAAATCTTTCCAAAAATTTCTCACAAATAGGACAAATATTTTTTCGTCTCACATTGAAAATACAAAATCAAAACGTTATGTTTAAAACATCACTTGCATAACGTCTCTTGAATGCTAAAGGGAATACATAACCAATATGTATTTTCGGGTACATTCAAACGAAGCTACATTGAACTAGGAGCGTTTGGGTTATCTTTTGTTTTATAACAAAAATTGCATTATAAAACATTTTTGAAGCATCAAAATGAGTCAAGATAACCGCACCTCCACATTGTTTTCATATAGGCACACACTAGAACATCCACATTATAATAGTAGTTTACTTAAACTAAAATGTGAATTTTTTTTGTTCTAGGAATCATTATGCCTCCTCTAACCTACTACGACCACAAGGACACCATTAAGTACCTACCAAAACACCACAAAACCAAAGGCCTTACCCCAAACCAAGTCAATGTTTTCAAAGCCTTAGAAAAACATTATGTCCATGAGGGTAGAACCATTGACCCGTCTTTCCTAGAAGGCACAAACCTTTACGCCGAATTTTCCACAATCAACTTTGAGTGTCTTTTGAATATCAACGAGCCTATTTGTCCTAGGTTCATTTTGGAATTCTATGCATCTGCCGTCCTCTCCACGGATGATTATGGTCAAATGTCTATCAACTTTAGGGCTAGTGGTCATCAATACTCCTTCACTCTTGAGGAGTTTGCTCAAATCCTAGGTGTCCCAAACCGTGGTACTTGCATTTATTCCGACTTGCACTCCCTCTCAACTCTTGACAACCTCCTTGACCACATCCATCCTGATGACACACCTCTTGTGTCAAAAGATGTACTCCGTGACCACCTCTTTGTTTGGACAACCAACCCTAGGAGAACCCGTTCGGGAAATGAGGTCGATAAGGACCCATATGGAATGGAATTGAATGAACTCAAGCCCCAATTCAAGAAATGGGAGGAAGTCCTTAGAGAAAATGTCATTAGCACCATAGGAAACCGAGATCATATCAACCTTTGCCTTTGCTACATGCTCTACTCTTTGTCCGTTAGGCAACCCTTCAATCTTGCCTACTACATGGCCAAGAGAATGGCCGACATTCCCGTGCATGGCACAATGGCTATGCTGTATGGAATGCTCTTGACCCATCTCTTTAGGTTCATCTCACCCATTCCACCAACTCCAAATGGTCTTCGCCTTGACTACTCTCTCATTCTACACACCTTTGTCCCACTAAGTGATAAGAGTGTGTACAAAGCCCAAGGAAAACGTCCACATCCTCCTACCTCATCTTCATCTTCCTCAATGAGTGAAGATGACTCTTTGCCCAACTCTAGGCTCCCACCTCTCGAATACCTATCCCAACTTCCGGATATTCCAAATGAGTCGGCGGAGTTCAAGCAAACAAAGGGGATATTTAAGAATCTTGGAAGATTCCTTGGAAAGCTCAAGAACAAGATCGACCGTCAATGAGTGCGGGTGTGTAGGAGTGTTTGGCACTAGGTGCTATTTGAACAAATTTGGTTGTTTAAACAATGTTTATGATGTATTTGTGTGTTAGTACAATGTTTGACACAATTTGGAACTTGTATTATCTAACTTTGATGCAGGTAGACAACTTTTGGCAAGTTGTCAAATTTTCATGTTTATGATATTTTCACTAAGTATAGTGAAATTCTCGACCTCAAGGTCAAAGTCCTATGATATGTGTGTTTACGTGTCTATTTTTTGCATTGCCTAACCAGAAATGCATTATCTTTTTGATTTTAGGAGTTTTCGAAAAATTTGAAAATCATCTCGCGGGTCAAAATCACGGACTGCCAAAATTTTCAGGTGTGGCAGATCTGGCGGTACCCAAAATTGGGTTCCGCCAGTGTATTTTCTGGGCAACCCAGAAATGGCCCAACGAACCACGCGGAACCCTCAAACGGGTTCCGCCTGTGTATCCTGAGGGTGCCGCCAGTTGCCTGTAGAATTTTTTTTGTTTTCAAAATTTCAACATCCAATTACCTCAAATACAATCCTTTTAGATAGAAATCAATTTCCTGCAATTTGTTTAGCACAATAGGGTACTTCTCATTCCTTATAACTCAAACAAAACCATTTCCCGCCAAATTTCAAAAATAGGCATAACCACCCCAAGGAACCTTCACACATAAAGGAAGGAACCCTTCTAAAGGTTCCTTGAAATCCCTGAGATTTATACTTCAACAAATCTACCAAAACCACTAAGCATTTAGTGCAAACCTTGTCTTCTCACTTCACCATTTTCATTGGATTGACTTCCATGATATGACAACCCACAATTAGTTTCCAAATTATTACGAACCTCCATTTTTGTATGGCTTAACATCAAATCCAAACACTCCTTCCCACACTCCTTCATCACTATAAATTAAACCATCCTAAACACTATCAAATCACACCTTCTTCATCACAATTTCTGAACTTCTAAACCATTTTTACCATGACAAAGTCAACAATCACCTCTCAACCATCACAACCCATCCGGAAAACCGACCGGATAAGTGTAAAACCACTACCAATCCATCAACCTAAGCTCCTCATCTTCGGATGAATTCACCTCACCTATAAAAAATGAACACTTTTTGAACCTTGCATCTCCATCTCCATCACCCAATGAACCCAATGAGCTCACTCCACCACCAACTAAATCACCCATTGACCCAACTCCACCAAGTGCTCCAACCCAACCATCCAAAACTCCATCACCATCACCATTACCCAAACTTGAACCTATGGAGTTATTTGGGTCTCCACCAACATCACCACACCCTTTTGTCCAAGATCTCAATGATCTTCCACCAAGACCTACACAACCACCACCTTTTGCAAATAAATCACCAAGGTCAATTCTTGACCTTGATGAGCATTTTAACCACACCCAACCACCACAACAAGTGTACCATCAAGCCAAACCATTGTTGTTTCACCCCATCTACCATGACATCCATGGTCCTCTTTATGGAGAACCAAACTTTGAAAACGATGATCACCCAACTCCACCACATTCTCAAGCCCAAACCTTTGAGTCTTTCTTTCCTTCATATGAGGAAATCCAAAGCATTGTTGAGAACCACCTCCATCAAGCAATGGAATTTCAAACCACCTTGCTTGACTCAATACCAAACCCATCCTCCACCCAAGAACCAAAAACAACCAACCCTCAAACCAAGAAACCAAAATCAACCCATTTCCACCCACTCATCCCAATGTTTGCTCAAATTGTGAGCAAATGGGTGCAAGCATCAAAACGTTGCCTCACCAATTCCAAGATGAAACCCGTTTTGCATTCCAACACGTCATAGAACGTTTGGATGCCCTTTCCCACCTAAACAAATCCTAGACAACCTTTGGAGGCCTTTTGCCCCATTTAGGAAAGTATGATTTTATTTTTTTCTTAGTTATTTTTTAGTTCTTGTTTAGAAGTAGAAGAATATTTCCCATTTCTTGTCTTTTGACTTTTAAAAGTCAAAATTTTACATGGAATGCTATTTCTTTCTACTTACTTGCATTGTTGGTTGATCATTTTTATGTTGTCATTGTGGTTGCAATGTGTGTGGTAACTACAAGCTTGACTATATATATCACCAACTAACCATTTTTTTTGTAGGATCCAAAATCCATGTTTCCCATCTTGGTACTCCTTTTAGGGGGAGTAACAACCAAGGGGGAGCAAGTGCATTATTCCGCTTCGCTACTCTACTTTTTGGTTCGACAAAAAGGGGGAGAAATATATTAAACGTTTCAAAACTTAATTTGATTTTCATCACTTAAGTAAAACAAGTTTAATATAAATTTTTTTTTAAGTCTTAAACACCAAGATTTTGTGAGTTACTTAAAAACAAAGTTTATGTTTTGTCATCAACAAAAAGGGGGAGATTGTTAATACAAATATCGCCTAAAAACGTTATTTATATTTTACGATCTTTGCTAAGTTTTGTTAATGACAAAATGTAAACTTTAGTTTCTAAGTAAAACATAATCTTAGTTTTAAAGACTTGCATAAACTATACTTTTGCTACATTTTACATTTCATAAAACACAACACTTTTTATTTCTTAAAATAGAAATGTCACATCACATTTATGGCAACTTTTGTCAATATACATTTATGGAAAGAAAGTGTGTTTGACTAACTATATGTTACTTGTAAGTTTTGTGTTTGACTAGGTGTAATGAGATGTGACATTGTTTGGTTTGCAAGGTGTATTGAGATGTGACATTGTTTGGTTTGCAAGATTTATTGCAAAACCAACTGCAAGCCCGACGGAATCCTGGGGGTACATGGGCGGAACCCATCTGAGGGTTCCACCGTATCCGCCAGGCCTGCAGAAGGCTTTGCTATAAATACTAAGCCACAAGTTGATTTTTGGCTTATCACTCTACATTATATTTACACACATTCATTCATTCTTTCATCTAACCCTTTAACATTTCATATGTGAAGTTTCTTTTTGTAGCAAAGAGATTCACAAGCTCATTAAAAGTAACTAGTATTCAACACAACGTTGCAAGACTTGTTAGCTTAGCATTGTGTAGACTTGTGTAGTTTACACTTCATTTGATTGTGTATTTTCAGTAGTGATCGGTTAGTATTTTAGTCCTCAAAATACAAAGTGTATCGGGAGTAGTTGTACCCTTGTAAAAGAACTAACGGGAGTGGTTGTACCCTTGGTAAAGAACTCGACATCTAGCTTAGTGTCGGTAAAAGTATAAGCGACGTGTAAGGTTTTCTCCGCCGGTGAAAGGAGCTTGTTGACTAGCGAAAGAAACTCTCGAGTTGGATACTCGGGGCGTGGACGTAGGGCAAGGAAAAAAAGTCCTTGTATCCGAACCACGATAAATACTCGTGTTGTGGTTTGATCGTTTCTTTCATTTACTTGCATGTTATATATTGTGTATGTGTATATATCTTTGACCAAACGGAAAGTTTCAAAGCTAACTAAACAAGTTAAAAAGATTTTAAACGGTAAACTATTCAACCCCCCCTTCTAGTTTTCCACAGACACTACTGTGCCGCCATGTGCGCCTAATCGAGATAGGGGACCTAATGTGAAAACAGATATCCTCGCGCTAGAGGGGATGCGCCTGAGTTAAAGCTAAGTAATTTTGTGTCTCAAAATTACGAAACCTTAGCCACCCTCATGCAAGAGGAAGCAAGAAGAAGGTTAAGTCAGAGCCTGCAAGCCCAGCTTAACTTCGGCCCTGAGTATGAATCATCTCCCTCGCGCTATCGAAAGGAGGGCGCGAGAAGGATAGCCACCGACTTCCAGTATTCGCTAGAGTTGGAAGGAAAGCTGTAGATGATGAAGCATCTAATTCACAGTACTCGGAGGAGCATGAAGACAATGGAAGGTGCACTAATGTCCACGCTACACTTGGTAGCCACAGGATTCAGGATAGACTTGGACGGCAACGCTCACCAAGCGAGAGCCCTTCAAGGTCTAGTAGTAGAAGAGTTCATGATAGGCTTGGGAGACAAAACTCCCCAAGTGAAAGCCCTTCAAGCTCGGACTCCGAGGAAAGACGGCGTAAGCGCCGCAAAAGGGTCAACTCCTCCTCAAGTGACTCCTCGGACAACGAGGACAAAGAAACAGGACACTGTACGTCCAGGAGAAGACATCGCGATGAGGAAGACGAAGATATATCCCTTCCTTGGCGCCGCCAAAAGGTTGAAGCATTCACGCGGCGCATCAGCGATTATTCAGAAGATAAGAGAAGGCGTATGCCCGCCAATGTTAAAACATATGATGGGACGGGTGATCCTGATGACCACCTAAAAATTTTCAAATCAACTGCTACTATCGAAAATTGGCCACAACCTGTGTGGTGCCATATGTTTAACTCCACATTGGTGGGGAATGTGCGAACCTGGTTTAGCAAGCTTCCACGAAGAAGCATAAACGGATTTGAAGAGTTGCGAAAGGCATTTCGTTTGAATTTTACTCAAAGAAAGAAGTGCGCCAAGAACCCTGTCGAACTTGCCAGAGTAAAACAACGCTAAGGGGAATCCACAAGCGCTTATGTGGAACGCTATAAGGATGAATGCATACACGTCAAGGCATGCTCCGAAGTACTAAAGATCTCAGGGTTCATGAATGGGGTCAATAACCCAGAACTTATCAGAAGATTGAATGATAAGGTTCCCCAAACCTTTGATGAACTGATGAAGCGCACCAGATCCTTTATCCAAGGGGAAGCAGCTGCTGCGGATAGCAAAAAAGGTTACTCAAATTATAGGTCACAAGAACAGCCCAGGAGACAATCCAATGACCAGAGTAGCAACCGCAGCAAAAACTACCGCAATCAGGGAAGCAGACGAGATAACGAGAAATACACTCCACTCACGAAGACTCCAATGGAGATATTCGCGAGAGAAGGTGCAAACTTCCCGAAACCTCCACCAATGCGCACACCAGAGGATCGGCGCATAGTAAGTGGGTACTGTGAATATCATGGACAAAAGGGCCAACCACCAACGAGTGTGTCCAATTGCGCCAAGTAATTGACAAATTAGTGAAAGAAGGCAAAATGGATCACCTCGTCAAGAACATCAAAGAGGGGAAAGATAAACAGAGGAATGGAGGAAAGAAAGAGACACCTAAAGATAAGGCTGACACCATCTACATGATACAAGCATGGCAGCGAAAGACAAGGCAAAAGGTCAGCCAAAAGTTTTCCTATGGGAACGAAATATCTTTCCCCACTCTGGCTGCGGACAACGCAGCAGTGGAACCACTCACCATTGAGATACATACGGGGGTCACGATATCCACCGCATGTATATTGATGAGGGAGCATTCGCAGACATCATGTATGAACATTGTTTCAAAAGGTTGAGACCTGATATACGAAGTCAATTAATTCCGGCCACGACATCACTGACTGGCTTCACAGGAGAGAAGATATGGCCCATGGGGCAATTACGATTACTTGTGGTCATTGGTAGTGAGCAACACTCTACGGCAGCCTGGATGAACTTTATGGTAATCAGATCTCCTTCGCCATACAATAGAATTATTAGAAGACCAGGAATATCAGCCATGCGCGCGGTACCGTCCATGGCACATGGGATGCTCAAATTCCCAGTAGAAGGAGGCATTGTCACCCTCTACAATACCACTGTGTCACCTAAAGAATGAAACATGGTGACGAGTGAGACCCCGCGCATTCCAAAACAGCACACAGCTAAAGTGTCAAACCTGAAGGTCGCAATCCACCCTGACTACCCGGATCAGGAGATATCAATTGGGGGATCGTTGTCTGACAAAGGCAGAGTGGCCGTGTGCGCACTCTTGAAAAGAAATCTAAACATCGTTACGTGGGAACCAAAGCACATGACTGGTGTGCCACGATCAATTACAGAGCACAAGCTGAAAATCCGACAAGGATACCCTCCAATAAGGCAGAAAAAGCGCGGCTAAGCTCCAGAACGCGCAAAAGCCATTCTAGAGGAAGTACACAAACTGGTAGACGCAGGTATCATGCGAGAGGTCTACTGCCATGACTGGCTCTCCAATCCAGTGATGGTAAAAAAAGAGTGATGACAGCTAGAGGATGTGCGTAGATTTCACTGATCTCAACAAAGCATGTCCGCAAGACTGCTACCCGCTACCAGAGATAGATTGGAAGAAAGAATCTTTGTGCGGATACCCTTTTAAATGCTTCCTAGATGCATACAAAGGGTACCACCAAATTCAGATGGCCAAGGAAGACGAGGAGAAAACAGCCTTCCACACAAGTCAGGGGGTCTACTGCTACACAAAAATGCCCTTTGGCCTAAAGAATGTGGGAGCCACTTACCAGCGGTTGGTAGACAATGCATTTGAGAAGCAAGTGGGCCGCAACCTGGAAGTTTATGTTGATGACCTTGTCATAAAGAGTCATACCGAAGAAGAGTTGGTGCGCGACATTGAAGAAACATTCAAAACACAGGGAAGGATCAACATGAAGTTAAATCCCAAGAAGCGCACTTTTGGCGCTACAGAAGGCATGTTTCTTGGATATTTGATAGAGCCTGATGGCATTAAACCCTGCCCAGAAAAAACAAAGGCTGTCGTCCAACTCCCTTCACCACGCACATTGAAAGAAATCCAGTCCTTGAATGGAAAATTAGCTGGGCTGAACCGATTCTTGTCCAAATCAGCGGATAAGTCACTTCCTCTCTTTAAAACACTCACGAAGTGTACAAAAAAAGGAGATTTTCGTTGGACTGCAGAGGCGGAAGAAGCTTTTCAACAGCTTAAGCAACATATAGCAGCGCTTCCCACACTAGTCGCACCCCGACCAGGGGGAAGAATTGATCATGCACTTGTCTGCAACTCATGGAGCAGTTAGTGCGGTGCTATTGACAGATAGGAACTCCATACAAACACCAGTATACTTTGTAAGCAAAGCACTCAAGAAGACAGAGATTAACTATACCGCAATGGAGAAGCTGGTCCTAGCTTTAGTATTCGCAGCTAAAAGACTGCGCAGATACTTTCAAGCACACCCAATAGCAGTAATCACGGACCAACCTATCAAGCAAGTTATCTCTAAACCCGACGCATCGGGACGACTACAAAAATGAAGTGTGTAACTAAGCGAGCATAACATCTCTTATAGACCACACACTGCGATTAAGGGGCAGATATTAGCCGACTTCATCATTGAGAAACCAGATACTGATACTCCACCTTCAACAAGCGACGTAGCGCCACAAGAACCATGGGTTCTATTCATGAACGGATCTTCGTGCGTGGATGGGTCAGGCGCAGGCCTTATCCTCACCAGCCCAGAAGGAATGGAATTCACTTATGCACTACGTTTTGAATTCACAGCCACAAACAACGAGGCAGAATATGAAGCCCTTATTGCCGGATTACGCATTGCAACTCGAATGGGTGTACGCAACCTAGAAGCAAATGTCGATTCCCGATTAGTAGCCAATCATGTGTTGGGCGAATACGTGGCTAAAGAGGATAACATGATCCAATACCTCGATAAGACCAAATCTCTAATCCAGAATTTTGATAGGTTCACCATCAAACAAGTTCCTAGAGGAGAAAACAGAAAAGCAGATGGACTAAGTAAGATCGCATCTACAAGCTTTGTGCACCTGTCAAAACAAGTATTGGTGGAGACCTTGAAGAACAAATCCATCTCGGAGATGGAGATATCCACGGTGATAGATGAGCAGGATCCTACGTGGATGACACCTATCATCGAATTCATAAGCAAGGGGATATTACCCCAGGATCAGAAGGACGCTTGACGGATACGGTGCACAGCGCAAAGGTTCGAACTTCGAGATGGTATCCTATATTGATGTTTATTTCTACAACCATGGCTTCGGTGCGTTGGACCTCTACAGGCAGATTACGTACTCCGAGATATCCACGCTGGTTCATGCAGTATGCACTCAGGACCACGGTCCGTTGTAGCACGAGCCTTGCGGTCAGGATATTATTGGCCTACTATGCATCGCGATGCGCGGGACATGATAAAGAAATGTTGCGACTGCCAGGTCCACAGACCCATCGCGTGCCAACCACAACAAGAGCTGACGCCTATCACTTAACCATGGTCATTCTATAAATGGGGTATTGATATTGCAGGCCCTTTCCCTGTTGCAGCAGGGGGACTAAAGTTTCTCATTGTGGCTATAGACTACTTCACCAAGTGGATTGAGGCAAAAGCGGTAGCAACTATCACAGGCAACCAGGTAAAACGCTTTGTTTGGAAAAACATTGTATGCCGCTTTAGACTACCTGGAGAAATTATTTCGGACAATAGAAAACAATTATGTGATAACCCGTTCAAAGACTGGTGCGCGCAACTAAATATTATATAGCACTTCGCGTCAGTTAAGCACCCACAAACCAATGGTTTGGTTGAGCGCGCGAATCGTAGTCTGGGCGAAGGAATTAAAGCGCGTCTTGACAAACACAAAGGAAGATGGGTGGACGAATTGTTGCATGTTTTATGGGCGCACCGCACGACAATCAAAGTCAGTACTGGAGACACACCATTCTCTCTTGTCTATGGGACAGAAACTGTCATACCAGCTGAAATTGGGATGCTAATCATTCGTACGGCGGAAGTCAATGTCACAACCAATGACGACGAGCGACGCATAGACTTGGATCTGTTGGAAGAAAGGCGCGAACGTGCAGCTATATGTGAGGCATGAGTTAAGTCAAAGATGAAGGGATACTATGATGCTAAAGTTAGAAACACTTCATTCAGGCCAGGAGACTTTGTATATCATGCCAATGGTGCAAGCCACGCAGAAGATACAGGAAAGCTTGGACCAAAGTGGGAAGGACCCTATGAGGTCACAGAAGCACTAGGCAAAGGCGCATACAAGCTGCGTGATATGGATGGCCATGAGCTACCACGCACATGGAATATTTGCAATCCAAAGAGATGCTATCTTTAGGAAAGGCTACGGCCCATGCACAGACACCTCCGCACTTTAGTAAGTGCTCAATAAATGTCCGTGTATTTACATTTTGTTTTATTTAGGGAATTGTCTTTTCTTTTCAAAAAACTTGCAAGAATTAATCAAACATCGCGGTTTCTAGCTAACTTCGCGACACATTTCACTTTATTGTTTACATTTTATTTATGTCTCAGTATTGTTAATTTATATTTTTGCCTACATGGCGTGCATGCATTTATTAAGACCCACGATGGCATAAAGGATGAGTAAACCTAATAAATAACTCGTTGAGTAAGAGGGTTGCAAACCCATCAACATTGGATCACGTATCCTCGTTAAACACCTTATTCTCAAGACGTTGGAGTAAGTTCAATGCGCATCCCACGACGGATACGCAACAATCCACACCGTGCGCGTTTAACGAATTAGGAGTCAAGACTCTTGGTTCCTTGATATGGTATTTGCAGTACGCTGCAAGTTAATCCATACACTTATGAATTTTTTATTCACATATATTTATTAAGTTATGGACTTAATACAATTTTTTCTAAGTACGTTTTGGTCACAATTTTACTCTTGGATGTCTTTTATACAAAGACAAATAAACTAAGTACAAATATGATGATACAAATGTGCGTACAAAAAACCAACTTTATTTTCATCATAAACTACGAGTTTATACAAGTACTAGATTCAACATACATATGGAAAACAAAAAAGGTGAATCTATAATAGTCTACATACCACGAGTGCATCTATGCCCTGAACTACCAACTGTGGGTGTTGCACTCCCTGCCTCCTCAAGCCTTTTCAGTAGGCTACTATCCTCCTGCGACACTGTCGGCACGCTGACAGGAATCCCATCAAATCTAGGAAGATGCGCTGCACCACATAGTGTTGCCTTCCCTTTCACACCCTTCTTCCTTTTGAGCCTTGTGGCATGGGCTTCCAAGGACGCCTTCAAGGATACTTCTTTCTCTAGAGCAAAAGGATTCAGGATGTCGCGTGGGCGCGCAAAGACAGGTACTTGCAGCTGCGACTCATCAGGCTTCAAAAAGTAGTCAGGCTGTGCCTCCGCATCCTCCGCTATGTGCCACGCCAGTGTTAACCCCTCCATAATTACACTGATGGGGTAATCCTGGTCACGCTCCAGTTGAGCGATGCGAGGGAACTCGAAGAGCTTCATCTTCTCCATAGCAGCAACAAGCTCCGCATAGCCATCTCCTTCGTAGCCTGGCACTTCTGCGAGGGGCACCGTCAACAACTTGCCCTTGTGCAGCTCTTCCATAGCTTCAGCCTTGCCACGCGCTAAGGCACACTGCACAACGTTCCCAAAAGCCTCAACAACTTCTTGGGACTCTAGCGTGCCCATAGCGGCCAAGCGAAGACCATGACTGATCAGCCACCTACGAATAAAACAACACCCCAATTATAAGACAACAATTTCAAGGGAATTAAATGCGGGAAACTGAAAAAGAAATCCAAAGGAATTAAGTACCTGCGCTCAACAACAGCAGACACCAAGTGATGGTACAGCTCCTCATCGTACTCGATGCTAATCTTGCGCAGCTTACCCTCTTGTGTCCCCAAGGCACTCTCTACAGCCTTACAGAACTCATCCATTTGAGCGAAGTGTTTGCTCTTATTTTCCTCCAGGTACTTCAACCTCCACAAGCAGGTCGACTTGTACTGGTCAAAAACAGCACGCTCATGGCTCAACTCAGCCAGTAAAGATATCCTTTCATCTGCAAGCCTCTTGGAGTGCGCAGTTGTTGACTCCACGGCAGCTTGAGCACTCTCCAACTGCGCCTTCAGCAACGCAATCTCCTCATCCTTCTGCGCGCTGGTACTCTCTACACCAACATACTTTGCCCTGAGCTGGGAAACCAAGGAAGCCTGGTGCGCAGCAGCCAAGCTCAGCTCCTCTATCCACTTCTCAGTAGACATGTCCTCGCATGCCTTCAAAGGCTCTTCCACCTGAGATTGACTCACCTTAGGTGGCGCCTGCTCTACATGCGCTGCATCACCCCCTGCAGCTTCGTCACTACATACAAAGAATAATAAGTAAAGACATTATATCAATAAAAAAAAATAGAGAAAAATAAACTTGACATTGTTACTTACTTTGGAGAGGAGGTCTCAGCAGTATCCCGCGCAGTCACAGATAGCGACGCATCCTCATCTGTAGGCTCATCCATAGTAATGATGTGGCGTTTGCGCTTGGATGTGCCCACGCCACCATCACCAGACGCCTTGCACTTCACTCCCTGACTCGCCTCTTCAGAGTCACTATCAACCTTGAAGATTCCCATACCCTCAGGGGAATCAGTGCGCGAAGGCTCAGGGGTTGGCACTTCCCGCGAAGAAACATTCTGCAAGGGAGTCGCTTCCAATAGGGGCTGGGCGACTTCAGCCGGTTCCTCCTGCGCATACTCCATGATGCGCCTTGCTGTGGCTTCCAGAATGGGTGTCTCACCCTCCCTCAAAGGACGCACCCCCACAGTTAGTTGTGTGGGCTTTGACAGCTTCACCACGTTGAACAAGTCTATCTCTGCGCAACAAATAACAAACAACAAACAAAATGGAGTTATTAAAGTTAAAATATAAAAGAATCCTTACACTACAGATGCGAAGGAAAGGAAGGACAAGCACCCACCTCGGCCACTCTCATCCAGAAACGTTGGCACCTCGTCCGCGCCTTGAAAGAAGTTGCGGCTAATCCCCATGTGCACCAAAAACTCTTCGGGGTAAGAGTTGATGGGGATGCGGTTGGTGTTTATTGTCTCCGCATCATCTGTGTTGTACGTCCCGGGGTCTGGGCGCTCATCCTTTGGCAGCGTCCCCTGAGTATAGAACTCAAAGAGCCAGGGGAACACTTTATCATCCACCCAGAAAAATCTCTCCCTCCAATTCCTAAGGGCGTCTACCCTCTCAGTATAACATTGAAGGCGCCCTGCGCGCTTTGAAAAAGACACCCACCCGTTTGACCACGTTGTGTGGTAAAACGCGCGGAAGAGATTGATGGTTGGGTTTATGGAGAGTAAATGACAGTTTACTTCAAAATTGTTTATTTTCGCCGCACCTATACAGTGCAGCTGGGATATGTGCAGACGGTAAAAATTGAGCACGTCACTCAGGAATAGGGATATGGGCATGCGCTGATTCGCAAACTCAAAAAAGCGCGTGTATACCCCTACCTTTCCCTCAGGGAAGTCCGCAATAGATGCATCCGCCTCCGGCACTACCGGATGCAACGTGAGGGGAATATAATAGTCCGAGGTGAACTGACGGAGTTCATCCTCGTCCATCTCAGAGGCAAAATCATTTAATTGGCGAACCATTTTTGAAATATAATTTGATCAAGGTGCGCACGCGCTGTTACCTTAAACGAAGTATAGATTTCTTGATTGGTATTTGGCGATTCTAACAATTGTGGAAATGGCGTTTTACTGTGATAATCACAGTGAAAATGGAGAACCCTTTATATAGGGTTATCCCTAGCCTCGGATGGATGCCATGTGGATCCCACTAAATCTAATCGTGTGGCTAGAATATCAAAAGATATAACACTTTTTCACGATTTTTGAGGCATACGTGGGACTCATTTAGACTACATACACCGTATGTTTATTTTTGGCGGAAAATACTTGGGGCTTCCCCGCCACGCTTACCGCTATCGTTGTTAGTCTAGCATACGCGGCCACACCCTGCGCATTCTAGACTGGGGGGGGGGGGGACATGATGACGTATAGCCCACACTCGGGTCACGAATCCGATTAATGGACATCACGCATAGGCTATCATAATAATGATTTGGGCTACCATGCTAACTGTTTGGGCTCACGAAAGCCCAAACCCAAATATATTATTTATGGTCTTGATAATGATCTTCTATTTATGAGATAAAGATCAATAAACCGGATAAGAGTGATACGCCGAAGAGTAAGGAGCACGAAATCTACAAGGATTCCGTGCCTATATAAAGAATATCACGGCTCTCATTGAGGTATCATCTAAAACCCTAACTCTTCAACATAACCCTAAAACCGATTACTTACTCTCACGCCGGAGGATAATCGTGGGAGACAATCCCACGATAAGCCTAACGGTGTTGTTTGCTCTCTTAGTGCGCAGGTCTCAAGTATTAAGAACTAATTGATACGAGAACAGGAACCCAAACAAGAAACGCCCAACTTTTTTATCAACACACCCTTACTCTCAAGTATTTTGAGTTTATTAATCGTCATTACACACAGAATTTCTTTGTTGTATTAGCTTAAATACAAAGAGAGATACTAACATATTAATACAATAGTGATATTGAATAACTTTCATCTTTTAAAGTTATAAAACCACTCCGTATATACTTTTGAATAGTTAAAATATTCCATTTTAACAACCACAGATACAAATTTACTGATGTGCAGTACCTTTAAATATATCATGACAACAATACTCGTTTCCCTCGCAAAATATTTGTATGCAAATTAAAGTAGAAACTTTCAAAATTTTGGCGGACTAATTAGTTGGAATAATTTTAAAAGTATAAAAGGGGTTGAGGATGAAATTGGTCGTAAAAGAGAAAGTGGATGACTTTTGTCAGATTATAATCCGCAATCAACGGTTTCCTCAACAAAAGAATAAATTGGAAGGGTCTAAAGTACACTTTTGTTAAAGTTAAAACTAGAATGCTAAATTAGTGCATAGCGCCCCTTCACCTTTAACTCTTTTCAAACTGACCACAAAGTCAAAGTGATGATCATTACCTCCGCAATGAATTCTTGGAGGGAAGTGATTTTTAGTCATTATTTTTTTCGTAGTGTTGTTAACGTTGCTTAAAGCTCATTACTTACCTAAGTAGGTCTTGCGTTTCGAGCTGCCAAAATTGCCACTTGCTTATCTATACTATTGACTTTCCTTCCTTGTGTGAAGTAGTAAATGCCTTTATCTGATAGACTTTCTTAACTGTAAGACTGATACAGAGATGAAAGTAGGCCAAGACACCAAATAACACATTATACTACAAACCACGCCAAGGTCATTAGTTTCGATCACTTTTGGTGATGTACAAATTAGCTCTTATAAGATAGCGACATGTTGTCAACAAACAGTTACTTTGCTTAGAAACCTGAAGCCTAAAACTCAGTTTAAACATTGTATGGGTTTATTACTATGTGTATTATATATTTTTATTTTTGAACAATAAAGTAACATGTTTACGAGTTTTAGCAAATTGGAGATGCATCGTGGATAAATTTCAAGTGTCTAGTAACATCGAAAAGAACACATACTCAAGTGGATATCCAATAAAAGGAGCATTTGTCTCCTAAAACAAAACCCATTTTCCTTTGTATGATGGTTTTGGACATTTGTGCACACACCAAAATATAAAAATGATTGTTTTCCCTTAAAATGTTCACTTTACCAATAACTCTTTTATGTGGGTAAAGAAACATATATGTTTTGGGATTGCGATGAACTTCATTTCCTCATATAAAGACAATAAAAGTGACTTAGCAAAATTAACGAGATGCATGATATACATTGTTTATGTTTATGACTTTTACTCTTTTAGTGATACGTTAATTTTCAAGTGATTGATTTCCTTCAAATCTACTTAATATTGTTGTGGCATCCTCAATAATTATACTCGTAATTTACAATAACATTTTTATATGCAATGTCAACCAACTTTCAATTTTTATATGCACGAGAATGGCGTTGGCCGCCGCGTTGCGGGCGGGCATGTTTTTCCCCCCTATTTTTTGGGGGCGGGTCTGAAACGACGTGCCTTAAACTGACAAATGTCGTCTCAACCTTTTTTTCTTCCTTTTTGAACTTTCGTTGACTCGCTGTAGTTAACTGATACGCACTTATATTATTAGGAATTGCAGGTCTGCCCTTAAGAGGGATACATTTTTAGAATTCCATAACCCAACTAATATTTGCGGGGCAAAAAGTTACAGCAGCCAGAACTTGCAGCTTTGATTCACCATCAAATGCAGAGTTGAAATAAAAGATGCAAAAGAAAACACCCAAGGGCCTACATAACATAGAAGTTCAACATCAATATGTTCACATGACAAGACTAACTCCGTTCTATAAGTAATAGCTATAGTAAGGTGGTAGATTAATCATACAGATATACAGGTCCTTGTGAGTGTTATTTATACCCGAAACATAGAATTCACATGTGCACAAAAGGGGAAAAAATGAAGAAAAAAAAAATCAATACAAAATCAGAGAACGAAACCCAGCTAAGGTAGCGAAAGCACAACGTACCAGCATGCCAACGCCCTGTGCGGGCAACCTCGCTAGTAGAAGAGTCATCATCCATTGGTCGCGGTTGTGCCGTCTCTGGTCGCATCTTGAATATACATACCAATGCATACAAAACATGAGGCATGGGAGCCTTTAACAGTTTCTGGTGTTCCGTTAGACATGGCAGTTGTAGGCAATCAATATGCCGAGGTTGGTTGCATCCAGCTTTGTTCGCTCTCATTCCGTATCTACAAATTCCATGGCACTTTTGTTATACTCCGAACACAACAAAAGTTTAGCAGACGAACGGGATCCAACAATGGATGAGAAGTATAGTTTAAACACAGAAAAAGAAAGTATTTACAATACCTGGGCGAATAATTATCCAATATACTTCTCATCCATAGTTATCTGATTTTAGCCTCATTGTTGCAGAAAAGAGCATACCTCTGTAATATATGTAGTGCATAGTTGTTGAGGCAGTGCAAAATTCATAATAGTCCGTTGGTCGATAGTTTGTTATTTTTCTTTCAACTTTGTAATCTATCTTGCCGCTTTGCTTTTCAATATTTTCCCCTTCTCTTGTCCTTGAGTGAGTCATAAAGGAATTGAGTAATTGACTCTAGTAAACGAACACATCATACACACATCATACAGGGAAATGAAATTATGTGCACACAATTATCAGTTACAACAAAATATAACTACCAAGAAAAATGGATAGATCGCATACCTCTTTATCTAACTTTGACAATTTGGGCAGTCCAATCAGTGTTGCCAATTATTACGGTCTCCCATCTATTTTTGTTGGTCTGTACAACAATGAATAATCATCACCAAAAAGTTGTAAACTATAGTCTTGATGTCAAATTGATTACATAAAACTGATTATCTGTTAGGGCAAAGTGCATGAGCAACAATAAACTGTAGCAGCAGTGCCCAACTTTAGCAAAGTGCAACAACAATTAGTATTTCCGCATACCTGGCTGTGCGGGGTCGAGTTTAGCAGAATGCTATAAGAATCTGCGCGACTTCTGGTTAAAAAAATATTATAGTTTCTTCCTCTCGTTTAGCAATCACCTTCAACATTCCTAAAACATAATAGTTATTTGTATCAGGTTTTAAGGAAATGCAAGGGCAGAAATACATATGGCTTAAGTAACAAAAAGCATACTTTGCATACGGTTAGTACGACTCCTATTACTGAAACGTTAAACGATTATTTCACTATACAACATCATTTTTAAGATGTACCTACCAAGTATACAGTTAGACGAAAAAACTAAATATTTCACTATACAACATCGTTATTTATATGACTCATATTAATAAGACGCTCCATCTAACTTCAAGTTACTAACACTAAAAGCCACAGATGCTTACATGTAAATGGAACGTTTGCGGGTGATAAAGTCTTTTCGTAGTATAAAATTATTCCGAAGAAATGCTTAGGAAAGTATTTCCCGGGTCGTTTTCCCAGCGAAGGTAGAATGGAGTCGTAAATTTTCGTATCGCGAAATCGAGTCGTGAAAAGTGGTAAAGTGAAAAATATAATCGAGATATTCAAGTATTCACAAACAACTATAAAATATGCAAAGAGTACAATCTAATTATGCACCGAAGTTAAAAACGCGAAAACGGAAATGCACACGCGTTATTTAAAACGTAACGTTTATTTAAAAATGATCCTACAAACTTGGAAATATTTTCTAAAAATCTAAAACTATTAAAAAGAATTTTAAGAAAAAGAAAAATATTTTTTAGATTTTTTATTTATTTTCTAGAATTAATTTTCTATTTATTGAATTAAAAATGAATTAAAAATAGAGAAAAATAGTAAAACAAATTGGAAAAATGAAAATTAAATTCTAAAAATTCTAAAATATTATAAAAGAATTTATAAAAATATTTTTGTATTTTTTAAGACTTTTCTGTATTTTTTATGGATTTTTGTTATTTAAAAGTGATTTAAAAATAAAGAATAATGAAGAGAAATTAAGAAAGATAGTAGATCAACTAGGAAAAATCTGAAAAAATTCTGGAAAATCTAAAATATTATTCTAATACTAGGAAAAATAAAAAAGTTTAAATAAGCCCACTATTAAGCAGTTTGGACACAATAAGCAGTTTGAATAAGCACTTAGAATAAGCACTTCTACATAAAATCGCACCAAAAGCTTAGGGAATGTGTAATGGACCTAAACAAACTTAATGCAGCTCAAAAATCTCAAATAAGCCTTGCCCGTAAGCCAGAAAGCTCAGCCGTGTGTCCTATGTTACTAAAGCAAAAAGGTGATAAGCCCTCAACTTGCAGGCACAAATAAGCAGTCTAAATAAGCTCTAAACATCAAGTTAAGCACAAAATCAAGAAGCTAGCTGTAAAATCTATCGAACGAGCCAAAAATCACACAATTGTGAGCTTATATGAGCTTATGAGGGGCTGTTGAAACGGGCTCGTTGGGACAGAGCAAGAGCAGGCCAAAAGGTTCAGGGGTGGTTTTTTAGCAAAGATTTTAACAAGTAAATGATTAACCTGGGTAAAATAAGCATGAAAATCTAAGAAATAAGCTGCTAGGGAACACAAAGAAACAAAAATTAATAGATTTTGGACAAGTAGTAAAGCTAAAAATTGCAAATGAAAAACCTTAAGTGGGATAGCAGGGCTGCTGAATCAACATGGGTCAAATGGGTACAAAAATGAAATGTTTACTCACTAGCCTTGAAGCTCAGATATTAAACTCAAGCTATAACCTATTGGAAACTAGTATGAATCAAAATTATCAACGAAAGAAGCCTACATCAGATTCTAATGAACTAATTTATCTAAATCAGCTTTAAACCAAAAATTTCAGGAAACTTATTAAGAAGCTATTAAACTACTTATAATTGCTCAAATTCACTTCTACAATACTCCTATAAGCAAATGAGATCTGATACATTCTGAATTAGAAAACTAAAAATTACCAAAAGCACATAAGTGCTCCTGACCCAAACACCCAAAACGACTAACTGATTATGAATTTTATGAAGCTATCAAGAGATTCAAGCCATAAAACTACCAAATAAGCTTATTCACTAATCAAAATAGCTGAGAGAAACGCAGAAACATAGTTCTAATAATCAAATTACACCATATCACGGGAATGTAAATTCTCACAGTTAAACGACTTAATATAGAATATAACGCAATAATGAGACTATAAACTTCAAATTGACTAACACTTATTCAACTAGGCTACAAAATGATAACATCAAACTAATTGAACATTAACAAGCATAGATCACAGATATAAACTATAAAACGTATACAATGCAGTTGGAAAATTTAGAATAGACAATAGGGACTTACAACTACACCCTCAGCTGAACAGAGGGAACATTTGATCATAGCCTATCTTTTAGATAGGCTTCCATTAACACCAGGTATCATGAATCAAAAACCAGAATCCCAATATTCATCATCACCATTCACCCTTTTACTTTCATTGACCAAATTCTATTTAACCAACTGAGCAGATAATAACCAACAATTCTCCCTCTAAGCTATTTAGAAACTTGAATAAACTCATGAAAATATGAAATAAAAGCTTGAAAACAGTTTCGAAAACTATAATATGCTTGAGAATTAAATTGCTAGGAATTTAATATGAAGAGTAAACTTTTATTAAAACCTTGAGTTGAGTACAACTAAAAAAAATATTACATTTAGCTAAAAACGTACAAATAAGCTAAAGTTTACACTAAAATAAGCTATGTTACACTACTCCTACTCCTAAGAATCTAACAGTCTTCAAATGGAGAAGTGAGGGGGCTTATATAGCCACGAGCTGAGGAGAGGAGTGTCTTCAAAAGGCTTCTAGAAATGGCATCTTCTGCGAATATCCAATATTAGATCCTTGTGACAATCGTGAACCAATCAGAGGCTTCAAATCCTCCCAATGACGTGTTCCAGCCAATCAAAGCAACCCACGCGTCATTCTTTTGTGTCAGACCTTGTCAGGGAATGGGAAGTGACCATTGTACCCTTAATTCGAGGTTAATTGGAATGGAAGTGGGTAATTATTGATGTGGTAAATTAGGGTTCTTGGTGATTTTGGGGGTGAAAAGGGGAAAAAGATGTACGGTGTAAAAAGGCAGGTGTGGTTTTTTTATTTTTATTTATTCATTTATGTAACTTTGACCGGGTATGGGTAAAATGGGATTGGGCTTGGGTATAGGTTTTAGGTTTAAGGCTTGGGCTTTGGGTAAAAAATGTGGAGTGGGCTATTGTGTATAATTTTTGGACCAGGCTCTTAACTATTTCAGATTTTTTTGAATAATATATCTCAAGGACCAATTTTGAAATTTGTTCAAAAACCAAGGACCTTTTCTGTAAATTATTCAAAGGACCATTTGTGACAAAAATGAATCTTCAAGGTAGATTTTGACATGTTGAGAATAATTGAGATCCAATCTTGTAAATTCCTTCCCCGACCTCAGCTTATGTACACTCTTTCCGTTCCCGTGCTTGTGATTGTCGTTTTGACCTTTATTTTGTCCATTTCTCATATCCGGTACCTGTACATGCATAAAACACAAAAACAAACAAATATTTGGCATTTTAGGATGTTTTTGGTCTTTTTAGTCCGATTTTGGTCTTATAAAAGTGAGTGAATAAGCACTCACCAGCGGGCGGGCCGTTTTTTTTGGTCGATGTATTTATTTTTTGGCGTATATCAGTTTGCATATTAGGCGATCAAAGTAATTACTTCAAAGTGAGAATGGTAGCAGTATATACGTAACTGTGCATAATCTCATATTAAGTACTGATATTTTGACTTACTATAATCAATACATTTATTGTATGTTTGGACTTTCAGAAAATAAGAGTAAATAGATAAAGAAAAAGATCCAGACTGCGGGACAGGAGACATCTTAGAGCTTTCAGCACTTATGAATAAAAGTTTTGATATAAGTCAAAAGATCAGCACTTATCATGATAATGAAATCCCAGGGTGGTTTGTTTTGCCTTTGTATTTGTTTTTTTGGATAGATAAGCAATACACTTAATAACATATATAACCGAAGACTCGATGGCAGGTAATAAATGTAGCATTGATGTTACCTAACCTGCATCAATGGGGACTGAACTCCAACAACCAAGATTTATGTTCTACTTTTACCACTTCTGTAAGAAGACAACACGCATACTATTAAACAACAGATGAACATGAAATAAGCCAATCTATGCACCACATGAATTACGTGATGCCCAATGCAACACACTGTCGTTCACCTCTTTCCTAACAGCCACATAAACCTATTTTCAGAAGCATCAGCTACTGGATACCAGATTATCTTATTCATTATAACGACAGCCATCTATAACTAACTAAGAATGTGCAACGGAAAGAAATAAGCACTTATTTTAGGCTCAACTTAAGTACTGATGTGTGTTAAGAGTAAATTTGGCCTTTTTTTTTTTACAAAAGAGGAACAATTATGGTGTGCATTTGTTTCTTTTGCAACATCGTTCTTCTTTTAAGTAAGCGAAAATATATCTTCTTTTTTTAAAGGCATCGGTATTGTCAAAAGTTTAACAACAGTTGTTACTTTAGTACGATTTTATATGGTCCGATGATCTTAACTTATTATTCTTAAATAAGGACACATGAGTTGTACTCTATTCCATCTATTTTCCGTCAAAATAATTCATTTTCTAGTTCTAGCTCATTTCTTAAGGTATATTTTAGATGCTTATTATGCTTGAGAATAAGCGTATTTCTACAAGTAGATAAGTACTTACTGAAACAGCGAGCAAGCACAGGTCCTCTATCTCATGGCTCGACACCCCACCCAAGATCTGCAATAACATACATAATTCAATAATCCTAAACTTAAAATTAGTAGCAAATGCGAATCAGTATATCGTAAATGGCACTGAGACATTGGGTACCTTCGGGTATTAAAATGGCACTGAGACAATGTTAAGCAATTAGCTATTTTTTCTGCTCAAACTAATCAAGCCATAAAATAGTGTTTGAGTTCGTTATAAATAGTTTCGGTTTCGCATGAAATTGCATTACTTGTATAGTTGTATTCATGTTTTCGGGCGTGTCTGTGCCAGAATTTTTTTTAACACATTAAGATAATCTAAACTATTACACGTTATATGCAGGAGATGCGAGAAATCGTACTTACCTTGACGGTTATGTTTGCTTCTGCTACAGCGGTGTGCTAAGTTTGAGTCTTTGAGGATCCATCTCAGCAGTAATTAGGCATGCAAACTTGTAGTTCAGTTGAGTCTTTGAGGATCCATCTCAGCAGTTGTAAGTGGCCTATGAAACAGATGAGCTTGACTCCATCTTTCCGGTAGCAAAAAAACTCCTTCCATTGTTTCCGAGCCTTATCTGCGACTAAAGCAACTACATTCAAATTAGCATACGTTGAAGGAAAAACACACACACACACACACACATACAAATCCATATAAAAAACAAAATGCAAGGGAGAATGGAGATTACTACCTTACAATTATCATAAAAAACAAATCTTACCTAAAAGAGACCACCAATCGACAATTCTTCGACAGTAGAACCTGTCTGAGCATCCAAAACTGTCGGCTCCTCTTCAATCACCATACCACGATCAGTTGCAACGGCTGATCCAAGAGCATAAGATCCTGCCACATATATGTGATTCACATTGATAATAAGCCTATTGGAGTTGTGTTTTACATTCAGAAGGAGGCACTAAAAAAATACCATGGGTTAAATATAAACACATATTCATGTACCTGAGTTTCCCGACATGCGACATATATGTGGCAATCGACAAAAGCTTAAGCATGGCTACAAATATAATGGCCCTTTTAACCTCAATGCCCATGTATGAACACTTGTTCCAGCATGAACCAAGCACACCCTGCAGAACCCAAAAAATCAGGTAAAGGCCTTTTTTTTTTATTCCAAAACATGCGAACAATGTAGCTCATGTTAAAAACAATAGAGATGGAAGAAGAATTGAAGTTAGAAAAACTTACCAGTGTTCCGTTTTTCATAATGCTTCATCATAGCAAATCAGCCATCTTTACCACCATGTCCTGCACCAAGAACAGAAAAGAAAGAACAAAAATAAGTTATAAATATGAACTTAAAGCCTAAAAAAGGATCCTAAAATTAACTTAAAACGTTTACTAAATTATCTTGGTCGACATTTTTCAGCAAATAATTAAATTTTTATAATAATTGAACACTTTTTACACAATAAACAAATCCAAACAACATTTTCATGAACATATGTCAAGCAACTTGTAAAGACTTATTTGTACGGATAAGCATAAGCAGAATAAATTAGCAAGCCCAAAGGCTCACTTATTGCTAACGTAGGCCGTCACAAACTTAAATCGAGAAAAGGAGAATCAAACTTATGTTGGTTATATGCATATCAACATGTTACATAAGCAGAATAAATTAGCAAGCCCAAAGGCTCACTTATTGCTAACGTAGGCCGTCACAAACTTAAATCGAGAAAAGGAGAATCAAACTTATGTTGGTTATATGCATATCAACATGTTACATGTGCATGTTATATACTTATGGGAGCTAGTTAGCTAATGTAGGCCGTCACAAACTTAAATCGAGGTTAACTTGATATTTATTTGGGCTCATGGCAAGATCTAAATGAGTATCAGCATGATCTGCACATATGACATACTTTTTGAAGTATAACATAACCTGGACACATACACATGTATATAACTTGAATCCTAGTAGACGTATACTAATGAAATATCGCTAAAGGTACCTGGTATAGATACCGGGCATAATTCCCTAAAAACAAAGCATTTCCCGGATTCTCAACCACCATCTTCCTATAATGCTCCTCTGTATCATGGTTATCACCACCACCACCCTTTCACCATGGCCAACATGAGAAAGATTTCGACCACCACCACCATCACCACAACCAAACCATGTATCAACTCCTAGCCCTTTCGCAAGATACATTTGTTAACCACTTTGTCCTATATCATCTTTTATAGCCAAATTCCCATACCCCATTTGGTTATTCCAGCTCACTTGAGAGAAATTATAAGAATAATCAAAACACAGACACAAAAAAAAAAACAAAAAAAAAAAAAATCTAAAAACTCAAACAATAATAAGAGACATACCTTTTTTTATGTTGGTAGTTGTCTTCCAGTACCGATCAACACGACCCATCTCTAAAAACACAAATTAAACCGTTTTAACTCCCAAATCAACGAAACCCCCAAATCAACAAAACCCCCAAATCAACAAAACCCTAATTTGAATAAAATTTAAAGAAAGACCCTAAATAAATCCTCCATCTTAAAACAGGCTATAGCCATTTTTTACCTGTTGATTGTGTGTGCGTGTGTGTGTGTGAGATTTAGGATCGTGTGGATCACCAGTATCTTATCCTTAACTTTTATCGGACCATCACGGGCCAAGGTGGGCTGGGAAACCTGGGCTCCGGGAGCCTGGACGTTTTTGGCGGGAAAATGGACTGTAGATCAGCAGTGGTAAACGACGTCGTTCTCATCCGGTTTTAAATAAACGAGACTGGCGCTGGTCGCCGCGTTGCGGGCGAGCGCATTTATAGGCAAAGTTTTTTATCGTCTAAAAAAATAAGATCTTTAACTGTGTTGACGTTTTTATAATATTTTTAATAGTATAAATGTTTATTGGAAAATGTATGAGTAATATAAAAAGAAAATTTGCTTTTTTTTTTCTATGTATCTAAGAATTTAATTTTTTTTAACCATGACGTTTTAGTTTTTATCAAATATTTAAGCACGGAATTTTTTTTATCCGTTTACTTTATCCATTTTAGTTTCAATCAAATACTTAACTTCTTTTAGTTTTTTTTTGTTAACTGCCTATGCGTTTTTTTAAATGTATAAATATTTTTAGTAGGTAAATTCTTTTATTTTTTTTTAAATGTAATTTTTTACATTATTTACATTAGTTTTGTTTTTTGTTTTTGTTTTTTTTTGTTTTTGTGTTGTAATTTTTTTTATAAGGCATGTGTCGGTCAACAAAGGTGTATGTGCCGGTCAATATTTACCCGTGGGTAATAAAAGGGTATTCTCCCCCTTTTCAATCAAACGCAACCCTAGCTTTTCCAATTCAATCTCCACCGACTATATCTGAATCTCCATTTCTGTAATTAACTGCTTTTGTTATGGCTTCAGCACCAAGAACCTCTGCCTACGCACTTGCGCGTACTCCTAACTTCCAAAGGCTTAAGTTTTCTGCTGGTTCAAATGAAGTAGAGGATTGCTTGCATGTGGCATTTGCTCAAGATGACACCGAAAATGATCAATTGCTAAGGGTGCTTGGTGAGCAGCGTGATCATCTTGCTGCAAAAGTCAAGTGGTTAGAGGATTTGGTAGAGGAAGGAGAGGGTTTTTTCCGATGCATGAGCACGGTGATATTGGGTTGGACCGTTTTAAGGATACACTGAAGAGGGAGAAGAAGGTGCTTGCTGGATTGATCAAGACCATGGATCTGGCGCGTAAAGGAAGAGAAGAAAAGAAGTTGAATCTTTACTTTTTCGAATGATGGGCTGGGCACTTGTTGTGGTATATTTTTGTTATGTCTTGTGTTTTTATTAGAAGTATGTTTGTTGGTTAGGGCTGGTTTTGGAATGAACAGTTTATGTTGATGTGTTATCATGGAACATGTTTTTTTTTTTGCGAATGATAACTGGGATGTATGAAATTTGGTGGTTGTTAATATAAGTTGAAGTTTATGTTTAACAGTATGATATTATTTTTATGGTAAATGCTCATAACATTATTTCTGATATGGATCAGTGTTTATATCGTTGGAATATATGGTATACTAAACATATAATTGCTAAGAGAATTAATACTTGTAGTAAAAAGCAAAGGCAGTAGTTAATTAGTACTAAAGCCATGGCTATAGATGCCATGTACAAAATATAGGTCAATATGACGACTTCATAATAGAGTTTTGGTTTGACGGTTGGTACCTAGTACTTGTTACAAATACTTATAGAAATACATGTCTTAAAGGAACAGTCCATCACGTACATAGTTTATTTATAGCCGATCATTCTTCTTTTTTGGATTTTTTGAATCCTGATGTTGTGCTTTCATCATTGCTGCCTGTGAAAAGGGCCCTCCTCGCACTTTTTCTAACCATTTGTTTTATGGAGTCTGATGTTTCGGACAAAGAGGATTGTTCTTTTAGTGTTTCTGGCGGTGTGTCCATTGGTATTGCAGGCTGTGTAGCCTCGTTTGCTGGTGTCTTGACCTGAATTTCTTTGAGCTCAAGTGGTTCTGCTGGTTTTGTTTTTGCTGGTACAGTAATTGGTTTTGGTTGTTCGCTGGCTGGGGTCATTTCAGAGTGTTTTAAGTCAAGTATTTCAGCGTCTTTGGTTTGTGAGGTTGTAATGTTTGTTTTCATTTCTATTTTCATTGGAGATTTTGTTCCTGAAGACTCAATGGTACTTTCTGTATTAACAGCATTGGGTGGTGGCAATAAGGGTGTATCATCCCAGCATGTATCGAGAATGTAAAGTTGTCGCTCTTTTGTGCTCTCTGGATCAAAATGCAACTGAAAGATTATTTTCTTTCCTTGTAGAGAAAGTAGTTCTGGTTGGTAATCATAGAAGTCTTGGTGCGGCATAGTTTGTAGAAGTTCCTTACAATCTGTGACTAATGAATTTGCTTCATTACTGAAACATGTCATTGTGACATTGCCAGTGCCATCGGATAATTCAACTCTGAAGCAGTAGCTGTATACAAAACATGGAAAGTATTGTTAGTGATCGATACATTTGCATAAAAGCTGCCATATATACACAGTGGTAGAATAATTTGCTGATATTTTAGGTTACCTATAGAGTAGATCATCTTCTGATGTTGGTTGTTTGCAATGGATATGTGACCAGCCTTTAGAAATCTTTGACTTGCAGTCTAGGCATTTTTGAAAAAACCATGGCCTTTTTGTAATGACCTTGTCAATTGTTGCGTCAACAGTAAAGCGAACATTCTGGTTCATTAGAATTGTAAATGTTTAGCAAGCTTGTATTTGCTAAGTGCTCTAGCTAAGGTGTACATTACCTGTTGATTTTGTGGATTCTCTTTTGCTAAATCTCCTAGGACAACACGGTTTCTGAATTTTTCTTGCTGTGGATCTGCACATCGTTCGTGCTGGACATTCAATATTGCGGGTGGATCAAAGAAATCGTCATACCTATATAGTTAATACATACAGTTTTAGTGCCTTTTTAATTTTAGATTTGCATTTTTGTACTGTGACTTTGTTAACTTACACACTGCAAATTTCATGGTATTCTGGTGTGTCTGGATTGAAGTAGTACTCTGTTGCATTTGTAGCCGAAAGTTGAAGGCCTGTATTAGTATAAATATGTGTTAAAAGATATAGTCTACAACTTACATGATTAGTATAAAGTGCTCAATATACCTCCATACTGTTTGACCAAGCATGAACTAACTGCAATGATTGTTGGTTTTTCGGCTTTTTCATATTCTTGCTTCCTGAAACTGTGAGCATCTTCGTTCCATAGAGTAAAGCGCACTGTTCGGCCACTGTTGAAATTACACGTTATTTAAAACTGGAAAAACATGGTAATTAGGATTTACAAATAAATGTTTGATGCTTACTCTAAGTTTTGCACACCAATGTCTCTCCAAACAGCTGAATCTTTTGTTGCTTTTAGTGATTTTTGTATCTCAGTCACATATTGCACACGTCCAATGTAATCTATAAATATGATAAGTAAGGCCTGTGCATATCACCTATGTCGGTTTTATATATGCATGTATTATGTACCTGTTAGCAATCATTCTTTAACATCTATTTTTAAATACAGTTCTCGGTAGCTGGCAAAGTTGAAATAGTGGCATGGGAAACCTGTATCAGGCGTGTCCTGAATATCTGTGCATGTTCCGAAGGCCAATGAAAGTGAGTGGGGGAAAACCTGCATCCATAGTTTTGCCGGCTGAAATCCAAATCTAGATATCCTGTAAGTTTTATTGATCTGAAGGAGGGCATCGAACTTAGGTTTGTCTCGTAAGCTGATATTTACCTGTATATCCACCCCCTGTAAATGAAACAGAAATTATAAGCTAAATAATCTTTTATTTTTTCATTTTTATTGACAATATAAGAAATCGTAACTGTTTAGGTAAATATTGGAATAGTATTCTGTACCTGCTTATCAATTTGTATGACACAAAAGAGAACCGGTCTTCCTTGTTTGTTTGTCGGTGTCCATTTTCGGTAGACTTTTGCATATATAACTTGACCATGATCTGTTTCTTTTAAATCAGCTAGGCTAGTTTCTTCTGAGTGCGTAACAATTTCCTTGCCTTTCGAATTGGATGATGGTACAATGCTAGAAGTCTGTTCCATTTGGCTGCATATCAAAACCGGGTAAAAAAATGTTTAGACATATATTAAGGTGTAGAGAATGTTTACGATGCAAACATGGATATTCTAAATTGGAAAGATAAGCAAACACATAACACGTAGAATACTATGTAACATAATATGTGAATAATAATCAAGCACTTTTGCTAGGAAGCTAAATGGTATCTGTATAGCTAGGCGCAATTTTTGTGGGCATATATTAAAAATGAAAACGTGAGCATGTGTAACCTGTGTAGATGAAACTATGCTTAAAAAATCTTTGTAGACAACATTTTTAGTCATGTTTTCATCCTTGCCTGGATGCTGTTTGATCAGCATTCTCAAACCTTTAGGAGACGTTGCTCTTGACAACGCAACATACAGCTGACCATGGCCAAAGACAGGTTCGGGTAGGTATACGCCAATTTTATTCAATTACTGGCCTTGGCTTTTATTGATTGTCATTGCGTAGCAGAGTTTTACCGGGAATTGCTTTCTTTTAAAAATAAATGGCAAGGTGTCGTCCTTATTTATAAGCAAAATCCGCGGTATGTAAACTTTTTCGGACATTCTTGTACCAGTTATGATCTTTGCTTGAATCAGCCTGCTATATACATGTGTAACAATCATTCGTGTACCGTTACATAGGCCACCACCTAGGTTTAGGTTCCTTAGCAACATTATAGGTGCACCGACTTTGATTATAAGCTCATGGGGAGGCATTCCTGAAAAGGAAAGAGTGTTTAAGTATTCCTGAGGATATAATAGCTCTGTTGCTCCTCCATCATTCGTCTTTGGTACCGCCTCATCGACACTTGTAAAAGTATAAGTATCCCCTTCTAGCATATCTAGCACTGCAGAGTTTATTTGGTCTGCAGTCTTGTTTTTCGGACATACAATTGCTTTTTCTTGTAACACTGCTGCGTTTGGTGATTGTAAAGTTTCTTGATCATATATAAAATTAATAAGTTGTTGAATAGTTGTTTCGCCGTCGGGAATACAATACCTGTCTGGTATCTGTATCCATTTTGAATCTGTCTCATCACTTTCATCTGCTTGTCCAATAGTACCATTCCCAACTTCAAGTAACCATTTAGAAAAAGCGGCAGTTGCCTCATAATCTTCTGCTGATAGGCCTGTTCGTTGCAGACGCATGTTCTGTTTAAGGCGAATAACCTGGAAAGCTGGCCATAGGTACGACAGTGTGATAGAAGAGGCAATAATTTCTTCTTTTGGAGCCTTTTTCTTTACAGGAAGTGTTTGCCTGAAATCTCCACCTAAAATAACCGTTTTTTTCCCAAAGAGGTCGTCTGGTGTATTCATTATATCTTTTAACGTCCGATCAAGTGCTTCAAAGCACCTTCGATCATTCATAGGAGCTTCGTCCCATATGATAACATCGGTTTGTTTTAGCAATTCTGCCACCTGCGTGTTCTTCTTAATGCTGCACACCGACTCTTCAGCTAAATCAAGAGGGATTTTGAATCTTGAATGTGCTGTCTGTCCCGCGGGTAGTAACAAAGCGGCGATACCTGAAGAAGCAACTGCCAGTACAATCTTCCCTTGCGATCTTAGTGTAGAAATTATAGTTTTCCAGACGAAAGTCTTTCCTGTCCCTTCGTGACCATAAACAAAAATGAGTATCTGTCGATGATTCTGAACACCATCGAGTACTTGATCAAAGATTATCCGTTGCTCAATGTTAAGCTGAAGGACCAATCTTTCACTTTCACTTCTTAACAGATCACGGTTGTAGGATCTTTCTTGCATGACTGCCCAGCTATTCAAGATTTGCAATAAGTGGGGTGGAGGAAGATCAAAGCCATAGTCTTTGATAGATTTCCCATAGAAGTTAAAAATTCCTTGCAGTTCAAACATAAGACCACCTTCCAAGTCATCTGGATTGACATGAAGGTTTGGTATATGTAATACTTTTGCAAGTATTAACGGGATGTCTTCAGACATGGAATCTGCGTGTGACCGGAGCAACGTAACTGGGTTGGAAACATCACAAAAGATGACGATCTGGCAATAAAGATTCCTCATTTCAGAAGGAGTTGCTGAGAAAGAAGCTTCTTGTAAAGCAATGTTCCATTCTTGATCACCGCCTAATAGACCCATTGCTTCGCACGCTGCTCTATATGTAGGATAAGTGACCCCATCAACTTTGCGGAGATGCTGGAACAACCTACTGCCTTTTTGGTGACAGAGTAACATGCGCAAGTAGAATGTGTCACCAGAGCTAGGATGTATATATGCCAAACGACCGATTGCTAAGGTAGTAGAACGTTTTCTACGCTGCCAATACTTGCCATCTTTATACCACACAAACTCTTTAGGAAAGCTCAAATATGTAAGATGTCGGCCATCTGTATTGTAAGTATTGTATTTGAACCATTCAGTAAGAGTCGTTCTCTTGTTGTGGTCGTTGTCAACAACCGCTTGCAGTTGCTGTTGGCTTCTAAAAGTGACTCGTTGCATATTTTCAAGGTGAACTGCAAGTATCTGTACCGGTGGATCTCTGCTATGTATGTGGAATCCAAGGATTCTCCAGCATGCTTCGTGCGGTCTGATGTATCTTACATCTTGAAAATTTTTTATCTCATCAATGTGCAATGAAGAGCGGCTTGTGCTTGCTCCTGAATCTCCTATCGACCGTGTAATGCGAGTGACTATCCTATCAGTGCCCTTGGAAATGTACTTGAACAGATATTTTATAAGCATGGACCACTCGCAATATTCAACATTGATATGCGCGTAGAAGCGCATCAGCAGAGACCGGTTATATGGAACAACAAATCCATTATCAAGGGTAATATTTTGCTTCATTGTTGTAATGCCCGAATCTATTCTACGATAATGCACATATCCTTTTGGATCGATGAACGTTGCAGAGCAAAATGCCTTAGGAAAGTTCTTAGTACACTCATCACCACTGCGCATACACGGTGCAGATGTATTTACCGGGCCACATGGCCAGTGTATCATGAACTCTGTCACTATTCTGTAGGCTTTAGGATCATTTAACGGGTCCGGTAGTTCTGCTGATACATACACGTCTACATCTTCATGGGCTTGTATACGATCGCTTTCTTTGATCCATAGCAGTAAATGACAGTGTGGCAGTCCTCTTTTTTGGAACTCCACCGTATATAAGACTTCAAGGAAAAAGTAAAAAGAACACATTAGTAATGTAACTAAGAAATGTATCTACTTTACATGACATAGCAGTAGATGTAATGTAAACAATACTTGCTTCAACATGGCCGAACGACTTTGAATCTCGTAAGAAGCTCACCAAATAATGTATCTTTCTTTCAAATACACGGTCAACAATGTCGGGTCTGTCTGCAACTGTTACATGCGGGAATTCTTGCATATATTCTTTAATCTCATGCCAGTTCACATTGCATGTGAACGTGATAAAGAATGATGGATTCCCATGTACACGGCATATAGCTAAAGCGTCCAAATAATGGCTATACATGTACCTTGGACCTCCTGTAAAAGATGAAGGAAGGATTATCCTTGAACCTACATCTGATCCATCTTGATCGCCTCGTGATAAAGCATCGTATAACCTAGCCATGTAATCACTCCGAATATCATTCTGGTGTTCTCGTACGTAGTCAATCCGCAACTGCTCTATGCTGCAGTAGGCTGTAACGACATATTGCTGAAATAGCCTGCCACTCCGTATGAGCAGGGCATATTCACCAATTCGATCGTGCACCTGGTATGAGTAGTATTTTAGCATTTTCATTTCTTTGGTGGGTCGTCTGACAAAGTGTGACTTAATAAGACACGGCCTATATGGTAACCATTGATGAAATCACGATTATACATGCTTTATTACCAAAAATGCCCCCTTTTATGCTAATATATTTAACAATATTGCGATTTTAATTGCAAATATTACATCCATTTGTTATTTTATTTTTAAGCTGCCGTTCTAGAAATATTGGAGCAAAAGTGAAGCAAAATGACTATTATTTGAAGATTAGAAGATATTAAAGAATTTTAAAAGATAATTTGGAGCTTAATCAAAGATTTATGAAACTTAAGTGGAAGCCCAAGAGAAAGGCCGATGAAATAAGCCCAAGTAAAGTGAAAATCATTGCTACTCATGAAGCCCAAGTATTATTAAAGATGAAGCCTAAGTTTTTATTGGACAAGCCTAAGAAATAATGATGATCTTATATGTGCTGTTGGACCCAACACCAAGCCTAAGATTTCATACTTGCCACGACTCGTCAAAGACATAATAGTTGATATGCATCAGCTCCTACTCACGTGCCTCTAAATTTAATAAAAGTGAGAAGCTTAGCCATCCTATGCCACGTGTCACAGAGCCTATGGCCAAGCTGCCATTCATGTAATTCACTCGCTGCTACCAATGGCACAATGCAACGGTTATATTTTGAGTGGGAGGATTATAAAAGGGAATGAGGAGCATTAATGAAAGGATCCATATATTTCATTTTGTTCTCAACGCAACTTTACATTTTTTTATTAATTGTCATTTACTCTTTAATTAATTATGTAATGGTTATAATTTGTTTTGTAATAACACATATTTAATGTGTGTAAGTGTATTTTATGTTTCAAGACTTTATTAAATAAGTATTTTAGCTTAATTACTTGTGTCATTAGTTTATAAATTGCTTAATTTTAGCTTATCTTTTATAAAGTTTGTGTTTTTAGAATTTTTGTGTTTACAATCTTATAAAGTTTAAATCTTTTTATAAAATTCATCTTTATTGTTTAAAAGTTATAAAGTTTGTATCTTTTAGTTTCTAAACTCCTTTATATCAAGTCTTTCATTTAAAGTTTTAAACTTTTTACATTTCTTTTTAGTTTTAAAAGTTAAGTTTTATAAATGTTTAAGCTTTTTTTACTTATAAAGTTGCGAAGTTTATCCTTTCTCTACCTCAAATTCACTTAAAGTTTCAACCTTTTGAAGATTTGACGAAGATTATTGGGTATTAAGGAGTATTTTGGGTTGTATAAATAGCTTTGGATGGGGTTTATGTTTGAGAGTTCATCGTCGTCGTCATATTTAATCCATCCCGGTGTTTTCTCTTCCTTATTCTTATTCTCTTTTTATTATATTTATTGTCTTGTTTTGTTTATTAGGATTGCCATGTTTAGTTTTATCATGTTGCCCTTTTAGCTTTATTAGGATGTTACAGTAGTTTGTATATGCTTCTTATTATTGGATTTGTTATTGTTAGCTTAGTAGTTATGTTTAACGAGTAGATTATTTTATGCTTGTTAAGTGAGTAGTGATTTGAGAATTAAGTGTGAAAACTTAGAAATTGTTGATTAATAATATTTGGTTAACTTGGGTTGATTCTTGGTTGTTTTGACGGGCAAAAGCCGTTACGATAATCAATTGTTAAATCTAGTAATTTTTAACGATATAAAAGATTATTTTTAAAGTAAACCAACGTTGTGAGAAAATATTTTCTTTCGAGGGGTATTAATTAATTAATCACTTAAAACGATAATTCACACTTAATGATCTTTTCACCTCACTTGACAAGCATACCCTTTATTATTATCTTTTTAGATCGCTTTATTATTGTTTTACTTATTTTTCTTTTATTAATTAATTTAGTTACTTTTTCCTTTATATATTTGTCATTATCATTTTTAGCTTATATCGTAGTTTATCCTAAGCTTTCCTTAGTGTTATTCACCTAAGGTTCCTTTTAGTTTTCCTTGTAGTCTATAGATTATAAACCTAAAAATAGCGATATCTAAGCATTTAACTATAACTAAAACGCGCGTTTCAAATTCACCATTCCTTTAGAACGACAATCCGGGAGATCAATACTTACTGCGATACTTAGGTATTTAGGTTTGTATGCGTATCTTTCCCTCCCCTTTACTAATAATTTTTGGTGGGCCCCACAATGACCCTATCAAAATGGCGCCGCTGCCGGGGAGGTCGTGCGCGTTTTCTAAACGGTTTGCTGATTAGTGTCTTTGGAATTCAATCCATTGTACATTTATCCACCCTTGTTCATATCTTTTCATAAAAACCCAAAAATATTTTTCCTTACCCTCTATTAGTTTGATTCTACCTTCTTATACCCCTCTCATGTATAATTCTAAATGACATCTCTCGATGACGATTTCTTTGAGCAATGGGCCTTTCAAAGCAAAATTGAAAAACTTATGGCCTTATCAAAAATATCGAGATGTCGTAGTGATTATGATGGACCTTCGATTCCTATTCCCTCTCCGGTGAGGGAAATGAATCAAGAAACCGAGGTGACAAAGGAACCGGTACTTTCATCTGACATTGAAAGTGCTAAATACGTCCAACCTACGGTTGTCCAAGAACCTAAGCTCACAAATGCTCCTAAACCTTCAAAAATCAATCCTGATCTTTCACGATATAAGGTTATAAGGTCATCAAGCAAACGTACAAAGCTTAGGGCAGTGACTGAAAAGAACGACTTGCCCAATCTTCACGTTTATCAAGAACCAAAACCCGAGACCATAACGGAAGTGGTGGAAATTGCTAGCTCTAAGAGCACACCACTTGTCCCACCTCCGGCTTTTATTCCTTGTGTTGGTTGTGGTGAGCCACTTTTTGGTTTGCCATGTCGTTGGTGTACATGTGTGCAATGTGGGAACGATATTCAAAACGGGAGTTGTTTGTTTTGTGGGTCGAGTAATTCATTTGCTTATGACCCTAATTAAGACTCATTCAACGACTCTTCAAATTTTTCCGATTACCCATCACATTCATACGAGCAAGAATCATATTATCCAAACTTCAATGATGCTTCGTATCAAGTTACACCAAGCCAGACTCAACAGTTTTACTGTTGTGAGTGCTGTGGTGGTCCACACTATAGTTATGATTGTCAATCGGGAAACACGCTTGTCTATGAGCCATTTCCTGGTAACGATTATAATTCTAGCACTTATCACCCACAACCACATCAGTGTTACTGTTGTGATTACTGTGGAGGTCCACACTCTAGCTCGGATTGTCAAACAAGGAATCCATTTCCTTGTAACAATTACGACTCTTCGTTTTCAGACCCACCTCCACAGTACGATATGATTCACACAACTCCTCAAGAAACCGAGCAAGACCTTTTACTAAAGGCTCTTGAGATATTGAAAGATCTTAAGGAGGAGTTGGCTACTTCATCGTTTCAAAGCTCTCGTGAGAAATCTATGGCAGAATTACTTGCTGAAGAACGAGAAGCTAGAAACGAAAAGAGCATGGAAGAATTACTTGCTGAGCAAAGAGCGGCTAAAATACGTGCCAATCTTCGCTATGCTGCTCTTCATGATGACGATGATGATGAGGATTCTATTCAAATGAAGGAATATTACAAAGATTCATCCAGTTCATCAGTTGAGATTCCTTCCATGGAAGCACAGGGAGATAAGAGTATGCAAGAATTGCTAGCAGAAGAACACATGAAAAATATAAAATCTATGTGTGCTAGTCTTTCTTATCTCCCTCAGTCTATTATCACCCCGAAGTTCACACTCACCCTCCGATCATGGGGGATGAGCATCTTAGCACTGTTCCTGATAAGGAATCGGACGAATTAATAAAGTCTAGTGTTGAGATCCTTGTCCCAATCCCAGGAGAGTCACAGGGAACTTTGGATCATGTATGTGATATTCCTTCACCCATTGAGTGTCCTAAAGATCAATTTGAGACTTTCTCAGATTATAGCGATGATTGTACATCTCATGGAGACATTGAGTATATCGAGGCACCACTGCCTCATTCTGATGTTGATCCTCTTCTTGAGGAGTTCGCTGATGAGCTTGCTCACATCGATCCACTTTCCTTGGAAAGTGATGATGGTCTCCTTGACTTCCAAGCCGATCTGGGAGAAATTGAAAGTCTCCTATCTCATGATCCGTCACTCACTTCTTATCCCGACAATCCAATAGAGAATGTTAATCTCTTTGTTCCCGAAACATTCGATACGACTCTCACCAGTCCTCTATTTGAATTCGATTCTGAATTCACTATGATTTCTAATAATCCAATCTTTGACGAGGATTGTGATGAGTCCACAATGGAACATGAGTCCACAGATTCACATCTTGTGAATGATTCTCTTCATGAGGAGTTCTCCGGTGAACTCACTCATCATGTCATGACTCCTCCAGAGTTTAATATCCCGGGGGGAGATGCTCTCAATCATGAGAATTTACAAAATCCCACCCACCCTCCCGGGTTGTTTACGAGCTTACCCTTTGAAATCCAAACTCAGACTATTGAGCCTCCTCTTGAGGAAGAAGATCAACTCATGATTTTCATCATGATTGATGCGTGGGAATCACACCTTGCTTTACCTCTCGAGGGATCCCGAGAAGCTTACAACCCCCACCAGGCAGTGTACCTGATCGTTGTAGTATAGTATAGTGACAAGTACCGGGGGATTGATCGTTCAGCTAGGAATAGTGTCGTTAGGATTGAAATTAATCTAACTAGGTCTAAAGGTGAAGGATAATTCTTTTTGTATTTTTATATTTTATGAAAAGCAAGTAAAAGTCTCGGGTATTGGGAGAGTGGGCGGAATTAGTTGCTAATCAACTAACCCAAAAGCTACTAATTAAACTACTTAACAAGAAAACTAAGCTAAGGTTCTACAAGATAAGTGAAGCATGTCTACCCATGATATGTTACTCCTTGCTAGCTATCCAATCCTACCTATTGAATTGTAACCTTGTTTTAATTGACGGGTTGTATTCCTTAATACCATTCATGGGGTGGCATACATAACTCCCCAATTCTATGAGCTCTTATCTCCTCCTACACCATGCCCAGCACAACTATAGGGATTGTAAACAGTGGCTCATGCATTAAATACAACCAATAAAGACCTAGTACGCCTCGGTTCATGTTTCTTAAGACGTTCAAGCATGTTACCATTTGGAGATCTGCCAGTTTTCTTAAGCCTAACATATAAATCATTCAATCAAAACAAGAATCAATAGGAAACAAGGATTATAAACTAAACCAACTAGATCTATTGAAGTGTCACGCCCTAATTGATGAAGATAGACACAAACATCAACAAGGAATCAATGAGATCTAATCAATTATATACAAGTTTCACACAATCATAAGTAGACACAAGGTGAATTAACAAAACATAATCAAAGAAGGACAATCAACAAGAATAATCAAAAACATAATTAAGATAGAATCATCAAACCAATACATGATGTTTATGGAGTGATTGAAACCCTCTAAGTTGCTGTAAAAACACCCACCTAAACCCAGGAATCGACCTTAGGGTTTATGGCTTACAAAAAGTGAAGTTATGAAGTTATATTTATAGGCATGTTTTCTGTCGGCCCTTCGTGACGGCGTCAGCCCGTACTCTTGACGCCGTCAAGACCACTTTTTTCACCAAATTGTAGATCTCTTCGTCCTCTTCGCGTGGGCTTTTGAATCACCTAAATCCGAGTTCGTATGCAAAAGTTATGACCAAAACAATATCAGCTACTCCGCGCGCAAGTTTTGACAAGTTTACACGTGACGGCCTGGTGACGGCCTTGGTGACGCCATCACCAACTACGGATTTTTATTCTTGGGACTCTGACGCTGTCAAGAGCAATTCTTGACGCCTTCATGCACTGTTCCCAGCGTAGAAATTTGAGACTTTGCCGTTTTCTTCACTTTTATGCTCCAAAAACGTCCGAAATGGCTTCTTTTCCAGAATTCACTCTCTAAGTACCTAAAATCACAAAAAGAACGATTTAGGGCAATATTTGATCAAATAAAGTCGGATTCGGGCTTAAATGACCCCCTAAAAGCGGATCATTTTTCGCCTCATCATATACCCTTACACTTGAGATTTGCTTGTCCTCAAGCAAATGAGCTTTTATTCTACTCAAAAGACAAGTTAGGGGTCATTTAACACTAATATAAAAGTAATTACAACAAATAATCGTTCCACTAAAGACCAATAGACAAGCACGGAGGTCATACACAAGCACCTCACAAATAGTGTTTAGATACTCACATCTCTCGGGTGTAATAAAGTAATATAACATTATGGAAATGGAAGATATCTCTCACTACCTGTCATAACAAAATAGATTACGATAGGCTTGGGAAAGGATCAAACCTCCACCACATGGCGTAAGCACCTAGGATAAACTATCAAAGAGGTCTTTTAAAGGGTTGTAACGTTAGGTATAGGGATATGAATTACACGGTCTTGTTGGATAAAGGAAGTTTTACTGGTGGCGAGTTAACAATCTTGGTTAATTACATGTACAAGATGGCGTTGCTAAGCCAAGACTAGACTCGACTTAAGCTAATAAATGAAAAATAACAAAAACATAAAATAAACATAGAATAAAAACGGGATGGTAGTCCGTATGTTTTTTCTCTTTTTCCTTTTTTTCTATTTTTTTTTCTTTTCTTTGTCTTGATTTTTTTTTTTTTTTTTTTTTTTTTTTTTTTTTCATCATACACTCTTACCCTACCATCCAAAATAATACATCATAGGGGTATGAGCATTCCCCTTACACTTGAATCTTTACATACTTTACATTTAACTAATCTAATGACTCGAATTAAGAAAATCAAAACACTTGGAGCACTTTTAAGATTAACGTACATATGGGGGTAATAAATTATGTTCTTCCCCATTACTCCATAAAATAAGTACTTACCCATGAGTCCCAATCGTCCCAAAACAATATGTACAATGATATGACTCGACTTAGCAACCATGTAATCAATTAGAAAGTTAACTTAGGGTTTAACAAATAACAATAATGCACTAAAAATGAGCGCATACACGGAAGGCTAAGGCGATTTGGGTGTACATTTAAGTGGGGTGTAACAAATTCTTCCTTTAAGTAAAATGCTTAAAGTTAGAAACGAAAAGATAGGCTCGGAGGGGTGTACTAGGGGTTTCGTGTACTAAAAATGAGTACAACGCTAAGGGTGTGGGAAAAATTAGTTGACTTAACTAGCCAAGCAATATGACTTAAATGGTCAAGTAATTATAATACGGGTTTAACACAAGGGTGATCCTAATGCCTCTTATCATGTAGTAAATCCTACCACACGAATGTAGTCTCACTAGCGGTCTCGGGATGCATCACTAACGCAAGTTCTAGAATCTAAATGCTACCGGTACACTCATAAGCACTAATAGTAAATGCTTTTCCTATCAAATCTAAAGGCGAACCTCACATTTTTGGGTGGAAAATTTTTCTGAATATACGGTTATGTGCTAGTCATACAATCTCCTATCCATGAGACGCTTGCTATGGCTAAAGTTTCACTCCTAAATGTTGTAAAAAATTTAAAATTTGGCGCTAAAATTGCACTAACAAGTATTTCTCGTAGTTTTATTACACATCTACTATCAGACAAAACAAACTCAAGCGAAAGTGCATATGTAAGGTATCATCTTTTTACCCTCCCCTTACACTTAAGATGAACATTGTCCCCAATGTTCAAGTAAAGAATGTAAAAGTGAAAAAGTAAAGAGAATGAAATCAAATACTCCCCTGATTCGCTCGGTATGGATAATAAGGTGGCCAGGTTAAATCTTCCTCCAAGAAAATGAACAATCAAAGCTTCCCTTCCAGAATATAAATCATCTTCTTGTCATACATAACCTGTAAATCCTGAGAAAATAGACAAAAACCCAAAGCATCAACCCGAACAAAGATAACTCACAACTAGATGTAATTCCAGACTTAGGAATAAAAACAAAACAATTAAAGATATAATGCTTGTGGAATGAATGTTTGCAGATTTCCTGGAGTTTATAAAACTTAATAATTCAACAAAAATCTTAAGACTCCGTTAGAAAAACAAAACCGGTAAAATTTCCAGATTTTTAACTCCTGACGCCGTCAAGAGTAAAACTCTGACGCCGTCAGAATGGACCTGCAGAAATTCTTATGTTAAGTTTCCGGAAAATTTCTGGAAAAACTTCGTCCTACTTCCTGGAAAATCCTGCAAAACATCATTACGACTCGATACAAGCATTTGACTCTAACAAGTACTAATACACATGTCCATTTAATATTGTTGTGGTTCATGCTCAATTTTGTTCTTATAAATAAATTTGGATCTCCCTTACACTTATCTTTTGCAAAATACCTTTATATGCAATTAAGACGAAATTAAAAACAAAATAAAGCATTTTCATAATTTACTTTGAAACATGAGCCACAAACAATAAAAATAAAACATGCATACGTAAACAAATAAAATCAAACAAACAAACAAACAAACAAATAAAAACACACAAAACATGGGTTGCCTCCCAAGAAGCGCTTGTTTTTGTTCGAGTCACGAGCCTGACTCTACCCTTATTTAATGGAAATAGGGGAGGTTCTCCCTACACTTAGGATTAAGTGTGGGTGAAAGTAGCGATACACACCCTTAGGGTGTGAATATGCCACGTGAGGTGAAGGGGGTGAGTGAATGGCTTCCTTCATCCTAAAACTACCCGGATAATATTAGTTGATGGGTGGGTCGGTTCCTCTTTTGTCTCCTAGAAATATATCTAAGGATGGAAAAGTGTGTAAAGATTGAGGTTCCGGTTCATCAACACTAGGAAATTCCCTAGAACTAGGAGTAAGGTTATCACTACAAGTGTTCAAACCTATATCCTTAAGTGGTGCCTGGTCCAAGGGTTCTACCTCCATGGGAATTCTTAAAATTTCTTCTACTTCTTCCGGGTAAGTCACGGGCGGTGTGTGTGCCTCAAATGATGGTTGAGTATTTTGTGGGCTTATGTTATTTACCTCATCATTCCATGTGTCACGATCACCTATATCCTTAGGTAGTGATAATAACAAACCTAGTGCTTCATCCAACTTATGGTTTATTGATACGGCTCTATCCATAATTCCTTGGCAAACTAGATCGCTTTTTCTATTAGCTTCACTAAAACGAGATCCTAAACATGGAGGTTGTTCATAAGAATCTATCCTAGGTGAAGGCTCATATGATTCATAGGTGTCTCTAAATGAGGTATTTTGCACTTCTTGGTGTTCTAGCCACTCAACCATATATTGCAATCTTAGAAGTCTAAGTGAAGTGTCCATTTGAAGCAAATTACAAACAAAATCACAAAGAAAAGATAGACTACGAGAAAGCTACAAAATAAAAAGAAAAAATCTCACTTGATAGGAATCTAATGAGTAGACCTAATAAAAATCAAATTCAACCTAAACAATAACTATTCCCAGGGCTGCGGCGCCAAAAACTTGATGCGTGGGAATCGCACCTTGCTTTACCTCTCGAGGGATCCCGAGAAGCTTACAACCCCCACCAGGCAGTGTACCTGATCGTTGTAGTATAGTATAGTGACAAGTACCGGGGGATTGATCGTTCAGCTAGGAATAGTGTCGTTAGGATTGAAATTAATCTAACTAGGTCTAAAGGTGAAGGATAATTCTTTTTGTATTTTTATATTTTATGAAAAGCAAGTAAAAGTCTCGGGTATTGGGAGAGTGGGCGGAATTAGTTGCTAATCAACTAACCCAAAAGCTACTAATTAAACTACTTAACAAGAAAACTAAGCTAAGGTTCTACAAGATAAGTGAAGCATGTCTACCCATGATATGTTACTCCTTGCTAGCTATCCAATCCTACCTATTGAATTGTAACCTTGTTTTAATTGACGGGTTGTATTCCTTAATACCATTCATGGGGTGGCATACATAACTCCCCAATTCTATGAGCTCTTATCTCCTCCTACACCATGCCCAGCACAACTATAGGGATTGTAAACAGTGGCTCATGCATTAAATACAACCAATAAAGACCTAGTACGCCTCGGTTCATGTTTCTTAAGACGTTCAAGCATGTTACCATTTGGAGATCTGCCAGTTTTCTTAAGCCTAACATATAAATCATTCAATCAAAACAAGAATCAATAGGAAACAAGGATTATAAACTAAACCAACTAGATCTATTGAAGTGTCACGCCCTAATTGATGAAGATAGACACAAACATCAACAAGGAATCAATGAGATCTAATCAATTATATACAAGTTTCACACAATCATAAGTAGACACAAGGTGAATTAACAAAACATAATCAAAGAAGGACAATCAACAAGAATAATCGAAAACATAATTAAGATAGAATCATCAAACCAATACATGATGTTTATGGAGTGATTGAAACCCTCTAAGTTGCTGGAAAAACACCCACCTAAACCCAGGAATCGACCTTAGGGTTTAGGGCTTACAAAAAGTGAAGTTATGAAGTTATATTTATAGGCATGTTTTCTGTCGGCCCTTCGTGACGGCGTCAGCCCGTACTCTTGATGCCGTCAAGACCACTTTTTTCACCAAATTGTAGATCTCTTCGTCCTCTTCGCGTGGGCTTTTGAATCACCTAAATCCGAGTTCGTATGCAAAAGTTATGACCAAAACAATATCAGCTACTCCGCGCGCAAGTTTTGACAAGTTTACACGTGACGGCCTGGTGACGGCCTTGGTGACGCCGTCACCAACTACGGATTTTTATTCTTGGGACTCTGACGCCGTCAAGAGCAATTCTTGACGCCTTCATGCACTGTTCCCAAATTTGAGACTTTGCCGTTTTCTTCACTTTTATGCTCCAAAAACGTCCGAAATGGCTTCTTTTCCAGAATTCACTCTCTAAGTACCTAAAATCACAAAAGGAACGATTTAGGGCAATATTTGATCAAATAAAGTCGGATTCGGGCTTAAATGACCCCCTAAAAAACGGATCATTTTTCGCCTCATCAATGATTTTCTTCCTTTTCTTCACCTACAGGGTGACTTCTCTTGTTCTTCACTCTTTCGGGAATGAAGACACTATCTTTGATCCCGGCATTTTCATGTATCATTATCTTGAGCCGGATACTTATCTCATCGGTGTGGAACTTTCACGTGCTTCATATGTTTGTCCAAACATCTTGAATGAAAGTCCGATTGAGATCGTTTCTTCCACATTCCCCAATGACAAATAAATTAGGGGTCGAGTCAAGCTAGCGACTCGGTAAACAAAAACAGTAGCACGCATATAGGGTTTTCACCCTAAGTGTGGGGGAGTCCCCCATGCTATGGTTACAAATGAGTGAAAATACAAAATGATGTTTTCCACGCTTAGCTTGTAATGTTGCCCTTTTACGTTCAAAATGTCGGCATAATCGCCGGGATTTTGAATATTGAGGACAATATTCATGCTAAGTGTGGGGGGGGGGGGGGGGGGGGTATTCGCTATTCTAGCGAATTTTATCACATTTTACTATATAATACCCCCATTTTTTTGCCAAAATTTCAAAAATTTTAAAAATTTTTCACTGGTGCTTCAAAATTTTTGTGGTAATCAGTCCGCCTTGTCTAAACGACAAAAGGGATTGGCTAATCCAGGAGCAAACGGCTCTTGGTAAAGATAAATCAAATCCATTGACGGCTGGCAATTTGCCCAAAATTGTATGGTTCATCAGCTCCCCGAAAACAAATGAGTTGGCTAGCCCGCAAGATTATGGCTTGTGGTAAAGGCCGTGGAAAATCCATAATTGGTAATCAGCTCACCAAGATGTCGACTAGGTCCATCAAGATGCTGGCTAGTCCAGGAGCAAACGGCTCCTGGTAAAGACTTATCAAATCCGTTGACAGCTGGTGGTTTGCTTAAAATCACACGGTTATCAGGTGTGCCACAGTTCTTACACCTGGCTACTCCAGAAGTGATGGCTTTTGGTAAAGAGTTTAAAATCCATCAAGTTTTTCTCAAAAGATTGCTAGGGACTAGCAATAGTTTAGTGTGGGGGATTGATGAGTGCTCAAACATTCATCATTTTTGGTCGAATCTGAACTGCAAAACATACAAAAACACTCAGTAATGCATCAAAATACTGAAAATATTTCAAAATCGTGTTTTATATGTTTTAGATGCAAAATGAGCAAAAACAAAGAAAAAACGCATAAAGTTTGCAAAATTGGCAGTTTCAGTCCCCCAACTTTCATAAAATTACAAATCTAGTCCCTGGATATTCAAAATTTGGAAAATTATCACCAAAGGTCATTTTGAAATCATAAGTTGTCATATTTAGTCCTTTGGTGAAAAATTGGAAAAGTTTTGGAAATTTACACTTTTGGTCCCTGGAGTTTCAAACTTTGGCAGATTTGGTCCCTGGTGGAATATTTTTGAATGAAAAATCACTTTTGGTCCCTTGAAAGTCACAAAAGCCATTTTTAGTCCTTGGGAAAAATGATTTATGGAAATTACATGTTTGGTCCCTATATTTTGAAAATTGGCATAAATAGTCCCCGGGAAATATTTGAAAAATGAAAATAAAAAAAAATGGTTTTGGAAATATTAGTGATTGGCAATTTTGGTACTTATGAGCACTTTGGGAAATGTCCATTTTCAGTCCCCATCTTTTCAGAAATTACAAAGTTGGTCCTTGTGATTTATTAGCTTTACCATATGGACCCTTTTATTTCATATAATCCAATACCATCCCAAACACCAATCCAGTCCAATCCAGTCCACCCCTCAGCCCACCACTTAGCCCAAAACCTAATAATAAAACCCACCCCGCCCAGGTCAACAAGTCAATATGCAGGGTCAAACGAAGCAGTCAAACCCCATCCCTAACCTCACTTTCCCACCTCCATTAACACAACCCTAATCTTCAGGTTCATGCCCCCCCTCCTCACCAAACCTCACCCACTATCATTAATATCTTTCACCTACACCCTCACCTTCCCCCTCCTCATTTAATGCTCCCACCAACACCACAACTGCCAACCCCACCTTTCCCGCCAAAAGCAGATTCAAAGGCTGTGATCAACCTAGGCCAATCCAACGGCTATACTAAAGTGGGAAAGATTCAGTGGACCTCCAAGGCCTATAAAAGAAAAGAAGAAAAGAAGATTAAGTAGTAGTTAGGTTTTATTTTTTCTCTTAGTGTAATTTTTAGGTCGAAATGATGTAATTTTAGTTTCTAGTTATTAAGATTAGTTTAAAAAGTTTGTTCTCAGTTCTATTAATGTAATTCAACTTTTATTTAAAAAAAAATGTTTTTCTTTTTAAAATTTCTTTTTCTTTTATCTTAGCTTATTTTCGATTTTTCAAATTATAAAAATCCAAAAATATTTTTTTTCCATTCTATTTTTCCTTTCTTTTATATTTAAAATCCAAAAATAATCTTCTTATCCTCATATCCGTTTAATTCTTTTTCTCTAATCCTCTAAACCGTTTAATTCTATCTCTTTCTCCATCTTATGTTTAATTCTTATGGCGGACACGCGGACTATGGAGGAATTACTACGAATACCTATCGTAGGTATTGAAGATGCCATCGTTATTCCCCCCATTCTAGCGGATGAATATGAACTGAAAGCCGAGTTAATTTATTTTATACAGAAAAATCCTTTCTATGGCTTCGAGAATGACGATCCTTATTCACACATTAGAAGATTTTCTCAAATAACTCAAACTTTCAAAATCAATCAAGTGCCTCAAGATGTGGTGAATTTGATCTTGTTTCCGTTTTCACTCAAAGGAGCAGCCGAGAAATGGCTTGATTATGAACCTCCTAATTCTATCACATCTTGGGATGATCTATTATCAAAGTTCTTGAACAGATTTTATCCTCATTCTAAAACAGTTGAGTTCAGAAAAGAAATAATTAATTTTCAACAAAGTTTTGATGAGACTTTTGCCGAGGCTTGGGAGAGATTCAAAGATTTAAAATGGAAATGCCCACATCATGGTTTTTCAGAATTGCAACAAGTCGATATATTTTATAATGCTTTAATGCAAAACGATCAAGACTCGTTTAACACGGCCGCCGGTGGCAACATATTTTATCGAACTCCGAAGGACGTCTTGACGATTATCGAAAACAAGTCGAAAGTTCGCACTGCACAAAACAAACCGGTAGTAAGTCCCCAATTTCGCAATAAAAAATCAATTGGAGAGTTACTAGCCGAAGAACAAGCAGCTAAAGTGAGTGCCCGAATTTGCAAGACTTTCGTTCACGATGACAATGATGATGAGCCTTTAGAAGAAGTTAAGATAGATCCACTCATTAAGGAATCTTTAGATATCTTGTCAATGGGGGACAAGGAATTCGAAGTCATTCCTCTTGAGGAAATCGATGACCTTGTTCCAATCCAAAAGGTATTTGAGAAACCTTTCGAGTCAATCTCTGAAACATTCGATACGACTATCACCAATTCTTTGTTTGATTTCGATTCTGAATTTACTCTAAAATCAGATAATCTAATATTTGATATTCAGAATAAGGAGAGTGATGAGTTAGATACGGAGACGATAATGGACGAGGTGCAAAATTCTAGCCGACAAAGTACCGCACATGTCCCACCTCCGTATATCCCTACTAAGTCAGAGCTAAAGATTACTACTTCTATCACTAACTCTCTTCATGAGGAGTTCGTCAATGAACTCGTTCACATCATATCTCAACCGGAGTATGATCATTCTTACTTTGATCTCAAGGGAGATTCTTATAACTCGGAGGGAGACATAAACTATCTTGAAAAATTGCTTATTATCCCTAATCTCCCTCCCGAGGTTTTTGTTGAAAATAAACAAATGAGCTTTAACGATGAAATTCAAATTAATGATAAGCCGAAATGTGCTTTTGAAAATGAAGGTTTAATCATGATAATTATCAAGATCTTTGTTCCCTTCTTCACATATGATGTGACTTCTCCTATCCTTCACTTCATCAGAAGTGAGGATACTATCTTTGACCCCGGTATCACCATTTATGGTTTCTTCTTAAAACCGTGGGTATCTCGTCGGAGTGGAACTTTCATGAGCTTCAATGTTTATCCAAACCTCTTGAACGAAATTCCGATTGAGATTATCTTTTCCACCTGCTCCCCCAAGGACAATTAAATTCGGGGCAAGTCTAAGCTATACGACTCGACAATAAACAAGCGCTTATCGGGAGGCAACCCGGTTCTTATTATCCTTTTTCTTTTTATTTTCTCTCTTTGTTTCTAAAAAAAAAAATAAAAAAATAAAAAAAATAAAAAAAATAAAATAAAATAAAATTGCCAAAAATAAATAAAACTTGTCATATCCTTTTATTCGTCCCTCTACTACATTATACTATGCCACTTTTTTTTGAGTTTCAGGACTTATTAAGATTGTCAAATTTCTGGGCGTGATATTTGGACATGGAACGACACATCACCATGGGCGTTTATCTTCTATATCTTCATTTGCTCCGATTAGATTAATTCCCGGGATCACGTAGTTTTTCTTGGAAGCTGAGGCTGAGCTCCACTAGATTTATCAGTTACTGCCGATCTACGAGTCTGCACTAGGGGAGTTTTTCTGTTCTTTGATCACATGCTTATATTGTTTTCCCATATTCACATTTAGAAACGTTGCATTTCTCTTTTCCGTTCTAAATGTGGGGTTGGCATCCCGTATTTAGAACATTGAGGGCAATGTTCGGTTCTAAATGTGGGGTGAGATTATTATCCTTATGTTCATACATGTGCTTATTTGTTACTTTTATAGCAACCCCAAAATTGTGACAAAATTTTCAAAATTTTTAAAATGTTTTTTTTATTCGTAATTTCGAATTTTGCAAAAAAAAAAATATTTAAATTAGTTTGATAAAAAAAAAAAAAAAAGGAAAAAAGGAAAAAAGAAAGAAAGAAAGAAAAGAAAAAAATTAAATAAAAATAATAATTGGCCAATTTTGGGGCGTCGTCGAACTTTGAGTTTTTTAATAACTTCTAACTTAATTTCATATCAATTCTTGTTTGATGAGATGTGTGATTGGTTAGGATCAAGTTTTTACTTAGCTTAATGTTTTTGATGATTTTGCTCGAGGACGAGCAAAACTTAAATGTGGGGTAGTGATGAAATCACGATTATACATGTTTTATTACCAAAAATGCCCCCTTTTATGCTAATATATTTAACAATATTGCGATTTTAATTGCAAATATTACGTCCATTTGTTATTTTATTTTTAAGGTGCCGTTCGAGAAATATTGGAGCAAAAGTGAAGCAAAATGACTATTATTTGAAGATTAGAAGATATTAAAGAATTTTAAAAGATAATTTGGAGCTTAATCAAAGATTTATGAAACTTAAGTGGAAGCCCAAGAGAAAGGCCGATGTAATAAGCCCAAGTAAAGTGAAAATCATTGCTACTCATGAAGCCCAAGTATTATTAAAGATGAAGCCTAAGTTTTTATTGGACAAGCCCAAGAAATAATGATGATCTTATATGTGCTGTTGGACCCAACACCAAGCCTAAGATTTCATACTTGCCACGACTCGTCAAAGACATAATAGTTGATATGCATCAGCTCCTACTCACGTGCCTCTAAATTTAATAAAAGTGAGAAGCTTAGCCATCCTATGCCACGTGTCACAGAGCCTATGGCCAAGCTTCCATTCATGTAATTCACTCGCTGCTACCAACGGCACAATGCAACGGTTATATTTTGAGTGGGAGGATTATAAAAGGGAATGAGGAGCATTAATGAAAGGATCCATATATTTCATTTTGTTCTCAACGCAACTTTACATTTTTTTATTAATTGTCATTTACTCTTTAATTAATTATGTAATGGTTATAATTTGTTTTGTAATAACACATATTTAATGTGTGTAAGTGTATTTTATGTTTCAAGACTTTATTAGTATTTTAGCTTAATTACTTGTGTCATTAGTTTATAAATTGCTTAATTTTAGCTTATCTTTTATAAAGTTTGTGTTTTTAGAATTTTTGTGTTTACAATCTTATAAAGTTTAAATCTTTTTATAAAATTCATCTTTATTGTTTAAAAGTTATAAAGTTTGTATCTTTTAGTTTCTAAACTCCTTTATATCAAGTCTTTCATTTAAAGTTTTAAACTTTTTACATTTCTTTTTAGTTTTAAAAGTTAAGTTTTATAAATGTTTAAGCTTTTTTTACTTATAAAGTTGCGAAGTTTATCCTTTCTCTACCTCAAATTCACTTAAAGTTTCAACCTTTTGAAGATTTGATGAAGATTATTGGGTATTAAGGAGTATTTTGGGTTGTATAAATAGCTTTGGATGGGGTTTATGTTTGAGAGTTCATCGTCGTCGTCATATTTAATCCATCCCGGTGTTTTCTCTTCCTTATTCTTATTCTCTTTTTATTATGTTTATTGTCTTGTTTTGTTTATTAGGATTGCCATGTTTAGTTTTATCATGTTGCCCTTTTAGCTTTATTAGGATGTTACAGTAGTTTGTATATGCTTCTTATTATTGGATTTGTTATTGTTAGCTTAGTAGTTATGTTTAACGAGTAGATTATTTTATGCTTGTTAAGTGAGTAGTGATTTGAGAATTAAGTGTGAAAACTTAGAAATTGTTGATTAATAATATTTGGTTAACTTGGGTTGATTCTTGGTTGTTTTGACGAGCAAAAGCCGTTACGATAATCAATTGTTAAATCTAGTAATTTTTAACGATATAAAAGATTATTTTTAAAGTAAACCAACATTGTGAGAAAATATTTTCTTTCGAGGGGTATTAATTAATTAATCACTTAAAATGATAATTCACACTTAATGATCTTTTCACCTCACTTGACAAGCATACCCTTTATTATTATCTTTTTAGATCGCTTTATTATTGTTTTACTTGTTTTTCTTTTATTAATTAATTTAGTTACTTTTTCCTTTATATATTTGTCATTATCATTTTTAGCTTATATCGTAGTTTATCCTAAGCTTTCCTTAGTGTTATTCACCTAAGGTTCCTTTTAGTTTTCCTTGTAGTCTATAGATTATAAACCTAAAAATAGCGATATCTAAGCATTTAACTATAACTAAAACGCGCATTTCAAATTCACCATTCCTTTAGAACGACAATCCGGGAGATCAATACTTACTGCGATACTTAGGTATTTAGGTTCGTATGCGTATCTTTCCCTCCCCTTTACTAATAATTTTTGGTGGGCCCCACAATGACCCTATCAACCATCTTCGCCAAACAGAAAAATAAGCGGGAATTGCAACGACATATAAGAAGCATTGAGCTTGTTAACACTTTTTAGCTGCCTATCATGCTGTTCAATAATCACATGAAAATCAGTCTCTACATCAGGGCCGCCTTTAAAAACTATTGCACCAATTGAATCACCTGTAGGAAGTTCATGCTGGCGTGAACCGATAACACCAAACAAACGTACCTTGAACTCTGGGACATTTGCTTCTGCTATTTTATCTCTCGCCGTCCTAAACAGCTGAACCAGTTCATTGTGCTCATCAAGAATTTCAATCAAGTTTTCCACAATATCTGCACGCAAGCCGTGTCCGGATCTTTGAAAACTTTCTAAGCGATTGGCAACTTCATTTTCAGTGTCATAGATATATAGCTGAAGAAACTGAGGGCGCGCATTTTGTTCTGGACACAGGCTTCCTACCCGATGGTAAAGCTGGCCTGAAATTTTGAACACGTAAGGACCACGGCCCCTGTTTATTGAGTTGTCTATTTCTGCTCCCAATGATGTCATGGCAAACATTTGATTGTAGGCGCGAATGTTTTCCATAAAGTGGCGGTTCTTGAATAGTTCCTTGATGTACTCTGGATAATCGCCATGGCTTTCAACCTTAACTTTACCACCGCCACAACATCTATGATATTCTGGCCGTCTTCTGCTACTTGAAACGATTTTTTCATCATACCAGAAATGCGCATTGCAATGATGGCAGACCTGGTCACATTGGCCCATGTATGCGTATGTATCTGGAGCACCTATATTATAGAGAAACGGTAAGCCCTAATAAAGGTTCTTTTGCAAAAGAAAGTTACATTTTCATTTGACATACGCAAAAAGAAAGGTAAGTTTGCACCATACCTTGCCTAGATGCCGCACCTCTACTTTGCAAGCCAGGCCGTCTCCGGGCATTGGTTGATGATGCACGTGCTGCAGTTTAAACAAATACGTCCAAAAAAAAGTTAGCAAGTAAATATAGAGTAATGTAGTAAGTAAGACATTGATTTATTGTTAACTGTTTTATTTTTAAAGTGAATGAAAACCTTGAGGCTGACGGCGGCGATTGGTTGCAGGTGAATCTACATTATTGGCAGGCGGCATCGCATAACGGAAATCATATGGATTTTCAAGAACTGCACTACACAGATAAGTAAACTTATTAGAAAGTTTAGTTGATTAATGAATATAAGTGCTGTCATTTTATTTTTGATCTGAAAAGGTAAACTAACCATACGAATATACCTTGCTCAGATGTTTGAGGTGCATTTCGTAGAGCAAGCCTTCGGCGGGTCCTGGACACTGAAGGATTGGATGCATCTGAAGGTACAAAAAAATGGCCGGTAAGTAAGCAAGCAATCTTTTAGCAAATTCATGCTGCACTTATTCATCTAACAAAAAAAACAGAGGCTATGAAACCTTGATTTTCACACTGATGAGCATTCATATGCATGTTTAGATGATCGGAAGCTGTACTTATGCTACTCCCATTGTCATTGACAGCTGAGGAAGTGCCATTGCCATCTAAGGACGGCGAAAAAGGTATGTCTTGTGTATAAACCATATGCTGATCAGGTATAACTGTTTGGCAATCGCTATCTATCATAAGCAAATGCTCCGAACCTGTAACCAAAAAACACACTGATGTCATGCATGTAAAATACAATTAAAAAAAAATCTCAAATAAATGAAAGAAACCGGCAAATTACATAGCAATTGTTCTTCATTTGAAATCCCTGTATAAACATCGGATATTTTTCGCTTCCCTTTATCCATCAAAGGTGCAGGGCTGGTATGACATGGAGGCTGTATATCTAAAGTGGCCGTGTTTGTAGCCTGTGCCTCCTCCATGTTGCATCCATCTGCAAAACAGTGAGACCAATAAATTTTAAATGGTAAGCAACCTAAAATACATGACTATCAAAAAGGCAACCATTAAAAGGTGGATATATAATACATACTTGGTATCTCTGCAGGCAGACGATGCACCGGCGCAAAGCTCTCTGTATGCGTGTCAAAAGTTTTAGGCAACAAAGGTGCACTTCTTTCACCACATTCATAAGTTACAGCCAAGGTATGGCATTCTTTTTGGTTTTGTAAGGTACCATGTTTTTTATCATTCTGAGAACCATCAGGATCACCACTAAACAAATCTAAATTCACTTCCACAGTATCTACATTAGGTAGCAGCCTATTCTTCTTTAGATCTATATCATTAGTTGATATCCTACGTACGGCTTTTTTTTTAGTCTTCATATTTTCTGAAGCTAACCCTAATGCATTTTTGAGATATATAAGGAAAGAAAGGTATGAATAATCATCAAAGGAAGTAACAGGCACACATATTAGAGTCACAGACACACAGACATTAGAATCTAACCATCATAACATATAAATAAGCTGTGTAATTTTCTGAAGCTAAGCCTAATGCATTTTTGAGATATATAAGCAAAGAAAGGCATGAATAATCGTCAAAGAAAGTAACAGCCACAGATATTACAACCACATACACACAGACATTAGAACCTAAGCATCATAACATATAAATAAGCTGTGTAAACATTTGGCAAAAGAAAAAAGGAAAAAAAAAAAGCAAAGCTGCATGAATGTAACCATGCAAAGCAAGTAAGAGAAAAAGAGAGAAACTTGTAATAAGCATGTTAAACACAACAAATCCACACAAACCTTGAAGCAAAGCTGCAGTTTTGTTAGTCTAACTGATTTTTTTTGGTATACTGTGTTGATTTTAGCAGGTGCAAATCTGAGTAAGAAGATGAAATATGACTTTAACCATGCAAAGTATAAGGGTTTAGAAGGCAAAGAGTGTCCTTCTTTGCAGTAAATGCAGTATGGAGGCAACATACCTTGGAGAATTTTATGCACAAAAGTCACATGCAAATCACCAACCCATTGAGATAAGGGCCTAAACACATTACACGTTTGTACTTTGGCCAGATATTAAAGATTTGATTGTATATATGTACTCGTACAATGTATATGACAATGTATATCACCATGTATTGTGTATACCTAATAAGCCTAAAGGCCGGCCATTGCACACATTGGGCTGACAACTGGGCATGTAAACAGGCCAACGGTTTGGGCTGGGCTTTTGGCGGGAAATCGTACTGTAGATCTACAGTGTAAAACGACGTAGTTTTCATCCGGTTTTAATTAAACTTGTAACTAGTAATCTAAAATTTTCTGCATATGATTATCCATCTGAATTGTTCTACACGTATAACTCTATCCATCTGCCTTGCTTAATTAGAGTGTTTATGGACGAATCCCTTAATCTCATACATAATTCCTTAATCTCATACATAACACATGTACATGCATGGACCATCAACATTTATTTTATTAATGTTACTAGGTGTGTTAATATATGCATAGTTAACAAACACGTTTATATAAAATGGACCACGTTTTTATTAAACAATTATTCACCTAATATGTCATGTTTAAACTCAAATTCTATAGAACTGCATTGTGAAATACTGAAGACCTCTTGCTTTTCAAGTCGAACATGTGCAAAAGTGCCCAAACACTAAGCAAATGACAAAATTGAACATTATCCTTGAGGACCTAGACTCGTAGGCTTATCATATCTATATGATAGAAACTAGAGTATGCGCTTATAACCTTCACTTTTACAGCTTATTCAAACTTAGAATCAATAATTGTTTGAAATTAAAGAGAAAACCATATTTAATGATTTTATAACGTGACATGGAATTGTATACTAATACATGGTACTTTAAGTTTGGATTTTAGTTGCCATGTGTCCAAAAGTCAGGTTTTTGAGGTTAAATGCGTTTTTTTTTTTTTTTTACTATTTTCCTTCAGTCAACTTCTGTTATTTTCCCATATGCCTTGCACATGAGGGCAAAATGACCATTTCATTGTTTTAGTTAATTATTATAGTGGTACAACCTAAGGGACGAACGATGTATTTTATCCAAAAGTTATATCATCACTACCACCACCCTCTATTTATCTTTTTTTCCTGCTTCTCTTTCTAAAATTATGTTTCTCTCTCTAAAATTAACACCATCACTATTCTCAAATCTCATTCATCCACTCCACTAAAAAACATAAATTCAATCAAACAACAATCTTCATTCTTCATTTTCATACCAACACACAAGATTAAAACTCACAAAAAATTTTGTGATCGGTCCATAGATGCTATAAATACAAAATACCATAAGAAATTGCGATTTGAAATCCAAAACTGCTAATTACAAACAAAAATACGCAATAGTACAATACAATTACCAACAAATGTAAATGTTCAACTATGATTCACATTCCAAAATATAATTATTATTCCAAAATTCAAACGTGATAGCAATATATAACTAATTCATAAGGCATCATTAACAAGTGATTTTCTACTTTGCCACGGCTAACAAAAAAGTCACCCTACCTTGTCTTCTATCCTGTCATACATATACATGCAACCTGGTGCACGCTTGGAACCATGAACTTCAACGGAACACCTTTTGACGGGTTGCACCCTCTTAATTATCATATCTTCACCAGGTTTCTCTTCGCTCTGCTCCACTTTAATGCCACCAACTATGGGTAGGTTATTAAGTGTGGAGTGTACGACAAACTTGTCCTTTCGTTGCCCAAAGGGTGTCACTAGTTCCAATGGTTTCCCCAGTGAATGCATTTTCCCATTCGTTACAGATGTGGCATCACATAACTCCAGACGTAAAACATCTTGTGCTACTGGAGAAGTAGGGACAACCTCTTTAACATCTTCTTGCCCATCAATTAACTCCTCCCCGCGGTAAAACTTTGCGGTTATTTATTCAAGTGAACACCTTTTGACGGGTTGCACCCTCTTAATTATCATATCTTCATCAGGTTTCTCTTCGCTCTGCTCCACTTTAATGCCACCAACTATGGGTAGGTTATTAAGTGTGGAGTGTACGACAAACTTGTCCTTTCGTTGCCCAAAGGGTGTCACCAGTTCCAATGGTTTCCCCAGTGAATGCATTTTCCCATTCGTTACAGGTGTAGCATCAAATATGTAACAACCGTGGTTTTAGCAGGTCAGTTTGACTGATAGTCTTGACTCGGTTGACGTTTGTTTGGTGTGTTTTAGGTGTTTGAAGTGGTATAGGTGAGTTTTAGCACTAAATCCCTTTGTGTAAATGGTTTTATTGTGATTTGGAAAGTTTGGAATTTGGGAAAGTTCATTTTGATCACCTTTGTGGTGTAGAAATGACTTGTGTAGTTTTGGTGTTTTTGTGATTTTGCGTAACGAGTCTTCATTCAAGTATTTGAGCGTTAGCAAGTTAAGAGGAGTTTGTTTTTATGTGTTATGCTTATAAAAAAGGTGTGAAATTCTATTTTTGGAAACCTTATTTTTGAAAATGATATTTTTCCGGTTGGTCGTAAAAACTAAGGTTTATCGCGTAAGACGTTAGGATTAGCTACGGGTATTTATAAAATATTAAAAGTATGAGGTTTTGAGTGTAATAAATTAATTTAATAAAAAACATAATATATATATATATATATATATATATATATATATATATATATATATATATATATATATATATATATATATATGGATATAAAATTCGGCCTAGAGGAAAAGGGGGGGGGGGAAGAAACTCAATTGTAGCCCAATTACAACTCTAAGTTAGGTAATTATCCAATAAATAATTATAAATACAAAATCAAAGTTTCCAAACCTCTTTTCCTGTAAATTTGAGTCGATCATAAGGGCAAGAGAAGAGAAGAAAAATTAGGATTTATAGTTTTGAAGCTAAAATCAAGAATCAAGGTAAAATCCCTAAAACCCTATGTTTAATTAATTATTTATTGCGTTAATTCATGTAATATTAAGTATGATGGATCTAGGGTTTGTAAGTTTCTGTAAATTAATTAATTAAAACATGTTGGGATCAATTAATGATTGTATTATGATGATTCGTTAAGAGAATTGATTGTAAAACGCGTTAGTTTATGCGTTAGGGTTTGGACAGAAAAGTAGTGTTGTAAAGATTCGAATGTATTTAACAGATGGTGATGAGTTAGATCACGAAATTTAAGTCTAAATTGAAGTTTAATGAAAGAGCTTTCCAAAAAGTCCGGCCACGATAGATTTCAAGTTCGGGAAGTTTGCCTTTTGATTTTTCTTTGTTAAGGTGTCAAAGCTGTTAAACCGGGACAGAATTTGGGTAAAAGTTTGATAGTGAATTGTGGGTGAAAAAGTGTTATTAAGGTTAGCCCTTTTGGAAAAGTTGAGTTTAGGGTTATCTTATACTACCACGAAAAGGATTCGCGATAAAAACTTGTAGAAGTATTTTATTCTAATTAAAACTTTTTGGTGTGCGTTCAGATCCGAATTTGGATAGTTGACAAGTTTGATTTTCTTTTGAGTACTTGTGTATGTTATTGGTCTATGGCCTTCTGGCATTAGCTTTTATGCTTATGAGAGACCATGGTAAATTTTTGGTATGAGTTGTTGAGTTTAATTTGTTGTGATTTCATGTGGGCGAATGTACCCTAAAATTATGCGTTTTCTGATTTTAAAAGTGCAAGAGATTTAGTGAGTGTTAGGTTATGGTAATGGTTAGTATGGTGTCTAGGAGATCCATGGTGGGTCATATGAGTCTTAGACATCCATCATATGTGTATTACATGGGTTGTAGCTTTTAGCTTGACCATGTGTAATGTGGGTTTATCTTTGTGTGTTATAGATTGTGATTTGTTTTGTGGAAGCTGCAAGGTTTGAGGTGAGTTCATAGTCCCATATTTTTACTTTGTTTCAAACTTATGATGGGAATGATGCTTGTCTTAAATGTTTGAGTTACTGTGATTATGTGTGTGTCAAAGAGCTTGGACTTATAATGTTATCGTATGTATGCTATGTGTGATGATTTGCTTGTTTGGATATATATATGTGATTCGATTAGGAGGGTGCTTATCCTGTTTCTCGCGCATGCGACCTAATTGATGTCTATTGGGATCGGAGGACACAAGCCATCCAGATGTTGCCTTTGTGTGTGTGTGGTTATTCGAATTGGAGGATACGAGACGTCCAGATGTTGCCTTTGTGTGTAATTATTGATTTGCAAATACATGTAGCTTATATGATAACTATAAATTATTTGTCCAGCTATGTTTTTATAATCACAGTGAACTGGTTGCCTTGTGAGTGTATGTGTGTCTAAACCTATGAATCTCACCAACATTATGTTGACGTTTTAAGCATCATTTTCAGGTGAGCTTTCTAAGGATAAGATAGAAGGATGTGATTAGACGAGACCTTAGTTGCATTGGAAGTGGTTTATCATCTTTTGGACTTATGTATTGTTTCAGATTTTGTTTTGGTTATTTTGTTTTGGAGTATTGTTACAACACTTTGTGTTTGTACTTTGCTCTATTTTTGTGCATGTAGTTGTTCTCTATATAGACACCAGGTGTTGTGATGATATCCATGAAGTTACACCCTCGCGTTTCCACCCTGGCGAGGTGTGACAGATTGGTATCAGAGCCAGGTTATAGAGAAGTAGGTGGTTGAACCTAGATTATAACCTAGGAGTCCTTCATATAGTTGCATTTAGGATCTATGTGTAAGTATAGTATTTTATATGTATATTTTCCTATATTTATGAGATGTTTTATTGTGTTTCGGACATCTATTTTATCCCCTACACGTAGTACTGTATATATTGACATTATTATATTGTCTTCTGCACGTAAGATGCTTCGTTGGACTACCGTTGTCACTATCGGATACGAGGGGAGTGGTAGGATGAAGCAGACTAACCGCAGAATCCGAGTTCCCGATAACATGTATCCATGTTCGGACAAGGAGAAGACGTTTTTAGGAAACGTTGGTGGAGAAGAAGTGGAGAGGTTTGGAACCACGGTGACTTCTTGAGATGGAACCATTACCAAATACACTTGGTAGTGTCCTCACTTCACATAGGAAGGAGAGGTGGTTTAGTCTAAACCTCGTGATTTGTATGCACGTGTGAATCATACGGAATTGGAAGAAAGAAATAGAGATGGTTTTGCATGTTGTCGATTACCTCAATATATAGGATATAGGAATGAGTGGTTGAGTAAAGATGAAAGGGAGTTAGGATGGAATAATGTGGATTCGGATTTGGAGTCTACAACGAGTAGTAAGTTTAACCGATTTGAGTGGGGAGGCAAGTGCGAGAATGGAGTTTGAGCCATTGTGCGACGTCTTTTGTTTTGTGTTATGTTTTGGAATTCGTATATTATCTTTTGCCGTCTGGAGCCATGTTGGAGCGTGATTACTCTTGGATATTGGATCAACCTTATCCAAGTGATTTTGATTATAGAGTTTACGTGATTGTTGGAATTGTTCCATGCGAGATGATTGTTTGCGACGTCTTTTGTTTTTGTTTGTGTGATTGTTTGCATGATGTGTTGTCATAGGAGGGAGTACACTTGTGAAAGGGGGCATAGATAATTATGGTGGCCAACATAATTATGCATGTGTCACAACACAAGTGGACCTGCAAGTATGATAGAATGGATTGCATGGTGTATTAGGTGCTATGTGGTATATGTGCGTTATCATTTAGATGTGTGGTTTTGGAAGTAAGTATGCGTGTGGAATAGGCTTATAACTATGGTCGCAAACATAATTATAAGGGTATCACACACGTGGACTTGTGACCATTGTTGCATTGATTGATGTTTGTTGTTATATTTTGCGGTAGATGGTATGTGATATCATGTTGGTGATGACTGTATGGTTAGAGAAGTATTCTCTTAACCGTTTGGGCATTCGTTATATGTTGGGGTATGTAGGTGGTAAGATTCCATCCTACCTATCATATGTTGATACCTCAATTATCGGTGGGTACTTATGTTGTGGTATTTAAGTTGATTCGTTTGCTAGACACTCCATTTGTATACCTAATTCTTTGGTTGGCATTCCTATTCGTACCATGATGGTACAGATGCCATATTCTTTCTGTTTGACGTCGTGTTAGGTGTTGGGTAATCGAATTCATTTTTGTTGGATACTAGTTCGTTTCTTTGGTTATTCCATACATTCATTCCTCGGATGAATGTTATACTATTCTTCAAGTATTGTTGGTTCGTGACGAGTTGGTGTGGATATTTGATCCCTCATTTACACACACCAATTGAAATTTCGTGACATGTTTTGTGACCTGTTAGTATCGGTGTTTTTCTATGATTTTGGTTTGATCGTTGTACGAATGAGTTTGTAAGTTCATCGTTGGTTTGCAATGTATTTGCGTGAGTGTTCGCTGGTATGAGATTCGTTTGATGATTATTTTGATTATGTGATTTTTCTGTGTTTTTCGCATCCAATAAAGGGGTTGTGTTAAAGTCCTTATTGTATTTTAAAATTCGTTTTGGGAACTATTATTTTTATGGTGAAAATGAAGTGTGGAAAAAAATGGTTATGTTGATGTCTTACATAAAATGGTTTATATATATTTTATAAAAAAAATATAAGTTTAAGATATGTCTTGTGAAAAACAGTGCTCATTTGTTTTTGGGAAGGTCGAGTACGGGAATAAGAACTGTCTATGGTTCTCATTTACCAAACTTGTTATGTATTTGGTTCATCGAGTGTTTCTTTCGTTGAGGTACGCTTATGGATGTTTTATGGGTACATGTATTTTATATTTTCTTTGTATGGGTTTTCATGAACATTTCATCCGTGTCTACTTTTATTGGGGGAAAATTTCTCATCGTGTTTTTCTTGATTTGATTTTGATGTTCATTACTTCGATAGTCGGTAATTTGTACCCCTTTTGAGTTTGTTGATATACGTTTAAGTTCGACTGGTTTCATGGTTCGCGTCGTTTACTTAGGATAGATTGTCGTTTTGATTATCAATTTGTTCGTTGAAGAAGAAGAGGGTGTTTGCCAAGTTGTTCAAGTGAGAGGTGTAGCTTTAAGATGTAAATTCTTTAGGAATGTGGTCAACGATAGCGAGTGTTCGTGGACATTAGTAAGATAAAAGTTGTAGAATTCTCATAATCACAAACATGTATGGTTACTTGTGGTTTGGTTCGAATTAGAAGAGAAGAAGAGAAGAAGAATGTTTAGAGAGAGAAGTACAGAGTGAGAGTTCTAGAGAGAGAAAGTGAGAGAAAAATAAGTATTATGATTAGAAGCTCCAACCCTTTCCCTTGGGTGGGAAAGGGTATTTATAGTTTTACATAAAACGCTCTCCTACGAGCTGTGGATCGGGTGTACAGTGGGTAAAGACCCGTCCGTCCTCCACGGTGTTACTTAAACTAAACTACGTACTAACTAAATATTAATAAGACTACGAGCTATGTAATGCTAATCTATACTCGGGGTGACCGAGCCTTTCATGTGAATATTTATATTCCTAACAATCTCCCCCTAAGGGAGGTCACCCCGGATAATACAAATTGATTTCTAGCATTCTATTCTTCGAGTTGAATCTTCGTAGCTCGTAGTCAGTGATTCTTCATAGTCATTAATCTTTATGCTACCAGCAGTTGACCTTTGATGACTTGATTTATGTGTTGGATGATCCTTGACGTTTCTTCGAGTTTATCATCCATATGAATGTCTCCAAGTCATCTTTGTGCAGTATCATCTCTATGTGACGTAGACATCTTAGTATCGGGATGCTCACACTTTTCAAGATCATGATCTTCAGTATCAGAGTTGTCGAAGCATAGATGAAGCCCATTCAATGATCATGATTTCTTGATTAAGATGTCGAAGTGTGAGCATGGGGTGATGGATCAGCATCTTTTCAGCAATCTACTTCAACCGTCATAAATTCCTGCAAGCAAACAGTTAGCAACAAATCATCCGGTACTTATAGGTTTGGAATTAGAGATCGTCTATAGCATAGTGTAAAGACTCCTTCTAACCCTTACCAAGACCATTCCCAATCGGCAACCCCCAAGAGGATTTACAAGATCTACCTAAGTAGATCAACAATTGGGTGAGTCACTGGAGATCACTCCACGACTGTAGACCCTTTGTAACCGCCGTGACCACTAAGCTTAATTCACAAGAAATTACCGAAGCGACCTGCTTTCAGGGCTGTTTGATGTTGACCCTCGCAAGAATTTCCACTCAATCACTGGGAATTACTTACGTATGTTCCCTCATAAGTGTTCTTTGCAGATTGCTAAGATCTGCGTAGGACTCATAGTATTACACCTGGTGTCCTTAATGTTGAACAACTAGTGTAGAAGTAGCATGTGTTCCTAAGAGATCTTTTGATGCATCTCGTGGCTCTAGACTCGATAAGTGCATAATTTAGTTTTCCTATGCGGAGACTAGGGAGAGGTCTCCTGCTTCAATATCAACCATCTCTAAGAGATAAGTTGATAGATTACACCGGTTCCCCGTGAGAATGAAACAAGTCCTTTTAAGAGAACTTGAGTGGCTAGAAGGTTTAGTGCAGTGCGTCACTGGGTCCATGACGTCTTTTCTTCAATACCGGTGTTACCTTGGTAACTACCAATAGCATATGAATTGAACCCGGTTTCTGCTCTAAGGTTGAATAATTGGAGGGCTATTTCTTTTCACCCTTTCTCATTTCATTTCTTTTTAATTCTTCAACCCCTTCTTTCTCCATTCTTACATTTCTCCTTTTTTTCCATAATCATACCTACGGACTTTCGAATACTATCTATTGGGTATTGTCCATGGGTAGATCGCTCCGGCTCTTGCGGATCATAGGACGGTTTTCATAACCTTAGTCACCTTATAACTTCATGACTATCCTATGTTGCCAAACACCAAATCATTGAAAATTCTCTCAACGTGTTTATGATTAAGAAACACATTTTGTTAACGCGTTGAGAGTTTTATCATTTTCAAATGCTCCCCCTTAACATGTGCTCGTATGTTTTGATTCGAAAATTTGCACATGTCGGGAAGAGTTTGCACTTTTGAATTGATCCACCTTTAGTGAACATGAACGGGCATTCGAGACACGCTTACATCACTAGTTAGACTAGCTTGAAGTTATTACCCGGCCCGATCAAATCCACAAAAGGTTTCTCGAAACGGTACACTCTACTCAGACAAGTCATCTTCGAGACACGCTTACATCACTGGTTAAACCAGCTTGAAATTATTACCCGTCCAGGACTAGTCCTTTCGATTCATGACATTATATGTTCCGTCAATTCATTGGTTAAGCCTGAGATGCACTCACATGAGATGCTAAGTCCTTTTAGTCACCACAAACCATTTGCTCCCCCTCAATATGTGCATTGATGTACAAAAGATTTTAGCACATATGGGAGAGCATACAATTATGTCCAAAACATCACATGTTAATCAGATTTCATATTTAAATCACATTTTCTCCCCCGATCAAAAATTTCAAACCATTTGAGATTTGTGATCCCAAGTGATTTAAATACTTTTAAGATTTTGGGAGAAAAATGTGGTCAGATTTAAGAATGACTGATTATGAGATGATACATTTGCTCCCCCTCAATCCTTGAGGGAGCATGTTATGTGTCAGAAATGATGAGTTTTTAAATGATTTAGAGTTTAACGAGAAACTCATGAAAAATTCATACTCTGACACCTAACATTTGATATTACACTACTTTGGAATGCACAAGATAACAATTATGACACAAATGATATTGACCTTTTTGCTTCTATGAATGAGTCACTAGTCAACATCAATTATCCATCCACCAACAAAAACTTCCAAAAAAATTGTAGATCCCTGCTTGGCAGGACCAGAATAGTAATGCTTTGTTGAAGTGAAGGTGGTGGTGGTGATGAAATTGTTGTTGTTGTTGTTGTTGTTGCTGCCGATGTTGTTGTTGTGATGAATTCAGAACCAGTTAGTAGAGTGTGAACGTCTGATCATATGGTTAGAGCGGGAGCAGGCACATTCATATTGGACATGGAATCTGCATAAGAATATCAACATAGACATACATACATACAGATTCATTCTTCATTAACCGCTACCATGTAGCAGCATGCCTACTCATAATACCATATATATCATGATCAAACCACATTCAAGCAACTCATCAAGATGCTATCTAGTCGTTAAAAGGCAACTAGAAATCATAAACATTCATTGCAAGCCACTATTAGACATAAACAGCAATCACTAACATGGCAATTCACACATATTTCAACTTTCAACTCAGGAGCTTAGGAACTAGATATTAGCTAAGTAGCTACATACCTAAGCAAGTCTTGAAAACTTAAGCACATACTCAACAGTAGTTGAGCAATTATCAGCTAACAACATGCAATACACATTCAATCAGATCATACAAATGCCAGAGGAGAAAACATGAACATCAAACACACTGGTTATCTAACTTGTTTTAGATTTTGGGTTTAAAAGTATTTAGGGGATTATACGAGGATTCCAATGTGTCACAAATGAACTTAATAGTTACTTAAAGTAAGGAAATTATAAGCAAATTGCACATAATGCCCTAAACTTTCTAGCAACTAACACATTTGGCCAATAGAGATAAAGCTCAGTAAGTTCCTCTTCAACTAATTCCCCATTAACTACAAAACTTTTTTCTAACAATTATCAGATAACCAAGAAATCCATTTGATGATATAAAATTTGAAACCACTCTCCCCCTCAATCAATGACCCGTATTCTAGTGAAGGAGTTGTAGTCATTAGTTTGAGTGACAAATTTTTATGAACAATCCAAATCTGATAGAATATCAAACAACAAATTACCACCATGTGTCTCACAAATAATTTTCAGAAGAATCATAGAATGAAAATCATTTGCATACAAAGAAGATTTCTCTTCTTGTACAAGGAATGATGCACTGAAGCGTACATCAGATCGAGGGTGCATGAATATAAAGTAATTCACGCTCGGATGAACGGCACCCTTTGCTAGGAACAACCGTCTTTTTGGTGACGTGTTTTCCTCATTTTGAAAAATGGGTTGCTATCTGAAGTAATAACAAGCCATGATTTTAAGTCCGGGTTATAGCCTGAAATGACTGCAAGCCATAATTTTGAGAATGTTTTGAGAAACGACATGTTTTAGAAAAACATTATTTGAAAAAGAAAAACTCTTGCTCAAGCATTTGTATGATTCCGTGTTATTATTGAATGACATTTCTAGAAACGTACATAATATAGATTACACAAGAGACATGTCGCGAGAAGAATATTTTTGGATTTTTGTAATTTTTCAGATTTTTATAGGTTTTATATTTTTCTATTTTCTTTTTGTTTAAACTATGTACAGAGGATATGTGAAGCAAAACCCATTACTCCTCATTCTCTTCCTGAAGACGTATGAGTGATCTTGGCGTAAGACTCTTCAGTCCAAGGCGCTGGAGAATAAATTGAAACCGTTCTCTTAAGAGAGCCTTAGTGAAGAAATCTGCCACCTGAAGTTCTGTCCTCACGAAGTAAAGTTCCACTACCCTTTACTCAACATGTCCCACCACACCTTTGGAGATTCCGATTTCCAGGAGAGACTTTGATTGTGCATCAAACCATGTCCTAGGCGCCTGCTTTAGACCATAGAGAGCCCTTTACAGACGATAGACAAGGGTCAGAACGATCAAGATCTACAAATATTTCAGGTTCACTTAAATGAAGAACTTCATTCATCTCGCCATTTAGAAATGCAATTATCACATCCATTTGATAGACCGTCATGTTCTGACTTGCAGCATTGGCGAGAAACAGTCTGAGAGCTTCAATACGAACAACCAGAGCGAAATATTCCTCTAAATCAATGCTTTCTTGTATACGATATCCCTTAGCAACAAGCCTTGCCTTGTTTTCAGAAAAACATCATGCTCATCAAGTTTCACTTTGAAGATCCACTTAAGAGCAATAATCATTGCACAGTCTGGAGGTAGTACCAATTCCCATACTTCAAGTCGATCGAACTTGCGAACTTCTCCTTGCATCGCATTAACCCAGCCGTCTTCAGAGATAGCAGTCTTGACATCTTTGGGTTCGACTTTGGATAGTACGGAATTATACAATCACTACAAGGAAAAGGTGGTAAGTTGCCTTCGTGTGAACACAGGTTGAGAAGGATTCCCAATAACTTTCTCAATCGGATGATAATTGGTCCATTATCATAGATACTCATGTGGTTAAGGGTAGGGAACTGATGTATCCATGTTTAGATCTCCTGGAAAAAATGCCTTTAATGAAGATTCAGGAGCAAGTATGTTATCGAACGAAACCACATCAGGAGGAGCAAATGAATTCACTTCAAAAGAATTGTTGTCTGTAGTGCCTTGATGTACTGAAGGAGATTGAAGATTTGACGATGATGGTGAATGACTTGCAGATGGAGCATCTTGATCAATTCAAGTAGACACTGATGGACCATTTGAGTTTTACAGAACCGGAGCATCAGTAGCTGGTGGTGTCAGTGTATCATCAGTAGGTGTCTCAAAGTATTCATCAATCATTGGGTCAAACAAGATCTTCAAACACTCATTTGTGGTAGGTACATAAGGTATTGCAGGAGTAGGATGCTGTACAAGACCTGAACTGATTGGTTCAGGAGACAAAGGTTTAAACGCGGGTCCTGCACTGATGTGTACAGGAGCCGTATGCTCAGTCAGCTCAACGAATGTGACGTGAATGGTTTCCAAGATTTATTGGGTTTGATTGTTGTAGATTTGGTATCCTTTACCATCTGGAGCATAACCAACAAAGAATCCAATATCAGCTTTAGCTTTTAACTTTCCCAGATCTTGACTATCATCCGTAGGGTAGCATAAAGCACCAAACACATATAGATAGGAGAAAACCGGTTTCTTGACATGTATCAGCTCATATGGAGTTTTGTTGTGAGGAGTATGTATCAAGTATCAGTTTTGGGTGTAACAAGCTGTAGTAATTGCATCCGCCCATAGGAACATTGGTGCCTTAGAGAATATTAGCATGGTTCGTGCAACTTCTACAAGAGAACAGTTTCGTCTTTCAACAGCTCCATTCTACTGAGGAGTGCATGGAACACTTTTCTGGTGGGTGATGCTAATACTTTTGTAAAATTGACCAAGTTGTTTGTTGATAAACTCCGTTCCATTGTTTGTCTGGATGATTCTGATGGTTTTGTAGAGTCTTACTAGCAGCTGTTAGATGAGTTTTATGATAACTTCTAGAGTCACGTCCTTGGTTCTCAAAAACTTTACCCATGTAAACCGAGAGTATTCGTTGACAACAACGAGTACATATTACTTCCCATTAATACTCCACACACTCATTGGTCTGCCTTGGTCCAAGTGAAGGGTGTAAAGAGCTTCCATGTTGGTGTTGACAATTTTGGGTTTGTGAGTATGCTTCATTCTTTTGCCCAGTTGACAAGCCGAACGAAGATGTTCCTTATAGAACTTTAATCTGGGTAGACCTCATACAAGATCATTGCGAGCAAGATCATTGATGGTACCAAAGTTCAAGTGATTAAAACTTTTTTGCCATAGCCACGATTTGTTCTTTAAGGCCTTTGAGAGAAAGCAAATAGGAGAGGACCGCATCATGTCTTCGATAGAAAAGGTGTACAGATTTGTGCCATGACTGTCTTTAAGAAGATCAATACCATCCAATTCTCAGACGAAGCATGTGTGTTTTCTGAAGGCAACGTCAAGATCGGAATCAACATATTGACCAACAGAGAACAGACTATGCCCAAGTCCTTCCACGTAGTATACCCAAGAAATTAGCAGTCACCAAAAACATAATCTCCATAACCCATAATTACCCCAAAATGGTAGTTCCCGAATCTAACTGTCCCGATAAACTTATTCATGAAATTCTCGAGCCCTGAGCGATCCCCAATCATATGTTTTGCGCAGCCTGAGTCCAAATACCAAAGGACGAAATGTACGACCTGCATTTGCAAATAGACGAGAGCAGAAAATTTGGAGTGTCGGATCCCCAATTTGAGTTGGGTTCCAGTTGGTTAGTGCAAACAAGTTTTGGAGCCAGAAAGACCTTAGGTGCATTCATTTCAATGGTGGAAATTTCACTAGTAGATGCAATGGGCCTAGTTAAAGGACATTGGGTCTCCAAAGGGAAAGTTCTACCAGTTGGCTTCCATTCCTTAATAGGCACTACTTTAGAATTAGTTATCCTAGTTAAAGGGCACTGTTCTCCTAAAGTGAATTTCCTTCCAGTGGGCTTCCATTGATAACCAACATTGGCAAACAGTTTTCTTTTTGCTTTCCAAATTTGCTTAATTTGTTTAGCTCTCCAAACTTTCTTAACTGGGGGTTTGTTAAACGACTTTAGAAATTTCTCAACACATTTATCATGATTACTCGAGATTAAGCATTTATTACATGTTTTGCAAAGTGAATTAGGATTTGAATTATGGTTCCTTTTGTTCAACTCAGACTTATAGTTCCTCATGTGGTCTTCTACTTTCTTCTTAGGAACACTTTTAGCTGGTGAAGTCTTATCCTTCTTTATATTTCTCATTGGTTTTGACTTTCTAGCTTTAGTGTCACTATTAACTCCTATAGAAGGACTGATGGGAAACTTAGTCTTTTTCACTTCCAGTTGCTGAACATGTTTTGATGTGTTGGGATCTAAAGTTTCCAAAGATTCAACAAAGGTAACGTGCTTGTTTGTTGACTTAGAGGATGATGCAGATGACCTATCTTGCTTGCTATCAATCTTACGACATGTACCAATAGCATATTCTAAGAGTTCTTGAGATCTATTAGTGAGAAAGCAGGCACCTACAATAGCATCATCAAGTGGTTTTGCTATCCTATCCTCTTCAATGGTTTCACGAAGTAAGCCAAGGCACTCCTTAAGATGTTTAAGATAGTCACTATGAACTAACTTATTATTCCTAAGGGGAAGAGGAATATTCACAGCATCAATTGCGTACTTCTTACAAGCAGAAACCTTTTGAACAACATTATCACAAGTGATGATTGGCATTTTCCCTTTCACCTGAGTCTTTAGATTCTCAATTTCTTTAAGCAAAGAAGTTATCTTTTCATTGTTTTTATCACATGTGATCTTAATTGAATCATATAACTCTTTGCAATGCCGTTTAACTTTTGAATTTTCAGCTCAAAACCAATCATTTTCATGTTGCAATTTATTGATGGTATCTTGAAATTGAAATTCAGAGAATCTAAAGATTGTAGTTTTTGAGTGCCAATCACATCACTCTTGTTTGACTTCAATTGGTCAATTTGGACCCTCAATTTTAGAATCGTGTTAGTGTGAGCTTGAATTTTTTCATCACGTTTGGCTAATTCAAAATATGCATCAAATTCAGGAGCATCCGAAGATGTCTTGGTATTTGAGATTTTAATTCTTTCTTCTAAATGTTGACTGATGCGTGGGAATTGCACCAGGCTTTACCTCTCGAGGGATCTCGAGAAGCTTACAACCCCCACCAGGCAGTGTACCTGATCGTTGTAGTATAGTATAGTGACAAGTATCGGGGGATTGATCGTTCAACTCAGGAATAGTCTCGCTAGGATTAGAAAGCCTAAAAACTAGGTCTAGAGGTGAGGGATGATTCTTTTTGTATTTTTATATTTTATGAAAAGCAATTAAAAATCTCGGGTTTTTGGAAGAGTGGGCGGTATTAGTTGCTAGTCAACTAACCCAATAACTAAGATGCAATCAAAATAAAATAACAAAAATATAAATAAAGCTAATTAAATTAGTGGTGTGAACAATAAGTGGGAAAATTGTGTTTACTTAGATTTCATTACTCCCTAGATATCTTTTATAGGTTGATAGTTTGTTACAGTTGCGTGGATGTCGGGTTATATTCCTTAATACCAATCGTGGGGTGGCGTACGTACTTCCCCATCTCTATAAGCTCCTACTTCACTCCTATGTCGAGCCTGCAAGAAGCTCCTAACATGGGATCACTAGAATTCGCTCATGCATTAAATACAACCATAAAAACCTAGTACGCATTGGTTCATGTTTCTTAAGACGTTCAAGAAAGTTACACTATGGAAGTCTGCCAGTTTTCTTAAGCCTAACATCGAAATCATTCATCCATTACAACTATAAACAAGCAATCAACCTATAATCAACATCTAGGTTTCATTACATCTAAGCAAACACACAAGAGATCTAGCCTAGCATGTTAAAATCAAGACAAGTGTAAGATATATTCAAACAACACATAGACATATTGAATGAATTGAAAGGATACTTATCTTAATTGAACATGAGAGGTTTCAAGGGGTGAAAACCCTTGAAAATACTGTAAAAGTCGAGCTAAGGTTTATTTAACTCGTCCCTAAAATTGTCCTCTCTTTTGAATGAAAATTACAAAGAATATATATAGATTTCCTAAGGTGACGGCGTCAAGAAGAAACTTCTGACGCCGTCTACCCACCGCCCCAAATAAAATCGGATTGCCTAGATCCAGATCTGACGCCGTCATGTGTAATGTTGTTCTGGGCCGTCACCGCTTTTACTCTTGACGGCCATGCTTTGACGCCGTCATATTTCTACTGGACCGTCACCACTTTTGCTCTTGACGCCGTCATAAAAATGCTCTTGACGCCGTCAGGTACCGTTCCCAGCAAGGAAAATTAAGACTTTGCCGTTTTCTTCACTTTTATGCTCCAAAAACGTCCAAAATGCTTCCTTTTCCAGAATTCACTCTCAAAGTACCTAAAATCACAAAAGGGACGATTTAGGGCAATATTTGATCAAATAAATTCAATTCCGGGCTTAAATGACCCCCTAAAAGTGGTTCATTTTTCGCCTCATCATATACCCTTACACTTGAGATTTATTTGTCCTCAAGCAAATGCGCTTTTATTCTAATCAAAATACAAGTTAGGGGTCATTTAACACTAATATAAAAGTAATTACAACAAATAATCGTTCCACTAAAGACCAAAGACAAGCACGGAGGTCATACACTAGCACCTCACAAATAGTGTTTAGATACTCACATCTCTCGGGTGTAATAAAGTATATATCACAATATAGAAATGGAAAACATCTCTCACTACCTGTCATAGCAAAATAGATTACCATAGGCTTGGGAAAGGATGAAACCTCCACCACATGGCGTAAGTACCTAGGATAAACTATCAAAGAGGTCTTTTAAAGGGTTATAACGTTAGGTGTAGGGATATGAAATACACGGTTTTGTTGGATATAGGCAATCTTTACTGGTGGCGAGTTAATAATCTTGGTTAATTACATGTACAATATGGCGTTGCTAAGCCAAGACTAGACTCGACTTAAGCTAATAAATCAAAAATAACAAAAAAACATAAAATAAACATAGAATGAAATGGGATGGTAGTCCGTATGTTTTTTTTTTCTCTCTTCTTTTTCTATTTTTTTTTTCTTAATTTTTTTGATTTTTTTTTTTTTTTTTTTTTTTTAATTTTTTTTTTGCATACACTCTTACCCTACCATCCAAAATAATACATCATAGGGAATGAACATTCCCCTTACACTTGAATTTTTACATACATTACAATAAACTAATCTAATGAATGGAATTAAGATAATCAAAACACTTGGAGTACTTTTAATATTAACGCACATATGGGGGTAATAATATGATGTTCTTCCCCATTACTCCATAACATAAGTACTTTACCCATGAGTCCCAATCGTCCCAAAACAATATGTACAAGGATATGACTCGACTTAGCAGCCATGTAATCAATTAGATAATTAACTAAGGGTTTAACAAATAACAATAATGCACTAAAGATGAGTGCATACACGGAAGGCTAAGGCGATTTGGGTGTACATTTAAGTGGGGTGTAACAAATTCTTCCTTTAAGTAAGATGCTTAAAGTTAGAAACGAAAATATAGGCTCGGATGGGTGTACTAGGGGTTTCGTGTACTAAAAATGAGTACAACGCTAAGGTGTGGGAAAAATTAGTTGACTTTACTAGCCAAGAAATATGACTTAAATGGTCAAGTAATTATGATACAGGTTTAACACAAGGGTGATCCTAATGCCTCTTAACATGTAGTAAATCCTACTACACGAATGTAGTCTCACTAGCGGTCTCGGGATGCATCACTAACGCAAGTTCTATAATCTAAATGCTACCGGTACACTCATAAGCACTAATAGTAAATGCTTTTCCTATCAAATCTAATGGCGAACCTCACATATTTGGGTGGAAAATTTTTCTGAATGATACGGTTTTGTGCTAGTCATACGATCTCCTAACCATGAGACGCTTGCTTAGGCTAAACTTTCACTCCTAAATGTTGTAAAAAAAATTTAAATTTGGCGCTAAAATTACACTAACAATTATTTCTCATAGTTTTATTACACATCTACCATCAAACAAACAAACTCAAGTGAAAGTGTATCCTATAAGGTATCATCATTTACCCTCCCCTTACACTTAGGATGAACATTGTCCCCAATGTTTAATTAAAGATTGTAAAAGTACAACAGGTAAAAGAATGAAATCAAATACTCCCCTGATTCGCTCGGTATGGATAGTGTGGTGACAAGGTTAGATCTTCCTCCAAGAAAATGAACAATCAAAGCTTCCCTTCCAGAATATAAATCATCTTCTTGTCATACATAACCTGTTAAACCTGAGAAAACAAACAAGGCAACCTCGCGTAAAATCGGCGGCAATCTATATATACTAACAAATCCTAGAAAACAAAGTAAGATATAATGCTTGTGGAATGAATGTTTGCAGATTTCCAGGAGTTTATAAAACTAAAGATTTAACAAAAACTTTAAGACTCTGTTAGAAAAACAAAACTATCAAAATTTCCATAATTTTACACATGACGCCGTCAGGAATTTCTTTCTGACGCCGTCAGAAGTGACCTGCAGAAATCCTTACGTTAAGTTTTCGGAAAATTTCTGGAAAACTTATGTCCTACTTCCTGGAAAATCCTGCAAAACATCATTATGACTCGATACAAGCATTTGACTCTAACAAATACGAATATACATGTTCATTTAATATTGTGGAGAATCATGATCAATCTTGTTTCTTAAAAACATATTTGGGGTTTCCCCTTACACTTATCTTTTGCGAAATACCTTTGGATGAAGTTAAGATAAAGTCAAACGACAAAATTAAGTATTTCCACCATTTTATTTTTGAAACATGATCTACCAACAATAAAAATAAAGCATGCATACGGAAACAAATAACAATCAAACAAATAAAAATCACACAAAGCATGGGTTGCCTCCCAAGAAGCGCTTTTCTTTATTTACGAGTCTTGTAGCTAGACTCAAGGTCATGGGCTATTACGTGACCTCATAGTTGGTTTCACTCTCTAGGTCATCTCCTATATTAGTTTTGTATTTCGGACCTAGTTGCAAGCATTCTTTGTAGAAACCAAGTATCCTATTCATCACATACTCTACTCCTCTACGTCTATCCTCATCATTCCTATAGTAAACCGCTTGTTTGTGTTCCTTTTCTATGTTCGATAGGAGGCGGTATTGTTCAATCTTATAGGGCATTTGGTAGGCAATCTCATCATTCTCTTCCTTGAATCTAACTATTCCTCAACGAATGGTTTTCCGAACACTACTTTACTTAGGCAATCATCTATCACCGGACGAGTATCCTCCACTATCATAAAATCGGTCTCATAAGTGAAGTTTCCGAAAATCACATGCAATCCTTTCACTCTACCTACAAAATAACTTAGCAAGTTCTTGTTGGGCATCATCCTATAACCAAGTTTTTTCTTCATTACCCAATTATAATAAGTCCTAGTCATGATGTCTATAGGAGACCTAGGATCTATATAAGCTTTCCATACATGCATATGTCCAATGTTGCATGGTATGTTGATGTTAGAGGGATTACCTACTTTAATAAGAGGTGAGACAAGGATATATGGTGTCTCGGGATCATTGAATAAATCCTTGTGATATTCCCGTTCTTCCTTGGTGGGCAACTTATCAAAGTACTCTTCTACATTTTCTACTTCCTCTAACTTTTCTCCCTTATTAACCTCAACTTCCTTAATTTCATCCCTAGTCTCGGTTTCTACTCCACCTTCATCCTTGTCACTTTCTTCTATATCCTTATTGTTAATACAAATATCGCCTAAAAACGTTATTTATATTTTACGATCTTCGCTAAGTTTTGTTAATGACAAATGTAAACTTTAGTTTCTAAGTAAAACATAATCTTAGTTTTAAAGACTTGCATAGCCTAGACTTTTGCTACATTTTACATTTCATAAAACACAACACTTTTTATTTTCTAAAAATAGAATTGTCACATCATATTTATGGCAAGTTTTGTCATTATACATTTATGGAAAGAAATGTGTTTGACTTACTTAGATGTTGCTTGCAAGTTTAGTGTTTGACTTGATTTTATGTGATGTGACATTGTTTTGTTTGCAAGAGTAATGAGATGTGACTTTGTTTGGTTTGCAAGATTTATTGCAAAACGAACTGCAAGCCCGGCGGTACACTGGAGGTACACGGGCGGAACCCTTTTGAGGGGTCCGCCTGATCCGCCAGACCTGTATAGATTGTGTTTGTGTACATATCTTTGATCAAACGGAAAGTTTCAAAGCTAACTTAACAAGTTAAAAAGATTTTAATCGGTAAACTATTCAACCCCCTTCTAGTTTTCCACAATTGGCATTAAGAGCTACGTTACTCAAGCTTTTAAAATATATTGTGTTTTAAAACTTGAAACGATTCATGGATTTTGAAAATTACAAAGAAGGGCAATCTATGCAAAGACCACCACTCTTTGAAGCAAATGGTTTTATATATTGGAAAAACCGTTTTGAAACTTACGTGAAATCTAGAGATATAGATTTGTGGTATATAATCATTGATGGTGATAACGTAGTTACTAACATTAAAAATGATGATCAAAAGAAATTAATAGGTAAAAACAATGAAGCTAAAATGATGCTTTACAATGCTTTGCCTAAGAAAGAATATGAAAGAGTCTTTTTGTGTAAAACCGCCAAAGATATTTGGCAATCTTTAATTGTCACTCATCAAGGAAACTCACAAGTTAAAGATAACAAAATTGATCTTCTTGTTCAACAATATGAACAATTTGTTATTTCCGAAGATGAGATTATTGATAATGCTTTTGCTAGATTTAATACTATTATTACTTCACTTAAAGCACTTGACGAATCTTTTTGTAGTAAGAACTTTGTCAGGAAATTTCTTAGAGAACTCCATCCGAAGTAGAGAGCAAAAGTGACGGCAATTGAAGAATCCAAAGATCTTTCAAGCATGTCACTTGATGAGCTAATTGGAAACCTCAAAGTTCACGAAATGGTAATGGAAAAAGATTCGGAACTAGTTAGAGGCAAGAAAGAAAAAGTTAAGTCCATTGCCTTGAAAGCTAGAGTCCAATCAAGTGATGATGAAGAATCTACTTCGGATAGTGACGATGAGGAATATGCTATGGCCGTTAGAGACTTCAAGAAGTTCTTTCGTAGAAGAGGAAAGTTTGTAAGGCAACCTAAAGATGACAAGAAAACTTTCCGAAAAGATCGTGATGATAGGAAAGGAAAGGTTGAAAGAAAATGCTATAGGTGTGGAGACACAAGTCATCTTGTAGGAGAATGTCCAAAACCACCCAAGAGCAAACATCAACAAGCTTTTGTGGGTGGTGCTTGGAGTGACTATGAAGGAGATGACGATGAGTCAAAGAATGACGATATTGCTCTCATGGCTCACAACTCAAATGAGGTGTGCCTCAAAGTTTGTTTGGAACCGGATGAATGGATTAAAGATAGCGGTTGTTCAAGGCACATGACGGGTAACAAAAGCCTCTTCACTTCTTATCACAAATGTGACGGAGGTAATGTTACGTTTGGTAGTAATGCTAAGAGCAAAATCATCGGAAAAGGTACAATCTCTCATGACTCCCTTTTTATAGATGATGTAGCTCATGTTGATAACTTAGGTTTTAATCTCCTTAGTATTAGTCAACTTTGTCGTAATAAGTATAATGTTCTTTTTAGTGAAAACGGAAGCAAAATACTTAAAGATGGTATAACCATAGCCAAAGGTGTCCTTAAGAACAACGTATATGTCATGAAGATAGATCCAACATCTAGAGACAAACTTTGTCTTACCTCATTAGATGAATCTTCAACTTTATGGCATAGACGTTTATGACACGCTAACATGAGACTAATCCAAAACCTCTCCTCCAAATACTTAGTTCGAAACCTACCTAAGTTGAAATATGACCAACACTTTTGTCATGCTTGCAAAGTCGGTAAACAAGTCCATAATAGCCATAAGGCTAAAAACTTGGTTTCTACATCTAGGTGTCTAGAACTTTTGCATATGGATTTATTTGGTCCATCTGCTATACAAAGTTATGGAGGTAACTTCTACACTTTGGTCATAGTTGATGATTACTCAAGATATACTTGGACAAAATTTTTGAAAAGTAAAAATGAAGCTTTTGATAAATTTGAAATTCTAAGTAAGAAAATTCAAAATCAAGTAGGGTCTAATATTGTGTCTATTAGAACGGATCACGGTCGTGAATTTGATAATGAATTTCAATTTGGTAACTTTTGTGATAATAATGGAATAACTCATAACTTTTTGGCTCCACGTACTCCTCAATCAAATGGTGTAGTAGAACGTAAAAACCGGACATTGCAAGAGATGAGTAGAACAATGCTTAATGAACAAAACATTCCACAAAAGTTTTGGTGTAATGCCGTTGACACATCAACATACATTTTAAATAGAGTCTTAATTAGACCATTTTTTAATAAAACTCCTTATGAACTATATAAAGGTAAAAAGCCTACATTAGGATACTTTAAAGTGTTTGGGAGTAAATGTTTCATTCTTAACACCAAGGATTATCTCACCAAATTTGACCCAAAGTCTTATGAAGGTATATTTCTTGGATATTCACAAAATAGTAAAGCATACATTGTTTTGAACAAAGAAACCTTAAGAGTCGAGGAATCGTTGAACGTAACATTTGACGAGAGTCCACCTCCCTCTAAGACATCACCTTTGGTAGATATGACTTAGTTGAAAGCCAAGCAATAGAAAATCAAGAAATTTTAAGTGATGACAAAGAAGATGAACTATTTAACAAAGAACTTGTCAATGCCAAAGAATCTAAAAGTCATCCATTAGATGGTGTCATTGGCAACATTAACGAAAGAACACTAAGGTCAAAAGTTCAAAATGAAAGCAACTACTTTTGTTTCGTGTCAACCATTGAACCTAAAAATATTAATGAAGCCATTAAAGATGAGTCTTGGGTAATTGCAATGCAAGAAGAGTTAAACCAATTTGTTAGGAATGATGTATGGACATTAGTTCCTCAACCAAAGAGTCAAACTATAATTGGAACAAAATGGGTATTTCGTAATAAAATGGATGAAAATGGAATTGTGTCTAGAAACAAAGCTAGGCTAGTTGCACAAGGATATAACCAACAAGAAGGCATTGACTACGATGAAACTTTTGCTCCGGTTGCTAGGCTCGAGTCAATTAGAATCTTACTTGCATATGCATGTGCACACAATTTTAAACTCTTTCAAATGGATGTCAAAAGTGCATTTCTAAACGGAGTCATTAATGAAGAAGTGTATCTTGCTCAACCACCGGGCTTCATCGATTTTGAAAAACAAAATCATGTTTACAAACTTAAAAAGGCTCTTTACGGACATAAGCAAGCTCCAAAAGCATGGTATGATCGACTTAAAACATTCACATATTATCATAGTCCAAATATATGTTGATGACATTATATTCGGATCAACTTGTCAAGAATTATGTGTGGATTTCTCAAAAATCATGCATGACGAGTTTGAAATGAGTATGATGGGAGAACTCAACTTTTTCCTAGGACTCCAAATCAAACAACTAAAAGATGGTATCTTCTTTAACCAATCTAAATTTATTAAGGACATGCTTAAGAAATTTGGACTAGAAGATTCGAAACCTATCAAAACTCCCATGTCCACGGAAACTAAACTCACCAAGGATGAGGAAAGTGAATCCTTAGATAGCACTAAATATAGAGGTATGATTGGTAGTCTACTTTACCTAACGGCTAGTAGACCCGACATTATGTTTAGTGTTTGTCTATGTGCTCGTTTTCAAGAAGATCCTAAAACTACCCATCTCGAAGCCGTTAAAAGGATTTTTAGGTATATTAAGGGTACTACACATTTAGGTTTATGGTATCCCAAAGGAACGTGAATAGACACCATAGTGTATGCCGACTCGGATCATGCCGGTGACTATGTCGATAGAAAAAGTACAAGTGGTATTTGTACTTTTGTTGGACATTGTCTCACCTCATGGTTCTCTAAGAAGCAAACGGCTCTTGCTATCTCAACAACGGAGGCCGAGTACGTTTCGGCCGGAAAGGCATGTCAACAAGCTCTTTGGATGAAGCAAGCTCTTGTCGACTACGGAATTCAACTCAACGACATCACAATTCTTTGTGACAACAAAGGTGCCATTGATCTTAGCAAAAACCCGGTTCAACATGCTCGTACCAAACATATAGAAATCCGTCATCATTTCCTTCGTGACAACGTTCAAAAAGGAAATATCTCAATTGAGAAAATTTCTTCCGAAGACAACATAGCCGACATTCTCACAAAACCCCTTAAACGTGAACCTTTTAACCTTCTTAGGCTAGGCTTAGGACTCATGGAACCTACATTATAGTTCTGGACATTAGACAAAAATCACAAAAATCAAAACAAATCCATAACTATTTTTCTCAGCAGGGTCGGCGGAACCCATTTCAGGGGTCCGCCGTATCCACCGACCTGCAGAATCAAAATCTTTGTTTATATTAAACCAAACACCCATTATCTCATACCACCACTTCGAAACTGCTACTATTCACTTTACCATCCATCCATACCTACGAATTCTTGGTCTTCCATCCATTTACATTGCAACTCAATCATCATTGTAAGTATTCTAAACATGATTACAATCCTGATCTGAGTCTAGGAATTCTATTTCTTGCACAAAAACAAAAACTTGGGGTTATGCATTAACTTGAAAAACTCATGCATAAGATTAGGTGTTTAACAAAACTAATCATGTATCCCATAGTTAGGAATTGCATCCTTAATTAGTATAAACATGTTTACTAAAACACCCCATGTCAAATCCTTCCAAAAATTTCTCACAAGTAGGACAAATATTTTTTCGTCTCACATTGAGAATACAAAATCAAAACGTTATGTTTAAAACATCACTTGCATAATGTCTCTTGAATGCTAAAGGGAATACATAACCATTATGTATTTTCGGGTACATTCAAACGAAGCTACATTGAACTAGGAGCGTTTGGGTTATCTTTTTTTTTATAACAAAACTTGCATAAAACGATTTTGAAGCATCAAAATGAGTCAAGATAACCGCACCTCCACATAGTTATCATATAGGCACACACTAGAACATCCACATTATAATAAGTAGTTTACTTAAACTAAAATGTGAAATTTTGTTGTTCTAGGAATCATCATGCCTCCTCTAACCCACTACGACCACAAGGACACCATTAAGTACCTACTAAAACACCACAAAACCAAAGGCCTTACCCCAAACCAAGTCAACGTTTTCAAAGCCCTAGAAAAACACTATGTCCATGAGGGTAGAACCATTGACCCATCTTTCTTAGAAGGCACAAACCTTTATGCCGAATTTGCCACAATCAACTTTGAGTGTCTTTTGAATATCGACGAGCCTATTTGTCCTAGGTTCATTCTAGAGTTCTATGCATCCTCCGTACGCTCCACGGATGATTATGGTCATATGTCTATCAACTTTAGGGTTAGCGGTCATCAATACTCCTTCACTCTTGAGGAGTTTGCTCAAATTCTAGGTGTCCCAAACCGTGGTACTTGCCTCTATTCCGACTTGCACTCCCTCTCAACTCTTGACAACCTCCAAGACCGTATCCACCCTTATGACACACCCCTTGTCTCAAAAGATGTACTCAGTGACCACCTTTTGTTAGGACCACCAACACTAGGAGAACCCGTTCGGGAAATGAGGTCGATAAGGACCCATATGGAATGGAAATGAATGAACTTAAGCCCCAATTCAAGAAATGGGAGGAAGTCCTTAGAGCCAATGTCATTAGCACAATAGGGAACCGTGACCGTATCAACCTTTGCCTTTGATACATGCTCTAGTCCTTGTCCGTTAGGCAACCCTTCAACCTTGCCTACTACATGGCCAAGAGAATGGCTGACATTCCCGTGCATGGCATAACGGCTATGCCATATGGAATGCTCTTAACCCGTCTCTTTAGGTTCATCACACCCATTCCACCAACTCCAAATGGTCTTCGTCTTGACTACACTCTCATTCCACACACCTTTGTTCCACTTAGTGATAAGAGAGTGTACAAAGCCCAAGGAAAACGTCCGCATCCTCCTACCTCGTCATCATCTTACTCAATGAGTGAAGATGACAATTTTCCAAACTCTAGGTTCCCACCTCTCGAATACCTATCCCAACTTCTGGATATTCTAAATGAGTCGGCGGAGTTCAAGCAAACAAAAGGGATGCTCAAGAATCTTGGAAGATTCCTTGGAAAGCTCAAGAACAAGATTGACCATCAATGAGTGCGGGTGTGTAGGAGTGTTTGGCATTAGGTGGTATTTGAACAAATTTGGTCGTTTAAACAATATTTGTGATGTATTTGTGTATTAGTACAATGTTTGATACAATTTGGAACATATAGTATCTAACTTTGATGCAGGTAGACAACTCTTGGCAAGTTGTCAAATTTTCAAGTTTATGATATTTTCATTAAGTATAGTGAAATTCTCGACCTCAAGGTCAAAGTCCTATGAAATGTGTGTTTACGTGTCTATTTTTTACATTGCCCAACCAGAAATGCCTTATCTTTTTGATTTTAGGAGTTTTCGAAAATTTTGAAAAACGTCTCGCGGGTCAAAAACGCGGACTGCCATTTTCTGAAGCTCTGGCGGATCTGGCGGTACCCAAAATTGGGTTCCGCCAGTGCAATTTCTGGGAATTCCAGAATTGGCCCAACCGACCAGGCGGCACCCTCAAATGGGTTCCGCCTGTGTATTCTGAGGGTGTCGCCAGCAACCTGCAGAATTTTTGTTTTCATTTTCACAATTCAACATCCAAACACCAAAATCCAATCCTTTTAGATAGAAACCCATTTCCTGCAATATGTTTAAGCATAATAGGGTACTCCTTCTTCCATATACTTAACCAAAACCAATTCCCGCCAAAATTTAAAATTTGCCATAACAACCTCAAGGACCCCTCACACATAAAGGAAGGAACCCTTTTAAGGGATCCTTGAAATCCCTGAGATTTATACTACCGCAAATCCACCAAAACCACTAAGCATTTAGTGCCAAACTTGTCTTCACACTTCACCATTTTCATTGGATTGACTTCAATGATATGACAACCCACAATTAGTTTTCCAAATCATTAGAAACCTCCATTTTTGTATGGACTAACATCAAATCCAAACACTCCTTTCCATAATCCTTCAACACTATAAATTAAGCCATCCTAAACACCATCAAATCACATCTTCTTCACTACAATTTCTGAAACTTCTAAACCATTTTTCACCATGACTAAGTCAACAATCACGACCCATCCGGAAAACCGCCCGGATTAGTGTTAAACCACTATGGTCTAATCAACCCATCAACCTAAGCTCCTCATCCTCGGATGAATTCACATCACCTATCAAAAATGAACACTTTTTGAACCTTGCATCTCCATCACCATCACCCAATGAACCAAATGAGCTCACTCCACCACCAACTAAATCACCTATTGACCCAACTCCACCAAGTGCTCCAACTCAACTATCCAAAACTTCATCACCATCACCATTACCCAAAATTGAACCAATGGAGCTATTTGGGTCTCCTCCCACATCACCACACCCTTTTGTCCAAGATCTAAATGATCTTCCACCAAGAGCTACACAACCACCACCGTTTGGACATAAATCACCAAGGTCAATTCTTGACCAAAATGAGCTTTTTAACCACACTCAACCACCACAACAAGTGTACCATCAACCAAAACCATTGTTGTTTCACCCCATCTACCATGACATCCATGGTCCTCTATATGGAGAACCAAACTTTGAAAACCATGATCACCCAACTCCACCACACTCTCAAGCTCAAACCTTTGAGACTTTCTTTCCCTCTTATGAGGATATACAAAACATGGTTGAAAACCACCTCCATCAAGCAATGGAATTTCAAACCACCTTGCTTGACTCAATACCAAACCCATCATCCACCCAAGAACCAAAAACCAACCAACCCTCAAACCAAGAAACCAAAACCAACCCATTTTCACCCAATCATCCCCATGTTTGCTCAAATTGTGAGCAAATGGGTACAAGCATCAAAACGTTGCTTCACCAACTCCAAGATGAAACCCGGTTTGCATTCCAACATGTCATAGAACGTTTGGATGCTCTTTCCCACCCAAACAGATCCTAGACAACCATTTGGAGGCTGTTTGCCCCAATTTAGGAAACTAGGCTTTTATTTTTCTTTCTTGGTTAATTATTAAGTTTTTAGAAGTAGAAGAATATTACCCATTTCATGTCCTTTGACTTTTCTAAGTCAAAATTTTACTTGAAATGCTATTTCTTTCTACTTACTTTCATGCATTGTTGGTTGATCATTTTTATTGTGGTTGCAATGTGTGTGGTAACTACAAACTTGGCTATATATATATATATATATATATATATATATATATATATATATATATATATATATATATATATATATATATATATATATATATATATATATATATCGCCAACTAACCATTTTTTTTTTGTAGGATCCAAAATCCATGTTTCCCGCCTTGGCACTCCTTTTAGGGGGAGTAACAAGCAAGGGGGAGCAAGTGCATTTTTCCGCTTCGCTACTCTACTTTTTGTTTCGACAAAAAAGGGGAGAAATATATTAACCTTCAAAACTTAATATGATTTTCATCACTTAAGTAAAACAAGTTTAATATAGTTTTTTTTAGTCTTAAAAACCAAGATTTTGTGAGTTACTTAAAAACAAAGTTTATGTTTTGTCATCAACAAAAAGGGGGAGATTGTTAATACAAATATCACCTAAAAACGTTATTTATATTTTACGATCTTCGCTAAGTTTTGTTAATGACAAATGTAAACTTTAGTTTCTAAGTAAAACATATTCTTAGTTTTAAAGACTTGCATAAACTAGACTTTTGCTACATTTTACATTTCATAAAACACAACACTTTTTATTTTCTAAAAATAGAATTGTCACATCACATTTATGGCAAGTTTTGTCATTATACATTTATGGAAAGAAATGTGTTTGACTTACTTAGATGTTGCTTGCAAGTTTAGTGTTTGACTTGATTTTATGTGATGTGACATTGTTTGGTTTGCAAGAGTAATGAGATGTGACTTTGTTTGGTTTGCAAGATTTATTACAAAACCAACTGCAAGCCCGGCGGTACCCTGGAGGTACATGGGCGGAACCCTTTTGAGGGGTCCGCCTGATCCGCCAGACCTGCAGAAGGTTTGGCTATAAATATTGAGCCACAAGTTGAATTTTGGCTCATCACTTGACATTATATTTTACACACACATTCATTCTCTCATCTAACCTCTTAACATTTCATATGTGAAGTTTCTTTTTGTAGCAAAGAGATTCACGAGCTTACTAAAATTGACAAGTATTCAACACAACATTGCAAGACTTGTTAGCTTAGCATTGTGTAGACTTGTGTAGTTTACACTTCATTTGATTGTGTATTTTCAATAGTGATCGGTTAGTATTTTAGTCCTCAAAATACAAAGTGTATAGGGAGTAGTTGTACCCTTGTAAAGAACTAACGGGAGTGGTTGTACCCTTGGTAAAGAACTCGACATCTAGCTTTGTGTCGGTAAAAGTATAAGCGACGTGTTAGGTTTTCTCTGCCGGTGAAAGGAGCTTGTTGACTAGTGAAAGTAACTCTTGAGTTGGATACTCGGGGCGTGGACGTAGGGCAAGGAAAAAGAGTCCTTGTAGCCAAACCACGATAAATACTCGTGTTGTGGTTTGATCGTTTCTTTCATTTACTTGCATGTTATATATTGTGTTTGTGTACATATCTTTGATCACATGGAAAGTTTCAAAGCTAACTTAACAAGTTAAAAATATTTTAATCGGTAAACTATTCAACCCCCTTCTAGTTTTCCACACTTATCTATTGGCTTAATGGTGACAACATTGACAAAGTGGACGTGTTTGGATGACGAGGGGTCCTTAATTTGGATTCCGCTATTGGCGTCCCTAGTGTCCTTCCTAGGTGTAGTTAACGCTTGGTTGTTGAGGGCTTTCAATAAGTTGTTAATCTTATTGGTCATCTCCGTTTGTTGTTGGTTGAATTCGGTTTCAAACTTAGCTATGCGAGCTTCTAGAGATGCCATAAACTTGGACATCAATCCTTCAAGATTGTTGTTACTACCATAGTTATTAGAAGGATTGTTGTTGAAAGTACGGTTGGAGGGTGGACTGTTTGGTTGGTAACGATTAGGCGGATTGGAAGAATTGTTTTGGTTTTGTTTCTCCTTAAGGTTCGAGTGATTTTTCCAAGAAGGGTTGTAGGAATCTGATTGAGGCAAAAGCAGTCAACTAAAGTCAACCATGGATGTGGTCAATATAGTCAAACTTCTTAGGCTCAATGCTCCGCGGAATATAGTGGTTTCCCCGGGTCGTTATGTCCCGACGAGGTGTGATGGTTAACAAACGGATTTGTGATCGGGTGAATTTGGACAGAAATGGTTTGAGAGTGATTATGCTAAGGAATCTACAAATAGATAGCTTAAATAAGCTATATGAACAAGACTGGAAAGTTTGAAATACCAGAAACGTTTAAAATCTAAAAACGCGTATGTTCACGTTTTAAATAACGTAAACGTACAAAATAAATAGTGAAAACTGAAATCTGAAAACCCACAGGGGTTGAAAATGACTTTTTTTACAAATTAAAAGATAAAAGAAAATTTTTAGAAAATTAAAATGAATTTTTACACTATTTAATTATTTAATATTAATTAAATACTATTTAATACTTATTATTAATATTTAAAATACTTAAATACAATATAATATTAATTTAATACAAGAAAAATAAAAATAAAATTTCTAAAATTATAAAATAACTAAAAATAAGTTTTAAAAATAAAAATATGTATTTTTGTCTTTTTGTGGTTTTTCTATTAATTAATTACTAATTATATATTAATTACCTAATTAAACTATTTTAAATTAAAAAAAAATATCAAATGAACAGTAAAAATTCTAGAAAAAATCCTAAAATTATATTATATTATATTAAAGCTAGAAAAAATATAAAAACTAGGTCTTACTTAATAAAAACTAATTATACTATTTAAAACTTATTTATTAATTAATTACTAAAAAACTAATATTAAATTAAATAAATACCAAATGATAATATAAAAATCTGATAAAATTAATATAAATACTTCAATATGAAAGGAAATTAATAAAAATATAAAAATGCTAAGTTCTTAATAAAAATCTAAAAATGAAAATGAAAATTTAAATTATATTAAATAAAAACTATCACTTATAATTAAATTAGTTTTTCTTGATTTTTCTTTTTGAAAACTATTTTATTCCTAAAAACAACTAACTTTTGTGAAAACAACTTTTTTATAAACTGAAAATAAGCACTGTGGAAAGCAATAAGCCAAACAGTTGACTTATGTTGACCAAAGAGGAAAATAAGCTCAAATGAGCTTAAGTGGAACCCACTATGGGTGATTCTGGTATAACTGAGTATGTTGGACATGTTTAAGCTAAAATATGCCAAATAAGCTCACAAGATAAGCTAATAAGCAAGATTAAGCAATTCCAAAAACCAAAAGCAACACAGAATTGGGACAAACAAAAGGGCCTAATTCAGGTGGGGTCCACAAGGCCTAAGGTCAAACCTATGGTCAATAATTGAATTATACCAGGAGGGGGGTTCAAAGGACCAAGGATGGGGGGCTGTGGACCACTGTGGTGGCCAGAAAACAACCACCAAATGTGGTGGTGGTGATGGTGGGACTGCTGTGCAGGGGAGCAGACAGCCCTGCAGCCCACTTTGATGGGTTGTGGGGCCCACACAAAAAATCACAAAAATGAAACCAATGTGGGACTCCGAAGATGAGGTGGGGGGCTGCAAGTTGCGAAATTTTTAAGGTCTGAATCCTACTCCTAAATTCTATAAAATTCTTGGAGTTTTGGAAAAAAAATTGAGATATGCAATTTGACTTTTGTAAAAAACTTAAGAACTTTGACTTTTTTGAATTTCTGATGGAACCTACAAGCTAATTAAGTTGTATTAAGCTACCATTAACCTAAATTAAGTCATGAAATACATTTATGCAATGAAATGGGGGTTTGTGGGTTCTAAATCATCAACAGTGGGCTGTTAAGAAGGATTCTAAATGATTTTGACTATTGGAGCTTACTACCACCTAAAATTGGTTCACCTTATCTGTTTTGGCACTAAGCAAGATGTTAACACAAGTTTGGTTCAATGAACACCCCTCCCACACAGCCAAACAGACAAAACCAAACACCCCTTTAAGAATGTAAAATTGAGACTTTTCAAGTTAAAGACTGTTTCAATGCATACAACTGATTCATATGGATATTTAATGAGATAAGAAGCCATTTTAAGCATATAAACACCAATAATACCCACTAATACTCACTAATCCATTTGATGCTATTTTGGTAGTGTAATTATGAAACTGAGCAACTTTGAGAATCAAAGAACAAAAGCTATCCACAATACAATTTCTAGGAACAACTAAGCCCCATAAACTCACAAACAACAAATAAACAAGGTTTAAGTAATGATACAGTAGCATTGAAAGAAATTGAAAATAGAACTCACAAAAGGATCCAGGCTCAAAACTGATAAACCAGGGACTCAAACCTATCCTAAAGCTTCCAAATAAGCTTCTAACCCAAGGAATTCCTTTATACACCTTTCTCCAATTCTTCAATCTTCCTTACTTATGATTTTTATTTTCTCACCATTTTTCTTCTATTTTTTTGGTATTTTTGAGTTTTTTTGCACAACACTTAATTAAACTGCTCAGGAAGCTTATAAAAGCTCATAAAGAACTCATATAAGCTCATATGAACAATAAATAACAACTTTTAATAGCATATGAATAAAATGAGATTTTTAATAGAAAATAGCAATAAACTAAATTAACACTGAGAACTTGAAATTTATAATTGAAAAAGGTTTAGATTACACTGAAGTAAAGATTACAACTTACATAAACCAAAAATTACAATTAAAGATGGAATTATAATAAAAACGACCTAATTTATTTTAGACTAAGACTAGTACTACTCTACTGCCATCTCATTCTCCCTTTCTTGACTTTTATAGCTCTTGGATATATCCTCAGCTTTTCCCACTTGTTTGTGACCCTTGGATTGCTTTAATTTGATCATGGCCGTTTAAACTCCTTTTGGCGGGAAATGGGGGAAGTGGCAGGTAATGGGTTGCTTGGAGAAATTTGTGGTCATTAAATGGGCTTGGAGGTATTAGTGAGGTGGAGGGGACAAGAAATGGTGAGGGTGAGTTGGAGTGATGGGGGAGGTGGAGTGTGCAGGGGTGAGTAGCAGCAAGTGGGGAAGGAAGGTGGAGGTTGGTTTGACCTGTTGACCGAGGGAGTATAATAACGGGGTGGGGTTTTTTTTTATTTAAAAAGGGATTGGGATTGTTTGGTGGGCTTGGGGGATAAAGGGATGGGGTTTGTTTGGTTTGTATTTTGGGTTTGGTTTTGGGTAAAATAAAAACAAGGGTCCGTTTGGTGTTATAATAAAAACAAGGACCATTTTTGAAATTTTACCAAACATAGGGACTGAAAATGTAATTCCCCAAAAGTATTACCAAGGACCAATGTTTCCAAGTTTAATTATACCAAAACCCATTTTTGCAATTTTTTAATTTTCAAAATTCCCAGGGACTATTTCTGCAAATTTCCAAACTCCAGGGACTAAACATGTAATTTTCTCAAAATTTTCATCCAGGTATTAAAAGTGACACATGTGAATTCCCAAGGACCAAAAAATGATTTTTCTTCCAAAAATATCCCACCAGGGACCAAATCTGCCAAAGTTTGAAAGTGCAGGGACTAAACTTGTAAATTTCCAAAACTTTTGAGATTTTTCACTAAAGTACTAAATATGACAACTTATGATTTCAAAAGGACCTTTGGTGACTTTTCTTTTCAAATAAGTGCTCAGGGACTATTTTTGCCAATTTTTGAAAGTTGGGGGACTGAAACTGCCAATTTTGCAAACTTTATACGTTTTTCATCTGTTTTTACTCATTTTGCATATAAAACACAATTTTGAAATATTTTCAGTATTTTGATGCATTTCTGAGTGTTTTCGTATGTTTTGCAGTTCAGATTTAACCAAAAATGATGAGTGTTTGAGCACTCATCAATCCCCCACACTAAAATATTGCTAGTCCCTAGCAATAACTGTTTTCAAAATTTAATGGATTTTAAACTCTTTACCAAAAGCCATCACTTCTGGAGTAGCCAGATGTATCGATTCAAGTAAGAACTATGGTCCACCTGATAACCATGTGATTTTGAGCAAACCACCAGCTGTCAATGGATTTGATTAGTCTTTACCAAAAGCCGTTTGCTTCTGGACTAGCCAACTCTTGATGGACAAAGTCAACATCTTGATGAGTTGATTACCAATTATGGTTTTTCCACTGCCTTTACCCCAAGCCATAATCTTGCGGGCTAGCCAACTCATTCGCTTTTTAGGATATGGCGAGTTGAGGTACCATACAATTTTTGGCAAATTGCAAGCCATAAACGGATTTGATATATCTTTACCAAGAGTCGTTTGCTCCTGGATTAGCCAATCCTTTTGTCGTTTAGACATGGCGGACTGATAACCACAAAAATTTTGAAGCACAAGTGAAATTTTTTTAAATTTTTTGAGATTTTGGCTAAAACGGGGGTACTAGATAGTAAAATGCGATAAAATTCGCTAGAATACCGCCCCCACACTTAGAATGAATATTGTCCTCAATATTCAAAGTCCCGGCTGTTATGCCGACTCTTTGAACGTAAAAGGGCAACATTACAAGGTAAATGTGGAAAACACCATTTTGTTTTTCACTTTCTTTGTAACCATAGTAGGGGTGACTCCCCCACACTTAGGGTAAAAACCCTAAGTACATGCTACTATTTTTGTTTACCGAGTCGCTAGCTTGACTCGACCCCGAATTCATTTGTCCTTGGGGAAGCATGATGTGGAAGAGACAATCTCCATCGGACTTACATTCAAGATGTTTGGACAAACATTAGAAGCACGTGAAAGTTCCACACCGATGAGATAAGTACCCGGCTCAAGATAATGATACATGAAAATGCCGGGGTCAAAGATGATGTCTTCATTCCCGAAGGAGTGAAGAACAGGAGAAGTCACCCGATAGGTGAAGAAAGGTAGAAAGATCTTGATGACAATCAAGATAAAGTCATCATCATCCGAAAGAGAATCCATAATTGGTGTATCATGAATCTCATCATTTAAGCTCGTATGATCTAGACATATGGGTGGGAGGGTTGGGATTTTGATATCAATCAAATTCTCAAGGTTGAGAATATTTCCCTCCGGAACACAAAGATCATCTTTGTCTAGATCAAAGTAAAAATTATCATACTCCGGTGGAGATATGATATGAGTTAGTTCACCGGAGAACTCCTCAAAGGTAAATGAATCATACTCGGGGAGAGAAATTTGAGAATGAGAAGTGGTACTGCCACTAATCTTCTCTCCCATATGATCAAAGGTAAAGGCTTCAAACTCCGGAATAGGATCATCAGAGAAAATGTCACTATCCTTAATCGGGATAGGAGATGAAATAGGTTTCATATTGAAAGCCTCGATTTTAGAAATGAGGAGATCGACATTCAATAATGTTAAACGAAGTGCTTCATCCTTGATTTCAGTGTCAATCTCATCATTCTCTTCTTCTAAGCTAACTAGCTTAGAAGGTAATTCTTCCATAAAAACGATGTCTCCACAAGATAACGAGTCGTCATCAGTAGAATCGGAGAACATCTCAACATGATCAGTTGGGAAGAATAGAGGAGGAGGAATACCACACAAATGATCAAGAGTTCCCTGTGACTCTCTTGGGATTAGGACAAGGTCCTCAACACTAGACTTTATGAATTCGTCCGATTCCTTATCAGGTACAGTGTCAAGATGCTCGTCCCCCATGCTTAAAGAGTGAGTGGGAACCTCAGGTGTGATAAGAGTGGGTTGAGATGGAATCTCAACTGATGGAATCTGATCTGATGAACCTTTATAAAATTGAAGAATATCAAGGATATCCTCATCATCACTGTCATCAGGAATGAAACGGAATCGAGAGCTAGATCTGGCTGCTTTTTCTTTTGCTATTGATTCCCTAATAGATCTTTCATAAGCATCTTGGGAATTTATTTTAGCAGCCTGTTCGTCAGCTAACAATTCTTCCATCGATTTTTGTTTTGGATTATCTGGGGTATGTGTGATTCCTCTCAAATCTTTCACTAAATCCAAAAGATCAAGGAGAAGACTTTGAGGAATTGGTGGAGATGGAGGTTCGTCATAATACGATGTGTCAAAAGTTACAAGGAAATGGGTTCCTTGTTTGACAATCGGAGCTGAAGTGTGGACCTCCACAGTAATCACAACAGTAAAACTGATGTGGCTGTGGGTTGTATGTGCTAGAGTTATAATTGTTATCAGGAAACTGCTCATAGACAAGCGTGTTTCCCGATTGACAATCAGAACTGTAGTGTGAACCACCACAGTACTCACAATAGTAAAACTACTGAGACTCATGGTGTGGCAGCTGGTGGAATAAATCAGTCGTGTCATGGTAGGAATAGGGATCTTGGTTATAGACAGACCCGTTTCCTGACTCTACCATGTCACAACCGGGGCAATTACCACCATTATAAGAATTACCACACCACTGGCAAATCACAAAGTGTGGATGAGACATAGAAAGAATCAAATGTGTATAGAGGGTGAGGAAATGAGAATCAAAAGGGTAGGAGGGTAAAGAAGGATATTTTTGGTGTTTTTGGAAAACATTTTATACAAATGATAAAGAAAATGTTTTTGGGTTTTTGTGTTCGTTGAAAACTGAGTTTAAAATGTTTTCGGGAACGGTTTTGTTTTAATATGAAAATAAGAAGATAATATGAACAAGGGTAGATAAATTTACAATGGAATGAATTCCAAAATCACTAATCAGAAAAACCGTTTAAAATACGCGCACAACCTCCCCGGCAGCGGCGCCAAAATTTGATTGAGGCAAAAGCAGTCAACTAAAGTCAACCATGGATGTGGTCAATATAGTCAAACTCCTTAGGCTCAATGCTCCGCGGAATATAGTGGTTTCCCCGGGTCGTTATGTCCCGACGAGGTGTGATGGTTAACAAACGGATTTCTGAGCAGGTGAATTTGGACAGAAATGGTTTGAGAGTGATTATGCTAAGGAATCTACAAAGAGATAGCTTAAATAAGCTATATGAACAAGACTGGAAAGTTTGAAATACCAGAAACGTTTAAAATCTAAAAACGCGTACGTTCACGTTTTAAATAACGTAAACGTACAAAATAAAAAGTGAAAACTGAAATCTGAAAACCCACAGGGGTTGAAAATGACTTTTTTACAAACTAAAAGATAAAAGAAAATTTTTAGAAAATTAAAACGAATTTTTACACTATTTAATTATTTAATATTAATTAAATACTATTTAATACTTATTATTAATATTTAAAATACTAAAATACAATATAATATTAATTTAATACAAGAAAAATAAAAATAAAATTTCTAAAATTATAAAATAACTAAAAATAAGTTTTAAAATTAAAAATATGTATTTTTGTCTTTTTGTGGTTTTTCTATTAATTAATTACTAATTATATATTAATTACCTAATTAAACTATTTTAAATTAAAAACAAATAGCAAATGAACAATACAAATTCTAGAAAAATTCCTAAAATTATATTATATTATATTAAAGCTAGAAAAAAATATAAAAAATAGGTCTTACTTAATAAAAACTAATTATGCTATTTAAAACTTATTTATTAATTAATTACTAATAAAACTAATATTAAATTAAATAAATACCAAATGACAATATAAAAATCTGATAAAATTACTATAAATACTTTAATATAAAAGGAAATTAATAAAAATATAAAAATGCTAAGTTCTTAATAAAAATCTAAAAATAAAAATTAAAATTTAAATTATATTAAATAGAAACTATCACTTATAATTAAATTAGTTTTTCTTGATTTTTCTTTTTGAAAACTATTTTATACCTAAAAACAACTAACTTTTGTAAAAACAACTTTTTTATAAACTGAAAATAAGCACTGTGGAAAGCAATAAGCCAAACATTTGACTTATGTTGACCAAAGAGGAAAATAAGCTCAAATGAGCTTAAGTGGAACCCACTATGGGTGATTCTGGTTTAACTGAGTATGTTGGACATTTTTAAGCTAAAATATGCCAAATAAGCTCACAAGATAAGCTAATAAGCAAGATTAAGCAATTCCAAAAACCAAAAGAAACACAGAATTGGGACAAACAAAAGGGCCTAATTCAGGTGGGGTCCACAAGGCCTAAGGTCAAACCTATGGTCAATATTTGAAGTATACCAGGAGGGGGGTTCAAAGGACCAAGGATGGGGAGCTGTGGACCACTGTGGTGGCCAGAAAACAACCACCAAATGTGGTGGTGGTGATGGTGGGACTGCTGTGCAGGGGTGCAGACAACCCTGCAGCCCACTTTGATGGGTTGTGGGGCCCACACAAAAAAGCACAAAAATGAAACCAATGTGGGACTCCAAAGATGAGGTGGGGGGGGGGGGCTGCAAGTTGTGAAATTTTTAAGGTCTGAATCCTACTCCTAAATTCTATAAAATTCTTAGAGTTTTGAAAAAAAAAAACTGAGATGTGCAATTTGACTTTTGTAAAAAACTTAAGAACTTTGACTTTTTTGAATTTCTGATGGATCCTACAAGCTAATTAAGTTGTATTAACCTACCATAAACCAAAATTAAGTCATGAAATACATTTATGCAATGAAATGGGGGTTTGTGGGTTCTAAATCATCAACAGTGGGCTGTTAAGAAGGATTCTAAATGATTTTGACTATTGGAGCTTACTACCACCTCAAAATTGGTTCACCTTATCTGTTTTGGCACTAAGCAAGATGTTAACACAAGTTTGGTTCAATGAACTCCCCTCCCACACAGCCAAACAGACAAAACCAAACACCCCTTTAAGAATGTGAAATTGAGACTTTTCAAGTTAAAGACTGTTTCAATGCATACAACTGATTCATATGGATATTTAATGAGATAAGAAGCCATTTTAAGCATATAAACACCAATAATACCCACTAATACTCACTAATCCATTTGATGCTATTTTGGCAGTGTAATTATGAAATTGAGCAACTTTGAGAATCAAAGAACAAAAGCTATCCACAATACAATTTTTAAGAACAACTAAGCCCAATAAACTCACAAACAACAAATAAACAAGGTTTAAGTAATGATACAGTAGCATTGAAAGAAATTGAAAATAGAACTCACAAATGGATCCAGGCTCAGAACTGATAAACCAGGGACTCACACCTATCCTAAAGCTTCCAAATAAGCTTCTAACCCAAGGAATTCCTTTATGCACCTTGCTCCAATTCTTCAATCTTCCTTACTTATGATTTTTATTTTCTCACCATTTTTCTTCTATTTTTTTGGTATTTTTGAGTTTTTTGCACAACACTTAATTAAAGTGCTCAGGAAGCTTATAAAAGCTCATAAAGAACTCATATAAGCTCATATGAACAATAAATAACAACTTTTAATAGCATATGAATAAAATGAGATTTTTAATAGAAAATAGCAATAAACTAAATTAACACTGAGAACTTGAAATTTATAATTGAAAAAGGTTTAGATTACACTGAAGTAAAGATTACAACTTACATAAACCAAAAATTACAATTAAAGATGGAATTATAATAAAAACGACCTAATTTATTTTAGACTAAGACTAGTACTACTCTACTGCCATCTCATTCTCCCTTTCTTGACTTTTATAGCTCTTGGATATATCCTCAGCTTTTCCCACTTGTTTGTGACCCTTGGATTGCTTTAATTTGATCATGGCCGTTTAAACTCCTTTTGGCGGGAAATGGGGGAAGTGGCAGGTAATGGGTTGCTTGGAGAAATTTGTGGTCATTAAATGGGCTTGGAGGTATTAGTGAGGTGGAGGGGACAAGAAATGGTGAGGGTGAGTTGGAGTGATGGGGGAGGTGGAGTGTGCAGGGGTGAGTAGCAGCAAGTATGGAAGGAAGGTGGAGGTTGGTTTGACCTGTTGACCGAGGGAGTATAATAACGGGGTGGGGTTTTTTTTATTTAAAAAGGGATTGGGCTTGTTTGGTGGGCTTAGGGGATAAAGGGATTGGGTTTGTTTGGTTTGTATTTTGGGTTTGGTTTTGGGTAAAATAAAAACAAGGGTCCGTTTGATGTTATAATAAAAACAAGGACCATTTTTGAAATTTTACCAAACATAAGGACTGAAAATGTAATTCCCCAAAAGTATTACCAAGGACCAATGTTGCCAAGTTTAATTATTCCAAAACCCATTTTTGCAATTTTTAATTTTAAAAATTCCCAGGGACTATTTCTGCAAATTTCCAAACTCCAGGGACTAAACATGTAATTTTCTCAAAATTTTCATCCAGGGATTAAAAGTGATACATGTGAATTCCCAAGGACCAAAAAATGATTTTTCTTCCAAAAATATCCCACCAGGGACCAAATCTGCCAAAGTTTGAAAGTGCAGGGACTAAACTTGTAAATTTCCAAAACTTTTGAGATTTTTTACCAAAGGACTAAATATGACAACTTATGATTTCAAAAGGACCTTTGGTGACTTTTCTTTTCAAATAAGTGCTCAACGACTATTTTTGCCAATTTTTGAAAGTTGGGGGACTGAAACTGCCATTTTTGCAAACTTTGTACGTTTTTCATCTGTTTTTACTCATTTTGCATCTAAAACATATAAAACACAATTTTGAAATATTTTCAGTATTTTGATGCATTTCTGAGTGTTTTCGTATGTTTTGCAGTTCAGATTTGACCAAAAATGATGAGTGTTTGAGCCCTCATCAGAATCACCGTAAGGGTTTGGCTCGGGTTTGAAAGTGTACCACTTATCTCCTGCTTTGTTGATACGCGAGGATGTGTAGTCCGCAAAAGCTGTTCCGGGGAGTTCCACGCAATCACGAGTATCATGGGGACCACTACATAATTCGCATAAAGAAGTGATTTTGTTCACTTGGCTTGAAGACTTAGGAGCTTCGTAGGATTTCATGAGAAACTTGACTTGGTCCTCAAGTTCCATGATCCTATGGTCGGGAGTGCTAGAATTGTTCGAAGGCAAAGATATTGCCTTGACCGTTTTGTTCAAATCACGGGGATCATTCCAACTTTCGTTGTCATAGAGAGCAAGATCTTCTATGAGTTCCCATGATTCTTCCGCACTTAGATCACGTAGCTTGCCGCCGGCCGATTGGTCAATGGTTCGCCTTGTGGAGAGATCGATATGGTCATAGAAGATTTGGACTTGGAGCCAAAGATCTATGCGATGATGAGGGACTTTTTGGAGTAAGTCCTTGAAACGAGTCCATGCTTCATATAGAGTTTCACCTTGACGTTGTTGGAACATCAAGATATCATTTCTAAGCTTGGTAGTTCTCCCCGGTGGGAAAAATTGAGCAAGGAAACGAGTGGTGAGATTATCCCATGAGGTGATGGATCCCGCGGGTAAACATTCAAGCCATTGACTAGCTTGATCACGTAGAGAGAATTGGAATAGGCGTAATCGGGTTGACTCTCTAGTTGTAACATCAAGGTCTATAGAATCTACGATTTTAAGGAAGTCCTTGAGATGTTGATTAGGATCTTCGGAACGAAGTCCATGGAATGCACATCCGCTTTGCACCAACCGGATGGTGTCGAATCGCAAGGGGGACACATTGGCTCCTTGGGCGAGCTCAATAGTGTTTCGATAGCCTTGGTGGCTAGGTCGGGAATACTCTCCTAGGGTTCGGGGTCTAAGAGGTTGGTTTGCTGGTGGTGGGTTTTGTGGGTGGCCTTATTGTGGTGGGTTGATGGGTTCAAAGATGTTACCACCTTCCATGAAGTCGGATGGTAAAGGTTACAAACAAAGACACGAAGAAATAAGATAGACTAAAGAAAACCTAAAAATAAAAATAAAATCTTACTAGAAAGGAATCTAGCAAGTAGACCTAATAAAAAGAAATTCTAACCTAGACAATAACTATTCCCCGGGCTGCGGCGCCAAAAACTTGATGCGTGGGAATTGCACCAGGCTTTACCTCTCGAGGGATCTCGAGAGGCTTACAACCCCCACCAGGCAGTGTACCTGATCGTTGTAGTATAGTATAGTGACAAGTACCGGGGGATTGATCATTCAACTCAGGAATAGTGTCGCTAGGATTAGAAAGCCTAAAAACTAGGTCTAGAGGTGAGGGATGATTCTTTTTGCATTTTTATATTTTATGAAAAGCAATTAAAAATCTCGGGTTTTTGGAAGAGTGGGCGGAATTAGTTGCTAGTCAACTAACCCAATAACTAAGATGCAATCAAAATAAAATAACAAAAATATAAATAAAGCTAATTAAACTAGTCGTGTGAACAATAAGTGGGAAAATTGTGTTTGCTTAGATTTCATTACTCCCTAGATATCTTTTACAGGTTGATAGTTTGTTACAGTTGCGTGGATGACGGGTTATATTCCTTAATACCAATCGTGGGGTGGCGTACGTACTTCCCCATCTCTATAAGGTCCTACTTCACTCCTATGTCGAGCCTGCAAGAAACTCCTAACATGGGATCACTAGAATTCGCTCATGCATTAAATACAACCATAAAAACCTAGTACGCATTGGTTCATGTTTCTTAAGACGTTCAAGCAAGTTACACTATGGAAGTCTGCCCGTTTTCTTAAGCCTAACATCAAAATCATTCATCCATTACAACTATAAACAAGCAATCAACCTATAATCAACATCTAGGTTTCATTACATCTAAGCAAACACACAAGAGATCTAGCCTAGCATGTTAAAATCAAGACAAGCGTAAGATATATTCAAACAACACACAGAAATATTGAATGAATTGAAATGATACTTATCTTAATTGAACATGAGAGGTTTCAAGGGTTGAAAACCCTTGAAAATACTGTAAAAGTTGAGCTAGGGTTTATTCAACTCGTCCCTAAAATTGTCCTCTCTTTTGAATGAAAATTACAAAGACTATATATAGATTTCCTAAGGTGACGGCGTCAAGAAGAAACTTCTGACGCCGTCAACCCGCTGCCCAAAATAAAATCGAATTGCCTAGATCCAGATCTGACGCCGTAATGTGTAATGTTGTTCTGGGCCGTCACCTCTTTTACTCTTGACGGCCATGCTTTGACGCCGACACATTTCTACTGGACCGTCACCATTTTTGCTCTTGACGCCGTCATCAAAATGCTCTTGACGCCGTAAGGTACTGTTCCCAGCAAGGAAAATTAAGACTTTGCCTTTTTCTTCACTTTTATGCTCCAAAAACGTCCAAAATGCTTCCTTTTCCAGAATTCACTCCAAAAGTATCTAAAATCACAAAAGGAACGATTTAGGGCAATATTTGATCAAATAAATTCAATTCCGGGCTTAAATGACCCCCTAAAAACGGATCATTCCTCGCCTCATCATTGACACTTTAATTGCAAATTAAGATTATCAACCTCTAGTTTTGACAAATGCCTGACCATGTTATCATGGTCATCGTTTTGAATTTTCTTACGTAATTTTAAATTCTCCCCCTCAAGCTCAACAACCCGATTCTGGAGAACATTTAAAGCAACATACATTTCATGAAATTGACAAGCAGTTAATGCAGAATCAGTGGCAGTATAGAATACATCTTGAGCAACACATTTAGCAATCAAGGTATCATTCATGATAGGAGCATTTTTCCTCGCAATTTCACTATATTGAAGATCTGTTGCAGTTTGTTTTCCCTCGTTTTCCACTTCTTTAAACACCTTTTTCATATTATCAACATCTTTATTTAAGGTTTTTTGAAGACCCTCAAAATGTTCCTTGAGAAGTTTAAAGAATGGCATGACCTCAGTTAAATAACAACTCTTTGTTTGTTCAAAACCCCTTTCCCCTTCAGTAGTACCCGTTGGCGTAATTCTCTTTTTTACATGTTTTATCAAAATCAGTGAATAATTGTCCAAGAACATATAGAGCAATTAGAGTATTATTTTGCGTGGGGATAGTTAAATGGACAAGATGCCTGGGTATATTAAGTGGGTATAACGTTGGATTAGCTATCTTAAACATGGTACGAGTTTCACCCACTATTCTTTCTGCTTTCATTCTTTCAAGGTCAAAAATCCAAGATATTTGCTCTGGGGTAAACCTTTTTTGAGGGACAAAAAGAGCTAATCGATTATCTTCAAAGTAATCATATTTGTACAGAATTTTGTTTGCAATGCACCAGGGATCCTTTAATTTTTCAGCCAATTTCTCTATAGTTCTATCTTCTATCTCATTGGTCTCATTATCGGATCGCACATCAGGAGGGGCATGACCAGGCTTAAGCATAACATTTGCATCATATAATGCAGGTTGGGCATCTCTAACGCTCCTAAGCCAATTAGATTTGGGTTCACCTACATCCTTTTCACTATTTTCATCACACAACTTTCTATGCTTTTGTATCATTTGAGCAGTTTGAATGGTTTGGCCTTGCGTGTACAACTTGTTTTAAAGCTTGTTCTTTAACGTCTTAATTCTAGAAAAATCATTTAAGAGTTTTGTATCCTTATCCTGAAAATCAAGTTTTTGAGTAATCATACTCTTTTGTATCTCCTGTTCACGTTTGACAGTTTGATCAAGTTGATTTTGTAAAGATTTTAACTCTTGTTTCAATGTTTCTTCCTTTAAGTTACGTTCAATTATATATGCATGCATTTGCCAATCCATTTTCTGTTCACGCTCAGTTAGCTCAAATTTTGCACGTTGTTCATAACACCTAACTTGATCCTTAAGAATATTAATCCTAGTGGTTAGGGTGTCATCAGGGATATAAACAGTGTGCTCATGCAAATCATAATCATTATCGACAACAGAAGATGCACTACTTGGTACAACTGACTCTTCATTGTGTTTCATAGATTGTTCACATGGGAAAATATCGCTATTTCCCATATTAGCAGTATTTGAGCCAACAACGATTGTTAGTTGTACTTTGTTGGGAATCTCATGTTTATCGATCATGTCATTCAGTTTGAGTACCTTAGCACATGAACCATGTTCTTTCATCGGTCTGATATATGCATCCACATCCCGTGTAGCAAGAGTCATTGAACTGTTGGTAGAGTCAAGCTTATCAGTCTCTGATCCTCTGTCATTGGTGACTACTCTCCCAACACCCGATGCTTTGCCCGAATCCACAATACCATCACTTGATTGCACCCGACATGCCTTCACCTTGTCTTCATACTTGAGTTTGTGCTCTGCTCTTTCCATAATGTACTCCTTCACATTACCCATGAGTTGGAGTAGTGTGACTCTGAACACGTCAACCTCGATTCCCGTGTGAGTAGCAAAGCCCTTTTTCGTCATTTGACTCTCATGATCATACTCCTCAATGAATCGTGAATCAATGAACGCTTGGAGTTGGTTGTTGATCACACAGAATGCAGCCATAGATCTTTCTTCAGAAAATTCACCCTTTTCAAGTTATTGTTGAAGTTGATCTAAGTATAGAGTCATTTTGCCTGTGAAGGTCTCAACCTTTTGACTGAAGAGTGTTGCGAATGCACGATTGTAACCTACCGAGTATCCAGGTTGTGCAAAGAGAACCTTGAGATGTGAATGAAGTAATCAAAAACATCCAATGCAACAATCCTTTGCATTATCGGGCAATTTAATTGGCTGATGAAGTTCATTCTCTTAAGACTTCGAGCACAAAGATTCCATTGCAACATTATCAGACTCAAACACGTTAATTTTTTTTGAAGGGTTAGAAGTAATCAAAAACATCCAATGCAACAATCCTTTGCATTATCGGGCAATTTAATTGGCTGATGAAGTTCATTCTCTTAAGACTTCGAGCACAAAGATTCCATTGCAACATTATCAGACTCAAACACGTTAATTTTTTTTGAAGGGTTAGAAGTCTTATTTTCATCGATCATGTCGTACAATTTGAGTATCTCATGTATGACTGAATCTGAAGAATTTGACATGATGTGGACGTGCACGGGATTTTACACTTCTATGATTTAAACAGAGAAATCGATTCTTTTGCGGGATTTTACAAAATCAAGAAGAAACCGTAAAACATCGAAGACTGGAGATGAACTTGATGATCAGTTGATGGACTTGAAGATCAGTTGATGTTGTTTAGTTATGATCTTGGTTCGGTTGATGCAAGTTTGGCGTCGAAAATTTGGTGAAAATTTAGTCTAAAAACTTAAAACCTCAATAAATTCACTCCGGAGGTGATTTGGGCCTCGAAAAATCCGTTTCACCACTTTGTGGTGAAACCTCACAATATTGTTTAGTTATGATCTTGGTTCGGTTGATGCAAGTTTGGCGTCGAAAATTTGGTGAAAATTTAGTCTAAAAACTTAAAACCTCAATAAATTCACTCCGGAGGTGATTTGGGCCTCGAAAAATCCGTTTCACCACTTTGTGGTGAAACCTCACAATATTCAGCCAATTCCGGACGTTTTGACAGCTAATTCGCTGAAAACGGAGTTACGGTTCAAAAGTTATGGTCGTTTGAAGTTTTGACGTTAAAAGTCAACTTTGGTAAAACTGCAACTTTAGCAAATTGCTAGAAGAGGTAAACGCTAGTTGGAGGTAATCGCAATCTGAAGGTAAACGCTACAATGAGCAAACCGCAGGAAGAAGTAATCGCTATCCTTAGCAAAACGCAAACCAGAGTTAACCGCAGGATGAGTTAACCACAGAATGAGCAAACCGCAATAAGGAGCAAACCGCAGGATGAGTTAAACGCTAGTGAATTAAACGCAGAGAACGCAAACCGCAGGAGTAAACTGCAGAGACTTAACCGCAACCCACTAGAGTCCAAAACAGTCACTATCTTGCGTTTTGTTCTTATACCCAATAAAGTAACCGCTAACTAGCAAACCGCAGGAACCAGTAGCTAACCGCAACCAAGAAATAAAGCAGTAGAGCTAACCGCAGTCAAGAATAACGCCCCAAAATCAATCCAATCTTCAAATAAACGTTTGATGTAGCAAAGCCAACTGAAAAACTATGTAGTACTAACACAAATGATCACAAAAGTACACCCATAACATATCAAATAACACTAGAAAGATCAAACCAAGATGTTTTCAAGAAAACTCTTCTAACTCACAAAAACTACACAAAACCACACCAAATCCGATTCTACAAGGCCCTAAGATGAAACCTTGGCTCTTGATACCAATTGTAGAATTCTCATAATCACAAACACGTATGGTTACTTGTGGTTTGGTTCGAATTAGAAGAGAAGAAGAATGTTTAGAGAGAGAAGTAGAGAGTGGGAGTTCTAGAGAGAGAAAGTGAGAGAAAAATAAGTAGTATGATTAGAAGCTCCAACCCTTTCCCTTGGGTGGGAAAGGGTATTTATAGTTTTACATAAAACGCTCTCCTACGAGCTGTGGATCGGGTGTACAGTGGGTAAAGACCCATCCGTACTCCACGGTGTTACTTAAACTAAACTACGTACTAACTAAATATTAATAAGACTACGAGCTATGTAATGCTAATCTATACTCGGGGTGACTGAGCCTTTCATGTGAATATTTATATTCCTAACAAAAGTGGTGAAGAGTGGAAAGTACCTAAGACACCATCTGAGAGACGATTGTCCTTAGGGTTGGCAGGTACTATTGACGATTCATTTCTATCTTTCTATAGATTGCTTAGGCATCGCGGAGGTGGAAGATCCATAAGAGGAACTGTGTGATACATGATTTAAAGTTGGGAAGTAGAACTTGGAGATGATATTTGTATGGAGCAGAAAGTGTTATCTACACAGATCATAAGAATCTTTAGCATATATTTGACAAGAGGCTAATATATGTTGAAGAGAAGTTGGGTGTGGAATTTCTCAGTGACTACGATTGTCTGATTTGCTACCGTCAAGGAAGAGCAGACATTGTGGTAAGAGCGCTGAGCGGGAGTGAACGAGTGAAACTTAGATGTTTGTGAGCAATGATTATGATAATTCAGTTCGGAGTTAAGAGGATGATACTGACAGCCTTGAGAGAGAGAGGTTCAAGGATGAGAACATGTAAGAAGAATGATTACTTGGTTGAAAGGAACGATGATGGAGGAATGTACTTTGCGGACCAGCTATTGGTTTCATTGAGAGGAAGCGTAAGGACATCAATCATGCAAGGTATTTGATACATCCGAGAATGGATAAGACGTATTATTACCTTAGCGAGAGATGTATGGAGGAGTGGGTATGAAGGAGAATACCGATACTTTAGCAAGTGTTTGAAATGCTTGAAGGTAAAGGTTGTAGTCAACAATTATTAGGGTGTTGCAACAGCCAGAGGTACCTGGAGATTTTATTAAGGGTGGGGTTGGCGAGACTTTTCGCTCGGTGAGCTGGTAAAGAGCCATGGGGTGTCGCGTTGATCATCAAGGAACATGATGAAATATTTACTTCCCGATAGTGGTAAACGTGTTATAGAGTCTTGAGAACGCGTATGTAGATGAGTACGACTTATCATTCTCTAATGAGTGAACTAAGTGAACGTACAAATCAGGCGTTGGATGGTGAGCTGAGAGCATGGGTGTGTTTGATTTTGGAGGAAGCCGGGGTATACATTTACCCTTAGCTGAGTTCTCCTATATCAACAATTATCATTCTAGTAGGGAGTATGTGTCGTATGAAAAGTTGTATGGAAGGTAATGTAGGTCACTTGTTCTGTGGGCAAGGGTTGGAACAAGCCAACTAATTGGTCTTGAACTGGTACAAGAGACTACGGATATGGTCTTTCAGATTAAGGAAAGACTTAAGGCAGCAAGAGATCGCCAGAAGAGAGTTATGCGAATAACCGCCATAAGTCTTTAGAGTTTGTTGTTTGTGATTTTGTGATGCTGAAAGAGTTTCCTTGGAAAGGTGTTATGCGTTTCGGTAAGAAAGGCAAGTTAGCACTGAGATGTGTTGGACCGTTTGAGATTCTGAAAAGGATTGGATTTGTGGCATACCGGTTGGAGTTAGCTGAGGAATTGAGTGGTGTACATGATACGTTTCACGTACCTAATTGAAAGAAGTGTTTGGCGGATGCTAGTCTGCATGTGCCATTAGATGAAAGTAAGGTTGACAAACTCTTCATTTTGTCGAGAAACCTGTTGAGATTATGGACCGAGAGGTCAAGAGTATGAAGCGTAGTAAGATTGCATTGGTGAGAGTACGATGGAATTCTAAATGTGGTCCTGAGTTTACTTGGGAACGCGAGGATCAGATGAGATCTAAGTACACAAATTTGTTTGCTGATGTGGTTGGTGAAGTAGATCGTTTGTAGTTGGATTTTGGATCGTGGAAGTTAGATGCGGGGTGTTCATAAATGTTTTAAGTAATGTTTTGTTTTATGGGTATCTGTTACATGTGTGTGCTTCTTGCGGTTACCATTTAGATTTTCATTTGGTTCGAGGGTGTCATACCTACCTGTGAGAAGTCATTTGGATCAATAGTGTTATTGATCGGGGAGTGTATCTATTTGTGTGTATCGTTGGAGTGACAGAATGTTTTTCTATCATGTGAATTCGGGTATTTAGTCGGTTCACATTTTGTGGTTATTTCTCTGTGATTTTATGGGGTGGTATTATTCCGCTTAAATATCCATAAATTTTCTTTGCTGGTGTGAGTGGTGACTAGAGTAGTTGAAATCTCGGGACGCGATTTTCCTAAGTGGGAGATGATGTAACAACCGTGGTTTTAGCAGGTCAGTTTGACTGATAGTCTTGACTCGATTGACGTTTGTTTGGTGTGTTTTAGGTGTTTGAAGTGATATAGGTGAGTTTTAGCACTAAACCCCTTTGTGTAAATGATTTTATTGTGATTTGGAAAGTTTGGAATTTGGGAAAGTTCATTTTGATCACCTTTGTGGTGTAGAAATGACTTGTGTAGTTTTGGTGTTTTTGTGATTTTGCGTAACGAGTCTTCGTTCAAGTATTTGAGCGTTAGCAAGTTACGAGGAGTTTTTTTTTATGTGTTATGCTTTTAAAAAATGTGTGAAATTCTATTTTTGGAAACCTTATTTTTGAAAATGATATTTTTCCGGTTGGTTGTAAAAACTAAGGTTTATCGCGTAAGACGTTAGGATTAGCTACGGGTATTTATAAAATATAAAAAGTATGTTTCTGCTCTGGATTGTCTTCGAGATACGATTCTAAGTTTTGATTTTAGTGGTTTCACTAATAAGGACACCATCCCCTCTAAAGCCCAACAAATACTAGCGAGTGCCCTTTTTAGTGAAATGGTCAAGGATATGGAAGTTCATTTTGACATGACTGTGAGACAGAAAGCTGTTTTTGAGTGTCTACGCGCACCACATGCTCAAGATTTTCTATTAGCTATCCCTATAGACGGGCTAGGTCAGCATATGTCACCGGTGGAATATCGTACTATCCTTAAGTATCGCCTTATGATTCCATTATTTTCAGTGGATGAGATATGCCCTGTTTGTCGCAAGGCATGTTTGGATTCCTTTGGGGAAAATGCGGTTCATTGTAAAGAGCTCCCGGGCTTCAAGTACAGACATGATTTTGTTAGAGACGTCCTTTTTGATGTATGTAGGCGTGCCGGGATCTCCGCCAAGAAAGAAGCGCCTGTGAACTTTTTTACAGACCCGTCGGATGGAAGATCTACATTGAGACCGGCTGACATTTTGATTTTTGGATGGGTTGGAGGGAAACATGCTTGTGTGAATCTAACCGGGGTTTCTCCTCTCGTGGGGTTGAGTTGTCGGGGTTTTACAGCCGGACATGCCGCTTTGAAAACCGCCTCGTGCAAAAGTGAGAAAACACGAGAAAGCATGCATTTAAAATCAACACGTGTTTATTCCTTTCGCATTTGATACATTTGGTTTCCTTGCACCTGAGGCGGTGGAACTACTCAACAGAGTCCAACGAGTTATGAACAGTAATGTTATGATACATAGATCCACAAATGTAGTTTTCAAAAGAGTTAGCTTTGCAATTCAAAAAGGGCTAGCGGCGCAGCTTGTTGCTCGTTTGCCTTCAACCACTATATAAATTCTATATGAATTAACTATATAAATCAATTGGAAAGTATAATATATATATATATATATATATATATATATATATATATATATATATATATATATAATTCGGCCTAGAGGAAAAAAGGGGGGGGGGGAAGAGACCCAATTGTAGTCCAATTACAACTCTAAGTTAGGTAATTATCCACTAAATAATTATAAATACAAAATCAAAGTTTCCAAACCTCTTTTCCTGTAAATTTTAGTCGATCACAAGGGCAAGAGAAGAGAAGAAAAATTAGGGTTTATATTTTTGAAGCTAAAATCAAGAATCAAGGTAAAATCCCTAAAACCCTATGTTTAATTAACTAGTTATTGCGTTAATTCATGTAATATTAAGAATGATGGATCCAGGGTTTGTAAGTTTCTGTAAATTAATTAATTAAAACATGTTGGGATCAATTAATGATTGTATTATGATGATTGGTTAAGAGAAATGAGTGTAAAACGCGTTAGTTTATGCGTTAGGGTTTGAACAGAAAAGTAGTGCTGTAAAGATTCAAATGTATTTAATAGACGGTGATGAGTTAGATCATGAAATTTAATTCTAAATTGAATTTTAATGAAAGAGCTTTCCAAAAAGTCCGGCCACGATTGATTTCAAGGTCGGGAAGTTAGTCTCTTGATTTTTCTTTGTTAAGGTGTCAAAGCTGTTAAACCGGGACAGAATTTGGGTAAAAGTTTGATAGTGAATTGTGGGTGAAAAAGTGTTATTAAGGTTAGCCCTTCTAGAAAAGTTGAGTTTAGGGTTATCTTATACTACCACGAAAAAGATTCGCGATAAAAACTTGTAGAAGTATTTTATTCTAATTAAAACTTTTTGGTGTGCGTTCACATCCGAATTTGGATAGTTGACAAGTTTGATTTTCTTTTGAGTACTTGTCTGTGTTATTGGTCCATGGACTTCTGGGATTAGCTTGTATGCTTATGAGAGACCATGTTAAATTTTTGGTATGATTTGTTGAGTTTAATTTGTTGTGATTTCATGTGGGCGAATGTACCCTAAAATTCTGCCTTTTCTGATTTTAAAAGTGAAAGGGATTTAGTGAGTGTTAGGTTATGATAATGGTTAGTATGGTGTCTAGGAGATCCATGGTGGGTCATGTGAGTCTTAGACATCCATCATATGTGTATTACATGGGTTGTAGCTTTTAGCTTGACCATGTGTAATGTGGATTTATCTTTGTGTGTTATAGATTGTGATTTGTTTTGTGGAAGCTGCAAGGTTTTAGGTGAGTTCATAGTCCCATATTTTTACTTTGTTTTAAACTTGGGAAGGGAATGATGCTTGTCTTAAATGTTTGAGTTACTGTGATTATGTATGTGTCAAAGAGCTTGGACTTATAATGTTATCGTATGTATGTTATGTGTGATGATTTGCTTGTGTGGATATATATATGTGATTCGATTAGGAGGATGCTTATCCCGTTGCTCGCGCATGCGAACAAATTGATGTCTATTGGGATCGAAGGACACGAGCCGTCCAGATGTTGCCTTTGTGTGTGTGATTATTCGGATCGGAGGACACGAGACGTCCAGATGTTGCCTTTGTGTGTGATTATTGATTTGCAAATACATGTAGCTTATATGATAACTATAAATTATTTGTCCAGCTATGTTTTTATAATCACAGTGAACTGGTTGCCTTGTGAGTGTATGTGTGTCTAAACCTATGAATCCCACCAACATTATGTTGACATTTTAAGCATCATTTTCAAGTGAGCTTTCTAAGGATAAGATAAAAGGATGTGTGTGATTAGACGAGACCTTAGTTGCATTGGAAGTGGTTTATCATCTTTTGGACTTGTGCATTGTTTCGGATTTTGTTTTGGTTATTTTGTTTTGGGGTATTGTTACAACACTTTGTGTTTGTACTTTGCTCTATTTTTGTGCATGTAGTTGTTCTCTATATAGACACCAGGTGTTGTGATGATATCCATGAAGTTACACCCTCGCGTTTCCGCCCTGGCGGGGTGTGACAAAATAACTCCAGACATAAAACATCTTGTGCTGCTGGAGAACTAGCGACAACCTCTTTAACATTGATAAGTGCTCAAACACTCATCATTTTTGGTCAAATCTGAACTGCAAAACATACAAAAACACTCAGAAATGCATCAAAATACTAAATATATTTCAAAATTGTGTTTTATATGTTTTAGATGCAAAATGAGTAAAAACAAATGAAAAACGTACAAAGTTTGCAAAATTGGCAGTTTCAGTCCCCCAACTTTCATAAAATTACAAAATTAGTCCCTGGTCATTCAAAATATGGAAAATTATCACCAAAGGTCCTTTTACAATCATAAGTTGTCATATTTTGTCCTTTGGTGAAAAATTGGAAAAGTTTTGAAAATTTACAATTTTGGTCCCTAGAGTTTCAAACTTTGGCAGATTTAGTCCCTGGCGAGAAATTTTTGAAAGAAAAGTCAAGTTTGGTCTTGTGGTTACTTATTGTGGAAAAATTGATCCTTGGGTGAAAGTTTTGGAAATTTACATGTTTGGCCCTTCAAGTTTCACATTTGACACAATTGGTCCCCGAGAATTTTAAAAGTGAAAAATAACATTCATGGTCCTCGGATTATTGAAACTTGACATAATTTTACCCTTGGATAACTTTGGAGCAGCACCAAATCCTAACCCTAAACTTTTAGTTAATGACAACTTTGGTCCTTATTTTTTTTTACATAAGCCATACAAACAAACGGACCCTTGTATTAATTTTACCCACACCACTAAACCAAATACCAAACCCCAGCCCACCAAGCCCATCACACAATCAGCCCACTCCTTACCAGCCCACTCCCCTTCCCACCTTTAATATTACCTGGTCATTTGACCAAGTCAACACCACCACTGTACACCATCCTCACCTCCCCCATTTTTCTGCTACATGTCCCCCCCCCCCCCTCCAACCTCACCTTTATCACCAACCCTCATTAATATTACCTCACCTACACCCATACCTCCCACTCCTCCATTAGCCCCCACAATAAATGCTCTCTTCTACCACACCAACCCATACCACCACATTTAATATCCCCCACCAGTTCCACTCAATTTTACCCCGATACGTTTTTGGCGCCAAAATCCTAATCAAGGGCTTGGATTGATCCTAATGTAATTGAATGGCTGGGATATGGTCAAGGGTCAACACAAAGTCTATTGGGACTCTCATATTTCAAAAGGAAGCCATGTGGGAAGAGTTAGGACCTAGTTTTGTTTCGATATATATATTGTAGCTCACATATGAGCCTAAGTGTGTAATATTGTAATTTTTAGCTTTAGACATGTTTTAGTGTTCCTTTGTAACTCAGTTTTAATTAATGAAAGCAATGTTCTAAATTTCTTTTCTGTTTTACTTTTTCAAGTTCCATTCAAATTTCTCAAGTGTTAAGTTAAGGTTCCAATGTGTGTTTAAGCTAATCATAAGCTCTTATAAACTCAGAAAACAACTTTTTAAAAGCTTTACAAGCTTTTGTCAACATCCTAAACTCAGTTTCCATAAATACTAAAAAAAATTTAAGAAAAATAAAAATAAAATAAAAGAATGGACAAAGGTGGAAGCAGCTTGGGATTTGGTTGATTTCTGGATTGCATAGGGTAATAGAGACTTGTGGAAGTCATTAGGTTGGTTCATTTGGTCCTTGGTTTTCAAACTGAGCTTGGAAGGCTGTTGTAAGTCTTTGGTTCCATTTTTATTCCACTGTGTTTGTGCTAAATTCTGCTTAGATTTGAATCTTTTATGTTTTATTAGGTGTATTTAAGTTGAATTGTAGCTTAATATTGGATAGTTATAGCTTGGATTTGTTTGTTGCTCAAAATTCTCATTTGACTGTCTTAACTAAATCTTAGTGATCTTTGGTAGTTTTTGTTGTTATTGTTGTTTGTTTGTGTATTTTAGCTTAATAGGGGTGATATGTGTTCTTGAGATTCAGTAGTGTAAGATTAGTTTGAGTTTTGCTTGTCAAATCTCCCTTGCAAATCTGTAAAGGCGTGTTTGGTTATAGGCTGTTTGTAGTGCTCCACCTGCTTCATTGTACAATTTGGTGTTTCATTAAGTTGCTTGGGTGGATAAGGGTTCAGGGAAACCATTTTCTTGTTCACAAATACAACAAAAGTCAAGATCACTAGAAAATTATCACCACAGTTAACTGTGGTTATCTTTGTAGTCCAAAACCCATCAAACCTTTTCATAAGTTTGTATTTTTACTTAAGTTGGTCTTTATATAGCTTATCATAACATTCCAAGTCACTAAATCAGCAAGCAAAGTTCATAAAAGTCAAAACCTAAATTTTTCTAAAAAGTCAAATTAACAAGTCTCAGATTTTTCCAAAAATGGGGTGATTTATTGTGAATTTTGTGGATTGTTTTAGATTCTGAAACTTGTTGTGATCATAGTCTACCAGTAGAAATTTTGAATCACACCATTGTTTGATTTTTATGATTTTTTCTGTTGGACTAAATTACCCTTGGAAGACACTTGCAGGGCAAGGGTGTGCCCTGCACATCAGCTGACTCAGTCACACCACCAACTTTGGTGGTTCATTGTGACCAACTCAGTGGGTCCCACTGACCCAACTTGGTGCCATTCAACCCCCCTCCTACCAGGGTTGGTGTTTTGACCATTGGTTTGACCAATTGACCTGTGGACCCCACCTAGAATTGCACCCAAAGGCTGTCCCTTTTCTATCTCAGAACCAAATAAGCAAAGTGCTTATTGTGGTGTTTTAGCTTATTCTATCATCTTATTTGTGTGAAACTTTCTTTAACTTGTTCATATAACTTATTTGCATCAGCTTTTACCATTGTGGGCCCCACACTTGGCCATTTGCACTTATTTCTTTCCAAAGTCAAAGAAAGTCAACTGTCAAGGGTTTAAGCACTTGAAGTGCTTATTTTCTTGGTCTCAGTCAAACCCACTTCACAAAAGTTGCTTAGAAACACATAATAAGCAGTTTTAAAAAAGAAAATTCCAAATAAGCCCAACTTAATAGAAGTGATAGCTTCTATTTAAGCCAATAGGCTTATTCTTCTGCTTATTAATAAGCAATTTCCATTTTTATAATTTTCCTAGGCTTCTGGTGTGTAAAAATAATTTCTGTAATTTTTTCAGATTTTTCTTACTTCATTTAGTATTTTTCTTAATTTAAAGTAGTTTTTAGTAATTATTAAATTGTTAATAATTAATAATAATTAATTAGAAAAGCAGAAAAATATAAATTAAATTTTAAAATTAGTTTTTAGTTATTTTAGATTTTTCCAAATTTTATTTTCAATTTTCTAGTATAATTTAATAATTAATTAGAAATTAGGTTATTTTAAATAATTAAAAAGTAATTAATAATTAGTTAATAATTAGTAATAATTAATTAAATAGTCTTAAAAATATATTTTCATTTCTAAAATTAGTTTTATAGTATTTTAGATTTTTCTAAGTTTAATTTTTATTTTTCCAAGTTAATTTCATATTTATTTATAATTTAGGTTAATTTAGTTAATTAAAAATAATTAGAAAATTTGTATTTAATTGTAAAATTAGTGTAAAAATTAATTTTAAATTTCCAAAAATTTTCTCTCATCATTAGGTTTGTAAAAATACAATTTTCATACCAGTAGCCTTTCCAGATCACCTTATTCACTTTTTCGTACGTTTGTTCGCGTTTTCGGCAAACGTACGTTTTTTAAGTTTTAAGTGATTTCTTCTCAATCTCAATTCCAGTAATCACTCTCATAGCTTTCCTAAGCTATTTTGTTTAATAATCTCCAAATAATTCTCACAACAAACCCTTTCTGTGAATAATCACCCGATCACAAAGCACGCTCAGTCACAATTCACACCTCGTCGGGATTTAACGACCCGGTGATACCTTATATTACCCGGAGCATTGGTCTAGACTATTTGACTTTGTTGACCATTCCTTGGTCAATATAAGTTGACGGTTTAGCATCATTCAAATTTTGGCGCCGCTGCCGGGGAGGTGTGCGCGTTATTCTAAACGGTTTTTCTGATTAGTGATTTTGGAATTCGTTCCATTGTACATTTACCCATCCTTTGTTCATATTTTATTATTATCAAAACAAAACTGTTCCCGAAAACTTTTTAAACTCAGTTTTCAACGAACACAAAAACACAAAAACATTTTCTTTCCTATTTTGTACAAAATGTTTCCCAAAAACTCCAAAAATATTCACCTTTACCCTCTCACATCTTTGATTCTTCATTCCTTACCCTCTGTAAACCTTTGATTCTTTTATATGTCGTATCCACACCATTGCGGTTGCCAATGGTGTGGTGGTTCTCATAATGGTGGGAATTGTCCCGGCTGTAGCATGGTAGAGTCAGGAGATGGGTCTGTCTTTAACCAAGCTCCCTATCCTTACCATGACACATCTAATTCATCCTACCAGCCACCACATCATGAGATACTGACATATCTATGTGAGTTTTGTGGTGGTCCTCACCAAGGATTTGAGTGTCAAGCCGGAAACACGTTTGTCTATGAACAGTTTTCCGGTGATGCTCAGAACTTTGGTTATGACCAATACCCATATGATTCACCAGTCCAGACTCAACAGTTTAACTGTTGTGAGTACTGTGGTGGTTCACACTACAGTTCTGATTGTCAATCAGGAAGCACGCTTTTCTATGAGCAGTTTCCTGATAACAATTATGACTCAAGCACATACGACTCACAGCCACATCAGTTTTACTATTGTGAGTATTGTGGAGGTCCACACACTAGCTCTGATTGTCAAACAAGGAATCCATTTCCTTGTAACAATTACGACTATTCGTTTTCAGACCCACCTCCACAGTACCAAATGATCCAAGCAACTCCTCATGATATTGGGCAAGACCTTTTAATAGAGGCTCTTGAGATATTGAAAGAACTATAGGAGGAGTTGGCTACTTCATCGTTTCAAAGCTCTCGTGAGAAATCTATGGCAGAATTACTTGCGGAAGAACGAGCAGCTAGAAACGAATTGAGCAAGGAAGAATTGCTAGTCTTAGAACAAGCAGCTAAAACACGTGCCATATTTCGTAATGCTGCTCTTTTCGACGATGATAGTGATGATGAAGTCACCCTTGATATTTCTCAATTCTGTAAGGGTTCATCAATTTCATCTATAGCAATTCCTTCCATGGAAAATCAGGGAGAAAATAATGAGACGGAGAAATTACTAGCAGAAGATCAAATGGAACTCGTACAATCCATGAATGCTAGCTCCTCTCCACTCCCTCAGTCTGTTAACACACCCGAAGTTCACACTCACTCTCTGAACATGGGGGATGAGCATCTTAGCACTGTTCCTGATAAGGAATCGGACGAATTAATAAAGTCTAGTGTTGAGATCCTTATCCCAATCCCGAGAGAGTCACAGGGAACTCTTGAGCATATGTGTGATATTCCTTCCCCTCTTGAGTGTTCAAACGATCATTTTGAGACTTTCTCAGATTTTAATGATGATTGTACATCTCATGGAGACATCGAGTATGTTGAGGCGTCAGTTCCACATTCTGATGCTGATCATCTTCTTGAGGAGTTCGCTGATGAACTTACTCACATCAATCCACTTTCATTTAAAAGTGATGATGGTCTCCTTGATTTCGAAGCCGATCTGGGAGAAATTGAAAGTCTCCTATATCATGATCCACCACTCACTTCTGATCCCTACAGTCCAATAGAGAATGTTAATCTCTTTGTTCCCGAAACATTCAATACCACTCTCACCAATCCTCTATTTGAATTCGAATCTGAATTCACTTTGATTTCTGATAATCCGCTCTTTAATGTTCAGAATGAGGATTGTGATGAGTCTATTCCGGAACCTGAGTTCACAGATTCAAATCTTGTGAATGATTCTCTTCATGAGGAGTTCTCCGGTGAACTCACTCATCATATCATAACTCCTCCGGAGTTTGATAGCCCGGGGGAGATGCGCTCAATCATGAGGATTTGCAAATTCCCACCCACCCTCCCGGGTTGTTTACGAGCTTAACCTTTGAAATCCAAACTCAGGCTATTGAGCCTCTTCTTGAGGAAGAAGATCAACTCGTAATTTTCTTCCTTTTCTTCACCTATAAGGTGACTTCTTCCCTTCTTCACTCCTTCGGGAGTGAGGACACCATCTTTGATCCCGACATTTTCATGTATCATTATCTTGAGCCGGATACTTATCTCATCGGTGTGGAACTTTCACGTACTTCAAATGTTTGTCCAAACATCTTGAATGAAAGTCCGATTAAGATTCCTTTTTCCACATCATGCTTCCCCAAGGACAAATGAATTCGGGGTCGAGTCAAGCTAGCGACTCGGTAAACAAAAACAGTAGCATACTTATAGGGATTTCACTCTAAGTGTGGGGGAGTCCCCCATACTATGGTTACTTATGAAGTGAAAAATAAAATGGTGTTTTCCACGCTTAGCTTGTAATGTTGCCCTTTTACGTTCAAAATGTCGGCATAATAGTCGGGACTTTGAATATTGAGGACAATATTCATGCTAAGTGTGGGGGGGTATTTCGCTATTCTAGCGAATTCTATCACATTTTACTATCTTATACCCCCGTTTTTGCCAAAATTTCAAAAAAATTTAAAATTTTTTCACTGGTGCTTCAAAATTTTTGTGGTTATCAGTCCGCTATGTCTAAACGACAAAAGGGATTGGCTAGTCCAGGAGCAAACGGCTCTTGGTAAAGACATCTCAAATCCGTTTATGGCTTGCAATTTGCCAAAAATTGTATGGTACCTCAACTCGCCATATCCCATAAAGCGAATGAGTTGGCTAGCCCGCAAGATTATAGCTTGTGGTAAAGGCAGTGGAAAATCCATAATTGGTAATCAGCTCACCAAGATGTTGACTAGGTCCATCAAGAGTTGGCTAGTCCAGAAGCAAACGGCTTCTGGTAAAGACTAATCAAATCCGTTAACAGCTGGTGGTTTGCTCAAAATCACACGGTTATCAGGTGTACCACAGTTCTCACACCTGGCTACTCCAGAAGTGATGGATTTTGGTAAAGAGTTTAAAATCCATCAAGTTTTCAAAACAGTTATTGCTAGGGACTAGCAATAGTTTAGTGTGGGGGATTGATGAGTGCTTAAACACTCATCGTTTTTGGTCAAATCTGAACTGCAAAACATATAAAAACCCTCAGAAATGCATCAAAATACTAAAAATATTTCAAAATTGTATTTTATATGTTTTAGATGCAAAATGAGTAAAAACAAATGAAAAACGTACAAAGTTTGCAAAATTGGCAGTTTCAGTCCCCCAACTTTCATAAAATTACAAAATTAGTCCCTGGTCATTCAGAATATGGAAAATTATCACCAAAGGTCCTTTTACAATCATAAGTTGTCATATTTTGTCCTTTGGTGAAAAATTGGAAAAGTTTTGAAAATTTACAATTTTGGTCCCTGGAGTTTCAAACTTTGGCAGATTTAGTCCCTGGTGAGATATTTTTTAAAGAAAAGTCAAGTTTGGTCTTGTGGTTACTTATTGTGGCAAAATTGATCCTTGGGTAAAAGTTTTGGAAATTTACATGTTTGGACCTTCAAGTTTCACATTTGACACAATTGGTCCCCGAGAATTTTAAAAGTGAAAAATAACATTCATGGTCCTCGGATTATTGAAACTTGACATAATTTTACCCTTGGATAACTTTGGAGCAGCACCAAATCCTACCCCTAAACTTTTAGTTAATGACAACTTTGGTCCTTGTTTTTTTTTACATAAGCCATACAAACAAACGGACCCTTGTATTAATTTTACCCACACCACTAAACCAAATACCAAACCTCAGCCCACCAAGTCCATCACACAATCAGCCCACTCCTTACCAGCCCACTCCCCTTCCCACCTTTAATATTACCTGGTCATTTGACCAAGTCAACACCCCCAACACCACCACTGTACACCATCCTCACCTCCCCCGTTTTTCTGCTACATGTCCCCCCTCCAACCTCACCTTTATCACCAAACCTCATTAATATTACCTCACCTACACCCATACCTCCCCCCTCCTCCATTAGCCCCCCACAATAAATGCTCTTATCTACCACACCAACCCACACCACCACATTTAATATCCCCCACCAGTTCCACTCAATTTTACCCCGACACGTTTTTGGCGTCAAAATCCTAATCAAGGGCTTGGATTGATCCTAATGCAATTGAATGGCTGGGATATGGTCAAGGGTTAACACAAAGTCTATTGGGCCTCTCAGATTTCAAAAGGAAGCCACGTGGGAAGAGTTAGGACCTAGTTTTGTTTCGATATATATATTGTAGCTCACATATGAGCCTAAGTGTGTAATATTGTAATTTTTAGCTTTAGACATGTTTTAGTGTTCCTTTGTAACTCAGTTTTAATTAATGAAAGCAATGTTCTAAATTTCTTTTCTGTTTTACTTTTTCAAGTTCCATTCAAATTTCTCAAGTGTTAAGTTAAGGTTCCAATGTGTGTTTAAGCTAATCATAAGCTCTTATAAACTCAGAAAACAACTTTTTAAAAGCTTTACAAGCTTTTGTCAACATCCTAAACTCAGTTTCCATAAATACTAAAAAAAATTAAGAAAAATAAAAATAAAATAAAAGAATGGACAAAGGTGGAAGCAGCTTGGGATTTGGTTGATTTCTGGATTGCATAGGGTAATAGAGACTTGTGGAAGTCATTAGGTTGGTTCATTTGGTCCTTGGTTTTCAAACTGAGCTTGGAAGGTTGTTGTAAGTCTTTGGTTCCATTTTTATTCCACTGTGTTTGTGCTAAATTCTGCTTAGATTTGAATCTTTTATGTTTTATTAGGTGTATTTAAGTTGAATTGTAGCTTAATATTGGATAGTTATAGCTTGGATTTGTTTGTTGCTCAAAATTCTCATTTGACTGTCTTAACTAAATCTTAGTGATCTTTGGTAGTTTTTGTTGTTATTGTTGTTTGTTTGTGTATTTTAGCTTAATAAGGGTGATATGTGTTCTTGAGATTCGGTAGTGTACGATTAGTTTGAGTTTTTGCTTGTCAAATCTCCCTTGCAAATATGTTAAGGGGTGTTTGGTTATAGGTTATTTGTAGTGTTCCACCTGCTTCATTGTACAATTTGGTGTTTCATTAAGTTGCTTGGGTGGATAAGGGTTCAGGGAAACCATTTTCTTGTTCACAAATACAACAAAAGTCAAGATCACTAGAAAATTATCACCACAGTTAACTGTGGTGATCTTTGTAGTCCAAAACCCATCAAACCTTTTCATAAGTTTGTATTTTTACTTAAGTTGGTCTTTATATAGCTTATCATAACATTCCAAGTCACTAAATCAGCAAGCAAAGTTCATAAAAGTCAAAACCTAAATTTTTCTAAAAAGTCAAATTAACAAGTCTCAGATTTTTCCAAAAATGGGGTGATTTATTGTGAATTTTGTGGATTGTTTTAGATTCTGAAACTTGTTGTGATCATAGTCTACCAGTAGAACTTTTGATTCACACCATTGTTTGATTTTTATGATTTTTTCTGTTGGACTAAATTACCCTTGGAAGACACTTGCAGGGCAAGGGTGTGCCCTGCACATCAGCTGACTCAGTCACACCACCAACTTTGGTGGTTCATTGTGACCAACTCAGTGGGTCCCACTGACCCAACTTGGTGCCATTCAACCCCCTCCTACCAGGGTTGGTGTTTTGACCATTGGTTTGACCAATTGACCTGTGGACCCCACCTAGAATTGCACCCAAAGGCTGTCCCTTTTCTGTCTCAGAACCAAATAAGCAAAGTGCTTATTGTGGTGTTTTAGCTTATTCTATCAGCTTATTTGTGTGAAACTTGCTTTAACTTGTTCATATAACTTATTTGCATCAGCTTTTACCATTGTGGGCCCCACACTTGGCCATTTGTACTTATTTCTCTCCAAAGTCAAAGAAAGTCAACTGTCAAGGGTTTAAGCACTTGAAGTGCTTATTTTCTTGGTCTCAGTCAAACCCACTTCACAAAAGTTGCTTAAAAACACATAATAAGCAGTTTTGAAAAAGAAAATTCGAAATAAGCCCAACTTAATAGAAGTGATAGCTTCTATTTACGCCAATTGGCTTATTCTTCAGCTTATTAATAAGAAATTTCCATTTTTATAATTTTCCTAGGCTTCTGGTGTGTAAAAATAATTTCTGTAATTTTTTCAGATTTTTCTTACATCATTTAGTATTTTTCTTAATTTAAAGTAGTTTTTAGTAATTATTAAATAGTTAATAATTAATAATAATTAATTAGAAAAGCAGAAAAATATAAATTAAATTTTAAAATTAGTTTTTAGTTATTTTAGATTTTTCCAAATTTTATTTTCAATTTTCTAGTATAATTTAATAATTAATTAGAAATTAGGTTATTTTAAATAATTAAAAAGTAATTAATAATTAGTTAATAATTAGTAATAATTAATTAAATAGTCTTAAAAATATATTTTCATTTCTAAAATTAGTTTTATAGTATTTTAGATTTTTCTAAGTTTAATTTTTATTTTTCCAAGTTAATTTCATATTTATTTATAATTTAGGTTAATTTAGTTAATTAAAAATAATTAGAAAATTAGTATTTAATTGTAAAATTAGTGTAAAAATTAATTTTAAATTTCCAAAAATTTTCTCTCATCATTAGGTTTGTAAAAATACAATTTTCATACCAGTTGCCTTTCCAGATCACCTTATTCACTTTTTCGTACGTTTGTTCGCGTTTTCGGCAAACGTACGTTTTTTAAGTTTTAAGTGATTTCTTCTCAATCTCAATTCCAGTAATCATTCTCATAGCTTTCCTAAGCTATTTTGTTTAATAATCTCCAAATAATTCTCACAACAAACCCTTTCTGTGAATAATCACCCGATCACAAAGCACGCTCAGTCACAATTCACACCTCGTCGGGATTTAACGACCCGGTGATACCTTATATTACCCGGAGCATTGGTCTAGGCTATTTTACTTTGTTGATCATTCCTTGGTCAATATAAGTTGACGGTTTAGCATCATTCAAACATCTTCTTGCCCATCAATTAACTCCTCCCTGCGGTAAAACTTTGCGGTTATTGATTCTGATATTATAAAGCAGGGCACAAGCATTCGTTTATACATCCAAGTGAGAAATTTGTGACGTTATCCTTGAAAAACATATAGTAAGCACAAACATGTATTTCAGTTATATTTTCGTTGGTGTTAGATTCACATTTAACTAGACAGCAATCTTTGACAAACCGAACGAGAAGGCTAAAATGTGGGTCCAGATAATAACAAAAGAACAATAATTGAAGAAGCAAAAGATTGGGTCAATATGAAAAACTTACATGGTGAGATCTGTGTATGAATGCAGTCTTGCTCTTTTTCATAATGGCTTGTTTCTGTTCACTTTGTAGCTGCTGTCAGAATGCATCCATATGAGCATCGGATACTGTTACATCTAGTTGCATGTTGAAACATGAGATAAATGTCAATATTGATCAATCTTCCTCCCTCTTTTAAACCCTCAAAAATATTCCTTGCTTAATTTGGAAAGAATGCAAAAATATAAATTCAACTTTAATAACATGTGTGTTAAGATAATTGTGTTCATAAGGAAGTATAGCATGAGACGAAACAAAATAATGAGTAGGAATCATGCTAACTGCTAAGGCAGCCTTCCCATAGACCTGCAGTGCAAAGGTTGTTTAAGTGCTGACGATTAATATACAACGTTGTGACTTTCTGTAAAATATGACCATGAGTTTCGCCATTTTAGTTAAGAATGATGCAAGCATAGCCTCTTAAATGAGCAGAATACTGAATTCCATCAAGTCTTTAGCAGATGCATATAGTAGAAAAAAGAAACACCATTACAAGATTCATTCAACATGCAAAACAGTTTTCAATCCATACTTTTTTAAAAAATTGCCCAGATTTTCAACTGTTGTCTTCAAATTTTCACAATCAACCAATGGTTTGAATGTTACCACCAGGCCAAAAAAACAACCTAACCGCTTATCTGAAATATACATGCCACCATGCTACTACAACATACATTTATTTATTCACTAATTCGATGTAACTTACACATGTTTTTCTTAGTTTTTGCAACTGATATTGACTATTTTCTTATTTAACCCGGGTTACCTCAAAGTACACATGCCAAATCACTTTTGACAACTCTGTACCCATTTTACAGAGTTCGACCCAACTATTTGATCTTTTACTTCATATAAAAAAAACATTCAATTATTTTGTTTCAGCGATTCGATTAAAAGGATAGTATACTTATCCATGTAGGAAGACTTTGTGGGCACCCAACCAAGAGAAAAAGCCTCAGTGGGCAGCGCGACTTTAATGGATAATCAGTTGAGTTAGCTAGTGTGAAAATATTGAAAACCTGATTACTAATTTTATGAATATATCCAAACATATAGCAATTTCATAGTACAAGTTATTTAATTAACTGAACTTTGGATATTCAATTAAAATCAAAATTTGCAAGTAATAATTACATTAACAAACAAAGTAGTATAGAATTAATAGATTATTAGTAGGAGAAAGGGTAAAGTGTCCAAGCATCAACTGAATCACCAAACAACCCAATCCTAGCCGGAGACAACTCCGTCATCAAAACAATCGTCCACGTCATCCCTTTATCCTCCATCGCCAACTAAGTATATTCATCAATTAAAGTAGAAGATGCGTTGGAGATTGAACGGAGGTGACTGTGGATTTGGGGGTTAGGGTTCTTGGTCAGGATTAGTAACTTTTTTGGCTAGAGAGATATGGAAGAAATGAAGAAAAGAGTGATAGGATGAGATTATATATGGGTAAAATAGTCATTTAACAAGAATAACGGGAGTTGGCAACAAAAGACAGAATATTGACCAAGGGAAAACGGTCAAAGGGACGCATTTTGCCTAAAAAACTTACTTTTGGACGCATGGTGACTAAAATCCAAACTTAGGGTGCCAGGTGATGTTTTTGAGAAAGTTTAGGGACCAACGGTGCATTTTTGTCTTTTAAGAATAAAAATATCAACTTGAAACACTTTGTATAGTATATGGACTAAAACCGTTAAGTTATGAACTTTCCTCCTCTATACAAGTATAATTAAAGTGAGTATATATATATATATATATATGTTTTGTAATAGTTCGACACATTGGTTGTAACTGTGGGTGATCAACGGTTCAAAACCAGACCGGACCGGCCAAGACCGGACCGGCCAAGACCGGACCGGCCAAGACCGGACCGGCCAAGACCGGACCAGCCAAGACCGTACCGGACCATACCGAGACCGAACTAGCTCAAAACCTTAGACCGACGACCGGACTAAATGTGTTCGGTCCGGTCCGGGTTGGTCAAGTCCGATCCTGTCCAAGAAGGCATAATAGTCGGGTTTTACGTAAGACCGGTCCGGACCAAACCGGACCGAGACCGAAATAAGGAAAAAATCCGGACCGAGACCGGACCACTGGTCCTTCGACCGGTCCTCTCGGTCTCGTTTGGTTTTGGGTCTGCGATGCTCAGCCTAACCAATATTTAATCAATAAATGTCAGTTATCATTTTTCTCTGTTTCACAAACACACTAATTACATGTACTAATCTCGAATATATGATCTTAGCTTATTCTACATTGTGGTATCATAGCTGATATTTTTGGTTAGTATGTTCATCATCTCACGTGTTCGTACCATTACAAACCTTTTAAAACTTCATTTTTGAGCTTATTTGAATAAAAATTTTGGTGATTTTGATGGAGAGCCATATGGTGGATGATTAGGTGTAGTTTGATTGTGATTAAATTAAGATTTGGGGACGAATTTGAGATATTTGTGATTTTGGCGTGGAAAAAAGCTAATATTGTTGGATGTGCTTATTTTGTGTTAATTAGACCGGGTTTTGATGTTTTAATGCTTAATATTTCTTATTAGATTGATAAAAACTAATAAACGGACTCTGAGTGGTTAAAAGACAGTTAAAAAGTGAAATTTTCGGACTAAAAACGTGAATGATGAGTTTGAAGATTGTGCGCCTGTACACATGATGTTTACGAAGATTGTGCGCATGTTTAGTTTTGAGTTGTGCGTGCCTTGGTTTGAGATTGAACTGTGCCTCCAAAGTGCTTTTGAAAAAACTCAAAGTACGCCTCATAAGGTTCGAAGTGCGTAGGTTTAATTAGTTTTGAACTGCACAGGTTTAATTAGTTTTTGAAGTGTGCGTACTAAAATTCAAGTTGTGCCTATGGGATTTAGTTAAACTTCATATGCGGCTCATATCTCTATCTTCATCAAACTTGAGCCCATCTGATGACGTAGAATACATCTTATTTTCAAAGAAGGTATTACAAAAAACATCGGACTCACACTTTTAAATGTACCAATCAACATCCAAAAAACATAAATGGATAAATAATAATAATAATAATAATAATAATAATAATAATAATAATAATAATAATAATAATAATAATAATAATAATAATAATAATAATAATCAGTTTTCAGAAATGAAATGTGGTTGCAAGTGATTGAAGATATATAGTTGTGATGATGATGATGGGATGGTGGCGGTAGTGATGTCAACCGGATGGTGGTGACACTAGTCACGGATTTGAGTTTTGTTTGATGATGTTTGAGTGGGTTTTGTTTTGCATGATAAAATTTCATAGTCGTGTTTATTGATTATGCTTTCTTGAGTTAAATTAAAGAATGAGTGTTTAATTAGTACTGAAAAATAAACTTTCATTTAGAGAGGGAGAGAAATAATGTAGATAAAGTAGTGGAAGTGGTGGAGGTTGAAGAAGAAGAAGAAGAAGAAGAGAAGAGGAGGTTATTAAGAAAAAGTTGAAGGAATAAAATACATGAAACAAATGACAATACACAAAATTATCAATTTGCCCTCATGTGCAATGCACATGAGGGATTTAACTTGCTTTTACTAACGACTGTTAGGTTAAAGAACCAGTGGAGAAGTCAAATGGAGATGTTGTGGATGTCTGATATATTTATTTTGAAATTAAGATGAATCATATCATTTTAGTACAACCTTATGGACTAACGCTGTATTTTACTCTTGCATATATTAAACTATAAAATGATTGAAAAAACTAATCAATTTAGTTGTAACTTTATAATCTATAATTTCAAACCGTGCATGTGGGGAAAAAGAGAAATGTGGAATAGATGGCTTTGTGGAAAAGTCAAAGTAAAGTAACATGCGACATGATCATCCATGGGCTACCGCAAATCAAGGCATAAACTTGCTAGCTACCTTTTATATTTTGTGGAGTACAAAGGAAAAATAACTTGATGTCAATAAGAATGTTTTACATAAGGCACATGAGTTTTTATGTTTAACATTTTGTATGTGCATAATTTGTAATAGCAAATTAACCACAATTGTTTTTATTCGATTTGGGAACAAACAAAACTCACAGTTAACTTTTCAAAAATTACAAAACCAAGAAAATAGTCAAACAAGCTCAGTTTTATACCATTTTGATATGATTCACCAGTTTTAACTTTTAACAATTGATCGTCTAAACCGTTCAGGATGGTCTATTGGCAAAAATAGTTGTGAATATCACAATAAAATATAAGTGGTCTCAAGTTCAATTCTTGTTAGTTGCAAACAATTCTAAAGTTGTCACGTCAACCTTTTAAAAAGAGAATAAGCTTACCTGGTTTGAGTCAATTCTTGTAAATTAGTCGGTCAGAAAATTAAAAACCATGATTACCTAAAGAAAAATTAGAGAAACACCAACTAGCCTGCTAGCAAATGGACATGGTTAGTTATAAAGTGTGGGATATCTTCAAAGATAAAATAAAGTGTGGGTTAATGAGGAGTTGATGTGTAGAAAAGTGTAAATTAACTCCATGTGAGATTAAATCATTAAATTATGTGTACTCTACAAAACTGGAGGTGTTTGTTTATATGTAAAGGAGGTACAACAAACACCTTTTTAGCATTTTATTTAACACATATATGTAAATTGACTTGTGTTTGTAGGAAAAAAGAAAACTGCATTAAAGAAAAGAAGTCAAAAGTGGAAGACCACAACTGTTAAAATAGAGCGCAGAATTGGGCCATATATGTTTTGTCTCTGCATTCTACTTTGGCACTTTCATTTTGTAATTGTTAAGCCACTTTAATTACTTTCATGTTATAATAATTTTTAAAAATTATGATGATCAGAACCTGCATCATATATGGAAGACAAAAGCAATTATACAAACTTTCCGTCTTTGAGCATTCGTCATTCTAATATTATATTTGTCTTACTTTTGATCAAGTGATTAAGAACTCATTGTAAATTTGTAATAGAAACAGAATAAAAAAAAAAAAAAAAAAAAAAAAAAAAAAAAAAAAAACAAACTTCTAAAATCTAAACAAACAATGCTGCTAGTACGTAAAACACCCTCATTAACTTTGAAACATGACATGCACCATTCACGTAAAATGCAGTTTGACAAGGTTAAACTGAAGAAAATTTGTAAAGCACAATCAAAATTACTAAATACTATAGTAGCTAGTACAAATCATTTAAAAATGTATTTAACTTGCCATTTTTTTTCATTGTATGTAGTTATTTTTTTTTATTATTATTTTTTCACATTCTGTCAATAAACTTTCAAAACTCGACCTTTGTGTGTACTGGGTGACCTGCTTGACCATTAACAGGTTGCCTATCCAAAAACATTTGCACCGTTAGTCTTTATACCAACGACCGTTAGTCCTTTTATACTTTTCGCCCGTTCTCTTACCTTTTCACCCGTTTTCCAACGTTTTCTTACGTTTATGCCCGTTTTTATATGCTTTTGCCCGTTTTCTTAGGTTTTCGCCCGTTTTTATATTTCTTTGCCTGCTTTCTTACATTTTTGTCCGTTTTCTAACGTTTTCGCCTGTTTTCTTACGTTTTCGCCCATTTTTATATGCTTTCGCCCGTTTTTATATTTTATTGCCCGTTTTCTTACATTTTTGCATATTTTCGCCCGTTTTTTTATGTTTTCGCCCGTTTTTATACGCTTTCGCCAATTTTCTTAGGTTTTCGCCCATTTTTATACTTCTTTGCTCGTTTTCTTACATTTTGCCCCTTTTCTTACGTTTTCGCCCGTTTTTTTCCCGTTTTCGCCCATTTTCTTACGTTTTCACCGGTTTTTATACGCTTTCGCCCGTTTTCTTAGGTTTTCACCCGTTTTTATATTTCATTGCCCGTTTTCTTACATTTTTGCCCCTTTTCTTACGTTTTCTTACGTTTTTGCCCATTTTCGCCCATTTTCTTACGTTTTTACAGGTTTTTATATGCTTTTGCCCGTTTTATTAGGTTTTCGCCCGTTCTTATATTGTTTTGCCCGTTTTGTTACGTTTTCGGCCATTTTCTTTTGTCTTCGCCCGATTTTATACGCTTTCACCCATCTTCTTAGGTTTTCGCCCATTTTTATATGTTTTCGTCCGTTTTTATAAGTTTTCGCCCGTTTTCTTACATTTTCACCCGCTTTTATATGTTTTCGCCTGTCTTTTCACTCATTTTCATATGCTTTTATACGTTTTATACGGGCAAAAACATATAAAACGTATGAAAATGGGCAAAAACTTATAAACTGGGCGAAAAGGTATAAAAACGGGTGAAAACGTAAGAAGACGTAAGAAAATAGGTGAAAACGTAAGAAAACGGGTGAAAAAGTATAAAAACGGGTTTAGGGTTTATGGTTTATTGTTTAGGGTTTAGGGTTTAGGCTAAAAGGTAAGAAAACGGAGAAAAGCGTATCAAACGTAAGAAATCATAATAAAACAGGAAAAAAAACGTGTGAAAATGTAATAAAACGGGCGAAAAGGAATAAAAACGGGCAAAAACGTATAAAAACAGGCGAAAACATAAGAAAACGTAAGAAAACAGGGGAAAAAACGTATAAAAACGGGCGAAAACGTAAGTAAACGGGTAAAAACGTATAAAAACGGGCAAAAACGTAAGAAAACAACCGAAAATGTAAGAAACGGCTGAAAACGGGAAAAAGGTAAGAAAACGGGCTAAAACTTATTAATAAACTAACGGTCGTTAGTATAAAGGACTAATGTTACAATAATAAAATAACGGTCGTTAATTTAACCTGCTCCACGTAGGATTAGCAGGTTTTGCAGGTCACCGGTACACACAAAGGTCGAGTTTTGAAAGTTTATTGACAGAATGTGAAAAATAAAATAGCTACATACAATGAAAAAAAAAATGACAAATTAACTACATTTTTAAGTGATTTGCCCTAATGTTTATCGTTTGGACTTTAGACACTAGGAAAAATACAAAACTTGCGTGGTAATCAACAAACAATTTTATATAATCTTATCTCATTATCTTTAAATTATCTTTAACTCATACTTGTAACAAGATGGAGAAAAGTTTCGGCGCACTCGCGCATTGCGATGGAATTTTTTCTCATTAGTTAAACGTACTTTAATATTTGGCTAGTTTTGTTCGTAATCTTGTAGCTTTTCAGCGGTATATTTTATATTAAATAAATCGTTGGATAAAATAAGTTAAAAAAAAAAAAAAAAAAAAAAAAAAAAAAAAAAAACTTAACACTTTTTGTAAATCCATACATATGTCAAAAGTATATAAATATTTGGCTCCTTCAGTTTGTAATCCAGAGGTTTTTCTACCGGTAATTTTTGTATTAAAGAAATATATATATTAAACTTTAACATTGTTTAAAATCGCAAGTATGTCAAAAATATATTAATATTTGGCTTGTTTTACTCGTTATCTAGAAGCCTGTGCGACGGTATATATTTTTTATTATACAAATTGCTAAATATCTTTTAGAATTTAATAAATAAAGTTTGTTGAATAAAAAATAGTAAATAGCAAAAAGTTTTAAGATATTGTTGCATAGTTCAAAGTGTATCTTGTAAATATTTTTTTTACTCATTTTTGAGCTTGTTGGGCTCCGGTACCCTTTTTGGGCCAATTAATTTTATATAAAGTATTTTATAACGCATATGAAACGGCGGCGTTTCATGCGCGCTATAATATATATGTAAACAATATCATGACAATAATATTTTAGGGTAGAAATAGTCAAATATTACAAAAGGCTTTTTGATCTTGCGGTATGTGAGTGACCCAATAACCTAAAAACTGTGGGTTTAAGTCTCGTTGGAGACATATGTAAGATTGAATTTGTGAGATAGCGGATGTAGATTATAAACAATTGCCGTTAAAAAAAAAAGCAAATATTTGTGAAAATTGTAAAAAAAATTCAAAAAGATTCTTATTTAAAGAAAATCTAAAAAAGTCCTATGATAAAGAACGTTGGTGAATAAAAAAATATGAAATGAGTTTTTCTAAAAGTTTATAAATTTGATTAAAAACAATGTGAAAAAACGTTTGCACGTTAATATTTTGTAAATCAACATTTTGTGTATCAAAAATATATTTTTGCATCTAACTTCTTTCTTGTATCAACATCAAAATTTCATTGTAAATAACATATAAAAAATTTATAATTTTGTGCATCAAAGAAAGTTTTTGGATTAAAATGTGTATTTTTTTTCATCGAAAATAATTAAAAGAAAATAAAATTTACGAAATCTAACTTCACAACTTTTTTTATGCGCCAACATTCTTTATCTTGTGTAAAAGTTTCAAAAAATTCTAGAAATAAAAAAATAAATAAATATAACATTTTACCCGAAAATTTGTTTATTTAGAGAAAAGAAAAATCTTTTACATTTCTTACGGACATTTTTCTTTGTATTTGATCACTTCTTTAACATTTTAATTACATCTATGTCTCAACCAAATCTTGTAGGGTTTGTGAAAGAAAAGATAAAAAGTAAAAGATAATGTCTGAAATTTAGAAGAGAAAACAAGTGAAAAGAATCACTTATATATGCAAAAAAAACAAACGAAAACATTTACCTTCCCGCAGATAAAAAAAAAGTGAAAAGAGGGAAAACGTGTTTATTGAAAAAAAACAAATGACACCTAATCGCTAAAAAAAGCTCTATTGTTTAACTTGTTACATTTCGTAACGGCCCTAATATGGTATTTTTCTACAATGTCATTTTTTTCTAGCCGTCAATCAGCCACCGCCGAGGTACAATCTATGCAGCATGCAACACCATAAACGAAATCAACATGCGGGTGGGAGCAGCCATTTGCCACCGTAGTCGTCGGTGGGGGATTTTGTAGGATGTGTAACCATTACAAATGACAATCACAACTCATAATCAAATATTATGTAGGGTTTGGGTCATGTGATTGCTCGTGCACCACCTGACAAGGACACACAATAAATTAAGGTCATTGATATTTCCAGGTAATGTCTATTATAGTTTACTGTTTAACGTAGTCCCGAAATAAATGTTATGCTACTTTAGGTGTTTGAATTCCGTTTGCTAAAATACTTGCTTTTGATTTTCTCTCGTTTTAGTCAATTTTATTCTTTTTTATACATTCGAGCTACAAACGCGTCAATTCATTGTAAACGTTTTATATAATGATAAGTTGATACTAAGGCTAAACGGAGTGGGGTGATTTTGGATCGTGAGTGAGTAACTCATGGCGTGAGTACCACTCCCGATGTCCAAGTCGCTCGTGAGTGGCCAAAAAAAAAGGTGCGTATGGTGAGTTACTCACCAAAGCAGAGAATATGTGAAAAAGTGTGATTTTTATAATTTAATATTTAGTTTATGAGATTGTATGGTGTATTTAGTGGCATATATTTTTATATAGATGAGTGAGAGTGAGCGCTATGAATGTATGGTGAGTAAGAGTAAGTGAAAATAAGAGGATAGAGCAAGCTGAGCTGATGTTGAAATGGCGGTAAGTGAGTTGCTACTACTATTTCTAGCCTAACGGCTAAAAATGACATAACGCCGTATATGTAAAGCATAGAAATTGAGAAAACAATGTTGTATTCCCCCAAAAAAGAACAAACACTTAAGAAAACTTTAACAATCTTAGATTGCTTTTCATGAGACAAATCTTGTTGTATCAACTTTTACGCGCTTTACAAATCCAATTATTATCGTTTAAAGGTCAAAAGTTACAATCAATTTATTCGATTTCACATCAAAACTAACCAAATATCGTCAGTATGCCTTGTTAGACATTGAATTACTATATAATGATAAAATTGATTCGTTTTCTTTTTTCCAGAGTTTTGGTGTTACTGTGGTTCATGTATTTGGTAGGTTCAGTAAACGGTTTTATACTTTGAATCGTTTTAATTTAAGAGACGATTCTTCCGTTTTCTTCTTTTTTTCCGGCTGAAGATGAGAGTTAAGTTGTTATGCTTATTTGCATGTTAACCAAAAAGTAACTTAGATGTTTAGTTTCTTATAGTAAGGTGGCCGTTTGTTTCTTGATCACTTGATCCCATCTAAACATCATTTCATTTTGCCAAAACAATAGTCTACATGTATCATACTTGCTGATATATGTTACAAAGATTCACTGGCCGGTATAGCTAAAACCGGGACAGAATAACAAGGATAAGATGAATTCAAATTAGTTGCGAAAGGGTGATGCAATAAGTATCAAAAGCAGGCGTTATTTGTGTGACAAATACAAATCGTGACCATGTTAAGCATTATCATTCCCAAATTCTAAGTATCTAAACAAATCTAACCAATATTAAATATGATTCAATAATATCAAACTAAAATGTGACATGAATTTGGGCATGAGAATGTGGCAATTAATGATTCAGATAAAAGATATTAGATGATAAATAACAAAGAATGACAACCAAGAAGAACCCCAAACATGGGCCAGTGAATTGATTGGTTGTCAAACAAAACATCACTACTTTATTCTTGGACTACACCCATGTGGTGCATTCAAGATGCATAAAAATCTTATGTCCATATAATCACCTACTTAAAGATCTAGAAATATTAGATTGAATGGAGATATAATTGGGGTGTATGACAGTATGTTTTCCAAGTGATTATATGATGATTTGTACGATCATGATTAGAATTAGATAATAACATGTTGAGTGTTAAATTTAACGACAACAATATACCCGATTCGTCGGAGCGGGATACAGGAAGGTAAGCAGTCACAAAATTTATAGAGAGTAAAGAGATTGCTTTCTAAAAGGCTGAAAAAAGAACTCCGATAAAAATGTGTGCTTGTCTGTAAGTACTAGCCGGGTATTTGCACGTTGCGGTAGCGGGCTACAATATAGTCTATTTGGCTTCACATGTTATGCGAAAGTAGTTACGAAATCAACCTAAGAGCATCTCCAATGCAATAAGCCTCTTATATTATTAACTCATTTTTTAACATAGCATGGTACTGAGCAAAGGAGCAGGGACGAATACTATATTTTAGGGGTGATATTTTTGCTTTTTATTTTTTCTTTTTGTAAACAATGTTTTTCGATGATTACGGATAGTCTTTAGTGGTTGTTTGTGATGTAAGATGGTGAACGTGTTAATATGTAACATTATGATCTTCAAATTTTAGAGTTATAATTTCAAACTATGAATATTTTAAATTTATTGTAGTAATTATATCTTATCATTCTAATATTCAATTTAATGCTATTAAGTAATATGTAAATTGTTGGAAAATTTTTGTGAATCATTTATGCTTCACAAAATTTAGTGTGAAGGAGATATCGACTCTTAAAATGATGTGTTTGGAATAAAACCACACTCACCCGTTACGAGTTAAAATTGTAACATCATCTTTGTTAATGACTTCATAAAAAAATTAGTTTGAATGTCATTTAACATGCTTAATGATGTTTATAAAAGTGACTTTGAATGTCATTTAACGGGTTTAATATGTTTAATGACTAGTCATTACACCTTTGGTTTTCTTTTGGATGTATAAGCACAACCCGTGAGTTGTAGAAAAAAATATCAGGAAAAGCACCAAGATGAAACACGCACTTTCACATGAACACACTTGACCACCGTGAGAATTTCAGGCATGTAAGTCACATCCGGCAATACAACGTATTGTTCGATCGTTGTACCCTAGGAAATAGACGCCTAATGGACAGCGAATCTGTTTTAAGGGAAGCGTGTCTAATACGTGCCTCGATCACGTTCTTGAATCGGTTCTATCTAATTCTTTGATTTTTTTATTTTTTATTTTTTTGTTTATGTTTATGTTTGTAAATTTAGTTTAAAATTTTCTATCTTTTCATGTATTGTATCATTATTGTTATATCTGATTATCGTATGCCATCCCTACAATCTTAAAACAGATTTATCGTCATTGTTAAATCAGAAAAGGATACAAGACATGGAAACGATTCTTTAAAACTATTCGATATAATGGTTTAAGTTTTTGATTCAAATGATTTTTTTCAACCCCGATTTCTCAATAACTTGGGTTTTGAACCATTCTATATAATAATTGTTTAAACAAAAGGTGTTGCAATCTCCATAAACAAGTTATGTCGAAACAACCCCCTAATGTCCTTCGGGTTAGATTCTATCAACAACATAGTGTTTGCTGAAGTTTTTGTGCAGAAATTCAGCAATTAAAACTGTGCAGAAAATTAGTTAAGAGTTGTTTGGACGAGCCTTCTTGAGCGGTTGTTTAGACATAAAAAATGCAGAATAAAACCGTTCTAAATTTCTGGTTTGGGGGTGTATGGACAGACTCTTTTAAGAGGGCTGTTTGGAAACCAAATAAATGCAGAAACAAAAAAATTCATTTTAAGGGCTGTTTGGGTCCTAAAAGTTTATGCACAAAATTCATTTTAAACGATATTTGGTTGCTGAAATTTTGTGCAGAAAGTACTTGCTAAGGGCCTATTTGGTTCTTAAAACTTTATGCAGAAAAACTTATTTGATCGTTGATTTTTATGTAGAAAAACTTAGCAGTTTGTTGCTGAATTTTTATGCAGAAAAAAACATGTTTGATTGCTATTTTTATGCAGAAAAACTAGCAGTTTGTTGCTAAATTTTTATGCAAAAAATAAATAAATAAATAAATAAAAGTTTGATTGCTGATTTTTATGCAGAAAAAATTAGCAGTTTGTTACTGATTTTTTATGCAGAAAGAAAAAAAGTTTGATTGCTGATTTTTATGAATAAAATTTGGTTGTTTGGTTGCTGAAACTTCAGTGGAAAGTGACTGTAAAAAGGTTGTTTGGTTACTGATTCTTTTTGTGCCGAAAGATGACTCAAAAGGTTGTTTGGTTGCTAAAATTTCTGTGCAGAAAACTGACATTTAAAAGGATGTATAGTTGCTGATTTTTTGTGCAGAAAAATGGATTGCTAAAGGGCTGTTTGGGTGCTTAAATCTTGTGCACCAAAGTGAGTTTAACGTGTTGTTTGTTTGCTAATTTTAAATGTTTTTAAATGCTGTATAGTTGCTGATTTTTTTTTTTGTGTGCAGAAAAATGGATTGCTAAAGGGTTGTTTGGTTGCTGAAATCTTGTGCACCAAACTGACTTTAATGGGCTGTTTGCTCACTAAAGTGCTTCTAAACGCTGTATAGTTGCTGAATTTTTTGTGTAGAAAAAAAATGGATTGTTAAAGGGTTTTTTGGTTGCTGAAATCTTGTGCAGCGTAGTGACTTTAAAGTGTTGTTTGCTCGTTGAATTTTTTGTGAAAAAAATGCTACTAAACGTTGTTTAGTTGCTGAATTTTTCATGCGAAAAAGTGCTAAGTTTTGAGTTATTTAGTGCAACATTTTGTGGATGTTTTGGTGCTGAACTTTATGGCTCACTAGGTGTTTAGTTCAATGGCACTGCTTAGTACTATAACAACAAAACAAGTCGCTTGATTTTGTATCGAGTATTGGAAAAGTTTGGATGTTGCAAATATTGTATTGTAAACAGTGTTGCAAATAATCAAACTGTTTCCTATTCTAAAGGAAATGAATAATAGATAAGACTGATTGCACCTCACGTTGCTAATGATCTAACGGTTTGTCATTATGTAAGAAATGACTAAGTGTTGAACATAACCGTGTAAGACATTGTCAAATGTCAAGAAAGAACACACATATAGATGACAACAAATTATGTTAGTTTATGTGACTAACTTGAATTGTGTGATTGTCATTGATGACATTAAATAATCCTGATATTTTAGTGTCAATTTTCCTCTAATATGCTCATTATTTGTATTGTTTTGTATGGATATATACTTTGATTTCTTTATATTACGTTTCCAGGTTGAATATGAGCATAGGAGAAAAAGAGACGCGGAATTGAAAAAATTACTTACAAGATACACACGTCGGTATCTCCACTCTCCACTTACGCCGTAGCTAAGGATTTATATACGAAGACCAAATCAACGAAAATCAAAGATTACAACGTAACTACCACAAGAGGTTATGCCGTAACATTTTAGAAGACTTAGAAGAAATTCGTGACTATGAAGGTTACGTCGTAACCCATGCAATAGGTTACGGCGTAAATTTTACGCAAAATGTTGATTAAAGTGACTGAAGAAATTACGGCGTAATTAGCAAGAAGATTTCGACGTAATTGCCGACGCAAGAAAATTATGGCGTAACTATCTATCAAGGTTACACCGCAAATATTACTAAACGGATAAGATCGTTTGAAGTTACACTAGTTACGGCGTAACCATACCTAGATGTTAGCCTTAGCTTTGTCGGGCCTATAAATACAAACCCTATTTTCTGCATTTCACATATCTTCTACACCACAAAAAGTCAGAGAACGAAATAGGGTTCTAGAAGGACGATCTCCAACAACATACAGAGCACTTTCCAAGGGAGAGATCATGACATAAGTACATAACATCAATAAGTTTTAGAGATTCTTATTCATTTTACATTTACGATTCCATGTCTTTCATTATCATGCAAAACATTGAATCTTCTGTACTTTTCAACATGATTGGCTAAGCAACTTTGGTGCTAGCCTAGTTATGATTCCTTTAATGTTTTGATTATATTTTTGTGCTTTTATTATTGCTTCTAGTGTGTGCATGCTTAGGTTTTCGTAAAATCCTCTAGTTTCGGTAGTTTTGAAGAACAGTTGTACTTATTACACTAGGAGAATTGACCAAAGGACCCTAGACTAGTAGGTTGCGAGGGTTGGTAAGAATCGACCAAAGGACTACCAATTCCTGGTGTGCAAATTAACCAAAGGACCACCTTCCGTGTTTGATGAACTTAAGAAGTTAGATGTGTGGTCTAAGATCCGAGAGGCCGGATCACACAAAGAATAAATCTAGCATGTAGTGGCACTTAATGACTTGAACTAGTCTACCTGCAAGTTCTGATAATCACTTAGGATTCAGACCTATAATATCTGATTAGGATTCTATGGATATAGGCACGAATTGACCAAAGGAGTCTAGTGAATCTTATGCCCCATTTGAAGCGATAGGAAGCTTAATTAGAGAACATAGTCATTGCATGATAGGATGAATAACTAGGTTAGTACACTTTCTCCCTACTGAATTCAACTCAGTTTAAGTTTCGCATTTCATTTATGTTATTTAGTTTAATTAATCAAACATATTAAAACCCCTTTTAAAATATCACATAGACTTAAATTAGGATTCATATGCATAGCTCTTGGGACGACCTCGGCTTTACCGATTACTACACTACACACGACCGGGTACACTGCTCGTGAGTGCATAAGGTAGACCATAGGTAGACGAGAGAATTATAAATATTAAAACCTAGTCAGAAATCCTGTGGGATTTCCTTAAAAGAAAGTTCATCCAACAATATTGCCCTCCCTCGAAAATGGCAAAACAACTAGAGTAGATCCATAACTTCAGTCACGAAGGAGATGGGAGATTATACCAAGCTTGGGATAGGTATAATGATTTTCTCTACCGATGTCCAACTCATGACCTTAACAAACAGCAGAAGGTCAACATATTCTACAAGGGTCTTAACATTGCAACAGAAGCTCGATTCTCAGGGGCCAATCCCTAGCATGACTCCTGTTCAAGCCCTTGTTGCTATTCAAGACATGGCAGACCACTCGACGAATATTTGTATGTGTATATGACATTATTGGATCAGATCATCAACTATTTTAAAATGTTAAGCACTAATTACGTATTATCCATCCAATATTTTGTCCGAATACACTCGTTTAATGCACTATATTTTTATATTATATGTGATGTTTCAATATATACACTGTTTTAAAATTAAATGACGTTTTAATTAATCCAATTCTGTATAATGTACGTTTTTTGAGACATTTTATAAGTCAATTCTTTAGATTTTTTATTACTTTTGTGATTTTTATGTTTAATTCATAAGGGCCGAAAATCTCCGAATCCCCGTGAGGATCCCCGATCCCTGATTTGGATGGGGATGGGGATGCAAAATGATTCCCGGATGGGGATGGGGGCGGGGATGGGGATGAGAGTAAGAAACGGGGATGGGGATGGTAAATACAATTCCCGATATTCCCTGCCCCGTTGCCATCTATAGACAAAATATTTATGAAACTTTATAGGTAACTAAAATAGTAAATTTGGCTATACTAATAGTATAAATGTATAATATACGAGTAGTACAGTATATTGTTTTGATTAGGACATTAGGTATTTTGTGAATTGGTAAGCATATAATTGTACTCGTGTTCGTTTTTATTGTCAAGTTCTTAAAATGTGTCATGCATTAGTTACTCATGAATCCGTATGTTATTGGTTTAATCTTATGACCAACTTTGTTACGGAGTATAATGTACCCTTGCAACTTGCAAGTATTGGTAGCAAAGATAGTTTCATGACATGCATCGGTAAATAGTTTATATGTTCACTGTGTACATTTTGTATGTATAGAGTTACATGTACATAGAAGCGAATTCTGTGTTTCGGTTACATACAACATCAATAATCTTTTTTTTCTAAAATTTCCAACATAGATATTTCATTATTTCCCCACATATATTAAACATAACTAAACGTAACGGCTGATGTTTATATGGAGAAAGGGATCGGTTTCAGAATGAGAAGTGGTCTGACCTTCCAACTGAGGTTTAAAATGGATCGATGAGTTTAAGTATGATGATCTTCGGTTTTTCTGCTTAGAAGTCTAAAACGAATTGGTATAAATGTGAAGTGGGTTGCTGAGGTTGCTAGGCCCATTTTTTAGAGGCCCATATATAATCACTTAAAGCCTGTTAGTTTTAGCTTGAAGTCACTTGGACTTTTTGGAGACATTTAAAGGGGTTTTATCTTTCTATTTTAAGCAATGTCTCCTTTTTCTAATATAGCATTTGACAATGCGAAAACAAAATTGTTCAATTTCCTGTTACAAACTCTTAGCGCTGTATTTTTTAGAAAAAATATTTGTGTTTTTGAGTTGAAAGAAAATAAATGAAAAAAATCGATCAATTTACAATTATACACATGTTTGAAAATTTTAAAGTTTAAAAATGAAAGACAATTTTGTCATTTGACATGTTTAATCTTAGTTTCCTTATTTCTTTTCATATTTTGAAGGAAAGTTTTGGGCTAAATTTCCTTCCATATCTTTTTTTTTTTTTTTTTTTACTTAAAAAAAACTGAAGAAAATAAATTTATTTAAGGTTCCTATTAGAGATGGCAAAAAAATCCGTACCCGACGGGGACCCGATCCTCAAATTCGATTTGATTGTGGAATCCCTGAGTTGACGGGGGATGGGGATGGGGAATCCCCGAATTATAAAACCGTGGATGGGGGCAGGGATGGGGATAACAGAAATCCTCAACCCCGAACCCGAACCCGAACTTTTAATGTATAAGTATACACTGTATAAGTTATATGTATATTAACACTATATATACTTGTATATGTATATATGTTAGTTAATAGTACAAGTATTATACTTGAAGTATATATGTATATGTATATATGATATTTAGTGGATCAAATACTTTAAAATTGTTAAGCACTAACTACATATTATTCTACCAATATTTTGTCCGAATACACACATTCGATACAGTTTATTTTTGTATTATATGTGATGTTTCAGTATTTACGATATTTTAAAGTTGAATGACATTTTATTTAATCCAACTATATACGATGTATGCTTTTTAAGACATTTATAGATCAGTTCTTTATAATTTTGATTACTTATGTAATTTTTATGCTCAATTTTTAAGGCCGAAAAATCCCCGAATCCCCGTGGGGATCCCCGATCCTCATTGGGGATGGGGATGGGGATGTAAAACGATTCCCCGATGGGGATGGAGGCGTGGATGGGGATGGGGAGTGAGAAACGGGAATGGGTATGGTAAATACAATCCCCGATAATCCCCACCCCGTTGCCATCCCTAGTTCCTATCCTTTTCTTTCTTTTCTCTCCAAAATTGAATTTAAGAACACAGTGTTAGAGTACGTTTAGTTAAAAATGAAACACTTTTGTTTTTCATAAATATTTTGTACATAACAAAAAAATCGATATCACGTACAAATTAAACATTTCTTATCACATTCTCTACAAAAACATAAAATTTGCATTTCCTACGTTAACAAGTAAATGGTTTTCCTTGTTTCCTTATTAACCTCCTTGTCATTGTTTTATTATGAATAGAAAACAATATTATATGCACGCGTTTTTTATTTTTTATTTTGGAAAATTAACTCCTCGCCTTTCTTTAAAAATCTAAAAATAATGAAGAGTTATTTTTTTCTTTTTTACCTAACTAGCTAAACGCACCCTTAAATTTTGTTCTCGTATACACGCACAACTCTTTTTCCTCACAACAATCTACTTCAGTAAATTACAAATGTACACACCACGTACTCATATGTATTTGGCATTTTGTCAACAACTGGTTCTGGATATTAATATTAACATAATGTTTGCTCAATTGTTGTGTTTCGTTGTATAGCTCTATAGGATTCATTTGTTTCCACAACCGAATACAATGACATGTAAGATTGAATGGCAATACAAAGGTATTTGGGAACCTTCAAACCATGGGCAAAGCCAAAGATGAGCGCAACTGCTCATTCAAGTCAGCGAGAAAGAACCTGTTGAGTACATAGATCGTACTTAATATATGAAAGTTCGTAACAAAAAGTGTGAATACTAGAATAAATATAAATGCTCGCAACAAAAATTGGGCACATACTCACACGGGATATTGGATAAAGTACATTGATATCTAATGACCTAAAACCCTTTGAACTTTGGCTAGTTTAGCATTACACCAAGTCGCCACAAAGAAAAGTGCACCGCTCAGTTGAATATGATTAACATTTGACGTTTAGCCGCCTGTGTAAAATAACTAGATTACTTTAGAGATGATCTAAACCAGATTCCGACTGTCTGTAAGTTATACCAAGATCAAATTCTTACAACCGATAAATCAAGTAATTCACTTGATCTAGATTCAGGTTGGACCAAAGTTTATTCAAGTAATAGATTTTTTATAAGCTTAAGTTTGATTTTCAAAACACCCCCAAAAATGATGAAATAACAGTGACAACACAAACAATAATCAAATTGAAGTGAGTCTTCTGAATTTTTATTCACCGTAACTATTAGCCAATAGATTGTTGGCCCAAGCCTGTGTATGGGTTAAGGTTCATTAGGGTTTTAATATCGCTTCTCATATGTACTCTATAAATAGTTGATGATTAATAAAGTTGAGCCTACGGGGTTTTAATGTTCTAACAGTAACTTGGTACTTGATCAATTAAATTCCGGTTCCTAAATGCACTTCGTCCTGGCTGTGGGAATGAAACAGTGATACTTATAGCTACACTATCTACATTTCATGCTCAATTGGGTGTTTGTTTCGGCTTAAACAGTGGGCTTATGCTTTCGGCTTATGTTTCATTAGCTCACCTTTTGTAGCTTATTTTGAAACTTTTTGGCCTATATAAGCTTATTATGACATGATAAGTTTATATTAGCCGAAATGTTTCAAAATAAGCCACATAAAGTGAGCTTATAAAACATAAGCCAAAAACCAAATAAGCCATAAGCCTACGATATAAGCCGAAACAAACATCCCTCTGGTTAAAGCTTATTAATAGGCCGATTTACTTAAAGGCTCATAGTTTAATACTGAAGGCCTTTTTTTTTTCTTTTTTTTTTCTTATTTTTGCATGAAGTCATTTGGAGGAATATAACGGGTTTTAAGTTTAGCGATAATACCTATAGTTGCCACATGAAAACATACATATACATGTCTATGGTGACTATGACTTAAATTAGATGTTTGACTTTTTGATAGGGATATAGTGAAGGCATTCTCCCACTCATATATTGACTGATCAGAACTGGAAACGAGTCAAAGGATCGGTTATGGATCCTTAGAAGTGTGGGAAACTCGTGAAGAAGCATGAAGGGATTAAAGATAATAAAGCCGAACCTAAGACCTGAAGATCCGGTTCATTTGTTGATCTATGCGAATGTGGAAAGCGGGTCATGATTAAAGGTGTTGACCAGAAGTTGAATGTCTACCCCCACGAGAATAACAACTACACATGAGGGCTCGTGGTCGAGTTCTTTTCAAGTGGGATGGTATAGTGAGGACACCGATTGAGTATACAGTCGAAGAGCTTACCGAGGCGTTAATGAGGCAATTGAAGCATAACAAATGATCAAGAATGAAGAAATTGCAAATGGAGCGAGTACTTCGCATCAGCTTTTTATGTGATGTGCCATATTAGCCTAATGAGAGGCAAATACTTCCCATCATCATATCTTTTGGTTGTGCATTGCATTAGGTAAATAATACTCAGCATTACCAAAGAGAGATGATTTGTGCACCATTTCTTTTTGGCTATACACCACTAAATCACACCAGTAATGCACACAGTACAACACCGTTATGCATATTTTAGTGGTGGATGGCAAATAAAAATGGTGTACAAATCACCTCCCATCACGAAAAGGTAGGGGGTTGCATTAGGGTCCCACACGACATATTTATGAGTTTTTGTGTATTGTTTAGTCGGGAATGTTTAGGGTCAATGGGGGACTCAGGTTTATCGATGACCATGTTTATAATTTCTTCTACGAAAATTTAATTGATCAACTAAGTAAGACATCTAACACAAATATTTGGGACGAGACTCATTTATGAGAAATCAATATTTTTGATGAACGTTACTCTAAGTGTCAAAAATCCATCTAGTTCACGTGAACCCCCGGAATCCCTGTGGTCGTCTTCACTTTGTTCTTTACTTAGGAGTTTCTACACAAAAGATAGTCCCCCTTATAGCTTTTTTTTTTTTTTTTTTTTTTTTTTTTTTTTTTGAATAAAGTATGTCTTCTTAAGAATTATTTCTTGTTTGAGTTTTTATTTCTTCAAGATGCGCTTCATTTAATAACACTTTAGTTAGGATTTGTCAAATCACTAACTAGAATACTAAACAGATAATCCAAAACAAAAACAAATACGAATGGCACTCAAGTTACATCCAGATGAAATTCTTACTATTGATAAAAGATCCTAAGCAAATTCGAATAATCTGGATTGAGATAGAAGTGTGGAACTGAAATTTTCACGTAGTAGATTTGATTCAACTCACTCTTTTATATAATGAAATAACAGTATAACACCGATGATGGAAACAGTGGTCAAATTGGGGTTAGTATTTCTGATCAAGCAATTTTGATTAGTGGAATTTAGCTACAACTATCATCATTTGATGGTTAATGCTTGACAGAGATTCTTGTTTTGTATGGCCCAGCCCATTAAGTCTATTGACACACATACAACTAGAGGTGCAAAAATATCGGTTTTTTTTCGGTTTTCGGTTTTTTAATAACCAGTTATAAAAAAACCGGTTTTTCGAATAACCAGTTTCGGTTCGGTTTCGGTTTTTCGGAATCGGTTTTCTTCGGTTATAAATGTTCGGAATCGGTTTTTTTCGGTTACCAATTTTCGGAATCGGTTTTTTACCGGTTCGTTTTTTTCGGTAAAAATATTCGGATTCGGATTTTTTATCAGTTATCGTGAGAAGTATTGCTAGTTGACAAGAATGGCCCCCTTCCTTTTATTTATAATTCCCACCCTCAATCCTAACATTTTCATTTTAACCTTTCCCATTTAAATATATAAACCATTTATTTTATTAAAAATTCATTTCACCCACTAATAAACACACACCACTCTCTCTTTAAAATTCTCTTCTCCCCCTTCTCTCTAAAATCCGGCCGACCACCGACCGCCGCCGTCTTCTCCGGCGAGATTCCGGCTACTTTTATTTTATTACACCAAAAGATAGATCGGGACGTGCTCGTTCCGGAAGTACAAGCCGATTTAATCAAAACCACCCCGAACCCCTCCAAACACCACTAGCCGCCGCCCCTTGCACCACCATCAACACCACCACGAGCCACCACCTCCCTCCTCCTCTTTTTCTTTTTCTTTTCTTGCTCGGTAAAACATCCAAACGCACCCTATTTGTTATAAAATTGTTACATTTTTATTTATTTTATTTATATATACCGAAAATATATATTTTATAAGGGTGTATATATATAAAAATAAATAAAACCGGTTAAAACCGGTTATTTTTAAAAACCGGGTAAAACCGGGTATATAACCGGTAAAAAACCGGTCGGAGGGAAAAAACCATAACCGGTCTAACCGGTTCGGTTAAAAAAAACCGGACCGGTTTTAATATAACCGGTTAAAAAAAAACCCGGGTTCGGTTAAACCATCGGTTAAAAAAAAAAAACCGGTTACAAACTTGCACCTCTACATACAACTGATACAAGTACATGACGACTCACCAATATTTTCCCGGCCCATTGATCTAATCATGTAAAGTAGTAGCTTCTCGTCCGAATAACAATTCTCGAAAAGGTCTTTCGATTTTTCCAAATGGCTTAGTTCACAATATCACATACTTGAAAATAACGCAATATTCTTTCCTCTTAGCTCTCTTGCCTAGTTCGACATGCTAACCATAAAACGATGACATATTATTAATTTTGTCTTGACATGCTAACCACATAGATTACACTAGCTTGATTATTAGGATGGTTAGACACAAGATTTAGAAAAAATATATCATTTGCATTCTAAAATCACTTTTGTAATGTGCAAATCTGGACCAACTTTTCTAAAATCATTTGCATTCTAAAATCACTTATCATAGAAATTAAAAAAATACCAATACAGATGTTCCAGTGAGTGTGTGACAGATACACATGAACGTGTACATCAATTATTGGCTACAACAAGTCAAATAAGTTGGACATAAAAGGTCAACTTGCCCCATTGATAAGGGTATTGAAATAGGAGTTTAACTACTGATCTCTACTTTACTTGGTGTCACGTTGATTTTCTTTTGCATAATTTGTAAAACTTAGCTGATTGAGATTGCCTCAGCTCCAGCGTTATAGCTGGGCTAACAGAGGCCCTGTGCAAAATCGCTTATATAATAACTAATCATGACGTTTAAAAATACTAGAAAGGTGCCCGCGCGATGCGGGGGCGGATTATTGGGGTGAAGAGGAGGGAGGTGGGGTGGTGGAAAGTGGTTGTTGAGGTGGTTATAAATTGTTTGGGATGGTTGTTGAGGTGGTTATAAATTGTTGGGGGTGATTGTTAGGGGTAGTTGTTTCCATAATTAGTAAGTAAAAGTCTGAATTTTTAAGTCTTTCTAATTATAGAATAGTCCCAAATACATTATATAGTAGTATAGATATCGTAACGAATATTTAGAACAAAACTTCATATATCGTCAATATTTTGATGTTAGAAATAAAAGCTGAAAATTAGAATATGCATGTGGTATTGGCAAACGTGTAATTTTTTAACTGCAAATAGTCACCACATGATATTCTAATTTTCAGTTTTTATTTGTATTGGAATTTGATTTCACAAACTTTTGATTACTCAGAGGGTTGGCAATGCACCACTCACCCCAAATACCTTCACTCACAAACAACCAATCCCCTTATGCCACATCACCCTCCCACTTTTTCCTTCACTCACTCATTTTTTGTTGGCATCACATCACTCACCCTTCACTCACTTTTTTTTTTCTTTTTTCTTTTTTCTTTTTTCAATTCTATTAAAATTTATTAAAAACTAAAATTCATTAAAATTAAAATAAACATTACATAATATTATTAAAAAACATAAAAGTTATACTTTTCACTATAGTTTAAAAAAATTTCTTTTTCAAGCCCAATCTTACAAGTCCAATAGCCCAAAGTCCATTTCAAAAAAAAAAAAAAAAAAAAAAAAAAAAAACACTCTTTCACAAAGCCCATTTCAAAAATAAAAGAAAAAATATAATTATGGTTGTCTGTCTTCTTCCTTGGCTGTTTGCAAACACACACAGAGGTGCTTTTTTTCTTTTTACAATGGATGGTTTTTTTTTTTTTTTGGTACTCATTTAAAATTTGGCCATGAATATATTGAACAAAAAAGTATCCGTTGCACCCCCAACGTTCATAAAATTAAATGCACAAACGGCTATTTCCACTCGGTAAGCTTCACCGCAAATGGAAGCCACCGTGCGGTAAGGAGGGGAGGGCGGCGGTGTTCCCGTGCGGTGGGGATGCCGCACCGTGCCTCCCCGCACCCATTGCCAACCCCCGAGCCTCAACTGTTATGTTACCAGTGTGTCTGTTAGATATATGCAAATGGGTGACATTGATCATACTATCTATTACATCCATACTGTATTTAACAAAACGAAAATCTACAAAGTTAAGTTATCAATTGTCTATTAGTCCATACAATGTAAGCTTCATGGCAAGAAGATCTCACATAGTTAAGATTACTACCTACCCGCACCTCACGAAGCCCAACATATAAGCCCAACTAAGTTCCATTCTAAAAGCCAATTAGTAATAGAAAAAATAGCTTACCAAGCTTATATGTTAACTTTGAGATTATCATTCTACCGATATGAGCAGTGGCGAAGCTTGGATTTTTCGAGTGGGGGGTCGGGATCTAAATTTTTTTTTCCTAACACTATGGGGGGTCGAAACCGAATTAAATTGGGGGGGCGAAACCGAAAATACCGAAATTTTTCTACACGAAAACTATATACCCCTACATCGCAAAAAAAATTTCGAGAGGTCGGCCCAATCTTACAAGTCCAATAGCCCAAAGTCCATTTAAAAAAAAAAAAAAAAAAAAACTCTTTCACAAAGCCCATTACGAAAATAAAAGAAAAAATATAATTATGGTTGTCTGTCTTCTTCCTTGGCTGTTTGCAAACACACACACAAACACACACATAGGTGCTTTTCTTCTTTTTACAATGGATGGTTTTTTTTTTTTTTTTTTGTACTCATTTAAAATTTGGCCATGAATATATTGAACAAAAAAGTATCCGTTGCACCCCCAACGTTCATAAAATTAAATGCACAAACGGCTATTTCCACTCGGTAAGCTTCACCGCAAATGGAAGCCACCATGCGGTAAGGAGGGGAGGGCGGCGGTGTTCCCGTGCGGTGGGGATGCCGCACCGTGCCTCCCCGCACCCATTGCCAACCCCCGAGCCTCAACTGTTATGTTACCAGTGTGTCTGTTAGATATATGCAAATGGGTGACATTGATCATACTATCTATTACATCCATACTGTATTTAACAAAACGAAAATCTACAAAGTTAAGTTATCAATTGTCTATTAGTCCATACAATGTAAGCTTCATGGCAAGAAGATCTCAAATAGTTAAGATTACTACCTACCCGCACCTCACGAAGCCCAACATATAAGCCCAACTAAGTTCCATTCTAAAAGCCAATTAGTAATAGAAAAAATAGCTTACCAAGCTTATATGTTAACTTTGAGATTATCATTCTACCGATGTGAGCAGTGGCGAAACTTGGATTTTTCGAGTGGGGGGTCGGGATCTAAATTTTTTTTTTCCTAACACTATGGGGGGTCGAAACCGAATTAAATTGGGGGGGCGAAACCGAAAATACCGAAATTTTTCTACACGAAAACTATATACCCCTACATCGCAAAAAAAATTTTGAGGGGTCGGCCCAATCTTACAAGTCCAATAGCCCAAAGTCCATTTCGAAAAAAAAAAAAAAAAAAAAAAAAAAAAACTCTTTCACAAAGCCCATTTCAAAAATAAAAGAAAAAATATAATTATGGTTGTCTGTCTTCTTCCTTGGCTGTTTGCAAACACACACGCAAACACACACAGAGGTGCTTTTTTTCTTTTTACAATGGATGGTTTTTTTTTTTTTTTGGTACTCATTTAAAATTTGGCCATGAATATATTGAACAAAAAAGTATCCGTTGCACCCCCAACGTTCATAAAATTAAATGCACAAACGGCTATTTCCACTCGGTAAGCTTCACCGCAAATGGAAGCCACCGTGCGGTAAGGAGGGGAGGGCGGCGGTGTTCCCGTGCGGTGGGGATGCCGCACCGTGCCTCCCCGCACCCATTGCCAACCCCCGAGCCTCAACTGTTATGTTACCAGTGCGTCTGTTAGATATATGCAAATGGGTGACATTGATCATACTATCTATTACATCCATACTGTATTTAACAAAACGAAAATCTACAAAGTTAAGTTATCAATTGTCTATTAGTCCATACAATGTAAGCTTCATGGCAAGAAGATCTCACATAGTTAAGATTACTACCTACCCGCACCTCACGAAGCCCAACATATAAGCCCAACTAAGTTCCATTCTAAAAGCCAATTAGTAATAGAAAAAATAGCTTACCAAGCTTATATGTTAACTTTGAGATTATCATTCTACCGATGTGAGCAGTGGCGAAGCTTGGATTTTTCGAGTGGAGGGTCGGGATCTAAATTTTTTTTTTCCTAACACTATGGGGGGTCGAAACCGAATTATATTGGGGGGGCGAAACCGAAAATACCGAAATTTTTCTACACGAAAACTATATACCCCTACATCGCAAAAAAAATTTCGAGGGGTCGGCCCAATCTTACAAGTCCAATAGCCCAAAGTCCATTTCAAAAAAAAAAAAAACTCTTTCACAAAGCCCATTTCAAAAATAAAAGAAAAAATATAATTATGGTTGTCTGTCTTCTTCCTTGGCTGTTTGCAAACACACACACAAACACACACAGAGGTGCTTTTTTTCTTTTTACAATGGATGGTTTTTTTTTTTTTTTTGGTACTCATTTAAAATTTGGCCATGAATATATTGAACAAAAAAGTATCCGTTGCACCCCCAACGTTCATAAAATTAAATGCACAAACGGCTATTTCCACTCGGTAAGCTTCACCGCAAATGGAAGCCACCGTGCGGTAAGGAGGGGAGGGCGGCGGTGTTCCCGTGCGGTGGGGATGCCGCACCGTGCCTCCCCACACCCATTGCCAACCCCCGAGCCTCAACTGTTATGTTACCAGTGTGTCTGTTAGATATATGCAAATGGGTGACATTGATCATACTATCTATTACATCCATACTGTATTTAACAAAACGAAAATCTACAAAGTTAAGTTATCAATTGTCTATTAGTCCATACAATGTAAGCTTCATGGCAAGAAGATCTCACATAGTTAAGATTACTACCTACCCGTACCTCACGAAGCCCAACATATAAGCCCAACTAAGTTCCATTCTAAAAGCCAATTAGTAATAGAAAAAATAGCTTACCAAGCTTATATGTTAACTTTGAGATTATCATTCAACCGATGTGAGCAGTGGCGAAGCTTGGATTTTTCGAGTGGGGGGTCGGGATCTAAATTTTTTTTTTTCCTAACACTATGGGGGGTCGAAACCGAATTAAATTGGGGGGGCGAAACCGAAAATACCGAAATTTTTCTACACGAAAATTATATACCCCTACATCGCAAAAAAAATTTCGAAGGGTCGGCCCAATCTTACAAGTCCAATAGCCCAAAGTCCATTTCAAAAATAAAAGAAAAAATATAATTATGGTTGTCTGTCTTCTTCCTTGGCTGTTTGCAAACACACACACAAACACACACAGAGGTGCTTTTTTTCTTTTTACAATGGATGGTTTTTTTTTTTTTTTGGTACTCATTTAAAATTTGGCCATGAATATATTGAACAAAAAAGTATCCGTTGCACCCCCAACGTTCATAAAATTAAATGCACGAACGGCTATTTCCACTCGGTAAGCTTCACCGCAAATGGAAGCCACCGTGCGGTAAGGAGGGGAGGGCGGCGGTGTTCCCGTGCGGTGGGGATGCCGCACCGTGCCTCCCCGCACCCATTGCCAACCCCCGAGCCTCAACTGTTATGTTACCAGTGTGTCTGTTAGATATATGCAAATGGGTGACATTGATCATACTATCTATTACATCCATACTGTATTTAACAAAACGAAAATCTACAAAGTTAAGTTATCAATTGTCTATTAGTCCATACAATGTAAGCTTCATGGCAAGAAGATCTCACATAGTTAAGATTACTACCTACCCGCACCTCACGAAGCCCAACATATAAGCCCAACTAAGTTCCATTCTAAAAGCCAATTAGTAATAGAAAAAATAGCTTACCAAGCTTATATGTTAACTTTGAGATTATCATTCTACCGATGTGAGCAGTGGCGAAGCTTGGATTTTTCGAGTGGGGGGTCGGGATCTAAATTTTTTTTTTCCTAACACTATGGGGGGTCGAAACCGAATTAAATTGGGGGGGCGAAACCGAAAATACCGAAATTTTTCTACACGAAAACTATATACCCCTACATCGCAAAAAAAATTTCGAGGGGTCGGCCGCCCCCCCCCCCCCCCCCTCCCCCTATGAAGCTGCGCCACTGGATGTGAGATTGAGTTAGCACACCCAACACACATAAACGTATATAATTCTCATCTTATTTGAGTGATTCATTCAAGATTTAGATCCGCATTTCTGTAGCATTTTATTTTTATTTTTTTTGGATTACAAACTTACAATTGCTTGCAAGATTTTGATATTTCAAAATTACAGAATAATTTTCAAGAAACGGCAAAATACTCAATATTATTAGATGATAAATAAGGCCCTAGCCCGATATGTGAGGTTGGTCCATTAGGGTTTCATTATGTGTTGCTTTATATATATCGTATCAATAAAACGTATCACCTACGGGGTTTACATCATTCAACATGGTATAAAAGTGGGCCTGATCCTCAGACCTAGGTGGCTATGTTGAGGCGCCTCCACTAGGCCGCCCCGTCAAACCCTACTCATACAAAACAAGTCGTCACTTCTGTTTCACATTTTCTTTTTGTTTTTTTTAAAGGTTTCGACCCACTGATGAAGAATTGATTAATCATTCTTTAACGTTGAAGATTAATGACCATCATATTATGATGATGAGGTTACGTGTAAGGTAGTTGGGTAATGAAAAGCTACAGGGCAAAGTCAAAGATACGAAGATTAAGGGAAGAAGTTGTGGATCTTGTTTTGTATTTTTACTTATCGAGTTTATTTATTTATTTTTTTACATAAAAAATAAATAAATAAATAAAGTTATAGTTGTTTTTATGTTTGTTTGTTAGTCAATTGTTCGTACGGCTTTGTTACCAATCGACTAAAGTTGACTGTTGGTACTAGTCTTTGATGTCGACCGTTGGTACGGTGTTGTTACCAGTCGACTTAGCCGACCGTTGGTACCAGTCGACTAAAGTAGACCGTTGGTACGGTTTTGTTACGAGTTGACTAAATTTATGTTTTTATTATGTTAATGTTTTCTTTTTCTTTCTAGTTAACTACCCCAGTCCGAGTTTTCGCGATTTCACTGCTCTAACTGTGGAGGAGTATTAGATGATAAATAAGGCCCAAGCCCGGTATGTGAGGTTTGATCTATTAGAGCTTTATTATGTGTTGCTCTATATATATCGTATCAATAAAACGTTAAATAGGGGTTTATATCATTCAACAAATATATGCAAAGATCGGCCCCAAAACGTCCCAACAATAAATTAAGTTAGAATATAAAAAAGACCCAATGATTTGAAAATATACAAAATTGTCAAACCGACCCATATCCCTTCTCTATAGACTTCTTCCAACTTCCATAGCAATAATTAACTCTTAAAGTTTTGACTCATCGAATGACGGTCTCATTTTGGCCCACATTTTCCACACAATCATAATCCGAATTCTCATAAAATAGCTAATTTATTGCTTTTCTAGATTTGATAAGTAAAATATGTTCAGTTTTGAAATAAGTCAATGCTTATATAATGTTTATCTGAACGAAGTGGCTGATGAAGTGTGGTTATTCAAAAGACTAAAGTGTGCTCGATCACCATCCGTTCAAAACCGAACCGAACCTAAAACGAAAACTATTAGTATATAGAACATAAATTGAACCGAATATACTCATTTCGGTTAGGTTCGGTTTTGTGTTGTTTTGGTTCGGTTTATATGATTTAGATGTGTTTTTCTCGTTTTTTTGTCGAACCGAATCAAAACCGAAAACCGTTAGTATATTGAACCGAAACTAAACCGGTTTGGTTCAGTTTTCCGGTTTGCTTCGATTTTCTGTCGAATATGCTCAGCCCTAGTTTGACGAGTGATATCTTTTATCCTTACAGCATCGAGTATGGTGGTGTGCACTCATGCACCAGCCAACGTGGCATCAAGCCATGGCCAAGCCACTACACCGCCACCGCCCTTGCGCAATTTCATCCGCCAAGGAATTAGCTTGAGCCAAAAGGATGTTTATTTTACTTTTACTTTTACTTTTATTATTATTATTATTATTATTATTATTATTATTATTATTATTATTATTTTATTTTTATTTTTTATTTTTTATTTTTTTTAATTATAACATGACTTTATTGAAAAACAAATAGGATTTTACAAGAAATTAGTGGGAAGCCGAGAGACTAACTGAGCCCCCACACCTCTAGCTATAGCAAAACCAATCCTACTAAAAATATGTGGAGCAGCACGTGCTCCAATGTCTTGAGTTATAGAGAATCGTCGAATACGCTTTAATAAGGTCACTGCATCTTTTTCAAGTTCTCCAAAAGAAGAGAATGAAAAGGGGAGGAACCCATATCCGATATCAGCGAATTTAGCCGCGTACTTGACACGTTTACGTTGTGCAGCTTCAATAATTGCCCGACCGGGCATAAAATCAACCATACATGAACGCGTCAAAGGCGACGACCCTGTAAGATCAACACAAACATCAAGGCCACCATCCCAAGAGTAAAGTAACATATCAGCTGGACGTAAGGTTTTGTCCCTCTCACCATGAAGCCCAATATCAACCTCCTTATCTTTTCTTCAACGTAGGATTAGGTTAACGACTTAATTACCCAACAGCAACCCAACTTTATAAACACAAAGATTTAAGCTCTCAAAATCTCCGATAAACTTCCCACCAAACATGTCCGTTGTGATTATGCCTTGTTTACGAGTGTACATTTTCGTTCATATGTCATCTTTGTACAATTGAGTGAAAAAAAACATAAATCTCCCTCACATTTAAGTCTACATTATTAGGTATAAGGTTGTGGAAGGCGGGAAACCCCTTTTCCTTATCGGGAAACACAAAAATATGACACCCTTCATGAAAATAGAGAGGATCCAAAAAAAATCTTATCATGCGACGCTATAGTCCCAATAGTAAAAAGGAGATAGAAATAGGTTTAGCGGAGAGAGAAATAATATCTTATTAACTTATTGTGATGTGAGTGGTATTTTTGTTTTTTGTTTACTTTAAAATGATAAAATATAAAAAATAAAATAATGAAAAAAATAGAATTGCTGCAATTGTTAAAAGAAAATGTTTAGAAGAAAAAAAATATATATAAAGTCAATTTCATCTATATCTTTACAAATCTTTAATGCGTAGTATTACATCAATATCTTTCAAAATTTTATTATTACATCAATATCATTCTAAGACTTACAAAATACTCAAATATATCCAAATATGCAATTTAATTTCATTTTTATTATTTACAAATTAATAAGCTATTCATAAAAGGAAGTATTACCTTTTTACCCTTTTATGTCTAATTTAATTTGGTATTCTTCTTCTTCCTCTAGATCTTTCATTTTTCTTCATTAAAGCCTGCTTCTCTTCACATATTAAGATCGAAACATGCATCATCAGTTATTCAGTCATGTAGTTGAGTTATCTTGATTTGTGCTTGACTAATACCATAAGATCACTTATTTATTATTAAAGTTTTACCCTCTACATGAGTAAATTACTCATTTACATTTTTTTTGATAATCAGAGCACTAATATTGCAAATTAAATTAAGTAGCTCAAGCAAATTAGACATATACGGATTGCTAATGTACCTATGAATATTGCAGGGCACTTGTTTAAAGAGATCTTATTTATTATATAAACCAACACGATTACTATTTTGCTTTAATATTGATAGAATTGTTTGAAATTAAAATTAAATTGGAAGAGCAGTTCAATTCAAGGAAGAAAAAAGATATGAAGAAGACGAGCAGATTTTACTAAAAGAGGGTAAAGAGGTAAAAGACTCTTTTATTTAATATACAGATAACAGTTTTTAATATTGAAATCGTTTAATTAAGCCATAATTGTTTATTTGGATATAAATGTGTATTTGTAAGATTTAAAAGGATATTGATGTAATTATGAAATTTGAAATTATATTAACATAATATTAAACTTTTGCAAGGATATGATGTGAAGCTTATCTAATGAGAGAAAACCTTCAACCACATCCTCCAAGCTTAGCTTGCAACAAAAGAAGAAAAGATGTTGTAATCGATAGATTTTACATTTAGGCCCGTTTGGTTTACGGGTATGAGAGGTTTATATTCAAAGAAACTTTATAGAAGTTGTTTGGGACATTTTTTTTAGGGCCCACGGGTGTTGAATGAAATATTCATTTCTTGCTATTTTAGCATCTTTGGTTAAATCACATCAATTAAAATTTAGTTTTTTATTTTTTATTTTTTCTCAACCACATATTTATTTATTCTATCTTTTATCTTCTATTTTATAATTTTCAAAATAACATATAATATCTCAAATTACAAATAAACAATTATATAATTTAAACATTTTTTAATTTTCTCTCTCCTCATTTTCTTTCAAATCTTTCTCAAATCCGAATCAAATTTCATTCCCACTTAAAAACCAAACGCACCCTTACTTTGATAAACCATCTTTTGAGAATCACAGAATAATAGGCTACATGTGCAATCACCTTTGCATTCATAATCTTGAAGTCATCATGACATCATTTATATTGAAATTGCGGTCATGCAAGTTGAGATAACAAGTGACCAAGTAAGTTGAGAACATCCACATCACAAATATTTTTAATTAAAATTTATTTTTTCAAATGGCATAAATAAGTAACAAAAATCATATCCGTAATATTTATGCAAACTTTTCTGCATCTATTATATTATTGTACCTTAATATTGTTCGTGATGCACCTTACATTTTGAGACGACTACTTAAATTAATATATTTAGTATCAATTATTTTTGTGTAAATTAAATTACTTATATTTAATCTTATCGGTTTTAAATAAATAACCTTTGTGTTAAATTAGATAATTATAATCCCGCTCAGTTAGTATGAATACTGCCTTGCACATAGAGGTGCATTTAGCAAGACATATAAACTGGTCGACACTATTATGGGTTATCTCAACATTTTTTTTTTCTAAATAAAATTATTTAGTAAGCAAATACAAATTGCAACCGGCTAATTATCCAATTTAATCTAATGTCTAATCCTCAACGTTCAAATCATGTGATTCGATTCATCGATCACATGAACTTTTTCTTGAACGAGTCACGTTAATCTCAAAGACAAATATCCAGTTGTCCACCATAAGAGAAAATAAGGGTCTTGTCACGTTCTGGATGAAGAAGCAAAATGTAGACATTCTAAAGTTTAAATCACATTACGGATTTGTAATCAAAGAGTTTATTGATAATAAGAATAGGAATTAAACACCAGTTGTAAACATGACACATGACTTATGAAGGACCACAACAAGTTGGATGTCACGAGATTAGACCAATTTTCACGATGGTTGTGACGTGTCGGCTTTATCTGTCGACCCCACTTTTTTTGTCGGCGTTCCCACGCTGCATGTCCACGTCCTAATGCTTCCAAATTACTACTTTTTGAACCTGATAAATGCCATTTTTGCCCTTAGATGCCAACAATATTGCAATTTCCCCTTTGACTCAGTCCTTCGAGTAGGTGTAGTTAACTAGATGCTGGTCCTATTGATATGATCTACACAAACAATAATTTATAGCATCTTTGATAAATGAGCGAAAACCTAAGCACGCGTTATCCACAATGATGGAGGTTAAACATTTGGATACTATAAAACTAATACCATTTTATATAACCCTTTTATAATTATATGAAATGTTCAACAATAACACACATTCATTCAATTATAAGGAGGTCTACGATTTTGTATCAAAAGGTTGAAGCGTAACATAGATGTAAACTATAAGCATACTATGGTAAATCTTTGGGTTATTATACAAATAAGTAACTAAAATTTACGTGAATTTGTCCTAAGGCACTAAAGTTTCAAAGTTGTCATCCAGGTTACTCAACTTCTTGCAACCGGTTATATTTGTTACTATGTTTTTGGTAACCGGTAAAAATCCTGCGAGGCTAATTTTTTAAGTACAAACGGTCCTTGTGGTTTGTTGAGTATCACAGATTTAATCCTTTAACCACTATTTCAGTTAGTTTGACCGTTTTTACATGTTTTCATACGTTTTATCCGCTTTTATACATTTCATCCATTTTTATACGTTTTCGTTCGTTTTTATACATTTTTGTCTGTTTTTATATGCTTTCGTTCATTTTTATCTGTTTTTATCCATTTTCATCCTTTTTATACGTTTTCATCCGTTTTTACATTTTTTTCTATTTTCGCTCATTTTCATGCGTTCTTGTTTATTTTTATACATTTTCATCCGTCTTTATACATATTATAAATGTATATATATATATATATATATATATATATATATATATATATATATATATATATATATATATATATATATATATGGACTAAATTCGTGATACCTCACAAACCATAGGGACCTAATGTGTCAATGTTTGAAAAGTGAAAGTGCTAACAACAGGTTGCCCACCCTAGGAGTGACCTGAGTGTACTGTTTTAAAAGGTTCAGTAACACATAAAACAAACCCATGACGTTGAGTAACCTGGATGACAACATTGAAACTTTAGTGCCTTAGAACAAATTTCACGCAAACTGTAGTGATTTCTTTGTATAATAACCCGTAAATCTTGTCATGAGTTTTAAACTTTTTCATGATACTCCCATCGTTGATGCCCTTATATTCAGTTAGCTCGAACTTATAAAAGCTTATAGCTTATTAAAGTTTATGGAAGCTTGTGTGACAAAAAAAGTGAATTTTTATAAGTTGAGTTATTTTAAAGTACATCCTCTTATAAGTTTCAAAAGGTGTGTTCCAAAAACACCCTTAATTGAATATTGGTACATGTATAACGTTTTCTTCTAAAAACAGTTATGTTTTGTATCGTCTATTAGATGTTGCCTAATTAACTTGTATTTTTGTGTGCAAATCACATCTTATTGCGGTATTGGCATGTTTCTATGTGTTCCATTTCTAAACCGTGAAATATATTTTGTAAACTTTTTGAAATTTTTTTATTTTTTATTTTTTAATGGCAAACTCGTTCATACGGATGCCGCTAGTATAAAGGTTGGTTTGTAAATTGTAACACTGCGTCACTACTTGTGACATATTTTAATCATATATTGCAAGAGCAATTGACGTTTAAAATAAGTTAATTCGAAACCTTTAATTACGTAAATTGACACAATTGCAAGTTGTGATATGATTTTTTGGCACTGTTAGAGCGTAATATGATGTCGATTGAGCTTGGATCGTGAATTACCATTTCTTGAAAAGTTGAAAGATAATCGAGGGTTTGGGGTATTGACTTTTAATGGACAAGTAGTTTGGCTAAGTCACATGGATGTATGACTTTTTGTCACCGTCCATGAATTCACCTTTTGGAATTTAATGTTTCTATTGAAAGACTAACTTGATGCAAGCATGGCGTTGTAACGGTTTTAAAGTGACAACACTTCAAAAGAAAAGGAAAAAAGAGCAAGTAGAGACCCACGGTCCAATTGTTTTAACTTTCAAGTAATGATCTCTAAAACATGTTTATCAGAGGGGTCTAGGTGTGTAACAATAGGGGTGCCGTCACACAGAGTTTTCACTTTAAAAATGTCATATTTTAATTAGTTTTGCATATAAATATGTATAATATAAAACATCTATGAGTTATATATATAATTTGAGTTTATATGTAATTTCTTTTTTAGTTACAAGTGTAATATAGCCTCTTTGTTGTTCTTGCTTGGGGTCACCGAAAATTATGAGACGGCTCTGATGTTGTAATAGTGATTTTTTGTTCCCTCTTCAAATGTAATGTCATAATATATCTATTTTGAAACAATAATGAAGTTTATGGTTGTAAAAACTTGAGAGCCATATAGGTCGAATAGAAGCACAATTTCATATACAGATAATACAAGTAAAATAGGTGCAAATTTTCTTTTTCTTTTTGCCTTGACACTAGTTGACAATTTGGCATGGAAGGAAAGGTGACATTTCAACCCCCAAATAGGCATGAGTTAACCACACCCTCCCTGTAGAGAGGGTGTGTTGACCGACACTGCTGCCGCCGCTTGTACTGTCTGCTTTAATGCTTGTATTTTTTGACTAAAATAGGTGGACTCCTCATGATAGAGAGGGTGTGGTTAATGCATCCCCAAATAAATGGCAAAAGGTGAAAGTACAGATGGGTCCACGCGGAGACTCCTTCATAGGTTCTAGAGTGAGTAGTTTAGGCGTTTATCACTATATGTAGCCATGTAGGGGTGTTCGATTAGTTTAGCATGTTTGTAAAAAAGATACTTTATTCAATGTTTAGCCTCACAAATATGGGGTGGTTGCCCTTAAAGATACGAATTAGAGATGATGATGTGTGAGAAAAAACTCATAACTTGTGAGTACCAATCCGGTCAGATTTTACCTACGAATGGGTTGTGGGTGAAAATTTCTACCCGTTAGTGGGTAATGGGCGAGTGACGGGTGTCATGTGTAAACCCATAACACATATCTAAAATACACACGGGTGTACTCATCAAATACCCGTGAGTGTACCCGTAAATGAACCTATTTGAGTTAATACCCGTGAGTGTACTCATCAAATACCCGTAAAAATATAATAAGCTAATAGTTTATTTGAGTTACAAGACCAAAAGGTATAAAAGATTAAATCATCAAAGATATATACATGATACATCTCAGTTATGATCGTCAACACTCGAATACTCCTTTCCTGCTTCTTGCTTGAAGTTCCGCTTACTAACCCATGGGTTTATTCATGAGCAATAAATACCAACAGGCATGGGCATGGGTAGAAAATTATACCCACTAGTAGGTGATGGGTGAGCGACAGGTGAGAAAAAAATTACATGAGCGTGTGATGGGTTAAAGATACTCATGCCTATTGTCCACGGATGTCATCCGTGATAGGAATTGATTTACACAAGTTTTTTTATTGCAATCAACAATGTGCATTACATGTAAAAGAAAATATATTATTCGTGGACCGCTCTTTGATTGATTAATTAAGCTTAAAAGGTTAAGAGTTTTTTGCTACCGTGTGATCTAGGACGGAACCAACATTTTAAAGTTTGGTTCTTCATTGTGACATTCCACATTTTTGGATCGAGTTCAATCTTAGTTTGGTTGGAATCAATTTGATTTTAAACCGTCACACGCTTCTAGGCGTTGTTGATATTTTCCCGTTGTACAAAAAATATGTACATCTGAAATAAAAATAAGATAAATAAAATGTTTGTTTATTGTGAATTCAAGTTTTAAATAGCACTACATATTTTATTTTCAAGAAAAGAAACAGTGAGCATGGTTTCTAAAAGACTAAAACTAAACCGAACATTGAATCACTTTTTCTCCCAGCTTTTCGGTTTTTCCCGTTGAACCCGGTTTAACCAGTCGAACCGACCGGTACAGTTTTCGGTTCAACCGACCAAGTCAGTCTGGTTTTAGAAAAAGATAGTGAGAATAGAAGACTAGTTACTGTTAAGTGATGTTATGGTCAAATAATAAAAACGAACTCTCTTAATTATATAGCACAATATAGATACAAAACATTCCATAACATGAATTTTTATTTCAAATTAGGGGTACAAAAGTCATTCTCACTTTAGCCACTTTCTCCATGTTCCAGTTCACATATCTGACATATATTTATTTGCCTATATATATCCCTTGCAAAGGACCAAATGAAATATTCAAAAACCTTGAAGCCTCAAACACTTCCTCTCAAAAACTACAAGACTTGAAGCTTTAAAACATAACTCTATTCTTCATCCAAATTTCACAATCATGCAAGAAAACACCACTAATCCCTTCATTTCTAGTCAAATAAACGATTCAATTCGATCTTCATTATCGAATATAATCTTGACATGTAGAAATACTAGCACCATAGACTCAATCTTCAATCATTGCTCCTCATCAACATCAGGATCTTCAGTTTATCAACAGCAAAAAGATATGATCCTCAAATTTCCAACAACGTTTGACACACAATTCAGAACTCAAAGTTCTAACGAGTTGAGCTACTTAAACAAAAAGAAGTTGTATAGAGGAGTAAGGCAAAGACAATGGGGAAAATGGGTCGCAGAGATAAGACTACCACGAAATAGAATGAGAGTTTGGTTAGGCACGTATGAAACGCCCGAAATGGCTGCATACGCTTATGATCGAGCTGCGTATAAGCTAAGAGGCGAATATGCTCGTTTAAACTTTCCAAATGTGAAGGATGAAGATGTTATGGGGATAATTGGTGATGGACGTAAGTTGCATGCTTTGAGGACAGCTGTGGATAATAAGATTAGCACGATTTGTCAAAAGGTTAAAAGGGAGAGAGCTAAGAAAAGGGCCGAGAGAGAGGCGAGTAAAGTTGTTGGGAGTTCGATTGTGGTGTCTGGTGGCGGTGAGAGTTGTAGTACTGGGAGTGACTTGGGGTCGTTTTCTAGTGTTTCGGAAGAAGGGTTTTGGAAAGGTGAGGATTTGTCGCCCGGATGCTCATTTTCGGGGGAAGTGGCGGGGGAGGGGGACGCGGAGATGGGTGATTGGTCGTTGGCGCGGATGCCTTCTTATGATTTGGACTCCATATGGGAAGTCCTTGCTAATTAGGAACCATGAGTGGTTTCGGATTTGATTAATCTAGTTAATCAATTAGTCGAAAACGAGGGCTAATTAAAATGATCAAACTCGTGTTTCGATTTTTGAGGATGTCAACGATCGATTATAGTTTTGTTTTAGAATGTTATATCTTGTGATGTTATGTAAGTTTGATATATATCAGATCGTCTCTTCGAATATTTGATTAAGTTAATTTGTTACTATACGACCTTTGTGAAAGGGTCTTGTTATTTAGACTTGAAAAGAACAGAAAATCAAACTTATGAATAACTTAAGAATCAACAAGAATAAAAAGTTTGGTGTCAACGTTTAGTTGATTTCAAACCAAAGACTAGAATCTTTTATATTTGAAAAAATGTTTGACGACAATTTATATTCTTTTATCGATCAATAGAAAAGCTCAATTGCAAAATCAAGCTCTTTTATTCACTAATAAAAGTCAAAATTGTGTTAGTTTAGTCAAAATATTGATAAATTCGGTGAAAATATTTTGTGAAAAAAAAAAGAAAAAAAAAAAGAAAAAGAAAAAAAAACCGCATGCCCTTACGAGCTCACCTTTTTTTTCTTTTTTTTTTTTTATTTATTGCGGACTTATATGTAAATAAACATTATATTTCGATTTGTTAATAGAATTTACAATCAAACATTAAACTTTAAAAAAGATGTTAATCTTAAATATAACTTTATGAACTTTAGTTACAGGTTTAGTTGGAGGCTAAAGCTTTTATTTTTATCCCTAATATTGGGAACTCTTGGGCATCATTTGTTACAGCTATAAATTCGATTGCTCACAAACAATTGGCATGTGTAGTCGTGGCTAAAATTATGTTCAGGGCAACGGTGTATTACATATGGCAGGAAAGCGATAATATGCTTTTTAATAAGAAGTCGCGTGAGGTAGATCAAGTGTTTGATATTATCTTCTCAACAACGTGGTTGAAGTTAATGTCTCAAGTTAAAAGATTCGGCATTTGTGGCTTGAATGAGGAATGAATGGAATCTATAGATTAGTAATTATTTAATTCCTTTTTGATTTGGTAGCGTTTTCCTGTTGAAGTGATGTTTATATCACAAGGGAATAGGATCCTCTCAACTTGAGAGGATCCCATTCTCATCACAAAAGGGAATAGATAAGCTCATAGTTATTGAACACCTCATTGTATTATTGATTTTTTTTTTTTTTTTTTTTTTTTTTTTTTTTTTTTTTTTTTATCTAAATTCATTGGGATAACCCTTTACTCAAAAACTTTATAGAGTTTAGTGTAAATTCTTAACTTTCATAATTTTTATAAAATTTATATATTTAAAAAAAAAAAAAAAAAAAAACCTAGACACTTTAACATTTTTTATAAACTAATACCACTATTATTATTATTATTATTATTATTATTATTATAGTTATTATTATTATTAAATTAATCGTAATATTATAATCAATGAATTTGAATTAATGTTAAGTATCAAATTAAACTACTCAAGTAATAAGATTATTAAACAAATTTGATTATATTTTCAAACTCGGGTAAATATAGTTGATATATTATTGTTAGTTATAGTTATTGTCCGAACCTAATTCGCGTTTAATAAATCATGCGTACATGGGTCAAAAACTAGTGCACGGATAACGATATATTAATTTAATTTAATACAAAAAATCTGTAAATGCACGAGATTATAAGTATTAAAATAAAAACACGACTAATAAGTACACTCCAAATAAATTTAGTTAAAAATATAATTATTAATTGTATTTATAGTCTAAACCCTATGCATATAATATCACATTTACAAACATTAAACACTGTCAAATTCTTATATACCCGCATATTAAATTAAAAGTTTGAATAAATAGTGAAATCTACCTACGTATCTTTCTACTCATTTCCCTAGCAATTAAGTTTGCTGTAGATAAGCTTAAAATTAAGAAGTTGTCCCATTTAATTTTGAAATGTGAAAGTATATTGAAAGTGTTAGCGAATCACACATAATTTATGATTTGGGCGTAATCACAATCTTGAACATTAGGCTTCATTTTCTAGCACGTATGTTAGCTTTTTATGAATAGATTTTTATGAATAGATCAAAGCTCCAGCCTTCATAGAATCATAGAAATGGAAACAAAAGTTCAAAAAGTTAACAACTAAACAATTTTAAGAAAGTTCTAGAGTTATGCAGAAGTGTAAGGTGCCCATTTAATTAAACATTGATAATGCTATCAATGCATTTAATTTAACAATTTTAAAGATCTAATAATGCATCTTTATAGATTGAACTGGATCCAGATTGCCAGCTTTCGGCTTACTCATTTATCTAACACTGATAAGTACGTTCTCAAACATTGACCAAGTCTTGCAACCTATCAACCTTGTCCTTGAAGTATTTGATACGAATGATGGTGATGTTATTTCTTATGAACAATAATGATACTTATCTTATCATAATTAAAAATTGAATCTTGCATCAAAGTGAATCAGGATTGTGTTAGGGACCATATGATTATGTACCAATGTTTTACAGTAAAACTGTATAAAAGAAGCCATCTAGATTTAATTGGTTAGAACTTTATATCAATTAAATGGTTGAAATTTTTGGTATCACCAAGACTGCAAGAGCATGTTGGAAAATAATGAACATATAACCTTTTACTCAACAATCAAAAACAATAACTATAATGTATGACTATCTTGTTGTTCATCACAAAGATTGGTTACTACATGAATCTCAGAAAACATTTTACAAACCAACCCAATGAATGCTTGGGGAAAAAAGGACAGGTGTGTGTCCTTGAGAAGAGGCCCATACTTCTGGTGTTTATTATCATATGATAAAAAGCATATCTCAACCATAAACCATACCTCCTAATTCAATTCTGTTCTTGACTTTTTTCGATTGTACAAGTTGTTTAATACTCGTTAGCATTCAAAGATACAAAGTCAACTTCGTATTGCAAGCAGCCTCAAAGAAAACGACAAATGTATATGTCAACCACAAGAAGTTTTCTCAACCTCAGAGACGATAAGAAGAAAACTATTATATTAAATGTAATACATACTTCTAACTAAACACGCAACACAGTAGAGCAAAGGAGACATTGTCAATGATATATTGTGGGCATTAAAAGGTTATGGAGTTTTTTGATTGATTCACTTTAGCACGATGCAAGCTTTCTATCTCTTCCTGCAAATAAAAAATAAGCTTACTTGTTTAGTATCATTGCGATATTACTAATAGAGAAGTAGAAGAAAAAAGGCGAATAACTCCAACTTTGGTTCATAGTATGAAAAACTTGCTTTAGATTAGATTACAACTGTTCTATTTGAAAAGTTCAACTAAAGTCAGTATTTAGAGCCATTGTCTAATTCCTATACGGCTATACATACCAATCGCCATTTTAGGCACGTATATAAACTGGAGGTTGTCAGCCACCTATTAAACAATGTGCAACATTATTAATCAAAAATTGGGCATTCATTAGGCGGACTCAGTACTAGTGATGGCAAATGGGGATTGAGCGGGTCAAACAGGTATGTAGCATGTCAAAATGGGTATTTTTGGTTGGCCCAAGTTGGGTTGATCCAACTATATAAATTTGAGACAGTGTGTTGAATACGTGCACGCAAATAAATTTCTCTAGCAATAATAAAAAAACCTTTTGTCTCTTAATAAAGAGATTTAATAGGTTATATGATAAATAAATAGATAATACATTTTCGCCCCGTTTGACTGGCTTCTGTTTTATCTGAACTTTTTTTTACGACCCATTTAAATTGTTAGAAGTAAAATTATTAAAATATTAGATTGAGCTAGTCACTAGAGGGTTAGTTAGTGGTTAACTCAGGTAGGTTAGAGTTGACCATGTACAGCTAATTGTTTGTTAAGATAACTACTTGACTTTAGCTACAGAAGGGGGCTATTACGGGTTCTAGCTTGTACTTCAAAACGTTCTAATATAGCATATGCGTGAGAGAGATTGCATATTCTTGTTACTGTATTGTAAAATTCATATAAGTATTGATTAAATTGGATTGTTAACATCTAGATTTTGATTTGAATTCTGAATTCATTTCAACTTCTTGCTGTTGTCCTATTCATGATTAATAAAAGCATAGCATAACCCAAATCGATGCACTCATAATTATATGTGTCAAACTATCAGCTTTAAAAAGGACCAAAAACGAAATTCATTACCTTGCATGATTTCAGCAAAGGCTTCAAGAATGATTCTCTAAAGTATCTGACGGAGTCCCACATTGAAGTTCTTTCCAATACTGGCAGCACAAACAATAAAATCAAGAAAATAAAGACCAAAAAAGGTCTGATAATGGCAAGAAAATAGTTGTTTTAAAGTTCACATTATCTGACGAAGACTTCATGCATATTGTAAAACAAGTGATATCCGTAAATACTAAATAGATTATCATGAAACATGATTATCCACTTCTATAGGAAGTTTAGGTTTCATGCTTGCTCAATAGAAAAATAGAATATATAGGGACGTGATAGTTTAAGTTAAGCATACCGTTTTCGCCCTCTGCTTGCAAGCCTCCTGTGTTGATTTCTCTCATAAGCTGTGAAATCAATAATCAGCAAGAAAAATTGTTAAGATAACAAATAATGTACAGCCATGCTTAATGAAAATAGCAAGTTACTATTGTGTAGGCCTGCTTTAACAGTTTAAGCATGGTGTTTGCATTTGTAAGTAACTAAGTACTATTTGAGGATGAAAGATGAATGAACTTGTTAAAACTTTGACATCATAACAGATCAAATATCTCATAAATAACTAAAGAGACAAGGAAAAGGCAGACCGAACAGGTTCCGCAATTCCAACTCTTTACTTTCTAAGTGGAGAATATGGCTTAAGAGAAAAAACACATTTATAAAATAAAAAATAAAAAAAAAAAAAAAAAAAAAAAAAAAAAAAAAAAGGATTATTATCTTCAACTCATGACCAAAATCTGCAACTTAATTTCTTTGTAGTAATTTGTAAATACGATTCTAGGAAGTTATTATCGGGTCTCAGCTTAGTGTCCTATTAACCTATTATAAAGTCATAAACTATTGATTCATAAGCATTATTTCATGAGTATATATAAAACTTTAAGTCAGAATTGTATATACTCCAACCTTGAGCAGGTAACTGAGCAACTAATTAAATATTGTAACCAAAACTACAATAATACCGATACATGAAGTAGGTCCATAAAAGCTTGCTTACTAAAAACATTACCTTGGAAAGAGTAGGCACATTGGTAGGATCAAACTCGTCACAAACATCAGGATTGATGGGTACACAAACACGACCTGATAAAAAAAAACATCAGATTAGTAGGTCTGTAACTATTAAGCATGAAAGTAATGAAGAATGTGACGCAGTTTATGTATGTGAGATGAACATCAATGATTACTAACCTGTTTTGGGGTGTACACAAAAAGGTGCCTTCAGCAAATGATTCATGTGTTTTGAAACCTGACAATGTAGGCCTCAATAACGTGGATCTAATGGTCTAACGTTCAATGCAAAATATACCAAATGTGAAGTAAAAATGATATAAACACTAAAAACGCTTTTTCTTATAACTTGTAATATAAAATTGTCATCAAGTAAATGTTTACAGAATTTGTGCTATATATACATAATGAAACGGTACAAAGAACCATTGTAATGGTTCGGTTCTAAAAGATTCGACCAACAGTTATGATGGTTCGAATGTAACTGTCAATTGACAGTTATTTTGTAAGAGTTGACTTTTTAATACGGGTTGACTTTGACTTCGGGTTTGACCAGGAAAATGGGTAGGAATAAGGATTGGGATTAACCGAATATTATCCCCCTTAATCTCAATCGTTATCTCCTAGATCTTTAACTCCAATGAGTTGCCTCATGGTTAGAAATTTGATCTTCGGTAGTGCCTTCGTTAGTATGTCAGCCTTTTGATATTCTCCGCTTATAAATTCAACTTGTAAGTCTTCTCTTTCAACGCATTCACGTATAAAATGATACTTTGTATCAATGTGTTTACTTCTTCCGTGAAAGACGGGATTCTTCATTAGTTCTATAGCTGATTTGTTATCAACCATGATAGTTACTTTTTCTTCATTTGAGTGTGTAAGCCTGCTAAGTAGTCTTTTTAACCATAATGCTTGTGTTGCTGCTGCTGTTGCTGCAATAAATTCAGATTCGCAAGATGATAATGCTACAGTGGCTTGTTTCTTCGTGCTCCAGCTTATTGGGGAATCACCATAATAGAAAATGATTCCAGTAATTCCTTTGCCTTTTTGAGTGTTGACTCCGTAACTACTATCGCTAAAACCTTGTATCTTGTTTCCTCCATTATGTCTGTAGGTGATACCGTAGTTGATTGTTCCTTTAACATAACGTAGTACTTGTCTTATTGCCTTCATATGTTGCTCTTTTGGTTCCTGCATAAAACGACTAAGTAATCCAATGGAATAACTTAAGTCGGGTCTTGTGTGAAGTAGATATCGTAGACATCCAATTAAACTTCTATATTCTGTTGAGTTGACCATTGTTCCTTCAGTATTCTTTGTTAGTCTTGTTCCTGGATCCATAGGTATTAAAGTTTCGTTGTAGTCTGTCATTCCAACGTCCTTTAGGATTTTTGTTGCGTAGGCAGATTGCTTTATTGATATGTTTCCTTCAGCTTGTGAAACTTCTATTCCTAGATAGTAAGCTAATAATCCGAGGTCACTCATTTCAAATTTGTCTTCCATTTGAGCTTTAAATTTTTCGATCTCTTTCTTGGGTGTGCCTGTGATGATTAAGTCATCTACATAGACTCCTACAAGTAGAGTTGAATCTTTTATGGCTTTTGTATAGATCGCTTGTTCTAACGCACATTTCTTGAAATCTAAGGATTTCAAAGTTTGGTCAAGTTTTATGTTCCATGCACGTGGTGCTTGTTTTAGTCCGTAAAGTGCCTTAATAAGTCTGTAGACTTTTCTTGAATTTTCTTTCTTTATGAAGCCTTCCGGTTGTGAAACATAAACTTCTTCTTTTAAATCTCCATGTAGAAATGCAGATTTTACATCAAGGTGATGTACTTCCCATTTGTTATTAGCAGCTATGACGAGTAATAATCTTATAGTTTCCATTCTTGCTACGGGTGCGAAAACTTCTTCAAAATCTATGCCATGCTCCTGAATATATCCTTTTGCTACTAGTCTTGCTTTATGCTTGACTATATTTCCATTTGCATCTTTCTTGGTTTTAAATACCCACTTTAAACCTATTGCTTTATGTCCTTTGGGTAAAGTGGTTAGTTCCCATGTATTATTTTTATTGATGGAATCTATTTCGACCTTCATTGCTTCAATCCATTTTTGGTCGTTTAATGCTTCCTTATAATTCTTAGGTTCATCTTCAACAAGTAATAGTCTCTCAGTGTCTTCAAGTAAATCAGTCATAATTCTAAATCCTCTTACGGGTGTATGATCATATTGTGAGTGTGAAGATGTGGTTGATGTTGAACCACTATTCTGATAAGTTGACTGTATTGAATTGATTGGTGTAATCTGAGGGTTTACTTGTGATGAAACTGTAGATGGTGTATTAGGTGTTTGTGTTTGAGAGGATGAGTTTGTTGTTGATGTTGTATAATTATCATCATCATAATTGTTGTCGTTGGGAAAGTCATTATAATCATCATTTTGTTGAACGTCATCATTATTAGGTTGAATATCTTCTTCATGATGTTCATGTGTATTTTCAAAATTTTCTATTCTGAAATCAACCCATTCAGGTTCATTATTGGTGTGTTCACTCATGTAGTCTTCCCAATTCCATGCTTCATCCTCTTTGAACTTAACATCTCTACTAACACATATCCTTTGTGTTGTTGGATCAAATAATCTATAAGCTTTCGATCCTTGTTCATTTCCTAAGTATACCATTTTATTACTTCTATCATCAAGCTTGGTTAAGCGTTGTGATGGTACCTTAGCATATGCTATGCAGCCGAATACTCTTAGATTTTCTAGGTTTGGCTTTCTTTGTTTAATTGCTTCATATGGAGTAATGTCTTCTAGTGCTTTTGTAGGTACACTATTTAAAATGTATATTGCATGTCTGACGGCTTCAGCCCAAAAATTTTGTGGCATGTTAGTTGCTTTCATCATACATCTAGTGGTAGACATGATTGTCCTATTTCTTCGTTCTACTACTCCATTTTGTTGTGGTGAGTAAGGTACGGTAAGTTGTCGTGAAATACCATTATCTTTGCAATATTGTGTGAATTCATTTGATGTGAATTCTCCACCTCGATCAGTTCTAAACATTTTTAATGTCGTCCTTAATTCTTTTTCTATTGTGTTCTTATATTCCTTGAAAGTATCAAATGCTTGATCTTTTGTTTCTAGGAAATATGCCCACATATATCTCGAATAATCGTCTACTAGTAAGAATATGTATTTCTTTCCAGATGGTGTTGGTGGTGTGATTGGTCCGCATAAATCTCCATATACTAAATCTAAAGGTGATGTAGATCTAGTTTTAGCTTTCTTTGGAAATGGTGCTCTACTATGTTTACCAATTAAACAAACATCACAGACTTGTGTTGTATGTTTAATGGCGGGAATTCCTTGAACTAACTCTTTTTGAGCCATAAATTTTAATGATTCAAAGTTGAGATGTCCTAGTCTCGCGTGCCATAACCAGGTGTTATCTTTCAAGTTTGCAAGTAAACAAACAGGTGTTCCTATTCTTAGACTTGCTTGATATAGACGGTTTCTTTGTCTAGTTACTTTTATGAAGATTTTGTCTTCCATGTCATAAAGTCGTAGTTCATTATCTTCCATTACAACTTTACATCCAATTTCGGTGAATTGTCCAAGGCTCAATAGGTTGCTTTTAAGACTTGGAATGTAATAAACGTGTGAAATAATTCTTTGTTTCTCGTCATCACATTCTATTAGAATTGAACCTTTTCCTTTTATCTCTATGTGTGATCCATCTCCGAATTTCACTTTTCCACTAACTTTCTCATCTAAATCTTTGAAATGTTCCTTTACTCCAGTCATATGGTTACTTGCTCCATTGTCTAAGTACCATAGACTATCCATATTTGTTTCTTTACCTTCTACAACTTCTTCGTGAAGAGATATGTTTTGATCTTCAATTTTTGTTACTATAGGGTCTTCTAAAATTGCCATTAATAATGTAGGTTCTAAGTCTTCCTCGACAAGATTAGATTGCACAGTTGTTTTCGGTTTTGAATAACACTTGTTTGCAAGGTGTCCTTTTTTGTTGCATTTGTAACAAATAACTTTACTAAGGTCAAAATCTGGCCTTTTGAAGTTGTTTTGAGAATGTTCTCCTTCCTTTTTCTCTCCTTTAAATTTATCGTGGTTTTTGTAGTGTAAATACTTATGTTTTCCATTACCACGTTTAAAATGTCTCCCTTTACCTTTGTGTCTTGTGAACATCAATTTTTCTTGATTGTTCTCTTGTTTTCCTTTCTTATATTTTATCCTTTCTTCATAGGTTTTAAGTCTTCCTATGGCTTCTTCAAATGTCATAGTGTTTAAGTCTGAATATTGTTCTATTGATGCTACTATTTGCAGATACCTATCCGGTACAACATTTAGTAATTTTCTGACTAAATTTGTGTCTTTTATTGTGTGTCCTAGACTAGCGGCTTTGTTTACTAGAGTTGTTAGTTTTCCTGTAAAGGTGTCGATGGTTTCATCTTCCTTTATAGTCAACATCTCCATTTCTGATCTGAGTGTTTGAAGTCTGGCTTGTTGTACTCTTTCTTCGCCTAAGTGTCTAGATCTTAAAAAGTCCCATATTGCTTTTGGGGTTTTGTGCTTTGTTATTTGAACTAATTGTTCTTCGGGTAAGGATTGGTAAAGGTATGCTATTGCAAGTTTTTCTTTTTTCTTATCAGATGATTGAGTATTTTCAGTTGGCTCAATCATTTCCCATAATCCATTTGCTTCTAAAATAATTTGCATGCGAATTGCCCATAATGAGTAATTCGCTGGTTTTAACATTGGGCATTGAAATTGAGGATTGGTGTTGTTCACACCAGTCTCTTTATTTCCACCGTTTCCACCGTTTGTCATTTTTAAAATAAAAATAAATGACTAAGTAATCTCCTAAAATCTAACACTAATTGTGTTATAAAGTTTCTAGCGCGCTTTAAAGGGTTTGTTTTTTTTTAAAACAAAACTTGGAGATTATAAAATAAAATGAAATAAGCCTAAGGTTAATTACTCCTTAAAAGATATTTCTAAATATAATAAGCAGTGTAAATTTCACTAGGTTATTATATAAAATATGATAAGATACTAAATGTTATTTTTTAAAGTACTTATCAAAAAAAACTATACTAGGTATATTATTTGTAAAACAAAAATACTCTAAGTATAATAAAATAAAATAAAGGTGGATTGTGGAAAAATAGAACCTGGAGGGTGTTTATTATAAAACGGAGCCCTAATATTTGTTTTGTCCGGTTCTTTTTGCCCTAGCGTTTTATTACGCCTCTTTTTCTTCTTCTTTGTTATCTCTTTGAGAGATAAAAGATCTCTGACTCTTTTTGAGTGAGACCGGTACTGCTATGTTGTTCTGGTGGTTGACCGCCGGATGTTGGCTGTGGTTGACCACTTCTTCTTCACGGATATGTGGTGTTCCTGTTGGGATTTTTCCTCCGTGTATATATATTGAATCAAGTGGTGATTCAAGAATAAGGGTGCTATGAATCGAATCGTTGAAATAAAGGTGTGTTTGTTCCTTGTATTGATTCAATAATGAATTTGCCCCTTTTTTTGATGACAAAACCGTATGGTTTTTTTCTGGGTCGAATGATGTTTTTGTTAAAACAGATAAAATGGGTCTTATTATTTTCGGTATGATTATGAATAATTTCTGCAAAAATATAAAGGGGTGCCTTCTAATTGATGCCGGTAATTTAAAAATTATGAGGCGACAATTAGTTGAAGTTATCCCTTGATTGAAACGCAACTATTGTTGTTGTTGTGTTCGTTGTAATTGCAGAAGATACCGAGACCTATTTTTTTCGATTCACAGATTGTAAAAATTAAAAAGGTATATGATGAATTGGTTAGTTTAATCCAAACCGCTCTGATACCAATTGTAGGCCTCAATAACGTGGATCTAATGGTCTAACGTTCAATGCAAAATATACCAAATGTGAAGTAAAAATGATATAAACACTAAAAACGCTTTTTCTTATAACTTGTAATATAAAATTGTCATCAAGTAAATGTTTACAGAATTTGTGCTATATATACATAATGAAACGGTACAAAGAACCATTGTAATGGTTCGGTTCTAAAAGATTCGACCAACAGTTATGATGGTTCGAATGTAACTGTCAATTGACAGTTATTTTGTAAGAGTTGACTTTTTAATACGGGTTGACTTTGACTTCGGGTTTGACCAGGAAAATGGGTAGGAATAAGGATTGGGATTAACCCAATAGACAAGTGGCAACAATGAGTTTAACAGCAGCACATATAGCTAAAGAATGTACTCGATCGCAAACCAGCTGATAAAATAGATATAAAACAATGACAAACTATTAAAATGGTAAAAATAAAACACAATAATCAGTACTGACCTCCATATCAAGTCTAGGATAAGTGAAAGAAAAGACTATCTCCTCAACCGCTCTACGAGTACCAAATGTCTGACATGAAAAACAGTAGTTCAGAGGATTACAAATGCATACACAAATATAGTGCATGCAGAATTAAATGTTTGGTTAAAATAGGCAAATCTCGATACCAGGCATACAATAATGAGCTTGGCAAGAAACAAACAGAATATTCTAATTGTGTTACAAGGGTGCATTTGCCAATAAAAAAGGTGTGAAGATTCAAATGCTTTTGCATTTCTATAAGACAAGGCAGCAAACATCAAATCAAAACCAGAAAATTTTAGCTAAAAGATTTTAAACTAACAAGGTAGCAAACTAGCAAGAAAAAAGTTTACACCATCGTCAGGGGTGTTTGGATACCCGTTTTGAAATGGATAAGGTAATCATAATCAGAAAAAGGGATGTAATAAAACAGGGCGTTAAAGATAAATTTGAATGTGCCTATTATAATTGAAGTTGTAATATTGATATTGATTGGACATTTGGATGTTTAAGTGTTTAACAAATTGTGTTATTTGATAAATTGACCAAAAAAACCTTTTGAACAGAAATTAGATGAGTTAAAAAGTAAAGATGTCTCACATTAGGTTAAACACGTGCATGTTTAAGTTGCTCCCATCACACAACATTAACGTCTAGATAACATCAACATCTAGATATTTCATCCCTTCATTAACTTATATTTTTAAACATATCGAGCATACCTTATGTTTAACACATGCGTGTTTTAGTTGCTCCCATCGCACAACATTGACATCTCTTCCACTAGAAGATCGGCTATTGTTTTGCCACTTTCCTCTAAGCTCTGAGGTTGTTGCTGCAAGATAACTCTGAACCTTAGTAAACAGATCTTGGAAGTAATATTTGCAAATTATTAGACATGCATTTAAGTAAATCCCAATGCAAAGCAATTCCTCATACATTCATCAGGAATCATATCAAGTATTTTCTCGTATCTTTCATCTGAGAGTAGTTCTTGGCTACCGAGCAATTTCTCCACAAAGAAGCCTTTCAACACATCTTCATATGCTCTCCTGCATGGATGTTATGACACACAGTTCATGAAAATTATGTGGAAGATAAAAGTGAATTAACTATTATGAAAAATTCCATACTTACGCAAGGAAAGGATGAAGTGCAGGACCGATAAGAGAAACTTTTGATCTGCTATTACTATTGCCTTGAAAAAGAGAAGACAATGAATGATCACTTTATAATATTTTGCACAATTAAAGGCATGCATCAACAACTAAGACCAACCTTGTAGACACGAAAATAGTCAGCAATAGCTGACCTCTGTTCATTATTTAACCTGAAAAGAAAATTCGTAAAATCAGTATCACAATGCACTGTCATGAAGCAATTTTAAAGTGGTATAAAAACTTAAGCTTTCGTTTTACAAGTTTTGCAGTATACCTTCTCGCTTTTCCATCACAAACCCAACAATGAACACCACGACGACCACTGTATACCCAGAGAATATGATTGAATCCAAAGTCATCTGACCAAAATGAATATGCGAATTAATACGACTACAATAACGATGACTAAAAGTCCTCTGAAGGTAAAAACTGGTTTTAGTGAGTGAACAATAAACAATGATACATGGAAATGCGCAAGACGTTTGAATTATTATGAATATTAATGTAGTTACAAGCAGCTTGCCATGAGCTAAATTTTTTACCTCTTAGAGCAGTATCAACCACTTTGATGGCAATGGTCATCAAAGGCCAGCAGTCTAAGCAAACATCTGCTCCAGAGCAGCAATATCGAGCATCATCATAATCCGAAATATCCTGGAAAACACATTTGTAAACAATCGTTAAATGAACAAAGGTATTCCTTTAGACTATTGAATGTACTACAGAAACTTACTATATCAAACACTAGCTCTCTTTCCACAGGAGCAAAAATGTTGTCCCCTGATGCTGCGTATGCATGCCTCTTAGAGGGCTGTACAAAGATCAAACATTATATACCAATAAGACAACACTAAATATTCACTGCTGTCTTTTTACAGGTGAAACAAAAGGGTATGTTTAAATATAGACAATGCGAAAAGCAGATAAATTGATCTAAGATATAACCATTCATAGCACATGCTGCAGAAAACTAGGTTGCTTCAAGAATAATAAAATGATCTAGAATCTTACATCAACATTGTAAACACGGCCGATATCGATTTTAAAAGGACAATATTCTTTGATGCCTCTTTTTAAATCAGAGCCATCCTTGAAAGACTGGAACCGCAGATATACATCATTTTCCAATGTAAAAGAAAATTCTCTCCGTCCAAAATATGATTGGTCACATACGGGATGTTTCCCATCTACATATATAAACAGCACAATTAGTCACATAGATATTAACAAAACATGGTATTGGTCAAGATCCTAAATCTTCAACGCAAATACCAACTCAGTCCATATTTGTACTATAAGCTCTTTCTAATAGTTGCTTATGTTAAAAGAATACCGTTTCCGTATGACATCCACTTTGACATATCTTCGTGAGGAAAAAGCATTCCTGAAGGAAAAAGTGATTATACAAGATTGAGTCACATACCAAATTCAACATATACAGTAAGTACTGGTAGAAACAAAAGTACTACCTAGTAACCAAAACAAAAGTACTACTTAGTAACAAAACAATGTTTTTGGTAACTAAGTTAAACGTATAAAGTAAGCACCGGTAGAAAGCATTATAAATCACTCTTAAAGTACTACCTTCTCTCTAAACATGATTAAACTTCCGTTGGCAAAGAACCCCCTATAATAAACCTTTCGTAATTAGTCACTAACCCCAAACAGATATCATTTCAACCCGAGAGGCAAAGTGGCCAAGCACGTTATTTTACCTTTAATATCTTATGCAAATTATAAGATATTTCAGTGTCATTTTCGCACTAACATTGTGCTTTATACCATGTACTTGTTGGGTTGTTGAGACCAATGGTTAACAGAGCGGCAGTTCAAGGGCACAACGCCTGTGGAACTCTATGCGACGATTGTAATCTTGGGGATTAATTAGGACATGGATAACGGGATTTCTAAACCTCTATAAATACAACATTTTAAACATGTACCTCATTAGTTCTACCGTATACAAAGCACGATTAGTCTAATCGTGTGAGCCACATTTTCTTATCGTGTGTTTATTTAGATTATTATTCCGAACAGTAAGATTTATCTAACTTTTTTATTCTAAAAAGAGCTAATTTCCTAGGTGTTTGGGATTGCTTTTTTCTTCTTCTTTCTTTCTTTCTTTCTTCCCTTTTTTTCCTTTTTCTTTTTCTTTTTCTTTTTCTTTTTCTTTTTTCGCTTATCTGCTTAATTTCTGTTATCGAAAATGCTTCTGCTTATCTACTTATTTCAAATTGTTTATTTAGGTTTTTTATTTAAAATATAATGTTTTGGTAGGCTATGTTTGGCGAAGGGCTTATTGGGGCTTGGACTTTTAAAGTAAGTCAGCTTATAAAATAAGTCTCGTTTTTCACTAGCTTTCTTTGCAGCAATTTGAGCTTTGATGGCATTGCATTTCGCCTGGTTATGATCGTTCATACTAGATTTGCAGGTTGTACAGTTCTTCTTTCTACGCTTCCCACTAGCAATAAGTGAACGTTCAACACTGCTCTTAATCCTCTTTCGCGAACCCTTAGTACTAACCTGTTTTGGACCAAAAAACAAAAATGATCAAAAAATATGTTGAACAATTGATGAACAACTGATGAACGTATAAAAACTGAAAAACTATGATAACTGATGAGCCTAGGATAACACAGAACAAAAAACTGATGAACCTATATTAACTGATGAACCTATATTTGATAAACCTATGATAACTCCTAACTTGTGATAACAAAAATCTGATGAGCCTATGTTAACATAGCAGCTAAAAACACATAATAAAGGAATAAAAAATGATGAAAAATATGTTGAACATCTGATGAACCTATGATAACTGATGAACCTATAATAACTGATGAACCTATAATAACTAGAAATATAACTAAACTGCAAAAATTTAACATGTTCATCAACTAACCTAGATAACAAAAAATAGAATAAATAGTCTAACCTATAAAAACTGATGAACCTATAAAAACTGATAAAACTGTGATAACTGATGGGCCTACAATAACACAGAACAAAAAACTGATGAACCTATATTAAATGATGAACCTATATTTGGTAACATAAAAAATGATGAAAAAATATGTTGAACATCTGATGAACCTATAATAACTGATGAACCTATAACAACTGATGAACCTATAATAACTAGAAATATAACTAAACTGCAAAAATTTAGCATGTTCATCAACTAACCTAGATAACAAAAAAGAGAATAAATAGTCTAACCTGCTTTGGAACATTCACAATAATCTCATTCGGTTGCGACACACCAAGAATAGAAGCAATCATATCCCGTTTATTAGTCTTTGGAGCTATAGGAACATCAGCATCTACCTTCGCCATTAACTGAACCTGATGATCTCTAAATTTTTGCAGTAGCTCAGGATCATTAGCATAACGATTCACACAATACTCGACTGATCTGAATATCTCACGCAAGATCATATCAGGACTGTCACCGGTGGCTTGAATGACTAATGGAGGTGGTAATGAATCTTTTGACCAACACCTAAGCACGTACTTCTTGGGAAAGTTTTTAACATTTGAAAACCGAATAACATAAAAGATATGACAACATAACAGTCCATATGACTCAAAACGTTTGCACGTACACTGATAAAACTCTTCAGCTGGTTTACACAAAACTTGAAAAAAAAAAAAAAAAAAAAAAAAAAAAAAGGTAGTACATACAGTGTTTGAGTACAAAAAACATGATAAAAAGCAATGATGAACCTTATTCTTATCTACAATGACTGATGAACCTCATTCTAATCTACAATGACTGATGAACCTCATTATTATCTATATACATTATCTGAGTACAAAAAACATGATAAAAAGCAACGATGAACCTCATTCTAATCTACAATGACTGATGAACCTCATTCTGATCTACAATCACTGATGAACCTCATTATTATCTACAATGACTGATGAACCTCATTCTTATCTAATTAAAAAAAAAATAATGAAACAAAACTATCTGTATAAAAAGATGTTACCTCATAAAAAACATCATACTGTGGTTTCCCTTTCACTATACGATGTCGCCTAGAAATCTGCTCGTCTTCGCTAGTATCTTTTATAACAAATTTTTTGCCAGAATCAACATCCGAAACACTAACCGACATACAAGAAATCACAGAAGCATAAATCTCATTTTGAACATCAAAGAAAATGGACCGAGTGTATAATTCTGATGCCTCCTTCTCTATTTGAAGTTCTGTGTGCATATCTGGAATAGTATACCGACTGTCATGATCATTTTTACGTTGAGCAAAACTTTGACAACCCACCACACTATCAAAATGATTATAAAACTCCCATAAAGTCAAATCAATACTCGTCAAGCGACCGTACGCATTGTTTTCACTCTCAGACCTAGAAGAAGTACGCATCAAACCCGACATCAACTCATCCCTATAATAGGCTGGAATCCATTTATACCTCAAATCATATATATCAGAAAGCCATTTGTGACTCTTCAAATCGAAATCAACTAATAATTTCTCCCACAAAGCTTCAAACTCTTCAGGCTCTATTCTATCAGTCGAAACAATATCTGATATTCTTCGTTTAAAAGTTTCATCTTTAGTTAGATCAGGACTAACCTACAAAAATCAAGATGAACCTTATTCTATAAAACTAACTGATGAACATTATTATATAAAAAAACTAACTGATGAACATTATTATATAAATGATGAACATTATTCTATCAGTCCAAAACAATATCCCATAAATGATGAACATTATACTGCAAAACTATCTGACGAACCTTTAAAATATAAGTAACTAATAAACAAAAATAATTAAAAAAATAAAAAATAAAAAAAACCACATTGATGAACATACCTTTGAAGTCAACTTCTGCATGATATGCCACATGCATAATCTATGACGAGATAACGGGAAAACTGTCTCTATAGCAACTTTCATTGATGCGTCTTGATCAGTAACAATAACCTTTGGTGCTCGCACGAAGGCTCTTTGAAAACATTCAAGCAACCAAATGTAAGATTCTTTAGTCTCCGACGACAGCAAGGCAGCTCCAAATGTAACACAATTATTATGATTGTCGATCCCAGTAAATGGTACAAAAACCATTTTGTACCTATCAAAAATAAATGATAAACATTATTATAAAACCGATGAACCATTATAATATAATTGATGAACCATTTAAATTCAATACCTTTCAATAACATCAGTTTATACAATCTAATACAGCAGCTTTATAATACTGGTGAACTTGTTTACACCATCTTTAAAAAATTTTGTTTAAAAAATACTGATGAACCATATCTTAAAATACTGATGAACCATTTAAATTCAACCGCATCAGCTTATAACAATTAAATACAGCAACTTTAAAAAAATTAAATGTTTCTAGCTTCAAATGTTTCCCCAGAAATGGTCGTTGGTGACTCTGCGTAGGCTTTGAAAATCATTGATAATCTCAAACAAACATAAACGGCCAGAACAAGATGATGGGCAACGCGAATTAACTTTTATACCGTTGACCATCATCTTGTTGCAGCAAAGTTTTTGTGTGTTTGAGCTTATCAATGAGTTTCAAAAGCTACTCACACTCACCCAACGACCACTCCAGGGAAACAATTCAAGCTAGAAACATGACCTATTACACTCATTTCATCAGTATTTAAAGATATGAAAGAGATAAAGAGATAGGATATGTGGGGTAGAGGAAAAAATATAGGATAGTTGGGATGGAGGATTTCTGATAAAGAGATAGGATATGTGGGGTAGAGATATAAGAAAAGTGGATTTTCTGATAAATAGATAAGATAGGTGGGGTAGAATCAAATAAAAATATCTATCTTATCTTAAAATACAGATGAACTTATTAATTAAAAGATGTTCATCAGTTGAAAAATAAAAAACATATATAAAATGAACTTACTTATTAGTCCTGAATGTAGCATCAAATGACATAACATCGCCAAAAGCATAATAATTCCTTTTTGCGTACTCATCGGCCCAAAAAAGATTCGTCAACGCGTTATTCTCACCAGTTTGATACTCAAATGAAAAATTAGGATGAAAATCCTTCTTGTTCAATAACATCTCAACTAACATCTGAGCATCATTCTTACCAATGAAATCAAGCACATCTCTCCTATAGCTTTTACAATCAACCGAACTAACCCCAACAAAATTGAAGTCCCCATAAATCTGCCTAAGTAAATGAAAGCCCTTCACAGGACCAAGATTCACTTGCGATGCTTGATATAAAAAACTTGCTGAGTATAAGAAACATCACGAGACGAAATCAGAAAAACGCTATCTTCCTGACTAACTAGGCTATGGTTATGACCCTCAACAAATTCATAACACTAATATCCTTTTCCTTCAACATACCTCACACGTAAAACAGCCTTACAATCAGTACGCTTAGACGGATGTTTCCTATGTTTTCTCTTTGATCCAACTTTCTTTGGGGCAGGATTTATACCTTCTTTACTACAAACAAAATATTGCAAATCAGGATTATTGTCCTTATTCTTCGTAGATTTATAATGTTGACCTAAACGAATCTCAAAACCAACTCTTTTTGCATAATCTTTGTAATACTCATAAGCCTGCTCTAGAGAATGATACATCATACCATAAGCCGGCTTCTCACCATCAGGAATATCAAGAATCCATAACTTCTCACCCCCCCCCCCCCTCAGAAACAATACCAACAGAATATGGAACAAGTTCATAATCATCATCTGAAAAAAATATATATACAATGAATGACTGATGAACCAAAAACACTTTATCACTGATGAACCTCATTATTATATATTATTACAATCAATAATTGATGAACCAAGACAAATAAAATTGATAACATTTTATCACTGATGAACCTCATTTTAATCCATTCTAAAAAGTTATTCCAATGAATCCGCAGCCTCTAATTAAACCACGATAACTAGCAATTACTGATGAACCTCGTTTTAATCTGTTCTAAAAAGTTATTCTAATGAATCCGCAACCTCTAATTAAACCATGATAACTAGCAATTACTGATGAACCTCATTTTAATCCGTTCTAAAAAGTTATTCTAATGAATCCGCAACCTTTAATTAAACCACGATAACTAGAAATTACTGATGAACCTCATTTTAATCCGTTCTAAAAAGTTATTCTAATGAATCCACAACCTCTAATTAACCTCATTTTAATCCGTTCTAAAAAGTTATTCTAATGAATCCGCAACCTCTAATTAAACCACAATAACTAGCAATTACTGATGAACCTCATTTTAATCTGTTCTAAAAAGTTATTCTAATGAATCTGCAACCTCTAATTAAACCATCATAACAAGCAATCACTGATGAACCTCATTTTAATCCGTTCTAACAAGTTATTCTAATGAATCCGCAATATCTAATTAAACCACAATAACTAGCAATTATTGATGAACCTCATTCTAATATGCTCTAATGAATCCACATCATACTAAGCAAACAATGCAGGCATAATATCTTCAACAACTAATTGATGAACCTAATAAAACATAAATGACTGATGAATATATAACAAAAAATGAAATTACCTTGATTAAACACATGAGTATCACTCTCAGCCATCAGAAACTGATTTAACAATCAAAATCCCCAAATTTGAACGATTGAATACTCAAAACCCCCAATTGTCTTCCAATTAACCAATTGAATGATATAAAAACCCTAATTCTATTGCAATAAAGCAATCCAACGGCTAATTCGAAGCCGATATGAACAATTAACACGATTTGAAGAAATATTAACGATTCAAATAAAGGAATATGAATTGAGAACAAAAAATCCCTAATTTTGCAAAATATGAACAAATGAAAGAATAAAAAAAAATGTAAAATTGAATCGAAATCATTGTGTAAATTCGTTTATATATAGCCGGAAAATTGAAAGAAATCAAAGAAGAGAGATCGGAAAAAGGAAAGGATATCAGATAAGAGAAAGAGAAAGAGGGAAAGAGAGAAAAAAGCGGGAGGGAGTGAATTTACAATCATGCCCTTGAGTGTAAAAGGGACGGGGGACACGTGGCATCACCAGAAATCTTTTTAGACTTTTTAACATTTGAAAACCGAATAACATAAAAGATATGACACCATAACAGTCCATATGACTCAAAACGTTTGCACGTACACTGATAAAACTCTTCAGCTGGTTTACACAAAACTTGAAAAAAAAAAAAAAAAAAAAAAAAAAAAAAAAAAAAAAAAAAGGTAGTACATACAGTGTTTGAGTACAAAAAACATGATAAAAAGCAATGATGAACCTTATTCTTATCTACAATGACTGATGAACCTCATTCTAATCTACAATGACTGATGAACCTCATTATTATCTATATACATTATCTGAGTACAAAAAACATGATAAAAAGCAACGATGAACCTCATTCTAATCTAAAAAGAGCTAATTTCCTAGGTGTTTGGGATTGCTTTTTTCTTCTTCTTTCTTTCTTTATTTCTTCCCTTTTTTTTTCTTTTTCTTTTTTCGCTTATCTGCTTAATTTCTGTTATCGAAAATGCTTCTGCTTATCTACTTATTTCAAATTGTTTATTTAGGTTTTTTATTTAAAATATAATGTTTTGGTAGGCTATGTTTGGCGAAGGGCTTATTGGGGCTTGGACTTTTAAAGTAAGTCAGCTTATAAAATAAGTCTCGTTTTTCACTAGCTTTCTTTGCAGCAATTTGAGCTTTGATGGCATTGCATTTCGCCTGGTTATGATCGTTCATACTAGATTTGCAGGTTGTACAGTTCTTCTTTCTACGCTTCCCACTAGCAATAAGTGAACGTTCAACACTGCTCTTAATCCTCTTTCGCGAACCCTTAGTACTAACCTGTTTTGGACCAAAAAACAAAAATGATCAAAAAATATGTTGAACAATTGATGAACAACTGATGAACGTATAAAAACTGAAAAACTATGATAACTGATGAGCCTAGGATAACACAGAACAAAAAACTGATGAACCTATATTAACTGATGAACCTATAATAACTGATGAACCTATATTTGATAAACCTATGATAACTACTAACTTGTGATAACAAAAATCTGATGAACCTATGTAACATAGCAGCTAAAAACACATAATAAAGGAATAAAAAATGATGAAAAATATGTTGAACATCTGATGAACCTATGATAACTGATGAACCTATAATAACTGATGAACCTATAATAACTAGAAATATAACTAAACTGCAAAAATTTAACATGTTCATCAACTAACCTAGATAACAAAAAATAGAATAAATAGTCTAACCTATAAAAACTGATGAACCTATAAAAACTGATAAAACTGTGATAACTGATGGGCCTACAATAACACAGAACAAAAAACTGATGAACCTATATTAAATGATGAACCTATATTTGGTAACATAAAAAATGATGAAAAAATATGTTGAACATCTGATGAACCTATGATAACTGATGAACCTATAATAACTGATGAACCTATAACAACTGATGAACCTATAATAACTAGAAATATAACTAAACTGCAAAAATTTAGCATGTTCATCAACTAACCTAGATAACAAAAAAGAGAATAAATAGTCTAACCTGCTTTGGAACATTCACAGTAATCTCATTCGGTTGCGACACACCAAGAATAGAAGCAATCCTATCCCGTTTATTAGTCTTTGGAGCTATAGGAACATCAGCATCTACCTTCGCCATTAACTGAACCTGATGATCTCTAAACTTTTGCAGTAGCTCAGGATCATTAGCATAACGATTCACACAATACTCGACTGATCTGAATATCTCACGCAAGATCATATCAGGACTGTCACCGGTGGCTTGAATGACTGATAGAGGTGGTAATGAATCTTTTGACCAACACCTAAGCGCGTACTTCTTGGGAAAGTTTTTAGCATTTGAAAACCGAATAACATAAAAGATATGACAACATAACAGTCCATATGACTCAAAACGTTTGCACGTACACTGATAAAACTCTTCAGCTAGTTTACACAAAACCTGAAGAAAAAAAAAAGTAGTACATACAGTGTTTGAGTACAAAAAACATGATAAAAAGCAATGATGAACCTTATTCTTATCTACAATGACTGATGAACCTCATTCTAATCTACAATGACTGATGAACCTCATTATTATCTACATACATTATCTGAGTACAAAAAACATGATAAAAAGCAACGATGAACCTCATTCTAATCTACAATAACTGATGAACCTCATTCTGATCTACAATCACTGATGAACCTCATTATTATCTACAATGACTGATGAACCTCATTCTTATCTAATTAAAAAAAATAATGAAACAAAACTATCTGTATAAAAAGATGTTACCTCATAAAAAACATCATACTGTGGTTTCCCTTTCACTATACGATGTCGCCTAGAAATCTGCTCATCTTCGCCAGTATCTTTTATAACAAATTTTTTGCCAGAATCAACATCCGAAACACTAACCGACATACAAGAAATCACAGAAGCATAAATCTCATTTTGAACATCAAAGAAAATGGACCGAGTGTATAATTCTGATGCCTCCTTCTCTATTTGAAGTTCTGTGTGCATATCTGGAATAGTATACCGACTGTCATGATCATTTTTACGTTGAGCAAAACTTTGACAACCCACCACACTATCAAAATGATTATAAAACTCCCATAAAGTCAAATCAATACTCGTCAAGCGACCGTACGCATTGTTTTCACTCTCAGACCTAGAAGAAGTACGCATCAAACCCGACATCAACTCATCCCTGTAATCGGCTGGAATCCATTTATACCTCAAATCATACATATCAGAAAGCCATTTGTGACTCTTCAAATCGAAATCAACTAATAATTTCTCCCACAAAGCTTCAAACTCTTCAGGCTCTATTCTATCAGTCGAAACAATATCTGATATTCTTCGTTTAAAAGTTTCATCTTTAGCTAGATCAGGACTAACCTACAAAAATCAAGATGAACCTTATTCTATAAAACTAACTGATGAACATTATTCTATCAGTCCAAAACAATATCCCATAAATGATGAACATTATACTGCAAAACTATCTGACGAACCTTTAAAATATAAGTAACTAATAAACAAAAATAATTAAAAAAAAACACGTTGATGAACATACCTTTGAAGTCAACTTCTGCATGATATGCCACATGCATAATCTATGATGAGATAACGGGAAAACTGTCTCTATAGCAACTTTCATTGACGCGTCTTGATCAGTAACAATAACCTTTGGTGCTCGCACGAAGGCTCTTTGAAAACATTCAAGCAACCAAATGTAAGATTCTTTAGTCTCCGACGACAGCAAGGCAGCTCCAAATGTAACACAATTATTATGATTGTCGATCCCAATAAATGGTACAAAAACCATTTTGTACCTATCAAAAATAAATGATAAACATTATTATAAAACCGATGAACCATTATAATATAATTGATGAACCATTTAAATTCAATACCTTTCAATAACATCAGTTTATACAATCTAATACAACAGCTTTATAATACTGGTGAACTTATTTACACCATCTTTAAAAAATTTTGTTTAAAAAATACTGATGAACCATATCTTAAAATACTGATGAACCATTTAAATTCAACCGCATCAGCTTATAACAATTAAATACAGCAACTTTAAAAAAATTAAATGTTTCTAGCTTCAAATGTTTCCCCAGAAATGGTCGTTGGTGACTCTGCGTAGGCTTTGAAAATCATTGATAATCTCAAACACACATAAACGGCCAGAACAAGATGATGGGCAACGCGAATTAACTTTTATACCGTTGACCATCATCTTGTTGCAGCAAAGTTTTTGTGTGTTTGAGCTTATCAATGAGTTTCAAAAGCTACTCACACTCACCCAACGACCACTCCAGGGAAACAATTCAAGCTAGAAACATGACCTATTACACTCATTTCATCAGTATTTAAAGATATGAAAGAGATAAAGAGATAGGATATGTGGGTGATGAGTGTCTAAATACTCATCATTTTATACCAATCTGAGCTGCCAAAACATACAAAAACACTCAAATATGCATCAAAATACTTAAAATATCTTAGAAGTGTGTTTTATATGTTTCAAATGCAAAATAAGCAAAAACAAATGAAAAACGTATAAAGTTTGCATAATTGTCAGTTTCAGTCTCTCAAGTTTCATAAATTGGCAAAACTAGTCCCTGGTTATTCTAAAAACTTGAAAAAGTCATCAAAGGTCCTTTTTAATCATAAAATTACATATTTAGTCCTTTGGTACAAAGTTTCATAAAATTACAAGTTTAGTCCCTATACTTTGGAAATTGACATAAATGGTCCCTGGGATGTTAAAAACTTTGAGAAAAGCAATTTTGGTCCTTGTATTAATAATATTTTGCAGGAATGGTCCTTGGTGTGAAGTTTGGTGAAATTACCTAATTGGTCCCTAAAGTTTGGAAAATTGGCAGAAAAGGTCCTTGGATATAAAATAATGGGAAATTATCAAAAGTGGCCTTGTACTATTCATGAATGATCAATATGGCCCTTTTAATAAATATGGGAAAGTCACATTTTCAGTCCCTATAATTTTCCCTAATTACAACTTTGGTCCTTGTGGTATTTTAAACCTAAAACCAACCGGACCCTAAATATTATTATTACCCAATTAACAAATCCAATCCAAACTACCCAACCCTTTTACCTAGCCCACTCCAAAAGCCCAATCCATCCCTTAGTTATAAAACCGGGTCAACCCAAAGTCAAACCCACTCACCCTTTTCTCTTTTCCCTCTCCCTCACTCACAGACGGCCAATACCACCACCAAAACCACCATACCACCATCCACCTCGCACTTCTGCCTCTCCACGCAATCCCTCCACCACCACAAGCTCCCAAACATATTTAATGCCCTTGAAAACATCTCCACGCAATCCACAGTTGCCCCACGACTTTTGGCGCGAAAAGGCGTTTTAAACGGCTATGATCAAACAGACAATATCAAGGGCTCTGATGTGGTGGGAAAGGTCATTGTGGGTCCCACAAACTCAGAAAATCTCTACAAAAAGGAAATGAAGCAGAAGAGAAGTATTATTAGTGTAGTCTTAGAGTAAATTAGTCATAGGTAGTGTAAATTTCTAATTTAGTTGTAATTTCATTCAAAACAGCTTGTACTCAGTTTAGTTAATGTAATCTCAACTCTATTTAATCTTTAATTTAAATTTTCTTGTTTGAATCCCTATTTAGCAATTTTTGTGATTTTGACAAAATCACTTGAAACTGTTAAGTATTGTTTCATTGTTCCTTTAAGCTCATTTTATCTCATTTTGAAGTTGTCTTAAGTTTTTCAAAGCTCTGAAATAAGTTAGGCTTATATATTTAATAATCTCAAAAATATATAAAAATAATAGGTAAAATACAAATAAAATAAAAATTACTTGTTATGATCAAGAAGCTGGAGCAAGATAGCTTATTGAGGATCCTGGTTTAGAGCTCAGTGGGAGCCTTAGGAGTTGTTCATGATCATTGGTTCTTGGTTTGAAGTCCATGTGATATCACTGTAAGCCTTTTTCATAAATTTTTGTAACCTACTGTAGCTTAAGTAATTTAGTAGTAATTTCAGTTCATTTGTACTAATTTAGTGTTGGAATAAACTTAGAAATCATATTTAAGGTTTAGGTTGTGAATCTGTCTTACAAAACCTTCACAGCAGGTTTAGTAGGGGTGTTTGGATTAGGGTATTTCACCCCTAGGTTCTAAGTTTCAGCTGTTGTTTTTGGTTCTTGGATGCTTAGTCAAGTATTTTTAGGTCATAAGTAGTTTAAAACTCAGGTCTCAAGTCTTAAAAAGTCAAAATCATTTTCCAAACCCCTTGACAGTTAACTGTCAAGGATTTTAATCCCATAAACCCACCCATTAGCTTATATCTTGTAGCTTTAGCTTAAATTAGGTCTCTTGTAGCTCATGATAACTTAATTAATCAGTAAGGTAGTGTAGAATCTCAATAAAGTCAAACTAGCTAAGATTCATAAATAGTCAAAGTGTCATTCTCAGATTTTCTCAAATCTTGAGGGATTTTTATAGATTTATGTGGTGAGATTTAGACTGAGAGCTTTTGAGGTTTAGTAGTCTACCACCTCAACTTCATAATCCCATCTTTGTTATAATTTTAAGATTTTTGTGTGGACCCCACCAGACCCTCAAAGTCACTTGCAGGGCAAAGGGTTCCCCTGTGCACCAGATACTCAGTCCATCACCACCACTTTGGTGGTGATTTGTGACCACCACATTGGGCCCCACACTTCAAATCTTGTTTCTTACAACCCACCTCCTACCAGGGAACAACCATTGACCAATTGTTTGACCTAGTACCCAGTGGACCCTACTTAGTTTTGCTCCCCAACTTTGTCCCCAAATCTGTCTCAGAATGCAATAAGCAAACTGCTTATTTGTGTTTTGTAGCTTATTGAAGCTGCTTATTTGTTCTAATCTAGCTTAATATAGTTCATATAACTCAGAGGAACAAACTTTTACCAATATGGGTCCCACACAAGCTCAGTAGAGCTTATTTGCTTAGTTGGTCAACTGCTTAAGTTGTTTGCTTATATCTAGCTTATTTTTAATTTATAAAAATATTGTTTTTACAAAAGTTAGTTATTTTTAGGTATAATTTAGTTTTATAAAAGAAAAATCCAGAAAAAACCAATATAAAAATAAGTGATAGTTTCTATTTAATATAATTTAATTTTAATTTTCATTTTTAGATTTTTATTAAATAAGTTGTGTTTTTATATTTTTATTAATTTCCTTTTAGATTAAAGTATTTTTAATAATTTTCTCAGATTTTTTTTTTTTTTTGTTATTTAGTATTTATTATAATTAAAATTAGTTTAATTAATAATTAATTAATAAGTAAGTTATAAATAGCATAATTAATTTTTATAAAGTAATACCTAGATTTTATATTTTTCCTAGCTTTTATAAGTCATAAAATAGTTTTATAAATTTTTTCATAATTTTCTAAGTCAATTTAGTATTATTTGTAATTTAAAATAGTTTAATTAGTTTAATTAATATAAATAGTTTTTAATTAATAGAAAATCTATAAAAAGACAAAAACATTTATTTTTATTTTTTATACTTTCTTCAAGTTCTATTTTAAGTTTAGAAATTATTTTTGTAAGTTTTTAGTTTAATTTGTAGTATTTGTCATTTTTAGTTTTATTTAAATTAGTTTTAATTAAAAAGTTAAATAGTTATTAATTAAATAATTAATAATAAATAATAAAATAATCTAAAAAATAATTTTCTTTTTAAATTAATTTTCTTTTAAGTTTAAATTTATAGAATTTTCATTTTTAACCCCTGTAGTTTATTTTTCCTTAAAACTCACCTTTTTCTCAGTACGCAATCGCGTCTGATTTTAATTTGGTGTACATTTAAACGTTTTAGATATCTAGGTTTTACGTAATCATTCCAATAGTTTTTTTAAGTTATTTTAAGTTATAAAACCTTAGTGTAATCACACACACACACACTTTATACATTTCCTGTTCACATTCAGTCGATCACAGATTCGTTTATAATAAAACATCGCACACCTCGTTGGGACATTACGACCCGGGGAAACACTGTATTCCACGGAAGCATTTGCCTTAGACGTTTGACTTTTACGGTTGACCATTCACAACTGGTTGACTAATAAAAGTTGACCGTTTCAGACGAATCAAAATTTGGCGCCGCTGCCGGGGTGGTTGTGCGCTTATTCTAAACGATTTTGCGTATTAGTGAACCTGAATACACATCTTTTGTATATTTACCATCCTAGTGCATATTTTCATCAAAAAAAAAATCTAAAAATATTTTCTTTCTTATTTTTATAATATATTTATCTAAAACTACAAAAATATCCATCTTTTCCCTCTTACCTTTTTTGATTCTTTAGCTCTTTACCCTCTATCCATTTAATTCTAACTTCTATATTCTTATGGCATCTATCGACCCCGAATTCTTATTCGCGCTTGAAAAACTTCAAGCCTTGTCCAAGATGTCTAGAATTCGTGTTGATCATGATGATCCATCGATTCATATTCCCTCTCCAGTGAAGGAAATGGAACGAGAAACCAGGGTGACAAAAGACCCGGTACTTTCCTCTGACAATGAAAGTGCTAAATACGTCCAACCTACGGTTGTCCAAGAATCTAAGCTCACAATTGATCCTAACCTTTCACGGTTTACGGTTAAAAGTTTGTCAAGCAAACGTACAGAGCTTAGGGCAGTGACTGGAAAGAACGATTTGCCTAATCTTCACATTTATCAAAAACAAAAACCTGAGACCATAACGGAAGTGGTGGAAATTCCTAGCTCTCAAAGCACACCACTTGTCACACCTCCAGATTTTGTTCCTTGTGTCGGTTGTGGTGAGCCGCTTTTCGGTTTTCCATGTCGTTGGTGTACATGTGAACAATGTGGTACTGATATTCAAGACGGGAGTTGTTTGTTTTGTGGATCGAGTAATTCATTTGCTTATGATCCTAATCAAAACTCATTCAACGACTCCTCAAATTTTTCCAACTACCCATCACATTCATACGAGCAAGAATCATATTATCCAAATCTCAATGATGCTTCGAATCAAAATACACCAAGCCAGAATCAACAGTTTTACTGTTGTGAGTACTGTGGAGGTCCACACTTTAGCTCTAATTGTAAAACAAGGAATCCATTTCCTTGTAACAATTACGACTATTCGTTTCAAGACCCACCTCCACAGTGCCAAATAATTCAAGCAACTCCTCATATCCAGCAAGACCCTTATATAGAGGTTCTTGAGAAACTTAAAGATCTTAAGGAGGAGTTGGCTAATATGTCGTTTCACAATGCACCAAGTTTTTCTTGTGTAAATTGTGGGGGTCCTCATGATGATTTCCAATGTCAACCGTATTATAAACCTGAACATTGTTCTAGTTCTGATACATCCGGTTTTGACACATTCACACCCCCACAGTCTCCACTCATTCCAAATTCTCGTGATAAATCTATCGCGGAATTACTTGCAGAAAAACGAGATGTTAGAAACGGAGAAAGCATGGAGGAATTAATAGTCAAAGAGCATGCAGCTAAAATACGTGCCGCATTTTGCAATGCTGCTCTTCTTGATGACGATGATGACAGTGATGATGATAACGTTGTTATTATTCAAAAAGATTCATCAAGTTCAACTGTTGCAATTTCTTCCATGATTATCACACCCGAGGTTCCCACTCACTCTCTGAGCATGGGGGACGAGCATCTTGACACAATTCCTGCAAAGGAATCTGACGAATTCATAAAGTCTAGTGTTGAGAACCTTGTCCCAATCCTGAGAGAGTCACAGGGGACTTTTGATCTTATGTGTGATATTCCTTTCCCCCCTGATAATCCAAATGAACAAATTGAGACTGTCTCTGATTCCAGTAATGATTGTTTATCTTATGGAGACTTCGAATTTGTTGATGCATCACTTCTCGAGTCTAATGTTGACTATCTTCTTGAAGAGTTCGCTGATGAACTCTCTCATATGGATCCCATCCCATCAAGGGATGAAAATGAAGTCTTTGACTTTAAAGCGGATTTGAGAGAGTTAGAATTCTTACGTACTCATGATCCTTCGATTGAACTCATTCAGATTAAACCACTTCCTCCGGAAAGTGAAAATGATTTGGACGAATTCGAGGCTTTTATGACTGAAGATAGTTCAATTTCATACGAAGTTGATGATAATTATCTTGATCCTGAGGGGGACATTCTTTTTCTAGAAAGTTTGTTAAACGAAGATCCATTTCCCCCTCTTTCACCCAAACAACTTCATAATGAGGAAATCAAATCAGTTGAGGAAACTGATAAATTTCCTGAGATCAAGCTTAAGGACTTGCCTCCTCCACTTGAATATGCATTTCTTAAGGAGGAAGTTCTTATCTTAATTGCTATTCAGATCTCCCTACTTTCCTTCACCTACCAGGTGATTTCTCCTATTCTTCACTCCTTCGGGAATGAGGACACTATCTTTGACCCCGGCATTCTCATTTATAAATTATGAGCCGGGAACTTATCTGATCAGTGTGGAACTTTCACGTGCTTCAAATGTTTATCCAAATATCTTGAATGAAAGTCCAATGCAGATTGTCTCTTCCACTTACTTCCCCATGGACAAATGAATTCGGGGTCGAGTCAAGTTAGCGACTCGGTAATCAAAAACAGTAGCATGTATATAGGGTTTTCACCCGTGTGTACCACCCTAGTGTGGGGGAGATTCCCCACATGTTGTATATATATAAATTTAAAAAAAAAATGTGTGTACATAAACTTAAATAAAGGCTATGGAATATTTTCTTCTTACGTTCTAAGTGTTGGTTTAACACCCGGTACTTTGAATATTGACGACAATATTCAGTTCTAAGTGTGGGGGGAGATTCGTTATTCTAACGAATTTAAACACATGTTCCATCAAGAACCCCCATTTTAGCCAAAATTTTAAAATTTTTTTCTCACTTAGAACGCAATAAATGGTTATCAGTCCGCCATGTCTAACCCACATAAGGATTGGCTAATCCAGGAGCAAACGGTTCTTGGTAAAGATAACTCAAACCCGTTGATGGCTTGCAATTTGCCCAAAATTGTATGGTACTTCAACTCACCATATCCTAAAAAGCGAATGAGTTGGCTAGCCCGCAAGATTATGGCTTGTGGTAAAGGTAGTGGAAAAACCATAATTGGTAATCAGCTCACCAAGATGTTGACTATTCCATCAAGAGTTGGCTAGTCCAGAAGCAAACGGCTTTTGGTAAAGACTAATCAAATCCGTTGACAGCTGGTGGTTTGCTCAAAATCACATGGTTATCAGGTGTGCCACAGTTCTTACATCTGGCTACTCCAGAAGTGATGGCTTTTGGTAAAGAATTTTTCAAATCCATTAAGTTTTTCTCAAAAGATTGCTAGGGACTAGCAATAGTTTAGTGTGGGGGATTGATGAGTGTCTAAATACTCATCATTTTATACCAATCTGAGCTGCCAAAACATACAAAAACACTCAAATATGCATCAAAATACTTAAAATATCTTAGAAGTGTGTTTTATATGTTTCAAATGCAAAATAAGCAAAAACAAATGAAAAACGTACAAAGTTTGCATAATTGTCAGTTCCAGTCCCTCAAGTTTCATAAATTGGCAAAACTAGTCCCTAGTTATTCTAAAAACTTGAAAAAGTCATCAAAGGTCCTTTTTAATCATAAAATTACATATTTAGTCCTTTGGTACAAAGTTTCATAAAATTACAAGTTTAGTCCCTATACTTTGGAAATTGACATAAATGGTCCCTGGGATGTTAAAAACTTTGAGAAAAGCAATTTTGGTCCTTGTATTAATAATATTTTGCAGGAATGGTCCTTGGTGTGAAGTTTGGTGAAATTACCTAATTGGTCCCTAAAGTTTGGAAAATTGGCAGAAAAGGTCCTTGGATATAAAATAATGGGAAATTATCAAAAGTGGCCTTGTACTATTCATGAATGATCAATATGGCCCTTTTAATAAATATGGGAAAGTCACATTTTCAGTCCCTATAATTTTCCCTAATTACAACTTTGGTCCTTGTGGTATTTTAAACCTAAAACCAACCGGACCCTAAATATTATTATTACCCAATTAACAAATCCAATCCAAACTACCCAACCCTTTTACCCAGCCCACTCCAAAAGCCCAATCCATCCCTTAGTTATAAAACCGGGTCAACCCAAAGTCAAACCCACTCACCCTTTTCTCTTTTCCCTCTCCCTCACTCACAGACGGCCAATACCACCACCAAAACCACCATACCACCTTCCACCTCGCACTTCTGCCTCTCCACGCAATCCCTCCACCTCCACAAGCTCCCAAACACATTTAATGCCCTTGAAAACATCTCCACGCAATCCACAGTTGCCCCACGACTTTTGGGGGCGAAAAGGCGTTTTAAACGGCTATGATCAAACAGACAATATCAAGGGCTCTGATGTGGTGGGAAAGGTCATTGTGGGTCCCACAAACTCAGAAAATCTCTACAAAAGGGAAATGAAGCAGAAGAGTAGTATTATTAGTGTAGTCTTAGAGTAAATTAGTCGTAGGTAGTGTAAATTTCTAATTTAGTTGTAATTTCATTCAAAACAGCTTGTACTCAGTTTAGTTAATGTAATCTCAACTCTATTTAATCTTTAATTTAAATTTTCTTGTTTGAATCCGTATTTAGCAATTTTTGTGATTTTGAAAAAATCACTTGAAACTGTTAAGTATTGTATCATTGTTCCTTTAAGCTCATTTTATCTCATTTTGAAGTTGTCTTAAGTTTTTCAAAGCTCTGAAATAAGTTAGGCTTATATATTTAATAATCTCAAAAATATATAAAAATAATAGGTAAAATAAAAATAAAATAAAAATTACTTGTTATGATCAAGAACCTGGAGCAAGATAGCTTATTGAGGATCCTGGTTTAGAGCTCAGTGGGAGCCTTAGGAGTTGTTCATGATCATTGGTTCTTGGTTTGAAGTCCATGTGATATCACTGTAAGCCTTTTTCATAAATTTTTGTAACCTACTGTAGCTTAAGTAATTTAGTAGTAATTTCAGTTCATTTGTACTAATTTAGTGTTGGAATAAACTTAGAAATCATATTTAAGGTTTAGGTTGTGAATCTGTCTCACAAAACCTTCACAACAGGTTTAGTAGGGGTGTTTGGATTAGGGTATTTCACCCCTAGGTTCTAAGTTTCAGCTGTTGTTTTTGGTTCTTGGATGCTTAGTCAAGTATTTTTAGGTCATAAGTAGTTTAAAACTCAGGTCTCAAGTCTTAAAAAGTCAAAATCATTTTCCAAACCCCTTGACTGTTAACTGTCAAGGATTTTAATCCCATAAACCCACCCATTAGCTTATATCTTGTAGCTTTTGCTTAAATTAGGTCTCTTGTAGCTCATGATAACTTAATTAATCAGTAAGGTAGTGTAGAATCTCAATAAAGTCAAACTAGCTAAGTTTCATAAATAGTCAAAGTGTCATTCTCAGATTTTCTCAAATCTTGAGGGATTTTTATAGATTTATGTGGTGAGATTTAGACTGAGAGCTTTTGAGGTTTAGTAGTCTACCACCTCAACTTCATAATCCCATCTTTGTTATAATTTTAAGATTTTTGTGTGGACCCCACCAGACCCTCAAAGTCACTTGCAGGGCAAAGGGTTCCCCTGTGCACCAGATACTCAGTCCATCACCACCACTTTGGTGGTGATTTGTGACCACCACAGTGGGCCCCACACTTCAAATCTTGTTTCTTACAACCCCCCTCCTACCAGGGAACAACCATTGACCAATTGTTTGACCTAGTACCCAGTGGACCCCACTTAGTTTTGCTACCCAACTTTGTCCCCAAATCTGTCTCAAAATGCAATAAGCAAACTGCTTATTTGTGTTTTGTAGCTTATTGAAGCTGCTTATTTGTTCTAATCTAGCTTAATATAGTTCATATAACTTAGAGGAACAAACTTTTACCATTGTAGGTCCCACACAAGCTCAGTAGAGCTTATTTGCTTAGTTGGTCAACTTTGGTCAACTGCTTAAGTTGTTAGCTTATATCTAGCTTATTTTTAAGTTATAAAAATATTGTTTTTACAAAAGTTAGTTATTTTTAGGTATAATTTAGTTTTATAAAAGAAAAATCCAGAAAAAACCAATAAAAAAATAAGTGATAGTTTCTATTTAATATAATTTAATTTTAATTTTCATTTTTAGATTTTTATTAAATAAGTTGTGTTTTTATATTTTTATTAATTTCCTTTTAGATTAAAGTATTTTTAATAATTTTCTCAGATTTTTGTTTTGTTATTTAGTATTTATTATAATTAAAATTAGTTTAATTAATAATTAATTAATAAGTAAGTTATAAATAGCATAATTAATTTTTATAAAGTAATACCTAGATTTTATATTTTTCCTAGCTTTTATAAGTCATAAAATAGTTTTATAAATTTTTTCATAATTTTCTAAGTCAATTTAGTATTATTTGTAATTTAAAATAGTTTAATTAGTTTAATTAATATAAATAGTTTTTAGTTAATAGAAAATCTATAAAAAGACAAAAACATTTATTTTTATTTTTTATACTTTCTTCAAGTTCTATTTTAAGTTTAGAAATTATTTTTGTAATTTTTCAGTTTAACTTGTACACCCTCCGTCCCATAATTATAGTCCAGTGTTGACTTTTTAAGTCTTCGTATTGCAACTTTGACCTTATATATTTTTATTTGTGTTATATATTACTTAATAAAAATTATACCAATGGAAAATACATTTAAAACTCAATCCATTCATATATTTTGCATCAAGTAATATATAACACAAATAAAAATATTTAAGGTCAAAGTGGAAGACTAGAGACTTTAAAAGTCAACAGTGGACTATAATTATGGGACGGAGGTAGTAGTATTTGTCATTTTTAGTTTTATTTAAATTAGTTTTAATTAAAAAGTTAAATAGTTATTAATTAAATAATTAATAATAAATAATAAAATAATCTAAAAAATAATTTTCTTTTTAAATTAATTTTCTTTTAAGTTTAAATTTATAGAATTTTCATTTTTAACCCCTGTAGTTTATTTTTCCTTAAAACTCACCTTTTTCTCAGTACGCAATCGCGTCTGATTTTAATTTGGTGTACATTTAAACGTTTTAGATATCTAGGTTTTACGTAATCATTCCAATAGTTTTTCTAAGTTATTTTAAGTTATAAAACCTTAGTGTAATCACACACACACACTTTATACCTTTCCTGTTCACATTCACTCGATCACATATTCGTTTATAATAAAACATCGCACACCTCGTTGGGACATTACGACCCGGGGAAACACTGTATTCGACGGAAGCATTTGGCTTGATAAGTTTGACTTTTACGGTTGACCATTCACAAGTGGTTGACTAATAAAAGTTGACCCGGGCAGGATTTATACCTTCTTTACTACAAATAAAATATTGCAAATCAGGATTATTGTCCTTATTCTTCGTAGATTTATAATGTTGACCTAAACGAATCTCAAAACCAACTCTTTTTGCATAATCTTTGTAATACTCATAAGCCTGCTCCAGAGAATGATACATCATACCATAAGCCGGCTTCTCACCATCAGGAATATCAAGAATCCATAACTTCTCACCCCCCCCCCCCCTCCTCAGAAACAATACCAACAGAATATGGAACAAGTTCATAATCATCATCAGAAAAAAATATATATACAATGAATGACTGATGAACCAAAAACACTTTATCACTGATGAACCTCATTATTATATATTATTACAATCAATAATTGATGAACCAAGACAAATAAAATTGATAACATTTTATCACTGATGAACCTCATTTTAATCCATTCTAAAAAGTTATTCCAATGAATCCGCAGCCTCTAATTAAACCACGATAACTAGCAATTATTGATGAACCTCATTTTAACATGTTCTAAAAAGTTATTCTAATGAATCCGCAACCTCTAATTAAACCACGATAACTAGCAATTACTGATGAACCTCATTTTAATCCGTTCTAAAAAGTTATTCTAATGAATCCGCAACCTCTAATTAAACCACGATAACTAGCAATTACTGAAGAACCTCATTTTAATCCGTTCTAAAAAGTTATTCTAATGAATCCGCAACCTCTAATTAAACCACGATAACTAGCAATTACTGATGAACCTCATTTTAATCCATTCTAAAAAGTTATTCTAATGAATCCGCAACCTCTAATTAACCTCATTTTAATCCGTTCTAAAAAGTTATTCTAATGAATCCGCAACCTCTAATTAAACCACAATAACTAGCAATTACTGATGAACCTCATTTTAATCTGTTCTAAAAAGTTATTCTAATGAATCCGCAACCTCTAATTAAACTATCATAACAAGCAATCACTGATGAACCACATTTTAATCCGTTCTAACAAGTTATTCTAATGAATCCGCAACATCTAATTAAACCACAATAACTAGCAATTATTGATGAACCTCATTCTAATATGCTCTAATGAATCCACATCATACTAAGCAAACAATGCAGGCATAATATCTTCAACAACTAATTGATGAACCTAATAAAACATAAATGACTGATGAATATATAACAAAAAATGAAATTACCTTGATTAAACACATGAGTATCACTCTCAGCCATCAGAAACTGATTTAACAATCAAAATCCCCAAATTTGAACGATTGAATACTCAAAACCCCCAATTGTCTTCCAATTAACCAATTGAATGATAAAAAAACCCTAATTCTATTGCAATAAAGCAATCCAACGGCTAATTCGAAGCCGATATGAACAATTAACACGATTTGAAGAAATATTAACGATTCAAATAAAGGAATATGAATTGAAAACAAAAAATCCCTAATTTTGCAAAATATGAACAAATGAAAGAATAAAAAAAATGTAAAATTGAATCGAAATCATTGTGTAAATTCGTTTATATATAGCCGGAAAATTGAAAGAAATCAAAGAAGAGAGATCGGAAAAAGGAAAGGATATCAGATAAGAGAAAGAGAAAGAGGGAAAGAGAGAAAAAAGCGGGAGGGAGTGAATTTACAATCATGCCCTTGAGTGTAAAAGGGACGGGGGACACGTGGCATTACCAGAAATCTTTTTAGACTTTTTAAAATTACTCCCCTTTGCAAGGGATCCGGCATCTTGTTCTCGGACCGCTCTTTGATTAAATTAATGTGGTTTAGACAACTATTAAGTTTAAAAAGTTGAGAGTTTTGTTAGCATGTGATTCGGGACCCAACCAACATTTTAAAGTTTGGTTCTTCATTGTGATATTCAACATTTTTTTATCGAGTTCAATCTTGGTTTGGTTCGAATCAATTTGATTTTAAACCGTCACACGCTTCTAGCATTGTTAATATTTTCCCACTACAAAAAAAAAAAAAAAAAAAAAAAAAAAAAGATGCATCTAAAATAAAAAATAAGATAAATAAAGTGGTTGCTTAGTAGCATATAAATGATCTATGAAATAAGATTGTGAATTTGAGTTTTAAATAAGTATATATTTTCTTTAGAGTCAGGGTGTTCTCGACAATCTACACGTTTTATTGAATTTTCTTTTCAAGAAAAGAAATAGTGAGCATAGTTTTAAAAATTGAACCGGACATTGAACCAATTTTTCTTCCGGCTTTCGTATTTTTCCCGTTGAACCTGGTTTAACTGGTCGAACTGGCCGATCTGGTTCTTGATTCAACCGACCAATTCAGGTTTTAGAAAGAAAAAAAACGATAGTGAGAATAGATGACTACGTAGTTTGTTAGATGACTAGGTACTCTTTGACTTATTTATGGTCAAATAATAAAAACAAACTCTTAACTAAAAACATACTCATCTTTTATATAATAAAATAAAACCCCTATTGGAAATTTTTCATTTCAAAAAAATCAATTCATACCTTATTTAGTAATAATTATATTTAAAAAAATATTATTTTCTTATTAGAAAACATTTTATATTTATCCATAACACAAGTAGAAGATAAATACAAAAAATATAAATAAGATGCGATTAATAATAGGATTAAAATTTTTAAATAATTATCTTTAATTATAAAAACTATAATTAAACATCATAAATCAAACAAAACAAATATTAAATTATTTGTTTTTTAATAAATAAAAATATATTATTTAAATATTTTAAAAAAACTCGCGCGTGCGCGGGTATTATAACTAGTATTTAATTACAGTATTACGTAGCATACAATATAGATCCAAAACATTAATTCCATAACATGAATTTTTATTTCAAACAGGGGTACAAAAGTCATTCTCACTTGAGCCACTTTCTCCATGTTCCAGTTCACATATCTGACATATATTTATTTGCCTATATATATCCCTTGCAAAGAACCAAATGAAATATTCAAAAACCTTAAAGCCTCAAACACTTCCTCTCGAAAACTACAAGACTTGAAGCTTAAAACATAACTCTATTCTTCATCCAAATTTCACAATCATGCAAGAAAACACCACCAATAATCCCTTCATTTCTAGTCAAATAAACGATTCAATTCGATCTTCATTATCGAATATAATCTTGACATGTAGAAATACTAGCACCATAGACTCAATCTTCAATCATTGCTCCTCATCAACATCAGGATCTTCAGTTTATCAACAGCAAAAAGATATGATCCTCAATTTTCCAACAACGTTTGACACACAATTCGCAACTCAAAGTTCTAACGAGTTGAGCTACTTAAACAAAAAGAAGTTGTATAGAGGAGTAAGGCAAAGACAATGGGGAAAATGGGTCGCAAAGATAAGACTACCACGAAATAGAATGAGAGTTTGGTTAGGCACGTATGAAACGCCCGAAATGGCTGCATACGCTTATGATCGAGCTGCGTATAAGCTAAGAGGCGAATATGCTCGTTTAAACTTTCCAAATGTGAAGGATGAAGATGTTATGGGGTTAATTGGTGATGGACGTAAGTTGCATGCTTTGAGGACAGCTGTGGATAATAAGATTACCGCGATTTGTCAAAAGGTTAAAAGGGAGAGAGCTAAGAAAAGGGCCGAGAGAGAGGCGAGTAAAGTTGTTGTGAGTTCTATTGTGGTGCCTGGTGGTGGTGAGAGTTGTAGTACTGGGAGTGAGTTGGGGTCGTTTTCTAGTGTTTCGGAAGAAGGGTTTTGGAAAGGTGAGGATATGTCGCCCGGGTGCTCATTTTCTGGTGAAGTGGCACGGGAGGGGGACGCGGAGATGGGTGATTGGTCGTTGGCACGGATGCCTTCTTATGATTTGGACTCCATATGGGAAGTCCTTGCTAATTAGGAGCCATGAGTGGTTTCGGGTTTGATTAATCTAGTTAATCAATTAGTTGAAAACGAGGGCTAATTAAAATGATCAAACTCGTGTTTCGATTTTTGAGGATGTCAACGATCGAGTATAGTTTTGTTTTAGAATGTTATATCTTGTGATGTTATGTAAGTTTGATATATATCAGATAGTCTTTTCGAATATTTGATTAAGTTTGTTACTATACGACCTTTGTGAAAGGGTCTTGTTATTTAGACTTGAAAAGAACAGAAAATCAAATTGATGAATAACTTAAGAATAAAAAGTTTGGTGTCAACGTTTAGTTGATTTCAAACCTAAGACTAGAATCTTTTATATAAAAAAATGTTTGGCGATAATTCAATCTTTTATCGATCAATAGAAAATCCCAATTGCAAAATCAAGCTCTTTTATTCACTAATAAAAGTCAAAATTGACTCAAAATATTGATAAATTGGTGAAAACTTTTGTTGGAGAAAAAAAATAAATAAAAAAAATAAAAAAACACACGTGTGCCCTTATGACCTTTTTTTTTTTTTTTTTTTTTAAGTTTAGTTTTGGACTTAAATGTAAATAAACGTTATATTTTGATTTGTTAATAGAATTTATCTTAAATATAACTTTATGGACTTCAGTTACAGGTTTGGTTGAAGGATAAAGCTTTTATTTTTATCCCTAATATTGGGAACTCTTGGACGTCATTTGTTACATCTATAAAGTCGATTGCTCACAAACGGTTGGTAAGTGTAGTCGTGGCTAAAATTATGTTTGGGGCAACGGTGTATTACATGTGGCAGGAGAGGGATACTATGCTTTTTAATAAGAAGTCGCGTGAGGTAGATCAAGTGTTTGATATTATCTTCTCAACAACGTGGTTGAAGTTAATGACTCTCAAGTTAAAAGATTCGGCATTTGTGGCTTGAATGAGGAATGAATGGAATCTATAGATTAGTAATTAGTTAATTACTTTTTTGATTGGGTAGCATTTTCCTGTTGAAGTGATGTTTACATCCCAAAGGAATAGGATCCTTGAGAGGATCTCATTCTTGAGTGAAGTTGATCCTCTCAACTTGAGAGGATCCCATTCCCCATCACAAGAGGGCATAGATAAGTTAATGATTATCGAACGCCTCATTGTATTATTGATTTTTTATTATTTATCTAAATTCATTTGGATAACCCTTTACTAAAAAACTTTATGGAGTTTAGTGTAAACGAGTGTTGGTACCCGCGCGTTGCCGCGGAATTCTTATATAGCAGTTAGCTACTTAACGTGAAGTTAGTTACCTAGGACTGACTTTGCAATTGATGTATAACATGAAGGACCATTTATGTAAATTATATGAGGATTAAATTTGCAATGAACCGCTGAGATGAAGGACAAAGTGCGTACAATTTTTTTTTAAAATGTTAAAGTAACGGTCGTTAGTTAACGGCCGTTAAATAACTAACGACCGTTAGTATTGAGAATATATATATATATATATATATATATATATATATATATATATATATATATATATATATATATATATATATATTATACGAACCACTGTAGCAACTACTGTACAAACCACTATAGCAGCTACAGTGGTCGACATTATTATCCTCCCCACATTTAGTATATATATATAATTCTTAACTTTCATAATTTTTATAATATTTATAAAATAAAATAAAATAAACTATATGCTTTGACATTTTTTATAAACTAGTACCGTTATTATTATTGTTGTTATGATTATTGTTATTATTATTATTATTATTATTATTATTATTAAATTGATCGTAATACTATAATCAATGAAATTGAATTAATTTAAGTACCAAATTAAACTACTCAAATAATAAGATTATTAAATAAATTTGATCATATTTTTAAACTCGAGCAAATATAGTTGATATATTATTATTAGTTATAGTTATTGTCCGAACCTAATCCGCGTTTAATAAACCATGCGTACACGGGTCAAAAACTAGTGCACAGATAACGATGTATTACTTTAATTTAATACCAAAAATCTGTAGATACACGAGATTATAAGTATTAAAATAAAAACACGACTAATAAGTACACTCCAAATAAATTTAGTTATAAATATAATTATTAGTTGTATTTATAGTATAAACCCTGTGCATATAATATCACATTTACAAACATTAAACACAGTCAAATTCTTATATGCCCGCATATTAAACTAAAATTTTAAATAAGTTTAATTCATGTTAAAAACTCATGAAATCTACCTACGTATCTTCCTGCTCATTTCCCTAGCAATTAAGTTTGTTGAAGATAAGCTTAAAATTAAGGATTAAGAAGTTATCCCATTTAATTTCGCATGCTCATATGATTATTGTCATTACTTAAGAGTTTTAAAACTTGAACTGTGATATTTTAGCTTTTATTATATGCAAATGATTCTTTCAGAAACATTAATTAAAATAGTCTGTATTCTCTTTTGGGTTTTTCTAACATGTGTCCTATGACACACGTAAGATATTGAAAAGGTTAGCGAATCACACATAATTTATGATTTGGGGCGTAATCACAATCTTGAACATTAGGCCTCATTTTCTAGCACGCATGCTAGCTTTTTATGAATAGATCAAAAGCTCCAACCTTCATAGAAATGGAAACAAAAGTTCAAAAAGTTAACACATAAACAATTTTAAGAAAGTTCTAGAGTTATGCAGAAGTGTAAGGTGCCCATTTAATTAAACATTGATACTGCTATCAATGCATTTAATTTAACAATTTTAAAGATCTAATAATACATCTTTATAGATTGAACTGGATCCAGATTGCCAGCTTTCGGCTTACTCATTTATCTAACACTGATAAGTACGTTCTCAAACATTGACCAAGTCTTGCAACCTATCAACCTTGTCCTTGAAGTATTTGATACGAATGATGGTGATGTTATTTCTTATGAACAATAATGATACTTATCTTATCATAATTAAAAATTGAATCTTGCATCAAAGTGAATCAGGATTGTGTTAGGGACCATATGATTATGTACCAATGTTTTACAGTAAAACTGTATAAAAGAAGCCATCTAGATTTAATTGGTTAGAACTTTATATCAATTAAATGGTTGGAATTTTTGGTATCACCAAGACTGCAAGAGCATGTTGGAAAACAATGAACATTAACCTTTTACTCAACAATCAAAAACTATAACTATAATGTATGACTATCTTCTAGTTCATCACAAAGATTGGTTACTACATGAATCTCAGAAACATTTTACAAACCAGCACAATGAATGCTTGGGGAAAAAAGGACAGGTGTGCGTCCTTGAGAAGAGGCCCATACTACTGGTGTTTATTATCATATGATAAAAAGCATATCTCAACCATAAACCATACCTCCTAATTCAATTCTGTTCTTGACTTTTTTCGATTTTACAAGCTGTTTAATACTCGTTAGCATTAAAAGATACAAAGTCAACTTCGTATTGCAAGCAGCCTCAAAGAAAACGACAAATGTATATGTCAACCACAAGAAGTTTCCTCAACCTCAGAGACGATAAGAAGAAAACTATTATATTAAATGTAATACATACTTCTAACTAAACACGCAACACAATAGAGCAAAGGAGACATTGTCAATGATATATTGTGGTTATTAAAAGGTTATGGAGTTTTTTGATTGATTCACTTTAGCACGATGCAAGCTTTCTATCTCTTCCTGCAAATAAAAAATAAGCTTACTTGTTTAGTATCATTGCGATATTAATAGAGAAGTAGAAGAAAAAAGGCGAATAACTCCAACTTTGGTTCATAGTATGAAAAACTTGCTTTAGATTAGATTACAACTGTTCTATTTGAAAAGTTCAACTAAAGTCAGTATTTAGAGCCATTGTCTAATTCCTATACGGCTATACATACCAATCGCCATTTTAGGCACGTATATAAACTGGAGGTTGTCAGCCACCTATTAAACAATGTGCAACATTATTAATCAAAAATTGGGCATTCATTAGGCGGACTCAGTACTAGTGATGGCAAATGGGGATTGAGCGGGTCAAACAGGTACGTAGCATGTCAAAATGGGTACTTTTGGTTGGCCCAAGTTGGGTTGATCCAACTATATAAATTTGAGACAGTGTGTTGAATACGTGCACGCAAATAAATTTCTCTAGCAATAATAAAAAAACCTTTTGTCTCTTAATAAAGAGATTTAATAGGTTATATGATAAATAAATAGATAATACATTTTCGCCCCGTTTGACTGGCTTCTGTTTTATCTGAACTTTTTTTTACGACCCATTTAAATCGTTAGAAGTAAAACTATTAAAATATTAGATTGAGCTAGTCACTAGAGGGTTAGTTAGTGGTTAACTCAGGTAGGTTAGAGTTGACCATGTACAGCTAATTGTTTGTTAAGATAACTACTTCACTTTAGCTACAGAAGGGGGCTATTACGGGTTCTAGCTTGTACTTCAAATCGTTCTAATATAGCATATGCGTGAGAGAGATTGCATATTCTTGTTACTGTATTGTAAAATTCATATAAGTATTGATTAAATTGGATTGTTAACATCTAGATTTTGATTTGAGTTCTGAATTCGTTTCAACTTCTTGCTGTTGTCCTATTCATGATTAATAAAAGCATAGCATAACCCAAATCGATGCACTCATAATTATATGTGTCAAACTATCAGCTTTAAAAAGGACCAAAAACGAAATTCATTACCTTGCATGATTTCAGCAAAGGCTTCAAGAATGATTCTCTAAAGTATCTGACAGAGTCCCACATTGAAGTTCTTTCCAAAACTGGCATCACAAACAATAAAATCAAGAAAATAAAGACCAAAAAAGGTCTGATAATGGCAAGAAAATAGTTGTTTTAAAGTTCACATTATCTGACGAAGACTTCATGCATATTGTAAAACAAGTGATATCCGTAAATACTAAATAGATTATCATGAAACATGATTATCCACTTCTATAGGAAGTTTAGGTTTCATGCTTGCTCAATAGAAAAATAGAATATATAGGGACGTGATAGTTTAAGTTAAGCATACCGTTTTCGCCCTCTGCTTGCAAGCCTCCTGTGTTGATTTCTCTCATAAGCTGTGAAATCAATAATCAGCAAGAAAAATTGTTAAGATAACAAATAACAAATAATGTACAACCATGCTTAATGAAAATAGCAAGTTACTATTGTGTAGGCCTGCTTTAACAGTTTAAGCATGGTGTTTGCATTTGTAAGTAACTAAGTACTATTTGAGGATGAAAGATGAATGAACTTGTTAAAACTTTGACATCATAACAGATCAAATATCTCATAAATAACTAAAGAGACAAGGAAAAGGCAGACCGAACAGGTTCCGCAATTCCAACTCTTTACTTTCTAAGTGGAGAATATGGCTTAAGAGAAAAAACACATTTATATATATATATATATATATATATATATATATATATATATATATATATATATATATATATATAAAAAAAAAAAAAAAGATTATTATCTTCAACTCATGACCGAAATCTGCAACTTAATTTCTTTGTAGTAATTTGTAAATACAATTCTAGGAAGTTATTATCGGGTCTCAGCTTAGTGTCCTATTAACCTATTATAAAGTCATAAACTATTGATTCATAAGCATTATTTCATGAGTATATATAAAACTTTAAGTCAGAATTGTATATACTCCAACCTTGAGCAGGTAACTGAGCAACTAATTAAATATTGTAACCAAAACTACAATAATACCGATACATGAAGTAGGTCCATAAAAGCTTGCTTACTAAAAACATTACCTTGGAAAGAGTAGGCACATTGGTAGGATCAAACTCGTCACAAACATCAGGATTGATGGGTACACAAACACGACCTGATAAAAAAAAACATCAGATTAGTAGGTCTGTAACTATTAAGCATGAAAGTAATGAAGAATGTGACGCAGTTTATGTATGTGAGATGAACATCAATGATTACTAACCTGTTTTGGGGTGTACACAAAAAGGTGCCTTCAGCAAATGATTCATGTGTTTTGAAACCTGACAAGTGACAACAATGAGTTTAACAGCAGCACATATAGCTAAAGAATGTACTCGATCGCAAACCAGCTGATAAAATAGATATAAAACAATGACAAACTATTAAAATGGTAAAAATAAAACACAATAATCAGTACTGACCTCCATATCAAGTCTAGGATAAGTGAAAGAAAAGACTATCTCCTCAACCGCTCTACGAGTACCAAATGTCTGACATGAAAAACAGTAGTTCAGAGGATTACAAATGCATACACAAATATAGTGCATGCAGAATTAAATGTTTGGTTAAAATAGGCAAATCTCGATACCAGGCATACAATAATGAGCTTGGCAAGAAACAAACAGAATATTCTAATTGTGTTACAAGGGTGCATTTACCAATAAAAAGGGTGTGAAGATTCAAATGCTTTTGCATTTCTATAAGACAAGGCAGCAAACATCAAATCAAAACCAGAAAATTTTAGCTAAAAGATTTTAAACTAACAAGGTAGCAAACTAGCAAGAAAAAAGTTTACACCATCGTCAGGGGTGTTTGGATACCCGTTTTGAAATGGATAAGGTAATCATAATCAGAAAAAGGGATGTAATAAAACAGGGCGTTAAAGATAAATTTGAATGTGCCTATTATAATTGAAGTTGTAATATTGATATTGATTGGACATTTGGATGTTTTTTTTTTTTTTTTGATAGTAAAAGTGAATGTCATTCAATAAACAGGCGATACAGCTTCTTTCGAAACTAATACAGACGCACAACTTGGAACTTCGCATTCTAAAATAACATCGTTAGTGCATCCTAATGCCCATGTCGCTATACTATGAGCTACCATATTCCCTTCTCTCTTAACGAATGACCAACTACAATGTTTAAGTGTTTAACAAATTGTGTTATTTGATAAATTGACCAAAAAAACCTTTTGAACAGAAATTAGATGAGTTAAAAAGTAAAGATGTCTCACATTAGGTTAAACACGTGCATGTTTAAGTTGCTTCCATCACACAACATTAACGTCTAGATAACATCAACATCTAGATATTTCATCCCTTCATTAACTTATATTTTTAAACATATCGAGCATACCTTATGTTTAACACATGCGTGTTTTAGTTGCTCCCATCGCACAACATTGACATCTCTTCCACTAGAAGATCGGCTATTGTTTTGCCACTTTCCTCTAAGCTCCGAGGTTGTTGCTGCAAGATAACTCTGAAACTTAGTAAACAGATCTTGGAAGTAATATTTGCAAATTATTAGACATGCATTTAAGTAAATCCCAATGCAAAGCAATTCCTCATACATTCATCAGGAATCATATCAAGTATTTTCTCGTATCTTTCATCTGAGAGTAGTTCTTGGCTACCGAGCAATTTCTCCACAAAGAAGCCTTTCAACACATCTTCATATGCTCTCCTGCACGGATGTTATGACACACAGTTCATGAAAATTATGTGGAAGATAAAAGTGAATTAACTATTATGAAAAATTCCATACTTACGCAAGGAAAGGATGAAGTGCAGGACCGATAAGGGAAACTTTTGATCTGCTATTACTATTGCCCTGAAAAAGAGAAGACAATGAATGATCACTTTATAATATTTTGCACAATTAAAGGCATGCATCAACAACTAAGACCAACCTTGTAGACACGAAAATAGTCAGCAATAGCTGACCTCTGTTCATTATTTAACCTGAAATGAAAATTCGTAAAATCAGTATCACAATGCACCGTCATGAAGCAATTTTAAAGTGGTATAAAAACTTAAGCTTTCGTTTTACAAGTTTTGCAGTATACCTTCTCGCTTTTCCATCACAAACCCAACAATGAACACCACGACGACCACTGTATACCCAGAGAATATGATTGAATCCAAAGTCATCTGACCAAAATGAACATGCGAATTAATACGACTACAGTAACGATGACTAAAAGTCCTCTGAAGGTAAAAACTGGTTTTAGTGAGTGAACAATAAACAATGATACATGGAAATGCGCAAGAAGTTTGAATTATTATGAATATTAATGTAGTTACAATCAGCTTGCCATGAGCTAAATTTTTTACCTCTTAGAGCAGTATCAACCACTTTGATGGCAATCGTCATCAAAGGCCAGCAGTCTAAGCAAACATCTGCTCCAGAGCAGCAATATCGAGCATCATCATAATCCGAAATATCCTGGAAAACACATTCGTAAACAATCGTTAAATGAACAAAGGTATTCCTTTAGACTATTGAATGTACTACAGAAACTTACTATATCAAACACTAGCTCTCTTTCCACAGGAGCAAAAATGTTGTCCCCTGATGCTGCGTATGCATGCCTCTTTGAGGGCTGTACAAAGATCAAACATTATATACCAATAAGACAACACTAAATATTCACTGCTGCCTTTTTACAGGTGAAACAAAAGGGTATGTTTAAATATAGACAATGCGAAAAGCAGATAAATCGATCTAAGATATAACTATTCATAGCACATGCAGCAGAAAATTAGATTGCTTCAAGAATAATAAAATGATCTAGAATCTTACATCAACATTGTAAACAGGGCCGATATCGATTTTAAAAGGACAATATTCTTTGATGCCTCTTTTTAAATCAGATCCATCCTTGAAAGACTGGAACCGCAGATATACATCATTTTCCAATGTAAAAGAAAATTCTCTCCGTCCAAAATATGATTGGTCACATGCGGGATGTTTCCCATCTACATATATAAACAGCACAATTTGTCACATAGATATTAACAAAACATGGTATTGGTCAAGATCCTAAATCTTCAACGCAAATACCAACTCAGTCCATATTTGTACTATAAGCTCTTTCTAATAGTTGCTTATGTTAAAAGAATACCGTTTCCGTATGACATCCACTTTGACATATCTTCGTGAGGAAAAAGCATTCCTGAAGGAAAAAGTGATTATACGAGATTGAGTCACATACCAAATTCAACATTTACAGTAAGTACTGGTAGAAACAAAAGTACTACTTAGTAACAAAACAATGTTTTTGGTAACTAAGCTAAACATATAAAGTAAGCACCGGTAGAAAGCATTATAAATCACTCTTAAAGTACTACCTTCTCTCTAAACATGATTAAACTTCTGTTGGCCAACCCCCTATAATAAACCTTTTGTAATTAGTCACTAGTCCCAAACAGATATCATTTCAACCAGAGAGACCAAGCACGCTATTTTAACTTTAATATCTCATGCAAATTATAAGATCTTCCTGCGTCATTTTCGCACTAACATTTTGGTTTATAGTTTATACCATGTACTTGTTGAGTTATTGAGACCAATGGTTAACAGAGCGGCAGTTCAAGGGCACAACGCCTCAGTTAGGCGGCCCCTAGGAAATCTATGCCACGATTGTAATCTTGGGGAATAAATTAGGTCATCGATAACGGGATTTCTAAACCTCTTTTTGGGGGTGTTTGTTTTGGCTTATATAGCCGGCTTATGGCTTATTTGGTTTTAGGCTTATGTTTCATAAGCTCACTTTTAGTGGCTTATTTTGAAACTTGTGAGATTATATAAACTTATCATAACATGATAATTGATAAGCTTATATAAGTCAAAAAATCTCAAAATAAGCTACAAAAAGCGAGCTTATGAAACATAAGCCTAAAACCAAATAAGCCATAAGCCAGCTATATAAGCCGAACCAAACAGCCCATACAACTTTTTAAACTTGTACCTCATTAGTTCTACCGTATACATGGCACGATTACTCTAATCGTGTGAACCACATTACTTATCGGATGTTTATTTATTATTCGAACCAAACAGTAAGATTTATCTAACTATATTTATTCTAAAGAGAGCTAATTTCTTAAAAGGTGTTTGGGTTTTGCTTATTTTTTTCTGCTTATCTACTAATTTCAAATTGTTTATTTAGGTGAGATTACAGAGACCTTTTTATTAAAACAATATTTCTTATAAATGAGTGGAAGAAATAATAAATAAGGGGGTGTTTGTTTTGGCTTGTGACTTATGTGGTTTTGGTCTTATATGTTTCATAAGCTCACTTTTTGTGGGTTATTTTGAAACTTGTGAGATTATATAAACTTATCATGACATGATAAGCTTATATAAGCCAGAAAATCTCAAAATAAGCCACAAAAGGTGAGCTTATGAAACATAAATAAGTCATAAGCCAGCTATATAAGCCAAAACAAACACCCCCTAAATTATTTAGAAAGATGAATATACCGTAATAAACTTTGAGATAATTAGAATTGAATCCTTCATCTTCCACTTGCAATTGAGGGCCATCGATTAACATATCATCTCTTCCATTCGCACCTTCTTCTTTCGTCATACTTTTCAACAATCAAACCCTAACAATTAAAACAGTATAGTTCGAATTAACACTTCTCAAAACACGCAGTCAAATAAGACGAATGATAAAAGAAGAGTACCTGATAAATATTTGTGTTTTGTGTGGGGAATGAAGAGATGGTGAGTGAGATTGGTGAAAGATTAGATTTAGGGGAAGATGGAAGTGGCGGGAAATAAGTTTTGTTTTTGGCGGTAAAATGATGATGATGGGTTTGGGCTTGGCTTGCTTGGGCTGGGCTCTATTAGTTTCAACTAGAACGGTACCCGTGCAATGCGACGACGGTACATGTGACTATATTTTGCGTTATTCGATTATTCGGTTACACATTTAGTTGTTTTTATGCTTTATAAGTAGAGATGGTTAAGCAAAATAATTTTAGTTTGAACAACCAACCTGCTTCGTAACAAACTTCCTAACCAACTTGCTTCCTAACAAACTTTCTAACCAACATCCTTCTTAAACAATTAATTTTGAAATTCTTCTATAATAAGCAAGTAAAAGTCTGAATTTTAAGTCTTTCTAATTATAAAATAGTCCTAAATACATTATATAGTAATATATATATAGGTGAAATTTTCCCCATTAAAGTTATTTGGTAGATATATGAGTATTTGACTCATATGCACGCAAGGTAATCGAGGTGTTTATATTATCAAACTAGCAATGGCGTTGTGCTAAGCGTTGTTCAAGATTGGAAAATAAGTGTTGATGCTCAAACAACAACAAGAATGGTATAACATTGTATAAAAAGTTGAGGGTGGGATTGTAGCCAAGCTCAATAACAAGTTGAAAACTGTAGTAAGAGGATGGAGTAGAAGTCAAAAGATCTGCTAACGATTGCTAATGGGAAGAATGACAAGAACAAAAGGAAGTGGAAAAGAATTATCTATATATATAAACGAAGTTCGAAACGACGCCGTATAGCACGCTTTTTTTCCCGCCAAAACTTAGCCCAGCTTCTTAGCCTGTTCAGCCCAGTATTTCCTTTGCTTCTAATCCAGCCCAGTATCATGACCAAATTTTTTTATATACAAAAACGAAAAGAAAAAAAATCTCCGACAGATACCTAGAAGGTTCGGGGGTACTCTTTCTCACACACACAAATCATCGCCAATAATCGCGATTGTTACTTCCTGATTTTTGTGGGTTTTTTGGCCTTCGACATTCAGTAACAACTGATCACATGGGTTTCGATTTTGGTGTTTTGTTGGTGCCGGAAGATTTATGGGAGAATGATTAGCTCCAAGATAAGATTAACGGATTTGAAAGCCGATTATAACAGGTAAGTTTTTACGTTTAATTGTATTTAATTTTACCGAATTTGAGATTTAGGGTTGTGGGTGACAATGGTGTTTTTTTTTAAAGCTGCTTAGAGCAAAGGACTGAATGATTTTGCGGCGACCTTTGAATCTGGAAAAGCTGTGGTAAGGTCTTTTTATGTTAATTTGGCGTGATCACAAGTAGGGTATTATTTATTGGGCATGATAATTAGACGATGCTTGGGCTGATGAGTAGTATACAAAGTGGTTGTGTTTAGACAAAGAAGACAAATATATGGTGGGAACTTTCTGAGTTGCAGGTTGATGGTCTCAGACATAAATTATCGTCATCATGAAATAATTCTCAATTCATAAATGTGAATCAAAAAATAGTAGTCGGAGTGTCATTTTTATATTTTAGGGTGTTTGTCTGTGTTATCAATTTTAGGCTTATTTGTGGGCTTACGAGCTTATATGATTTCGGCTTAGTTTCCATAAGCTCAAATTTTCCAGCTTATTTTGAGACATATAGGAAAATAATAATATGTTTTATTAGTTTTGTGGTAATGGATAATGATATTTTTTTAGTATAATAAAATAGTGTATTAGCTTAGATTGGGGAAGATTCTGTTATTGATTATTTATTTTGTAGATAAGATCAGGCCACATTTTATATTCTCTTCTATCTGCGAAAAAATTGGGATCATGATGTGTATAATGTTTTCTGCTTCGTTTTGTTTTTGGGTGAAATATAGTCCAATTTAGTTTAGGGTAGATATAGTGCTTGGTTTGTTTACAGTTGGTGTGGAGTGTTTATAATGGTGTAAAATGGTGGTACAACCTAAAGTTCATTTATATTATACTTTTTTGCACATTTTGAGTGATAATATAGATCACAGAGCAAGGATGATAGTTGTTTCATGAGAATGTGGTTCAGTTCTACAATGCATATGAAGATAACTCCTATATGTATATAGTTATGGGCTATGTTGTATAATAATGTTGCGTTTTTGAATCTGTTAGTCACTTGCATACTGTCCAGCATATATTTTGCAAATTTAATTTGATGGAAATAATTTATTTGCAGGTTCATCATAACTGCAGGTTGCGTGCATGTTTGACGGGATGCGCATTTTGTAAATGTGGCACTATTTGAAGGAGTCAAACAGAAGTCTGCCAATTCTCGAGCAACTTATCCATGTTCGGGAATGTTAGGTGTGATGTTCTTAACACGGATAAGCTGCTGGAGAATTGGTCCTGATCCATAGCCACCATGCCATCTAATCATCATTGCAGCCTCAATACGTGCTCAATGATGTACACGATTCCTCTTGGTGCAAGTGGTGTCACCAGGTAAATTTCTGTTACAAAAGTGTCTCTATCCTTCCACACATACCCATTGACCACTCATTCGCATAAATTTTCATTTGATTATCAGCTCATCTTATGTTATCGCACTAATAGAGCTGAACACAATGCTACGCAAAGAAGCATGTTGTTGAGGAACTGAGTTATGATCTACTGCATACTCAACTGAACCCTGCTGCTCGGGAAAAGGGGTATCCAATAGCCTAGGTGCTAACGGTAGCGAACACTTTGGAACTACACGAACAGGTTGCATGGTATTTTCAATCTTATTATATTACTTATTTCTCATTTCCAACCGAAAAAAGCCACATGGGTCAGACATGTTATTATAGTGAAAGGTTTTTGGGTCGGAAGATGCAAAACTACTGGAGATCAATCCGGAAAACCAAATGGTATGGCATAAATACATTTGCTTAAAGGTTTCAAAATCCTTACATTAACAATTGCCCATAACTAATAGCCGCAAAAAAGGTTCATGACCGAAGCAGTCATAATCAGGATAGAAGAAGATAAAAGATAGTACTTCAGTTGATGCAAACGCTATAACAAGAAAAGCGATAACAACATGCCGCACTGCCACTGCCAAGAACTTGGTATCCGACCAACGGCAAACTACAGGTACACAACAAAAAAAGCTAAAATATACCGAGAAATTTGGCATAGGAAGTTGAAAAGATTACTCAAAATTTATTTTGGACCATGCAGCATACGCGTTCCACCAATGTTACCGGCAATCTCGAATGAAGAAGAAACAACCACATCTTCAGCAATCATAAAAACACCTGACTAGAAGATTGTTGTGTGCGAAATGGCAGCAGAAAATTGGACTCAGCCTCCCGTCACAGATGAGCCTGGACAAAAAAAATAATAAATAAAAAGAAAAAAAAAAGTTGTTTGAAAGTCTAGCAGAGGACGAACAAACACTAGAAGCTAACAAGCCAAAAAAGACTGAACTCTCAGCTATAAACGAGGTATGTCATACCCTTCTATCCTGCTTAGAAGCATGCAAATAAGATACTTAAAGATAACCATTAGTACAGTAGATGAGACGTTATCTCTTTATGACTGTCAAGTGCATATATATGTTGCTTTCAAAAAATGTAATCATGAGTGACGACAACAAATTATGATCTACTAAAATATAACATTATTATTATTTAAACGACGTCAAATACTGCCATATTGTTATTTCAAGTTTAGGTTTACTATGTGTAACATGAGACTATCAGTGACCATAAATTTCTACTTTATTTATGACAAATCACCTCGGCAAAAAAACATGCCCGCCCGCAACGCGGCGGAATGTAGCCATTCTCGTCTTGTATGATTCAAAGGAAAAAGGAAATATTAAGACTTTCAAGCAAAGTATTCAAAATAAACAAGTCTATAAATGGAACTGCTTGTTTCAGGTGTGGTGATAAGAATCACTGGATGAGAAATTATCCAAATGGTCCAGCCGACAAGGACAAACAAAATATTGTTAAGACAAGTTAGTACATAACTAAATTGTTGACTATCATTTTGTTACGTATGTAACATAGATCTGACTTGTTGAAATATACAGTAGATGGGAAGTGACGAGGAGCACTGGACTTAAGTTGTTGCAACACTGATGGGAGTGGTTAGAAATTTTGCAAAAAATGATGGCGGGGATCGTACATCCATTTGAGATTTAGGATTTAAAAAAAATTAATTTCTTGTCTTTCATTTTATGATTGGTTGTCGCATGTTTTAGAGCTTGTTTTAAAAGCTTCATTTATTTGATGTTTTAGGTTCTAAACATTTAAATTGAAATTTAATATATGTAGCTTATTTTTGTTTTAAATTTTGTCAGTATTGGAAACTTAGTTTAATCTTAAATATATATTTGTGAACTGTGACAACAATTTATCCGATGTGATCAAAGGATGATCATACATTAAGGGATATTTAAGAACCGATGAAGTAAAAGAAATGTTTAAAAGAGTTACAAAACTCAATATGATAGACTTTGATGTAATCTATCTAGGATAGAAGTTCAAAGATAATCATAGACTTAGATAAAATCTAACTAGGCTGGGGTTCAAAGTAACAAACAATAATCTTTGATCGTGTAATCTATCTAGGATATATGGATCAAAGAAAATAATGTCAAATAAATGGTTATTTATAATAAAATTTTCATTTTTACTTTAACTACACCTGAAAAAAGAATTACGATCTTGCTAAATATATCCTATTAAATTCAAGAAATGTAATAAGAAATAATTATTGTATATTGACGGTGATTATCATCAACCACTTAAAATAGTTGTAATTAACTTTGTTTTTTCTTTCTTAACCACTTAAAATGGTTATGATTAAGGGAGTATGCCTTTTTTTTATTTTTTATTTTTTATTTACTATTTTTTTTTTACAATGAATTTAACTAATTTAAAATATGTTTGATTGGTAGGTTTAGATTTGAATGTAGGAATGAAAACAAAAACACTAGACATAATACAATTTTTACCAATAAAATAAAATCTTGTTGAAATTTAAAATAACATTTATTTTAATAAATTTTAAAATAAATATATGAACACTTATTCTAAAGAGAATTTTTTGTAAAAGAACATTTTATGATACTAAATTACCAAAATGAATTCGCACATTCAATTTACCATAATGAACTTTAGAAAAGCATCCGTTAAATTTAAGACACTTGACATATCCAACGACTGAAAACAAATACAAATTATGTGCCCCCGGTGCATTTGCTTTGTGCGCTTGATGCATAGCAATATCTTGTGCACTTGTTGCATAGAAAATGTGCGCCTAACATGAAATCAACAAAACATTGTGTGCGCCGTCATGATGCATCAGTGTTGTGCGTCATGATGCACAAGCTTGTAAAATATTGTGTGTGCGTCTGGATGCATCTTTATCACTTGGTGTAAATATTTTATAAATGGTGTGTATCTTGGATCTTGGCCGATGGATGTTGCGGAGGAAAGTAAATCTTTTTGTGATGGATATTAGCCGATTGATGTATTTGTACAGTCAAGGAGAAAAAGATAAGAGAGGTTAGGTAGGTAAGTGTTTAATGTGGAGGTAGATAAGGTAAGTAGTCCCTCAATTTTCTTGGCACATCACCTTTCTTTCTCATGCGACCTACAGAAGACCTTTTAGACACAGTAAATCGATCGACATTTTATTATTATTATTATTATTATTATTATTATTATTATTATTATTATTATTATTATTATTATTATTATTATTATTATTTCAATAATAACATCACTTTATTAAAAATAAATAGGATTTTACAAGAAATTAGTGGGAAGCTGAGAGACTAACTGAGCCCCCACACCTCTAGCTATAGCAAAGCTAATCCTACTAAAAATATGTGGAGCAGCATGTGCTCCAATGTCTTGAGTCATAGAGAATCGTCGAATACGCTTTAATAAGGTCACTGCATCTTTTTCAAGTTCTCCAAAAGAAGATAATGAAAAGGGGAGGAACCCATATCCGATATCAGCGCATTTAGCCTCTTACTTGACACGTTTACGTTGTGCGGCTTCAATAACCGCCCGACCGGGCATAAAATCAACCATACACGAACGCGTCAAAGGTGACGATCCTGTAAGATCAACACAAACATCAAGGCCACCATCCCAAGAGTAAAGTAACATATCAGCTGGACGTAAGGTTTTGTCCCTCTCTCCATGAAGCCCAATATCAACCTCCTTACGAGCTGAAATTCCAGACCGAGAACATATATCAACAAGAACATCACGCACAACATCATCATCATCATTATTATTATTATTATTATTATTATTATTATTATTATTATTATTATTATTTATAAAAACACCACTTTCATTAGAAACAAACCAATAGGATAATTATTATTATTATTATTATTATTATTATTATTATTATTATTATTATTTTAAAAAAAAACACATCTTTTTTACACTATATATATATCCCCTACATTTTTATTTTCAATACATACTAGTTTGAATTTCTCAACACACAAACTATCAAACTTACACACACAACTTCTTTTTATCTCAAAAAACATGGCTACTGAACCAAATGATGTGAGACGAACTACCATTAGGAGACTACAGGCAGAACTTGTTGTTGAGGTCGAATTGGCGAATAATTTGTTGACCTAGTTGACTTGCTATCTAAATCAAATGCGTAGCCGTAGTACGAAAATGGAGATGGTCAATTCGCTGCCAATGGACTAGCCACTTATCAGCTACAGTTTGCATACTATGCAAAAGACCACTAGAGCAGATATGCGTGTCGTAAACAACTTGGTGGTGGACAGGAACGAATTGTAAGAAATATTGCTGAGAAGGAAGAACTCATTAACAATTACAGAGCAATGTAAAAGCTTGAAGCATTCCCATTATCAACTATTGTATTTTTAATTTCGTACGTTTACGTTTTTAATTAATGTAATGTATGGTAATTTGTAATTTTAATTAAGTGTCGTATTCTACTTTGTAGTTTGATGAATAAAATTTCGTATTCTACTTTGTATCTTCCTCGCGGTGTATAAATTTTTATTCATTTAAATAAAAATAGAAATTACAATACGAAAATTTAAAAACAATAAAAAAACACACTAGTCCTATTTGTTTTTTAAATACATCCAAACAAATTTAAAATGCATTTGATGTTCTATTTTTCCAGCATTTTGAAACAAAGCAATATGCATCTCGTAATCTTTATCAGATTCTTGTTTCAAAAAATGTTGATTAAAGCACGTTTCTCTTGTGAAATGTGATTGCATTCAGCGCATGCTTTTCTCAGATCATCTTTATTGCATTATCAAATTCTACATAAGGGCTAGCTGACGAACTTTATCCCCCTCGATCTATTTCTGAACCATAGCTTTGATTTTATCAACGTTGTGTGAAAGGTAACAAGCCATTTAAGTTTTTTTTTTTTTTTTTTTTCTTTTTTTTTTTTTTTTTTTTTTTGTAAATATTTGATGAAGTTTAAAAACATGCGTTTTTATGGAGTCATTTAGTATCTAAAATCGTAAATATTTGATCAATTATGACCCTAAATCGTTTATTTTTTAGTTTTAGGTACTTTGGAAGTGAATGATGGAAAAGGGCGTGTTTTCGGCTTATTTGGAGAAGAAAACGACCAAATCACAAAAACGACGTTGTTGAGGCAACATGATCAAGATCTCTTCATGTTTTAATGATGACAAATAAACCATCGAAACACATAAAATAACAAACGTTAGCTCAAAATCGCCGGAGCCCATATCTGCTCCTGGCGCGCTGTCCGCGCGTCAACGCGCGGGTGACGCACTAGGACACTGTATGGTTCCGGGCGAATTTTGAAAGTCGGCTTTCCCCTTACCCGACAAGTGTGGATCTTTCAATACAGGTATGAATATGTTATGTGCTTAATTGAGAACACTCGAAACGAGTTTTGAGACTTGAGAGATCCTACTTTTAAAATACCGATTTACGGGAAAACGCCAACTCATGTTTTCTAACTATCGCCTCTAGCCAAGGCTTTTCTAAACTTAGAGAGCTTGTATATTTCACGTGACATCATGTTGAAGCATCCATATGCTCATATCCCGTGCTTACGTCTTCTCTAATTGCGTGACGGGTTTACTCTCTTATTGGTCAAACTAAGTCAAAGGTCACTTTGCGTAAACGCATCCTTTCCCACTTGGGTTATGCTTTACATCAAGGCAAAACGCTTAACTTGTTTGAACCAAGGTATTAGTTGAGAACGTCGAGTTGTGGAAAGTCACGAGATATGAACCTATGGATTCTCGACGTTGTGTTACTTGAACTTATAAGTAACCTATGATTTTCTCAACTTATAATCTTAATTGTCTAAACATTTTCTTCTTAATGACAATTAGATTACTTCTTAATCTTCTCTTAATCTTATTTCTACAAAAGACAAATCCAATCATATCCAATCATACCCAAATCAAATATTCTCTTACACAATCTCTTACACTCTTACATATTCCCTTACACACTTTACATCTCAACCATCCATTCCCTTACAACACATCTTAACCCTTCATTTTCAACACATGGGAATTGTTTGAATTCCAAAGGATGCTCCTTTGATCCTAGCCATTGAATTCAAATTACAACACATCTCAACCATTCACCTCACCCTCCTCTCTATACCATCACATGCGTTTAATCCAAGTCATCCATTTCAAACTAAAACCATCTCAACCATTTATTCACCCTTTCCCTCCAAGCAAATCATATTCCTTTGGAATATCCCTTCTCAATCCAAACCTAGGCTTCTTTGATCTTAGCCATCTATTTCAAATCAACACATCTCAACCATCCATATTCAACACATCCAATTCAAACCATTTCATCTCAACCCTCCATCTCATTCTTCCCCCCAAGCAATGGAATATACCTTGGCATATTCTTTCTCTCTTTTCTATGCCATGTGAGGAATAACACTTCTACCCCCTTCCAAATTTCCCTATCTACACTTTATACCCTTGGTAATTTGTTTTCTCATAAACACTTCACAAAACATTTTCCAAATTGGCTATTTGAGTTGGTAAACCTTAGAATGATTAATGTTAAGGTTTAGTGTGAAGTACAATTGGGGGTTTAGCAAGGATAGGTATTTATAAGATCCAAACACCCAACACTTGGGAAATGTTTACAGAAGCCTGGCGCGCTGCCCGCGAGCTGACGCGCGGGTGACACGCCGGCGTCGGTAAAATTTCCCAAGTTTGGGTTCTTGGCCTATAAATACCACCCTTGCCTCTTGTATTCCTCACCCCTTGCCATTATTCTTTCTCTCTAGATTCTTTCTTTCTAAACACTCTCAAATCTCTAATCTTGAGTTCTTGATTTTCACATTAACATCTTTGAAAGAACACATCTCTTTGCAAGGGAAGAATCACAAGAACCTAATCAACTCTTGTGATTGTGTCGATGGTCTTCTTCTCTATACCCTTTCTATTAGAATCGAGTCACTAGGTTAGGTTAGGGCTTGGTTCAAAGAAACTTATATTCATTCAATTGTTTGTAAGGGAAGTCTTGTGTCTTGGTGACCAAGCCTAGATCATTGGGGATCTAGTTGGGGTTTGATACTTCCGGTGAGAAGTCTTGGTAGTGGTCTTGGTGACCCTTAGGTGAAGTCGAATCGCGAGATTCTTTTGGGTGGTTTCCGAGGGCGGAATACCGTGGGAGTAACTCCTTCTTTGTAAGCATCGATATTGGTGAATATCGGTGGAGTGCATTGTAACGGTTTGTAATCCACCGAAAGGATTATACTAGTGAATAGTATCGGAGTCGCGGATTCGCAACTGGACGTACGGATGGTATAAACCCCCCATCCCGAACCAGTATATATCGTGGTGTCTCTATTTACTCACTTTATAAACTTTGGTTGTGTGTGTGGTTGTGTGGATTGATTATACAACTACTTGGTTTTCTTTGAGGCTTAAAGTTTTTAAACATCTTAAAAGCCGAAGAACCCGTATTCACCCCCCTCTACGGTTCTACAATTGGTATCAGAGCGGAATACTCTAGTTTTTTAGCGTTAAAGCCTTCCCGAGAAGTCGTTTTAAGTCAAAAACTTCTTTCCCAAAAATCTAAAATCCTAACTAAGATTTTTGGTAAAGTAGAGTATAGATCCATGGCTCAAGAGAACTATGTAGAGGGATGTTCTATGCAAAGACCACCTTTGCTAGAAACCGATGGGTTTTGTTTTTGGAAAACCCGGTTTGAGACCTATGTTAGGTCCAAGGACCTTGACTTGTGGGAGGTCATTCAAAATGGAAACTTTGTTTTCATGATGCTTGATCCGAAAACCAAGTTAATGGTTGAGAAGCCATATTCGAAACTCAAAGAAGATGAGAAGAAGAAGATTGTCAAGAATCAAGAAGCTAAGATGATGATCTATAATGCTCTACCTCGAAGGGAGTTCGAGAGAGTCCATGTATGCAAAACCGCCAAAGAAATTTGGCATTCTCTCATCATCACTAATCAAGGCAATTCACAAGTTAAGGAGTGCAAGATTGACTTACTCATTCAACAATATGAGAAGTTTATAATCTTGGAAGAAGAAACCAATGACAATGGGTATACACAGTTCAATGCTATTATCACAAGCCTCACGACATTGGATCCTAGCTTTTACAACAAGAATCATGTTAGAAAATTCCTTCGTGCTCTTCCGGTGAAGTGGCGACCTAAGGTTACGGCTATTGAAGAAGCAAAGAACTTGGCGAAGCTTTCTCTAGATGAGCTTATCGGGAATCTCAAAGTTTATGAAATGATTCTTAAAAGTGACAAAGTTATGACCAAAAACAAAAAGGAAAATGTAAAGTCTTTGGCACTTAAAGCTAAAGTCACTAAAAGTCATACAAGAGAAGTTGGTGGTAGCTTTGAAGAAGAGATGAACAATGAAGAATTCAACCTCATGGCTAAGAACTTTATAAAGTTTTTTAGAAGAGGTGGAAAGTTTCAATGAAGGAATCGGCTTGGTAACCGTACAAATGATTGTAGAAACAAGGATGGTCAAGGCTCAAATCGTGATGATGGATGCTTCAATTGTGGTAAAAAGGATCACTTCATTAGTGATTGTCCTAATCCTCTACATCACAAAGCGTTTGTTGGTGATGTATGGAGTGATGATGAAGATGGCTATCAAGCAAACAAGGAAGCAACATGTCTTATGGCGATTGAGTCTAATGAGGTATGCTTTGAGGAGAAGACACTTTCAAGATCTCAACCTAGTAAAGATGTTGACTGTAAGCATACCATACTTGAAATCATCTCTAAGGAAAAGGATACAAAACTAGGTAATGTGTCTTGCAACCTCAATATAAATCTTGCATCCATTGTAGATAATTCCAATCTTTGGCATTGGAGATTAGGTCATGCTAACATGCGGTTAATTCACAACATTGCATCTAAGGAATTAGTTAGGAAATTACCTAAAGAAAAATTTGATAATCATTTTTTTTATGCATGTAATGTAGGTAAGCAAGTCCATGCAAGTCATAAGCTTATAAACATGATTTCTACATCAAGAATTTTATAACTATTACATATGGACTTGTTTGGTCCATCCGCTATTCAAAGCTATGGAGGAAACTTCTACACTTTGGTAATAGTGGATGACTACTCAAGATTCACTTGGACACTATTTCTAAAAAGTAAAAATGAAGCATTTAATAAATTCAAAGTCTTAGGGAAAAATTTGCAAAACCTACTTGGATGTTCAATTGTCTCAATTCGAACGGATCATGGTAGAGAATTTGATAATGAAATTCAATTTGGAGTCTTTTGTGATAAACATGGAATATCTCATAACTTTTCGGCTCCTCGCACTCCTCAATCTAATTGGGTAGTTGAAAGGAAGAACCGGACGTTACAAGAGATGAGTCGCACTATGTTAAATGAACAATCCATACCTCAAAAGTTTTGGTGTCATGCCGTACAAACCGCATCTTTCATACTTAATATGGTCTTGATTAGAAAAATCATTAATAAAACACCTTATGAGATTCTTAGAGGTAAAAGACCATCCTTAGAATACTTTAGAGTTTTTGGTTGTAAATGCTTAATCTCCAACTCATTAGAAAACTCTAACAATACTAGTAATTACAATGGGATCTTTCTAGGTTATTCACTAACATCAAAGGCTTACATTGTGCTTAACAAGGAAACTTTAAAAGTTGAAGAATCGTATAATGTAACCTTTGACGAAACTCCCCCAAAATCTATAACATTGCCTTTAGTTGATGATGACATCATAGAAGAATATGCATATCAAAATAAGATAGAATTGTCTAATAATGATCTAGAGGAAATACTACCTAGAGTGGAAAATATTAAGGAAGTTAGAGATCACCCCATAGATCAAGTCAAAGGAGAATTAGATGAAAGAACCCTTAGGTCACATGCCCAAGACAAAAGCAATGACTTTGCATTTGTATCAACCATAGAACCTAAGAATATTAAGGAGGCCATAAAAGATGAAAATTGGGTCATGTCAATGCAAGAAGAACTAGATCAATTCTTAAAAAACGATGTATGGATTTTAGTCCCATATCCTAGTGGTTACACTATTATAGGAACGAAGTGGGTCTTTAAAAACTAATCTTGACGAAAATGGTGTAGTATGTAGGAACAAGGCTAGGCTAGTAGCACAAGGTTATAACCAATAAGAAGGTATTGATTATGATGAAACATACGCACCCGTTGCACGATTAGAATCTGTAAGAATTTTGCTTGCTTATGTTTGTAGTCATAATTTTAAACTTTTTCAAATGGATGTAAAAAGTGCATTTTTAAACGGAGTCATCAAAGAGGAAGTGTATGTTGCACAACCTCCCGATTTTATTGAATTTCAAAAACCTAATCATGTTTATAAGCTCAAAAAGGCTTTGTATGGACTTAAACAAGCTCCTAAAGCTTGGTATGATAGGTTACAATCTTTTCTCTTGCTTAATGAGTATAAAATGGGTATGGTAGATAATACTTTGTTCACTAAAACAAAAGGAACACATCTTATTATTATTCAAATCTATGTAGATGATATCATTTTTGGGTCAACATGCCAATCGCTTTGCGATGAATTTGCAAACTTAATGCATAATGAATTCGAAATGAGCATAATGAGTGAACTTAGTTTATTTCTAGGATTACAAATCAAGCAATTAAGTGATGGGATATTTTTTTAATCAATCTAAGTATATTGGTGAAATGCTTAAGAAGTTTGGCTTGGAAAATTCTAAGGCTACAAAAACCCCTATCTCTAGAAAAGGAGTTCTCACCCTAGACGAAGACAACAAATCCGTTGATAGTACTAAGTATAGGGGCATGATAGGAAGTTTGCTCTATCTAACGGCAAGTAGGCCTGATATAATGTTCAATGTTTGCCTTTGCACTAGGTTTCAAGAAAATCCTAAAAATTCCCACTTAGAGGCCGTTAAAAGAATATTTAGGTATATTAAGGGAACTCAACATCTAGGTCTTTGGTATCCAAAGGATTCGGGGGTAAAAGTATTGGTTTATGCCAACTCGGATCATGCGGGAGATATAGTTGATATGAAAAGCACTAGTGGAATATGCACATTCGTAGGTGCTTGTTTAACATCATGGTTCTCTAAGAAACAAACTTCCTTCGCCAACTCCATAACGAAATCCGATTACGTTGCGGCCGGAAGGGCTTGCCAACAAGCGTTATGGATGAAGCAAGCATTTGTTGATTATGACGTCATGTTAAATGAAGTACCTATACTATGTGACAATACGTGCTCTATCAATCTAAATTCAAGCCTAATTGATTACCCTCGCACGAAACACATTGAAATTAGACATCACTAAGAACCATATCACCATAGAGAAAATTCCTTGTGATGACAACATCTCTAAGATCCTAGCAAATCCCTTAGATAAAGATCAATTCAACTATTTAAGATTAGGATTAGGAATGAGATTACTAGAAGATGATGAGGATGTAAATGGTAAATAGGAAATAGTGAAAGAATCTTTAGTACAAGCCTTTAATTATGATCTACCAACTCATACTTGTCACAAATAACCATACAACCTTTTGTATTAACCTTTGGATATTAACCCCTTCACATCTTCATCCTTTTTAAAATCTCCAAAGATTTTTCATAAAACACATAACATCCTCCAGCGTACTTTAGAAAATAACTCTCACAATAGGAATCATCTCTCTTTCAGAAGGGTCCATTAACAATAATCAAGGAAATCAAAACCCATAGAGCTCTAAGAGATTGAAAAGGTCATTCATGGACATGATGAAAAAGGAAGGTGACGATAGTATTAAGTTTGAGTATGAGTTAAGGACATTTGCGGAAAGTGAAGTGTGGGACTTAATTAAGGAACCATTAAGTCTAAGGTTGTGTGAAGATGAGTACTCCATTTGTTGTGAAAACACTGCACACATGGTCAATGCTCTCAAAGAATTAAGGATTGAGTTTAGGGTGATGCTCTTATCCATCCATGAAGGAATCATGGAATTGCTTGCCACTATGTCCAAAATGAATAGGAAGTTGGAAGATGATAAGGTGAAAGGGAAATAGAAGATGGTGAAAGAAGAGTTCAACCTAGGCACAAACCTAGGAATCTAGACATCACACCTTTATGTTGCCATCAAGTACTAGTATAGTGCTTTTAGATAAAGTACTAGGATAGTTCTTGTATAATAAAATGTGTAGCATATTTTGTTCATGTATGCTTGGAATGAAATGTAATCTTTTGGAACTTATATAACTTGTCATATTATTGTGGACTAACCCATGTTGCAAGTTTTCAAATGGTAACCTAACCCATTTTGGAACTTTCACATGTGAGGATTTCTTGTTTGTTGCATGTTGTGATTTCTATGTGTAGCTAGGCCACCGCAAAGGTGAGGCTCTTGACCCATGGATCCCCGCCTTGAAACAAGGGGGAGCAACGATCTAGGGGGAGCTATGTTCAAGGGGGAGCACATTCGGGTGCACATACAAGCTAGCTTATTTATCCCACAGGCCCAAGTTCGAAACCTGGCTTGATTGGTAGTCCCGCCTTTTTGATTCGACAAAAGAGGGAGAAAGAAAGCAAGAGCGTGAAGACCATTCAAGAAATGATTAAGGCTTCACCAAATTACAAGGCAAAGGTCAAGACGCAAGCTACACCAAAGGCGCGCTTTGTCTTCGCTAAGTTTTGTAATTTTACTTGCTTTCGGTTTTTATTTGTCATCATCAAAAAGGGGGAGATTGTTGAGGCAACATGATCAAAATCTCTTCATGTTTTAATGATGACAAATAAACCATCTAAACACATAAAATAACAAATGTTAGCTCAAAATCGCTGGAGCCCATATCTGATCCTGGCGCGCTGTCCGCGCGTCAACGCACGGGTAACGCGCCAGGACACTGTATGGTTCCGGGCGAATTTTGAAAGTCGGCTTTCCCCTTACCCGACAAGTGTGGATCTTTCAATACAGGTATGAATATGTTATGTGCTTAGTTGAGAACACTCGAAACGAGTTTTGAGACTTGAGAGATCCTACTTTTAAAACACCCATTTACGGGAAAACGCCAACTCATGTTTTCTAACTATCGCCTCTAGCCAAGGCTTTTCTAAACTTAGGGAGCTTGTATATTTCACGTGACATCGTGTTGAAGCATCCATATGCTCATATCCCGTGCTTACGTCTTCTCTAATTACGTAACGGGTTTACTCCCTTATTGGTCAAACTAAGTCAAAGGTCACTTTGCGTAAACGCATCCTTTCCCACTTGGGTTATGCTTTACATCAAGGCAAAGCACTTAACTTGTTTGAACCAAGGTATTAGTTGAGAACGTCGAGTCGTGGAAAGTCACGAGATATGAACCTATGGATTCTCGATGTTGTGTTACTTGAACTTATAAGTAACCTATGATTTTCTCAACTTATAATCTTAATTGTCTAAACCTTTTCTTCTTAATGACAATTAGATTACTTCTTAATCTTCTCTTAATCTCATTTCTACAAAAGACAAATCCAATCATATCCAAATCAAATATTCTCTTACACAATCTCTTACACTCTTACATATTCCCTTACACACTTTACATCTCAACCATCCATTCCCTTACAACACATCTTAACCCTTCATTTTCAACACATGGGAATTGTTTGAATTCCAAAGGATGCTCCTTAGATCCCAGCCATTGAATTCAAATTACAACACATCTCAACCATTCACCTCACCTTCCTTTCTATACCATCACATGTGTTTAATCCAAGCCATCCATTTCAAACCAAAACCATCTCAACCATTGATTCACCCTTTCCCTCCAAGCAAAGCATATTCCTTTGGAATATTCCTTCTCAATCCAAACCTAGGCTTCTTTGATCTTAGCCATCTATTTCAAATCAACACATCTCAACCATCCATATTCAACACATGCCAAATAATTTGAAAACCAATGGAGGCTCCCTTTGATCCTAGCCATCCAATTCAAACCATTTCATCTTAACCCTCCATCTCATTCTTCCCCCCAAGCAATGGAATATACCTTGGTATATTCTTTCTCTCTTTTCTATGCCATGTGAGGAATAACACTTCTACCTCTTCCAAATTACCCTATCTACACTTTATACCCTTGGTAATTTGTTTTCTCATAAACACTTCACAAAACATTTTCCAAATTGGCTATTTGAGTTTTTAAACCTTAGAATGATTAATGTTAAGGTTTATTGTGAAGTACAATTAGGGGTTTAGCAAGGATAGGTATTTATAAGATCCAAACACCCAACACTTGGGAAATGTTTACAGAAGCCTGGCGCGCTGCCCGCGCGCTGACGCGCGGGTGATGCGCCGGCCTCGGTAAAATTTCCCAAGTTTGGGCACTTGGCCTATAAATACCACCCTTGCCTCTTGTATTCCTCACCCCTTGCCATTATTCTTTCTCTCTAGATTCTTTATTTCTAAACACTCTCAAATCTCTCTATCTCTAATCTCTAATCTTGTGTTCTTGATTTTCACATTAACATCTTTGAAAGAACACATCTCTTTGCAAGGGAAGAATCACAAGAACCTAATCCACTCTTGTGATTGTGTCGAGGGTCTTCTTCTCTATACCCTTTATATTAGAATTAAGTCACTAGGTTAGGTTAGGGCTTGGTTCAAAGAAACTTATATTCATTCAATTGTTTGTAAGGGAAGTCTTGTGTCTTGGTGACCAAGCCTAGATCATTGGGGATCTAGTTGGGGTTTGATACTTCCGGTGGGAAGTCTTGGTAGTGGTCTTGGTGACCCTTAGGTGAATTCGAATCGCGAGATTCTTTTGGGTGGTTTCCGAGGGCGGAATACCGTGGGAGTAACTCATTTTTTGTGAGCATCGATATTGGTGAATATCGGTGGAGTGAATTGTAACGGTTTATAGTCCACCGAAAGGATTATATTAGTGAATAGTGTTGGGAATTATACTAACAGTTACCACAGCTAGTGAAGATATTACAACTGCTGAAGAATGCACTTGCAGTGGAAACTCATTACCACTGCAAGTACATATATTACCACTGCTGTTTGGATAATTGTTTGGAAACGTGTTTAGATAAATATAGAATAGATCTTGTGTATATCTTATTCTATTAGAGTTATACTTATCTTGTAGAAGAGAACTCCTTGTGCTATAAAAGGAGATCCTAGGTTAAAGGTTAGATATACGTTTTCTAGAGCTTCAAGGTGTAACCCTAGTGATACAAAGATCACTCGTATTATTATCATTAATAATATTTGAGCTAACCGTTTGTTACATATATTGTTCTCATTCATATACAACTGTTTCATTTACAATCAAACTTTTAAGTATTAATATGTAGATTCCGCATACTTAGTGATATAACTCAAAGTATCAATCTAACACAGTTAAAGGTGTATAGATCCATCAAGTGGTATCAGAGACAGGTTTTGATACTTTGATTTAGAAGACCCTGGTTCACTCAGAAGAATCAATGGAGACAGAAACCAGTCAATCAAACATTGCTGCTAAGCTTCCCAAGCTTAAGTTGAATGACTATGAGATGTGGAGGCTAATGATCGGACAATTCTTTATGGTGCAAGACTATACTCTATGGGAGATCATTATGGTTGGAAATTCCTTCAAACCTGGTACTACTTCAGAGATGGTTGGTGGCAAAGAGGTAGTAAAGGTTAACACTGGACCTGTTACAAATGATGAAAGACTTCAGATGAAGAATGATCTGAAGGCCAGAGGTTTGTTGCTGATGACTCTTCCCAGAGATCAAGTTCTAGCATTCAGCAAGTACAAGACTGCAAAGACTCTGTTTGAGGAGATCTGTAATGTTTTTGGTGGTAATGATTCCACCAAGAAGACTCAGAAGACCCTGCTGAAACAGACTTATGAAAACTTTGGTTCAACAAGTAATGAATCTATTGATAGCATCTTCACAAGGCTACAAAAGATTGTTACTCAACTCATTGTTTTTGGAATTGAGGTGGAAAGGGAAGACCTCAATCTAAAGTTTTTAAGAAGTTTACCCTCTGAGTTTGGAACCAATGTTGCAGTGTGGGAAGATAAGCCAGATCTGGAGACTATGAAACTTAATGATTTGTACAATAACTTCAAGGTTATTGAACAAAGATTGAAGAAAGTTGGCAAACTAAGCACAGGTTCAGGAAGTGTAGCACTCATATCATCATTTGTTGATGATAGTTCAGATGAAGAAAGTGATAGTGATGATGATAATGCTAACATTGTTGTTTCCACTGGTAGTGGAGGTGTTTCCACTGCTAGTTCAAAAAGGCAGATTGCAGGACTTAGTGATTCTACCTTTTATGCCTTTATATCAAGTCAGATGGGTGGTTCAATTCTCAATCATGAGGATTTGGATCAAATTGATGAGGATGATATGGAGGAGATGGACATTAAATGGCAGGTGGCATTACTAAGCTTAAAGGCAAAGAAGTTTTGGAAGAAGACTGGAAGGAAGATTACCATTAATGGTAATGAGACAGTAGGTTTTGACAAAAAGAAGGTGGAGTGCTATAATTGTCATAAGAAGGGGCACTTTGCCAGGGAATGCAGGAAACCAAGGAAGCCTGACAACAGGTCAACTTGGCATAAGCAGGACAAGAAGAAAGAACCTACAACTGAAGAGCCAAAGGGGCTATTGGCTATTGATGGAGTGAGCTTTGATTGAAGCTTTATGGCTGAGGATGATGAAGATGATTCAGAGTCTGCAATGGTTGCTACTGAGCTTGCACTAATGGCTTTTTCTGACTCTGAGGTACAAATTAATAATGCTTGCTCTAAAACTTGTAAGGCCTTAAAAGAGTATGAGAAAATTAAAGCACAATATGATGAACAATTGCTAGAGTTAAATTATACTAATTATAACCTAGCAAATCATAAAAGAGGCCTAGGTGTTTTAGAAACTCAATTAGAGCATTATAGGGGAAATGAATCTAAGTTCAATGATGATATTGCAGTGTTAAGAAGAGACTTAGATTATCAGGTTGCTGTAAACAAGATTCTTAGGGAAGAACTAGAAAAGGTTAAAAGGGATAGTGAGAATATAAAGATAACTTGTAATACACTGGATCACCAATCCAAGTGTATTGATAAAATTTGGGAAGCCCAAGTTGTGAACAAAGCCAAATCAGGAGTTGGATACAAATCTGTTCCACCACCTCTAAGAGGTGTTCCATCACCTCCTGGCATTGACTTAGCTCACACAGAATTATAAGAATTCCAGGAACCACCTATGACCTATGGACCAAAATTTGTTAAAGAAGTTGTTATTGAAAAGGTTCAGGTTGAGGTTGATACATTTGATAGTGCTAGTGACTCATCTATTAAAGATGAAAGTTTTAATGTTGAGTCTAAACCTGGTGTTCCTGAGAATGTACATGTGGATGTTAAGAAGAGTATTCCTGATGTTGTCAAAAAGAAGCCTAGGTCACAACCTAATTTCACTAGGCCCACTAATAGATATGCAGAGATGTACAGAAGTAGGTCAACAACTCCTAGGGGAAATATAAGGAGTTGGAATCATGTTAAATCTAGGCAATTTGGTAGTGACTTTGTGTTCAACAACAAACCCTGTCATATATGTGGTAGCTTTGACCATCTGTCTTATAACTGTACCTATCACATGAGTAGAAGGGAAGTGTTTGGGAATACTAGGGTGAATGGATATAATGCTAATAACTTAACTCACCCAAATCCACTTAGCAAGATGATTCCCAGGTCTGTTTTGCTTAACTCTGGCATTAAACCTATTTCCACTTCTAAGCAGTTGCCACTGCCAGAAATATAAACAGAGTTTACCCTAAGTCCCCTGTTACTACTTTTGTTAAATCTACTCAAACAGGGAAAAAGACCAATTTTTAAAACAAAGTTTACAATAATCACAAGTGGGTACCCAAAATTTCAAAACCAGCAGTTACCACTGCTAAGCCAGCAGTTACTACTGCAAGGCCAAAGGTTTCCACTGGTGGGTCTGTGAACAATAAAAGGGTAAATATGGGAAATGCTGTTAAGGCCTCAGCACGTTGGGAATGGAAACCAAAAGGAACCATCACCTCAAACAATCCCAATGGTGTATCAATGACCTTTGACAGATACAATTATATTGATACACGAGGCAGATCCAAGTCATTTGTGGCTTGGGTCCCCAAAAGGAACTAATTCCTTTATTTTGTGTGCAGGAACATTCAAAACCAAAAGATGATAAAGGATACTCAGACAGTGGATGTTCCAGGCACATGACTGGCAATAAGTCCTATCTTTCAGATTTCAAACCTTATGATGGACAATTTGTCAGCTTTAGAGGAGGAATTGGTGGCAAAGTTTCTGGCAAAGGAACAATCAAAGCTGGAAACTTGGACTTTGAGAATGTGCATTATGTGAAAGAACTTAAGTACAACCTTTTCAGTGTGTCACAGATGTGTGACAAGAAGCATAGAGTTCTATTCACTGAAGATGAATGCTATATCTTATCTAAGGATTATAAGCTTCCTGATGAAAGTGAAATTTTGCTTACAACCCCTAGAAAAGAAAATTTATATAGCATTGACATGAAGAACATAGTGGCTAATAATGATGTTACTTGTTTGCTTGCAAAAGCCACTTTGGATGAATCCATGCTTTGGCAAAGAAGACTTGGTCATGTTAATTTCAAGACCATTAACAAAATTGTGAAAGATGGTCTAGTCAGAGGTTTACCAGAGAAAAGATTTGAAAATGACCAAACATGTGTTGCCTGTCTCAAAGGAAAGCAACACAGAGCTTCATGCAAGACCAAGGCATACAATTCTATTGATCATCCACTTTTCATGCTGCATATGGACTTGTTTGGTCCTACATTTGTGAGCAACATCAATTTGAAGAAGTATTGTCTTGTTGTGACTGATGACTTTAGTAGATTCACATGGGTTTTCTTTTTAAGAACCAAGGATGAGACCACTGGCATCCTTAAGACATTCATCACTGAAGTTGAAAATCAAGTTGAAAAGAAGATCAAGATCATCAGGTGTGACAATGGGACAGAGTTCAAGAACAAAGTTATGGATGACTTCTGCAGAGACAAATGTATTAAGATAGAATTTAGTGTTGCAAGAACTCCTCAACAAAATGGAGTTGCTGAAAGAAGAAATAGAACACTAATTGAGGCTGCTAGAACCATGTTAGCTGATTCAAAGCTACCAGTGACTTTTTGGGCTGAAGCAGTTAACACTGCTTGTTACATTCAGAACAGGGTTTTAGTGGTTAAAACAAAGAACAAGACACCTTATGAGCTATTCAGAGGAAGACCTCCTACTTTGGAGTTTATGAGGCCATTTGGATGTCATGTTACTATTCTCAATACCATTGATCATCTGGGTAAATTTGAAGAAAAGTCTGATGAAGGCTTCTTTGTTGGATATTTTATGGTTAGCAAGGCTTTCAGAGTCTATAACTTAAGAACAAAGAAGATTGAAGAGAATTTGCATGTTGAGTTTATTGAAAATAAAGCTAGCATGGCAGGTTTAGGTCCAGAATGGCTATTTGATCTTGAAACATTATCCAATACAATGAATTATGTACCTCTTACTTCAAGTACAGGAGTCAAAGATCTTGAAGATTCAGAAGAATTCATTGATGAAGATGAAGCTTGCAAGGATGATGAAGATGATAAAGATCAAATTGTTATGCCACTTTGGGACTTTGTCGATAATTCTGAAAAGAAAAGTGATGCAGATGGAGTGAATTTTGATGTTCTGAATAAAGAAATTTCTGCTAGCAGTGGTAACTCAATTCCCACTGCTACACCAGAAGTTTCCACTGATAGCCCAAATGTGGAAAGTTCATCTCAGGAATCACCCAGTAATGATGTAGAGATCTCAAACATGCCTACAACATATGATATTCCAAGCACATCACATACTTCAATTCACAAAGTTCATCCACTTGATAATGTTATTGGTGAACTTCAATCAGGTGTGAAGACTAGAAGACAGACAAAGAAAGATGATATTCATGGGTTCATTAGTGAAGTTTATGAGTCCAAGAAGCATAGGAGAAAGAATGAATGTTTGTTTTTCTGTTTTCTCTCACAAGTGGAGCCTAAAAATGTATATATGGCTTTAGAAGAATCTAGCTGGGTTGAAGCAATACAAGAGGAGTTATTGCAGTTTAAACTTCAAAAGGTTTGGGTTCTTTGTGATTTGCCTGATGGTATGAAGGTCATTGGTACTAAATGGGTTTTCAGAAACAAGAAAGATGAAAGAGGTATTGTAATCAGGAACAAAGCTAGATTGGTTGCTCAAGGATACACTCAAGAGGAGGGTATTGACTATGAGGAAGTTTTGCTCCTGTTGCAAGGATTGAGGCTATTAGACTGTTTCTAGCCTATGCATCCTTTATGGGCTTTACTGTCTATCAAATGGATGTTAAGAGTGCCTTCCTGTATGGAACAATTGATGAGGAGGTATATGTCTCTCAACCTCCAGGCTTTGAAGATCCTCAACACCTAAATAAAGTGTATAAAGTGGTTAAGGCTCTTTATGGCTTACATCAGGCTCCAAGGAAGTGGTATGAAACCTTAGCTACTTATTTGTTGAATAATGGGTTTCATAGAGGCAAGATTGATCAAACTTTGTTCATCAAGAAAGACAAGGGTGATATTCTACTTGTTCAAGTATATGTTGATGATATTATCTTTGGGTCTACTAAACAAGAGATGTGCAAAGAGTTTGAAAAGCTGATGAAAGATGAATTTCAAATGAGTTCTATGGGAGAACTTACATTCTTTTTGGGGCTGCAAGTACAATAGAGTAAAGAAGGCATCTTTATCAGTCAAGACAAATATGTGACTGAGATTATTAGGAAGTTCAAGTTTACTGATGCAAAACCTTCAAATACCCCTGCTGATAAGACCACTCATCTATTGTTGAAGAATGCTAGTGGTGCTAATGTTGATGTGCATACTTACAGGTCTATGATTGGTTCTTTGATGTATCTTACTTCATCAAGGCTAGACATTATGTTTGCTGTATGTGCTTGTGCAAGATTTCAAGTGACTCCAAAGACATCACATATGACAGCAGTGGAGAAGATTTTTAGGTACTTGAAGACATATCCTAATCTAGGATTATGGTATCCAAGAGAATCCCCTATGGAATTGATCACATACTCAGATAGTGACTATGCTGGTGCAAGTTTGGATAGAAGGTCAACTACAGGAGGATGTCAATTTCTTGGATGTAGATTGGTGTCATGGCAGTGCAAGAAGCAAACTATGGTTGCTACTTCAACCACTTAAGCAGAATATGTAGCTGCTGCTAGTTGTTGTGCTCAGATCTTATGGCTTCAGAATCAATTATTGGATTATGGGTACAATTTCATGAACACCATTATCTATATAGACAATAGTAGTACCATATGCATTATTAAAAATCCTGTGCAACACACTAAAACTAAACATATTGAAATTAGACATCATTTTATCAGAGATTGTTTTGAGAAAAAGCTTATTAATGTTGTCAAAATCCATACTGATGACAATTATGCTGATTTATTAACAAAAGGGCTTGATGTGGTTAGGTTTCAGTACTTGGTAACAGGTATTGGAATGCTCAATCCATAAATCTTTGATGTCTAATACTTTTTCAGTGTTGCAGGATAATTTTTAGGTACTAATATTGTTTGTATATATGTGTATGGTTTTCTACTAACTTGTATGCAGAGATATTGAAGCACAGTGGAAATAGTCATACAACAATGGAAAGATTGGTGATAAAAGAAAAAGGAACAAGTACTTTTATTGATGCCAAGGAAAGTACAATACAACCATTCAGATAACAAAGTCACCAGAAAAACATCACTAAACATAAACCAACAACCTAACATCTAAACCTTCAGCACACCTACTCCATAGTTTTCTTTCCCTTTCCCTCATAATCATGCTTGCCTTTGGAAGCTCTCTTTCTCTTGTCATCAAAAGAAAGTTGCTTCCTTGGACAAGCAAGGCCCAGAACTTGCTTGGGAGGCTTTGGTGCTTGTGCAGGCTTCTCAACAGCAGGCCACTTCATGTTACTTATGGCAGTCTCTAATGTTGTAGTGAGGGCTTTTGGAAGTTCTTTGGAAAGATTGAAGGTTGGATCATCATCATCATCAGAGGAAGAACTAGAATAGAACTCCAGGGATGGAGCAGGAGAAGCTGCAGTCTTTTTGGATTTCATGTTGGATGATGTAGATGTGGCAGCACTTGGAGGAAAGTAATCACTCCACCCTGTAGAAGGTTCCTCTGAGTTTGTGCAATAGCTGATCTCCTCATCAGATGAATCATCTGAGGATATGTAGACAATTGGAAACCAGCTCATTGTGTTGATGTAGGGTTTGTGTTGTTGAAGATATGTGTTGATGAAAGATAAAGGTTAATGAGCCCCCTTTTATAAGCAAAGTCAAGGTCGAATTCTAATTAATGAATAATATTTACTCTTACCTGTTTTGGTAGGTGGGAGGAGTAAATTTAGTTATTATCGGGTTGACTTTGAGGAGATATTTATGTGAATAGTAACTTGGTTAAAAAGTTACTCTGGGTTAATTTTTATGGGTTAAGTTGGGTGTTATTTAATTCTGTAGCATACCAACCCATATTATTGGAGTCATTGGAGTTATAAGGTGTGTATCTCAGACACACAACAAATGGTTATTGATTCACCATGTCTAATCCACATAAGAATCAACTAGTCCAGAGCAAACGACTCCTGGTAAAGACTTAACAAATCCGTTTATGGTTGATAGTTTACCAAAAACTATATGGTTATCAACTAACCATACTCCAAGTGATGAAGAGTTGGCTAGTCCATAGCAAACGGCTCATGGTAAAGACATATCAAATCCGTTGATAGCTGGTAGTTTTCTAAAAACTATAACAAGAGCAGCTAATTTTCATGTTTTACTTACCACTGCTCTTTGATATTTTGTGAAATTTTACCACTGCTAGTTCACTTGTTACCACTGCAAGAGTAAATTTTTCCATTGGTGAACTAGCCGTTACAACTGTTGTGTCAGTAATCTATTTTTTACTAGCCGTTGTGAATATAACCGTCTTTCCTTATTAATAGGGTAAATTTTAGTGAATTATCTTCTTACCTATTTTAATTTATTCTTTTCCAAAGATAAATCTTTCTAAAGATAATTCACAATACACGAACTCCTCAAACCCTATTAGTATAAATTGATCATCATACGGCTTGTTTTTTTATCTTTGATTACTAACACTTTTATCTTCTTTTCACAAATATTATGGCGATTCTAAAATTTGTCGAGGAGCACAACCAAATGGCCTACCTACAAAAGTCAAACGAGAAGAGTGGCCCTGTTTTTCATCAGATTGTGGATTTTTTAAATACAACCCATATAAGGTATACTTTAACTGTTAATCCCACCATCTATGTCTCTCATATCAAACAGTTCTGGAACATTGTGGAGTCCATAACTCTTGAACAGGGAGACACACACGAAACTGTAGAAGCTCTAAGAGCCACAGTGGATGAGGTAACCATTGATGTTACTGAATCATCCTTGAGGAGAGTTCTCCAATTGGATGATCTCAATGGTATCATCACATTACCTAATTCAGTCATTTTCACTAATATTGCTTCCATGGGGTATGATACATCTGAACAAAAGGTAACTTTCAGAAAAGGATGTTTTTGTTCCCATTGGAGATTTTTAATTCACACTCTTTTACATTGCCTAAGTCCTGAGAAAACATCTTATGAACAATTTGCATCAAGCATGGCTTATCCTTTGGTTTGTTTGGCAACTGATAGGACTTTTAATTTTTCAAAGTTTATTTTTAACAATATGAAAGGCAATGTAAAGAGTTCATATAAATTTTTGATGTATCCAAGGTTTGTGCAAGCAGTGTTAAATGAATTTCAACTGCAACCTCACAATAGAATTTATGAAACCTCCTGTCTTAAGCCAAAAGTTTTTCAAAACATGAGTAAGGCTTCAGAACTTTGGAATGGGGAGGTTCATCCACTTTTTCCTCAAATGCTTGCAAAGATTTCACAGGTACAGGGTGAAGATGCAACTATTCCAGTTGTATCCCATCACACACCCACTATTGTTGTTCCACCAATTCACCATACCCCTACAGTAACTCACACTTATGGGAGAAGGCATAAACAGCCAACTTCTCTCATCTCAACATTGCATGTTGCTGAACCTTTTGGTTTAGGAACAAGCAGTGGTGGTTCAAGGCTTCCTCCTAGTCCAACTAGAGAAGACCCTGAATCAATGCCCCATGATTCACCTCTCCCAACAGGTAACACAGTTGGAAGTGTTGAGGGCAGTGTGCAACTAACTGAATTGATGGAATTATGTACAAAATTAGTCAAGCAGGTTCAACCTCTGGAGAAAGATCTGACACAGACTAAACTACAACATGCCACAGAGCTGAATCAAATGAAGGCAGAGATTCAAAGGTTACTGAATGAAGTTGAGAATCTCAAGAAGACAAGATTTGCCAAAGTTGTGTTTTCTTCTTCTTCTTCACCTCAAGATGAGTTCTCTGCAGGTTCTAGTAAAGATTTGGGAGATTCTTCCAAACAGGGGAGGAAATCAGATGCAGAATTTAAGGGGAGGAGAATTAATTTTGATAAGGAATTTGCTGAGTTAAATGATTATGATAATGCTCAAGCAAAGGAAGATGAAGCTGAGACTAAGGGGAGAAAGATAGATTTTGGAGAAGATTATGGTTTGGATGCTGATGCTAATGTTGATTTTGATGTTACAGTTGGAACTACTCAACTAATTTTCACTGCTGCAGAACAAGTTCCCACTGCAAGTGAAAATGTTCCCACTGCTAGTCAAGATGTTACCACTGCAGAGAAAGAAGCTGCAAGAATAAGAACAATCAAAGGTAAAGCAATTGTGACTGGTACAGAACAAGAGCAAACAACAAAGATTTCTAAGAAAGATCAAGCTCAGATTGATTTTGATGCAAGATTGGCAGAGCAATTAGCAGAAGCTGAGATTGAAAAGAAGAAAAAGCTAGAGGAAGATGAAATTGCTAGTTTTATGGAAGCAAAGAGGTTGGACAAATTGGAAGCAGTAATGGCAGAACCACTTTCAGTTGTTCCACCAACTGTATTACATGAGAAACCTCCTATGTTCACCTATGTACCTACAGAGGAAGAGATTGATTACATGATAAATCATGATTCAGTGATCATAAAGAAGGCTATTGAACTTATTGCAAATACAACTTTGAATGAAGAACAAAGGTCTGCTCAACTGAAAGATTTCATTCAAATGAAGAATCAGCAGGCTCTTGATGATATCATTGGAGATGTAAGAAAAGGTCAAAAGAAGCCAAGGTAACTTACAAAGGCACAAATCATTGCTGAGATGAAGACTTTTTGCTGTCATGTTGGCAATATGAAGATGACCCAGTTCAAAGGAATGTCACATGATCAAATTGAAGGTATTTACTACAGGATTAAAAGACAAGATAGTAATTTCATTCCTATGGATAAAGAACCTGTAGTGATGAAGCCAAAAAGGTCAGGAGTGAGTCTTGGATCCAAAGATGCAAAGAAATTGAAGACTCAGGAGTCATCTCAATCAGAAGAAGGTCCTAGCAAGTTGACAGAAGAACAAGTTACAAATATGATGTTCATAGAGACTGATGTGCTTAATATTGAACCTTTACAAACAAAATATCCAGTAGTTGGTTGGGAGATCTATTCTGATGATTTTGGAGTTGCTTGGAAGATCATCAGAACTGGAAGTGTCACAAGTATTTGCAGAGAGTTTGAAGATATTGTTAGATCTTGTGATAGAGAGGACTTGGATACTTTGTGGAGGATTGTTCAAGATCAGTTCAAGAAGGATGAACTTGTTGATGTCAAGGCTAAAGAGTTATGGGTTCACTTCAGAAGATTATAAGAACCTGACCCAAGTGACAGACATTGGAGATTTGAAGCTCACAACATGAATACTTTGTGGAAATTTTATGACTCAAGTGCTGTACATCATCTTTCTACTCAAGATGGAGTTGATGTGTTTATGCTTGCTGAGAAAGAATATCCATTGAGAGCTGGAGTCTTAACTGTGATGATGTCAGTAAAGCTTAGATGTTGGGAAAGAAGTGAAGTCATAGAAGATTTGCTGCAAAGGATTTATGATCAAAGTGTGAGAGCTGATAAGGAATTAAGAAGAAGAAGATAAGTGTTTGGAAGAATTCCCATATCCTCATGTTTGCTGATTACTTGAAGAAACTTATTGATTTACATATTAATCATAAGTTTAGGGGAGGATTGTTGGGAATTATACTAACAGTTACCACGGCTAGTGAAGATATTACAACTACTGAAGAATGCACTTGCAGTGGAAACTCATTACCACTGCAAGTACATATATTACCACTGCTGTTTGGATAATTGTTAGGAAACGTGTTTAGATAAATATAGAATAGATCTTGTGTATATCTTATTCTATTAGAGTTATACTTATCTTGTAGAAGAGAACTCCTTGTGCTATAAAAGAAGATCCTAGGTTAAAGGTTAGATATATGTTTTCTAGAGCTTCAAGGTGTAACCCTAGTGATACAAAGATCACTCGTATTATTATCATTAATAATATTGGAGCTAACCGTTTGCTACATATATTGTTCTCATTCATATACAACTATTTCATTCACAATCAAACTTTTAAGTATTACTAAGTAGATTCCGCATACTTAGTGATATAACTCAAAGTATCAATCTAACACAGTTAAAGGTGTATAGATCCATCAAATAGTATCGGAGTCACGGATTCGCAACTGGACGTACGGATGGTATAAACCCCTATCCTGAACCGGTATATATCGTGGTGTCTCTATTTACTCGCTTTATAAACTTTGGTTGTGTGTGTGGTTGTGTGGATTGATTATACAACCACTTGGTTTTCTTTGAGGCTTAAATTTTTTAAACATCTTAAAAGCCGAAGAAACCGTATTCACCCCCTCTATAGTTCTACAGTCATGAAAAGGAGGCCTGAATGTGTCACAATCCCAACGTGACGGTGTCACTTGCAATTAGACAGGATTATTCAGTGACAATTTTACAAGTGACGGTTCAGATAACTGTGACGGTCTAGAGCTGATGGCGTCACTATTAGATGAACACTAGCTGACGGTGTCACAACTTATAAAGTGACGCCGTCACAACAACGACACAACTAAAGATGAAATCCTAATGATGGCGAGCTGACGGTGTCACAACCATAACATAACATCGTCACCAATGTAAATCTATACATACTTTCGTGTTTTTCTCATTCATTGTAACATCTTGGAGAGGTATTTTGGTACACGATTTTCAGAGCTTTTGTAAGGCTTTTTCAGCCCCCGAAGTGCATGTTTTATTGAAGTTAAGTAATTCTTCTTTAATCATTTAATATGACTATGTGCGGTTTGATTATATGTGTTTCTTCTCTTCTCTTTAACATGTTCGGCTAAATTAATTAGTGTTTGCTTAGGATTTAATGAAACATAGTTGTTGATTATTGATTATCGTCTCTTGTTTAATTAGTGTTTCGAGTTAGGGTTTGGAAAACTGGCTTTGTCATTAGTATATTAGCTTGTACATCCGGCTAAACGCTTTCTTTACTAGAGTGCACTAGTTGTTTTCATTCATTGTATTTATTGTGTGAATTGCGGATTGTTGATATTAGGAAGTCTTAATTAGATGGCATAACTGCTGATTGGTGACATTAAAAATTCTTAAAGGAGACGTATACATTCATAGAGTTAGGGATTTCAGTACCATCCTACAACCAATATTAAGGAATACAATGCGCTAATTAAACAAGGACGTGACAATTCGACTAATCGATATAAGATAACTATGGAGTAATAAGATTCTAAGTAAACACATTTATCATACGAAGTTTACCACCTTATTTTTTGCACAATTAGTTTAATTTAATTTAATTAGTTTAATTAGTAGTTTAAAAAACTCACTCTTCAAACCCCAACATATTTTAATTTCTTTCTAAAAATTATAAAAATACAAAAAGAATCATCCCTTACATTTAGATCTAATTTGTCATACACTTCGACTTCACAACACTATTCCCCTAGAGAACGATCAATCTCCCATGTCTTACCTATACTACATTACAACGGTTAGGTACACTGCATATGAGGATTGTAAAATTTAGTGGTTATGCAAAATTTCGCATCAAGATTAAAAGTGTATAAAGTATGAAAGAGTTTATGAAAATGTATATAAATTATGTATAAAATGATAAAATAAATGGCGGTATTTATAGGGTAAAGGGTTTAAATTTAAAAGGTTAAATATATATTTTTTAAAATATAAAACAATATAATTTTCTTTTTTACACACACTCGACCGAATCCCATGCCGACCCTCTCGACCGACAACTCCACAACAGGGACGACCAACAACGACCTTGAACGACCGGTCGGTCGACCCCCTTATTGTGCCTAGCCTTATAGGCATCATGGTTTAATTTGGTTCCTAAAAGAAGTATTTTTTTGTTTGGTAATGTTTTTTATTCTAAAACTAAAGGATGAGTAATAGAAAATTTCAGTACCAAAAAATAGTTTCCAAAAAAGACAAGGACCAAACCAAAATATCTGAAAATTCAATCACCATCACATGAAAACGATGAAAAACAAGTGGTGGATGAGAATCAACCAATAAGCAACGCAAAAACAAACTCACCAATCACACTTCTCTAAACCACCCATCAACCAATTAAATAATATTAAAAACCGACCGGATGACGATCTCCGACAGTACTGCAAATTCATCGGAAAATGATTACATCACTAGACATCATAAACATGAGATTCGATCGTCTCAGTGTACATCGTCACTTGTTAGACGAATTAAAGCTCCTGTTCATCTCGTAAGTTGTTTTATTTTTATTTACTTTCTAAAAATAAATAATTGGGGTGGATCTGAGTTGAAGGTGCCGTTTCTGTATAACTTGATCATCACATCTTGCAACGTGCCCATTAGACATTCACTAAGATTTTAATTCGCTTTTGGCCCTCCTTAAAAGTGAGGGCTTTACCCGTTTTGAATCTGCATGGTGGTGGATTCAAACCCGTGGATTAGTTGGCCAAAAGGTCGGAAACCATGGTTAACCCCCCCCCCCCCCCCCCCCCCCCAAAAAAAAAAAAAAAAAAAAAAAACTGTGAAGAATTAGTCCTGTTCTCTCTTAAAAAGGGGCACTTTTAATGACTTCCTATCATCATCACAAAATCCAGGATAGGAAGTTTGCGTCATTCCTTGGTCTACGTCTGCAGGTGGAAATTGAATGCTTAGCATGTTCCAAGTTATTGATTTTAAGTCAGAAGGGCACTTCATTCAAAGTTTCATGTGGTCAACAAAAGTATTACATAAGCCTTCAGCAAGTTTTGCTATTTCATTAATAATGTTAGATTGAGAAGACAAATTAGTTGGTAAATGTGTATGTGTTGGGTTTATGATGATGAGCTAATGAAGAAGATAAGTTTGCGTATTCAAATGTGAACTTAAAGGCTCATTCTGATAAAAGACAGACATAGTGACCAATCTTGATTAAATACAGGACTGCCTCTGAAATAGACAATGTACGGGCCTGGGATGTGACCTTAAACACTAATCCATTTTTTGATGCACAAACATTAATTATGTTTATTTTTCCAACATATAAAACCTAGCCAGTACAGAATTACAAGGTTTTGTAGAAGTTGATGCTTTAGTGATCCAAACTGTTTTCATGCATGTGTTTTAGGTCTGGTCCCTGGTGAGGAGGTTCGATCAACCACAAAAGTACAAACCCTTTGTGAGTGGCTGCAATGTTCAAAGTGGTGACCTTGAAATTGGAAGCGTTAGAGAAGTGAATGTTCGATCTGGACTTCCTGCTACCACAAGTACAGAAATGTTGGAACTTTTTAATGAAGAGGAGCACATCTTAGGCATGAAAATCGTTGGTGGTGATCACAGGCTACAGGTACCCATCTCTATACATTCACAACCTTTAGAGGGGACAGTTTTGACATAAATTACTAATAAATGAGTCGATTTGGGCTAATAAAATGTTCAAATGGGGCTAATAAAATCATAGCTAAAGGGAACAGATCAAAAGGGTCACACTGGGAGAAAGTGCGTAAAGTCAATTTTTATTGCATTTTTTTTATTTTTTATTTATTATTATTATTTTTTTTTACAGATTATTAGTACTATGAAAATAATTTGCGATCATAATTAGAGCATTTGTTGTTTGTAAAAGTTTAAAAGAAACTGCAAAAAAAGGGTTTCGGATCCGCCCCTATGTGGCTAGATCTTTCTCAACCGGAACCTGTTTTGACCCACTACCCAATCTGCACTTCTTGCCACAAACACAAACACTTTAGAACTAAAATGATGTTATTTTTTGCAGAATTACTCATCGGTCATTACCCTTCATCCAGAGATTATTGATGGGAGGCCAGGAACTTTGGTAATCGAATCATTCGTGGTGGATGTGCCAGAGGGCAACACCACAGAAGAAACATGCTACTTTGTCGAGGCTCTTATCAAGTGCAACCTCAAGTCATTAGCTGATGTCTCGGAGCGTTTGACTGTACAAGACCATACGGATTCCCTAATCCAAGTGTGATTCCTATTTGCAAGATTCGTTATCTCCCGTCGTTGTGCATATTGCATTTGAGACCTTCCGTGGAGTAAGTTATCACACACTACAACCATGCTCCTTCAATTTCATTCCTCTGTAAGAACTCTATGTGTGTAGCAATGTAGCATATCGTTGACCTCTTTGTCACGTTTATGTTTGCGTCTCTGGTTTGAGTTTGTGTCTTTTGTATCGCTAGAGCCAAAAACGATGTATTTATTTGCACATAATTTGCTTTTGCATGCTCCCGTGTTGTAATGCAGTGTCAAAGTTTAGTAGTAAAATAACCTTGTTATAAATGTTCAGGACTATAGATCTGTTTGTGGACATAAATATGTTTTCAGAATTAAATTATGTAAGCTTTCTTAATACTCCGTAACTGATTTTGATTATGCCATTTTTTTTGCTAATAGTTTTTCTACTGGTCCAATACGTGAGCCAGATTGGTTCAGTAGTGAGTATGGTGTGAGTTTTCTCGTTTCTGTAACATTACAAATGCACATCATCTAAACATCTCTTTTTAGTATCTATTGCGAAGTGGTCTAAATCAGAAGAAGATTCGGATGGAACTGGACGTCGGCAGATCAATTTGGTTTTTGGTTGAAGTTATTTTCTTTTGTTAGATTGAAGCATGACATGAAGGAGCTTCTCTTGACTCATGACACGACCTCTGATGGGATCGCGTGGAGAGCTAGAATCACAATAGGCGGTTAAGGTCTAAGTCGGTTTCTGGTATGAGCTAGTTCGGCGTCTAGGATCTATAGTTGTCTTTTAGTCCTTGATTCATTTTTGTCTTTCGTTGTGCTTTGTTGCTGATTTTTCATCGCGTTCTAGGTATTGAGTGTCTTTTACTCCTAAGCGGGGGCTTTTTATTTTTATTTTGCTTTGGTGCCACTATGTTCCAATGATTGTTTTATCACCCATGCTTGTGTTCGTTTCTGTTCTTATGTTAATTCCCCTTTTCCCCCTATTCTCCTTTATACTATGCTTTCCATGTGTTTAATGTGCTCCTTGTTACCCTGCTTGGATTTATATGCTTTTATTGTTCCTCTATTATTGCATCTCTTTGATCACACATTTACACTTTCTTGAGTACTTTCACCCTCTCATTTACACTTGCCAGAGGTCTTCTTAGAAACAGTTTCCTTACTTTCGAATTTACCCCAAAGTAGGGGTTTACACATACAAACTTTTAATAACTTTGATCATATGTATAATAAACTTTAATAAACTCTATAGTATGTATTATTACAGTGAGATTTTTACGTGAGACTATTTAATCCATTTACGTTCAATATATACATGTTTTGTTCAGATTATCTCCGTTATATATTAATCACAGATACATCAAACACATCATTCTCCCACTTACCTCCAATTAACTCATTCTCCCACAACAAAAATATCAACCTTTAACGGGAAGAATGAGGTGTTTGGGTATATGTGGTTAATATATAATGGGTATAACATAAAAGAAACATGTATATATTGAACACAAGTTTTAATTAGTGTCACGTCATAATCTCATTGTAACGATAGAAGTTATTAAAATTTACGATACACACATGAAAAGTTATTGAAAGTTCTTATGTAGAATAAGAAAAAAATAATTTGATACACATAAAAAATACGATGAGTGGGATAAATTTAAAAATGATTATCTCAGGAAGCCTATGGAGTGTCATAACCACTAAACCATCACCTTCAACCTGTTTTATGATGAACAAGTTATGATTGAAGTATCTTTTCTAAATGAGCTGGCCTGGTCGCAACACGTCTTGTTATAATCGTTTCAAATCATTATTATTGAAGTTAATTTATTATATCAAGTTTAACAATTAGTTTGATAAAGTAGTTGGAGACCTATGCAAAACCAAATTATGTGCAAATAAATACATCGTTTATGGTTCAAGCAACACAAAAAAATAAGACACAATATGCAACAACCACAGCATTACTCAATCTCAATGAATTTAGAGTTCAAGAAAGATTAGAATGTAGACATACCACAAGAGTTAAGTAACTATTCAGTGTGACCTCTTAATCTTTGATCGAGGACTGGTCGTACAGTCGTCGCTCATTTTAAAGCAGTCCCGTGAAGCTTATGGGAAGTAGGGTTGTCGTATGTGCTAAAACAAAGTTTCTTGTTGAACCCGCCTTTTGGTTGTATATTTTCAACGAGGCGTAAAAATGTCAAATAGAATGTGACCCATATAGTTAAACCAATTAAGTAAAATCACTAGGCAAATCAGGTAGCTCCAACTTTTTCCCATCTTCCTTTCGCTTCATATACATCACTTCCGATAATGTTCTGTCCTGACCATGATTACACTTTCAACTTTGAAATCACGCGCACTGATCAAGAATCGGTTAGCGTGTCTTTGCAGTTTTTGATTAGCAGATATCATTGGATTTGCCTTTGCATCAAAGCCTCAAGGTCCAACCAACATCTGTTGGGTTCAGTTCAGTCCAGGCGTCAATTCATCCATCTGGCATTGGGAACTCACCATCCAATTCGTCTTCCCAATTCAGATCACGGCAAAAGACTGCATTTGGTTTTGTATTCAGAAACTCAACTGCTTCATTTGCTTGTTTGACATGTTCTTTATGCCAAAATCAACAGATCACCATCATCCACAGAAGTGAATCATCCCTAATCTTCCTCTTAGTGCATGATGCATGATGCAAACTACACATATACAAACGTAAAAGCAGGCATAATCACGTACCCTCAAACCAACCTTGGAGACAAATATTTTAACTTATAAGCAGAAAAAAAAAAAAAAAAAAAAAAGGTAGACGTAAGAAAAGATAAATCAATTTACAAGATACTAATAATATTGGGTTCACATTAGCATTCACAAAAAAGACTTCACAGAAAATGTGGAAACGATTGATCCACCAAATCATATGACCCCATGATTAGTATCATTAATACAAAAAGAACTGACATCATCAAGAACTATTAGAACTACCGTGCAGACATAGTTAACAGCAAACCAAAGTGATCACTCGGCAAAACAGGTAGCTCCAGATCAGGTTTGCCTTTCTTCGCCTTCATATATGTTACTTCTGGTATACGTTTAGTCCCAACCATATCAATACTTTCAGCTTTAAAGTCACGCAAACTGATCAAGAATCGGTCAAGGCGTTTTTGCAGTTTCCGATTAGCAGACAGCATCAGGTTTGCCTTTGTGTCATAAGTCCATCCAATTTCTTTAGGTTTTAGTTCAGTCCAAGCGTCAATCCATCCATCTGGCAGTGGAAACTCGCCATCCAATTTGTCATCCCAATTCATATCACCACAAAAAATTGCATTTGGGTTTTTCCTGAGAAAGTCAACGGCTTCGTTTGCTTGTTTGACACGTTCTTTACTATACATTTGGTCCCATTTTGGTGGGCCAGGACAGGGGCTCTCGAGATGAGATGTAGCTACCACTAAAGGAGTGTCACCTTGGGTTGAAACTTCTGCAATACATAACTCTCTTCCCATTGCAGAATAACTGAACTGCTTACATCCAAAGGATTTCACAGGCAATTTGCTAAGCTGCAAATTTCATTAGATTATGTCAAAAACTCACTTTTTAATAAACTAAAACATAGTTGTAAAATTCAGAAAATTTATGATCATATTGACAAATTGCCTTGTGTCATCTTGAAAGTGATTATTGCAAATTGAAGAATCAGATAGTAATCAATATAGACATGCATCCAAAAACCAAAAAGAACCCGTAAAATGAGTCCAAAGTTTGTTTAGAGAGACAAAGATGCAATAAGATCCTTAGCAACATTTCAGTAATAAAATCTTATTGTCTTCTTAAATAATACAATGTTTTTAAAAAGTCTTAGATCCATACATATAATTCATTAATTTCAGAAAGTTTATGAATGGATATGGTGTGGTACCTGCATACAAAAGTATGGCCTAGTCATTGCCTTATCCAAAGAAAGTGAGCATCTATACGACTTCCACCAATTAGTTTGTTGAAAAATGGCATAGATGTTAGGAGTGACCTCCTACAATAAATGAATGATCACATTAACACAAATAAAGAACATCAATCCATCCACCCATGAATGTTACAACGTTTGATTTAACGCATAGTTAATTTTTAATCAAAATACTATAGTTTCATTATATGTTGTTAACCTGTAAATATGATAATGGGTGAATGGTTATTTAAACTTTTGACAATTTCACAGAAAAAAAAAAATAGTAATACAAGATCCAATTTTACAATACCTGCAAACATATGACGTCTGGGGAATGCAATTGAATAATATCACCAATGGCTCTCATTCTTATACGAAGCTCGATATCCTCTGCAAACCAAACATTGTAACTCAAAATCTTCAACGTCCTCGAATCCTCTTTTGCTTGAGCTTCATCTGCAAACCAAATATCAACATTATTGTATGACAACACATCATGCAATCATCCAAACAAGATAGTGACACGAAGACTTGTACTGAATTCAAAAATCAATATCAGCAGACAAGCCAGCGACAAGCAATAATAAACCTTCAAACTCACCAGAGCCAACCAACACTTTACCAGTGGATTTAATTTGACGGGAACCTCCCAAATCAAAAGTATCATCATCAATTGTAACTGCATTTACACACAAGCACAACCAAAATCAAAATCCACAACTTAAACTGTGAATTGAAGAATGAAGAATTATTCAATTTACAAGAAACTCAATAAATGAAACTACAATTTTGTAACTAAATACTCGTATGCGCTAGTAGAGCGGAGGAGGACACACAACAGCAGCAGCATAACATTTAATTTACAGGGATGAAAAACACCACAAGATGCACCCAAACCAACAGGATTATCAGCAGTTGTAACTTGTAAGTGGTTTACCAAAAGCACAGCCGGAAACAACAAATGCAAATCCAGAAGTACGAATCAATTATACCAGCTTCACAACCTACATATCCTTTGTATTGCGGTTCCAATCTTAAATTCATTTCTTCTCTCTCAGGACCCACAGAACGAGAATGTGATTATCTCCTGATAATCAGTTTGTCTAGCATTTGCCTAACCTAATTTTAGTTATGACTATCCTATAAGGTTTCTACTGTATAAGACTATAAGTTAATGGCTAACCTGCGTACGATTCCTATTCAACGCTCAGACAACCGACATGAAAAAATAAATTTGATAGAACAAATATAAATAAAAGGTTAGACCAAAATATTCGTATACTCTTAATCAGTCTAATACTTCCTGAAAGAATCAAACTTTGCCAAACACTCCACGCTATTAAAATGATTAATACGAGTTGAGGCACCGCCATCTTCTGCGCCAAATTGTTATAACTTATTCAGCATCACATAGTCACTTTCAAACTTCAAGCAAACATACAATTACAAACACACTCCTCAATATTCTAGAATCTATCAAAAAATTGTCATATAAAATGTTAATCACAATGCACACATATTTATGTAGAAAAGATAGCAGAAGCAATAACCCGAGTTTATCACAGATAGAAATCTTAAACAACAATAATTATGTGCTAAAACGGACTCACCCAAATCAAGAGGATTCTCAGCAACAGTAAGTCGTTTACCAAAAGCACATCCATAAAATAACAGATCCAAATCCACAAGTAGGATTCATTTATACCAGCTTCAAAAGCTATATATCCTTTGTATTGTTGTTCCAATCTTAATTCATATTCCTCTCTCTAAAGAAAACATAAAGAGAATGTGGTGTCTGGATACACATTTTTCAAAGTGATTATTTCCTATAACTATAAGTTTTCGAGTGTTTGACTGACCTACTTCTAATTGTATGGTTAGCGGGTTACATGCATTTGATTCACTCAAAATTCAACTAACAGATTTGTAACTGCAAATTTAATACTTGCAGAGTTGCAGATGCAAATGTATAATCGAGTGTTAGAAAAAATTGCTTATATAACCTTAATTGGTCTAATACTTTAGGAAAGAATCAAACTTTGCCAAACACTCCACAGTCCACACTATTAAAATCGACTATTAAGAGCTGAGATCAACCCCATCTTCTGCACCATACGAAAGAATCAAACTTTGCGAAACACTCCAAAAAGTTTTGATAAGCATTTGTTATATGAATATTGAGCACAATCCATACAAATTAATACAAAAACCAAGCCAAAGCGATAACCCGAGCCTATAACAGATAAAAATCATAAGCAGCACAATATAAACTCACCCAAATCAACCGCCTTTTTATTACTCGACTTAAACCCACGAGACACACCCAAATCAGCAACATCAACTGAATCATCCCCAATCTTCCTCTTATTATTAGTACTATTACTACACTTTTGCAACAAAGGCAAAAACACATTCCCAACACCCTTTGAACCCAAATCCAATTCCTCATCATCAAGATTCAAATTCGACGAAAACAACGAGTTTCTAGTCCCACAAATCTCACAACTTGACAGTTTATAAGGGTTTAAAAAAGTACAAGCTTTACAAGACCATTTTTCAAGATTCGAAGTGGGTTTTGAAGATGATGAAAATTGTGAAGTGGGTTTTGGATTTGAGCAGATTTGGCACGTGGGTTTGAGAGAATCTGGGTTTATGAATGTGCAACTTGAACATGTCCAAGAAGAAGCCATTATTTTGGGGGAAATTGAAATTAGGGTTTTTGAGGGGTATTTGAAAAGAGGGAATGAAACGGTTTTTAAGAGTGCGAATTTGAAAGATAACATTTGCCCGCGATACGCGTAATCTTTTTAGGATTTTGATACGAGTGCAAAGATAAAAAGCCTTGCCACATTCGTCACTTATCACTTTTGCGTAACATCAACTTTTCACTTTATCATCAAATGACGTTTTTTAGAACCACCAAATCCAAACAAATAAATTTAAAAAAAAATTGAATTAGGTTTATTTTTGTGTTTACAAATTGGTCGCGGCCACCATCGATGCACAAAAAAAAAGAAACAACCATGCGTGATCTTCATGATGGTCTAGTGACACACCACGCGTTGTCGTGCTCCACAACACGTGCAAATTGCACCTATTACATCGAGTCTAATACCTAAAACTTGACTCTCTACAAACTTAAAACAGAAACATACACATACCAAAAGGGTAATCGACCCACTAACTAACAGTACGGGTGACTATACGAACCACGATTTAAAAGATACATGAAAATAAATAGGTTAATGTTGACTATAAGGTATCTCCCTTTTTTAGATTAGTTTTGTAGCGATTGCAACACGTACAATGGAGAATTTGGTAAGCATCTCCAATCTTTATGACATTTTTGAACCTGTAGATTGAGTCCATGTCCATTTGACGCTTTAAGAACCATTCGGACTTTGAACTAAAAAATCCTAACAAATATCTCATTGTCAACGATATTACGATTTCATCCATTTTCTACAAAGAACAAGAAAGTATGTTTTATTGGTTGGAATCGGTAGTTTAAAAATAAATAAATAAAAACCTTATAATACTCTTTCTAATTTCTACTTCTTTGTATCATTTTTTATTTACTATTCAATATAATATTGTTCAGGAAAAAATATATATATATATATCGTTAATTGTAGTGGTCACCATCACATCCGCGTTAGCAACAAATCACCGTCTTCTCATAGTTACCACTTACTTTACCATTAATTACCTATAGCACACTTAAACATACTATACCCATAACACACTAAAAAACACACATATACTCATAACATAATAACAAACACACGTGCGCAAAGTTTACCACTGATTTTTTTGTCTTTTTTGCTCGACCACATGTCAATCTCGACTCGCTGTAATCGTGCTTCGCGTCTGGAAATAAGACCAGCTGTCACGGTGGCTTAGACCGCGGGTGGTGGCACCACCACCATGTGTGGTGACCTCTACACCTCTCCAACGACCGCGTGCCAAGGACACAAAATTGACTCGATTGGGGGGGGGGGGGGGGGTGTCTGCAATACCTAACAAAATGCACCTTATTTTTTTGTTTGTTAGTGTGTGGGGTATATTATGGGGTATGTTTATATTAAGTGGGTTATTTTTATATATTTAGTTAGGTAATGACCAAGACGCCTCTAAAGCCTCTAAAGGTGGTGGTAACGTGGTGTATTCTATTGGTATTTATAACAAAGCATGTTTGGATGCCAAAAATGTAGTTTAATATTAGGGCTAATGTTACACCCCGTGCCCGCTTTGACCAAAAACTTAAAACTTTTTACGCGGAAACGCTTTGACCCGTTACTGACTCTTGTCACTCATTTATAAACTAACTAAAATAAGTTACAAAACAAACATTGAGACTATTTTTAGAAGAACTAGACTTCAATACTTTTAAAATAAATGGTGGTACCCTAAAGTGCACTATAACCCCTGAAGTGCACTGTGACCCCTAAAGTGCACTATTGTCTCAAAATGACCCGTAACATTTTTAAACATAAAATCAACACTTTAAGCCTATATTTAAACACATGTAATCCATATTTAACTTAAAATATACATTATACCTTGTTTCCCAAAATTCTTGACCCGTTAGACCCAAAATGGGTTAAAATGGACCTTGTCCCAAACAACCCTTTTTCTGCATGACCCTTTGGTGTACTATTGACCTATTTTCCGGAAAAACGACTTCTATAACATGACATAACACCAAAACTTTCAGAAATCATTAGAACATTATAAACATCAAATATATGCATAAACTTGGTCATAATGACTCGCAAAAATGTGCTTTACAAAGTAACGGGTGGAAACACCCATTTTGACCCATTTGCATACTACACTTTGTCACACCCCCAAACTACCTGTTTTAACAGCGGAATGGAATACCTGGGGGTGACTGCCATAACATCACAGTTACAGTCATATTGAACAACCTAAAGTGTCGTTTAGAAAATACAACGTTTGATCATTAAAACATTCAGAGTTTACAAAACATAGGTCCCAAAAGGTGTTGCAAGTTTATGAAAAACAGGTCATACTAGATCAAACGTTTACATAAGTGCATGAAATAATAGTGAGACGCGTCGACTCCGCGACTCCATGAAAGTCCAAATGCTTGCAACATGAGCTACCTTAATAACCTGAAAATACATTGCTAAAACGTCAACACGAATGTTGGTGAATTCCACAGGTTTATAATTTAACTCATATGTACAATAGCCACAAGTAAAAAGTATGGTGACATGATGTCAAATAATTCTACATTGGCTCTTAAGCTCATGACCCCGAAGCTAGACATAATCGAATTGGCCCCACATGAGTGTTTATCAGGCACTCAAAATTGATAAGACATGAAATGCTTCCGTTCCCTGTTGGAGCAACCCAATCACGGATGGAGGAGTCACCCTCAATAGATCTATTCACTCACTCCCGCTTAAAGGGAAATTAACGGTCCATGATAATAAAAAGGGGACTTAACTTGATAATAAGGCAACTTAAGCAATGTATGGAAATTTGGATACATTGGCATGTACAAAATTAACTGATGCAATGTATTCTCCCCCGTGGGATTTGAAATCAAAATATTGAATTGAAAACGGAGCTATGAAAACTCACCTGAAGTGATGATACTATGAGGTGAAATGATAGGGACAACAAGGAGCGAATATTAGTCGCAACCTAATATGAATGATAATGATCTACTTTAGATCATGAAATGATGTAATGAATGTACATGCACATGATATCTATACCACTCGTAACTTGAAAATACTAGTTATTGTCAAAGTAAAATATTTTCCATAACTTGGGAAAAATAAGTCTAACTAGACTTATAAAAACTAGTTGTAATATATATCGTACATAAAATGGTAGTGTTTAATTCCTCTCTTTGAAAACCTTGAAATGACATCTAATAGTCGTGTTAATAAGCTTTTGGTCATACATACTTCAATGGTTAAGTAAAGAAAGAAGTGTGTATGAGAAGCATGTGCAAAGCTAGGGAATGAGGGGGGGGGGGGGGGCACAAGTAAAGAAAGAAGTGTGTATGAGAAGCTTGAGGTTAAATGTATGTATTATGTGTTTTAGGTTTTAGATATTTTGTTATCAGGTACCGAGTTAGCTAAAAATAAATCGTGACGAGTTGAAATAAAATATGACGAAGTTAATCGGGACATAATAAAGTCATAAAGGTTGTGAAAATATATTGGGTACAAGTATTGGGTGTTTGGATGATTATTGTTTAGTTTCTACGAAAACCGTCGTAATTATATTAAACTTACGATATAAATTAAATAAATTTCCAAAATACCGGGTAAATGAATTTTTAAAATCTTTTTTATGTTGTAAGAGGTGTAAAAATATATCGGAACCATTTTGGGGATTGTCGGATATGTTAGTCTTATTTATTTATCACGTGTTAATGTTTATTTAAAAATAAACATACGTAAAACATCAAATATACCAAAAATATTAATTTGAATATCCTACGAGTGGAATAGTATGCAAATGCTATTATGATGCTATGTAGACTATTTCTAGTCCATATGAAGTGTCCCTACTGACGATGCATGAATTCACAGATAAACCCGACTGGTTACGCGAATTTAAATACCCGTAAACTAAATTTACGATAAAATAAGTGATGCACTTGAATAGTGTTTTCCCTCCGGAAATGAATAGTGTCATGTGAATAGTAAAATTTCTGAACACTTCTCGGAATCTCAAACTGACTCCAAAAATGATGAATAGTAATCAGTGAATAGTAAATGATGAATAGTAACTTTCCAAGATGAAAAATGAAATTTCGACATCTGAAAAGGGACCTGAAATTACGAGTTGTGACACACTTAACCATATCACCTTTAACCATAAAATTAACACTTTAACCATAAACCAAACACTCATTTAGCATTAAAATCCATGACAACTTTGATCCATGACCATTGACCCATTCACATCCCAAAATGGGTACAATTACATGTTATGCCAAATGCCCCTTTAACTTGACCATAAACACATGAACTATACTATAACTTGTCCATTGACCACCAATTTATACACTTGACACTTGACCATACTTTACATAATATTAATGACTGACGGGGGTACAAACATGACACTTGAGCTCGGTATACTACCTAGCTCCTACTTTCTTATGACCACCAATTTATACTATAACTTGACCATAAACACATGAACTATACTATAACTTGTCCATTGACCACCAATTTATACACTTGACACTTGACCATACTTTACATAATATTAATGACTCACGGGGGTACAAACATGACACTTGAGCTCAGTATACTACCTAGCTCCTACTTTCTTACCATTCATTCTACTCCACATGTTCAACCTTAGTCCTTATCCAAGCCATAGCTTTACCCATAAGTAACCTAGAAAACATTGTCAACTAAACAATAAGCTTTCGCTTAGTAAGTAACTAGATTAACACATGATTAACATGTTAATCCACATATATGCAACACAAATACTTCAACCAATAAACACATAAACATCACAACATACCTTAGCCTTTCCCTACTCATAATCTACTGCTTGAGTTGGCTAACTAGGCAAACCACCTATCAAGGCCACACTCACTAAATCAAAGCTAACAACCATGTCGTAAAGGCAAGCTAACAACCATGCCATGAAGGCAAGCTAGGCCATCCCGAAGGATGCCAAATACGTGCCATAAAAGGCAAGCTGGGCTATCTCGAAGGTTACCAAAACTAACACATCGGGTCCATACTCATAGTCACACAATATGTAAACAATCATCTTAAACACATATCAATCAAGTTACTTACCTTGCTCATCCAAGCTAAGCTACAAATCAATAACACCATCAACATCAACATCACTAGTCATCATCATCATCATCCTTCATAATTAGCCAAAACCTAACAACATAACAATCAATAATCATAAACAAGGGTTTATATAAAACCCACCATAACTTACCCATCTTCCTTTCTAAATCATCATATGATCATACCTTGATCATATGATGATTTCCCACTTTAATCACAAACTATAACTTTAACATAATCAAGATGGGGAGTACTTACTTGATTGATTGTTAATTTGATTGTTGCTAGAACTTAACCCTAGCATAAGACCTTAATCTCTCCATTCTTGGACCATCAAGACCCATCTCTTTCCCTCTCTTTCTCTCTTGTCGACACTACATACACATACATAATCCTTGAACTTATCCAGAATACTCTATCTTCATAGCAAAGTTATGTACCAAATGACATATTTGGTCCCTCAAGTCCTTTCTCTTCTATATTGGCCACACTGCTTACTAATAACTCTTTAATACTAGGCAACATTAGTCCCTTGAGTTTATGCTTCATATTTCTATAACTACATTAGTCGTACTTTGACCGTTGATGAGTGCTCAAACACTCATCATTTTTGGTCAAATCTGAACTGTAAAACATACAAAAACACTCAATAATGCATCAAATTACTGAAAATATTTCAAAATTGTGTTTTATATGTTTCAGATGCAAAATGAGTAAAAACAAATGAAAAACGTACAAAGTTTGCATAATTGGCAGTTTCAGTCCCCCAACTTTTAAAAATTGGCAAAAATAGTCCCTGAGCACATATTTTAAAAGAAAAGTCACCAAAGGTCCTTTTGAAATCATAAGTTGTCATATTTAGTCCTTTAGTGAAAAATATCAAAAGTTTTAAGAAATTACAGTTTGGTCCCTAAACTTCATAATTTGACAGATTTGGTCCCTGGTGGGATATTTTTTAAAGAAAAATCATTTTTGGTCCTTGAAAAATCAAAAGTTATAAAAAATGGACCTTCGGAGGAAAGTTTGAGGAAATGTCATGTTTGGTCCCTGGAGTTTGGCAATTTGGCAATTTTAGTCCTTGGATATTTTAAATATTGGAAAATTTCAACTATGGTCCTTATATTATTGGAAATGGCAACATTGGTCCTTGTAATATACTTTGGAGAATCTACCATTTCAGGTCCCTCAACTTGTCAAAATTACAAAATTGGTCCTTGTTGTTTACCTAAACCAAATGGATCCTTTTTATTATTTCCTAAACAAAACACAACCTGATCCACCCTTTCCCCAGCCCAGCCAAACACCAAGCCCAAGTCCCCCACAGGCCCAATCCACCCTCACAAATAATACCCACCCCCGTTTTTATATTACCTGGTCAAACACCACTTTGACCCTTTCCCTCCTTCATCCCCACTAGCCTGATAATTCCCTTCCACACTCAACCTCCCCCCTCCTCCACCTCAGCAAGCCCACACCTTGTTCCCTCTTCCAAACCACAACCCTCCAAAACCTAATTAATACCCACAAACCTCACAAGCAACCTGCCAAATTGCCTCACCCCTTTTTCCCGCCAAAAAGAATTGAAAGGTCAAGATCATATAGAAGTCATCCAAAGGCTGATATTCATGGTGGGAAAGTCAGAGAAGTACTCCTAGGGCTATATAAGTCAAGAAAAAAGCAAAGAAGAGAGGGCATTAGATTAGCAGTAGTGGTAGGATAGTTTAGATATATTCTAAGATGTAATTTAAGTCTCAGCTGTTTTTCTTAGTTAAAAAAAGATTGTAATCATAACTTTAAGTGTAAGGGCCAATTACTTAAAGAGACCACGAGAAAAAAAATTTCCACTATACAGACCATTTCCGTCTTTTGGAAAAAATTTTCCAAATACAGACTTACTCGACCGGGCGCCGAATTATACTTGCACGACTCCATTTAAATGTTCACACGTGTCCTTTTTTTGCACTGTTGTCGTCTGTGAATGTTTTTAGTCGATCAACTATTGGTTTTACTCGACTGATTTGATGCATTGTTTTTACGACAAGTGGGGACAACGGTTAACTCCTTATTTACTCGACCATTGATTTAGTTTTGTGCGACTTCATCTGACTTAAAATTTTTACTCGAAACTTTTGTCTTTCAAGTAATATTTTTCGCATTACTTTATTTTCTGGACTTCTCTTTTTCTAATGTGCGACTTTTTAGACATTTTCCCTCTGCTTTTTCATATTGCCCAGGTTAACCAAAGGTTTAACCACAGCTACCCAACAACACAGTAACCTAACTCAAACACACACACCATTAAACACACCGATCATCTAACACACACACACAGACCCATACCATTATGTCTTCTACGGTAGACCCAAATCACGAATAAACCGTAATTGTAAATGAAGAACCGAGTAAGGTAATGTATCTGTAGGGCCTTCCAACGATTGATTACTCTTTTTAAGCTAATAGGGTTTAAATAGATCTAGGGTTTTAAGTTAATTTTTATGTTAATTAAAAATAATTGATTCAAACAGCTTTCTACAGGGAATACATGACACTTTTTTTTTTTTTACTTTTTTTTTTTTTTGGAAATACAAGATCCAGTGTTGATGGATGGTGGATGTGCCTGCTGCTAGTTGTAGTTTGGACATTTCTTGTATGCCCGTAGGGCATAAAAATTTTTATTTATTTATTATTTTTTTTGCCCGTAGAGCAGTTCAAATCTACAGGCAAAAACAATTGTAGTAAAATTTGATAATTTTTAAAATTTTTTTCCAGTGACTACTTTTCTAGTCACTCAATGTCATTTTAGTGACGACTAAAACCTGTATAGTGACGAGATTAATTGAAGAAGACGGTTGTCACACACTAGTGACGGCTTTTGCCTTGTCACTAAATAGGTCCAATTTCAATTTTGGTCACCAATTAATTTGCGACGGAATTATTGTGACGACAAGCAACGAGCTTGATTTTCGTTACAAGTCCGGTATATTGATGATCCAATATTAGTGACGAATTTTACTCTTCTGCAATAACATCTTTTCCTCATCTTAGACAAGCAACATTATGTTCTTTTAGAATATCAGCTTCTAATACTCTATGGTTCTTAGACATCAATCAATGTTTGAACTTCTTTTCAGTTTCCTTTAATTCTTAGCTCTATAACCTTCTCAAACAGATTACCATGACTCTAGTTGATTTTTTTAATGGATATTTGAGATTCTTTATTTTCTGAGTAACTTGAAACATATATATTTGAGATTAGTACCCTAAAGCTTACCTTTTCCTTTCTTATAATTTCAACGAAACCCTCTTCTTCAACCAACGATTTATCTTGCACAACCGGTTTCACTCTCTTGGGACATCCATCATCATTGTGGTAAAAAAACTTTACAAGTCTCACATCTTGCCGGCTTCCACTCATAGTCAATATCAATTTTTTCCAATGAATAACCGGACCCATTAGGGTAGGGGATAGCAACCACAAGAGAATCAAGTGAAACTTCCTTAGACGACACTTCCACAATGGCCCTAGCATTAGGGGTGGCAATTCTCGACACGACACGATAAACGACACGAACTCGACACGAAGTTAAACAGGTTTGGGTAAAAAACAGGTCAACCCTTCTAACCCATTTAATAAACGGGTCATGTTTGGGTTGAGCAAGTGTTAAATAGGTCAACACGTGAACCCGTTTAAGAAAAAAAAGTTTCTTAAACGGCAATATTAACAACCCACGATAGTTACGGTCATATTAACAACATTTTTAAGAAAAAAAGTTTCTGTGATATCAAAATGCTATTGTGATGTTAAAATTTATTAAAAGTTTATGCGATATCAAGATCTGATCTTGACTTTTGTATCAGACGCTAATATCACAATACCTTTAACCATGAAAACAATTTGCTTTTGAATTTTTTTTGTCAGCGTTTCTTAATAATTTATTGTCCTCTTTCTTTCTTTTTTCCAGATATTTTTGAATTCCTTAAAAAAAACCGCTACTGTGATATTACCCGCACCATCCCTACTTTACCGGAAACCGACCCTATATAGAGATCATTGATGTATGATATCAGATTAATTGTTTTGAATCAGGAACTCTGTTGTGTAGCTGTAAGAGTTTGTTTAGCCATGTTTGTATCTAAGAATTGGGTCTGTCCAATTCTGATTGTTTACTTCTGATAAATTTATATATTTAAAAAAGTTTAATATAATTTCACCATTTGCACCAAAAAAAAAAAATAAAAATAAAAAATAAAAAAGATCTGACCTTGATTTTTGTATCAGACGCTAATATCACAATACCTTTAACCATGAAACGATTGCTTTTGAATTTTTTTTAGCGATTCTTAATATGTTATCCTCTTTGAGAAAAAAGACATCAATTCTGACCACTGTAAAATCACCTTCACCTTTTCATTGCTTACACCAAAACAAGATGGCCAAGAATGCGATTGTGGTGTCTAGGTGTGCATTATGCTGTGCAGGCATTCTTACAGACGAAGCATGGATGCCCCTCGTCCAATTCAAACAGCTATGGCGAACAGGGAACACATGACACTTTTTTTTTTTTTGGAAATACAAGATCCAGTGTTGATGGATGGTGGACGTGCCTGCTGCTAGTTGTAGTTTGGACATTTCTTGTATGCCCGTAGGGCATAAAACTTTTTATTTATTTATTTATTTATTATTATTTTTTCCCGTAGAGCAGTTCAAATCTACAGGCAAAAACAATTGTAGTAAAATTTGATAATTTTTTAAAATTTTTTCCAGTGACTTCTTTTCTAGTCACTCAATGTCATTTTAGTGACGACTAAAACCTGTATAGTGACGAGATTAATTGAAGAAGAGGGTTGTCACACACTAGTGACGGCTTTTGCCTTGTCACTAAATAGGTCCAATTTCAATTTTGGTCACCAATTAATTTGCGACGGAATTATTGTGACGACAAGCGACGAGCTTGATTTTCGTTACAAGTCCGGTATATTGATGATCCAATATTAGTGACGAATTTTACTCTTCTGCAATAACATCTTTTCCTCATCTTAGACAAGCAACATTATGTTCTTTTAGAATATCAGCTTCTAATACTCTATGGTTCTTAGACATCAATCAATGTTTGAACTTCTTTTCAGTTTCCTTTAATTCTTAGCTCTATAACCTTCTCAAACAGATTACCATGACTCTAGTTGATTTTTTTAATGGATATTTGAGATTCTTTATTTTCTGAGTAACTTGAAACATATATATTTGAGATTAGTACCCTGAAGCTTACCTTTTCCTTTCTTATAATTTCAACGAAACCCTCTTCTTCAACCAACGATTTATCTTGCACAACCGGTTTCACTCTCTTGGGACATCCATCATCATTGTGGTAAGAAAACTTTACAAGTCTCACATCTTGCCGGCTTCCACTCATAGTCAATATCAATTTTTTCCAATGAATAACCGGACCCATTAGGGTAGGGGATAGCAACCACAAGAGAATCAAGTGAAACTTCCTTAGACGACACTTCCACAATGGCCCTAGCATTAGGGGTGGCAATTCTTGACACGACACGATAAACGACACGAACCCGACACGAAGTTAAACAGGTTTGGGTCAAAAACAGGTCAACCCTTCTAACCCGTTTAATAAACGGGTCATGTTTGGGTTGAGCAAGTGTTAAACAGGTCAACACGTAAACCTGTTTAAGAAAAAAAAGTTTCTTAAACGGAAATATTAACAACCCACGATAGTTACGGTCATATTAACAACATTTTTAAGAAAAAAAGTTTCTGTGATATCAAAATGCTATTGTGATGTTAAAATTTATTTGTAAAAGTTTATGCGATATCAAGATCTGATCTTGACTTTTGTATCAGACGCTAATATCACAATACCTTTAACCATGAAAACGATTTGCTTTTGAATTTTTTTTGTCAGCGTTTCTTAATAATTTATTGTCCTCTTTCTTTTTTTTCAGATATTTTTGAATTCCTTAAAAAAAACCGCTACTGTGATATTACCCGCACCATCCCTACTTTACCGGAAACCGACCCTATATAGAGATCATTGATGTATGATATCAGATTAATTGTTTTGAATCAGGAACTCTGTTGTGTAGCTGTAAGAGTTTGTTTAGCCATGTTTGTATCTAAGAATTGGGTCTGTCCAATTCTGATTGTTTACTTCTGATAAATTTATATATTTAAAAAAGTTTAATATAATTTCACCATTTGCACCAAAAAAAAAAAAAAAAAAAAAAAAAAAAAAAAAAAAAGAGATCTGATCTTGATTTTTGTATTAGACGCAAATATCATAATACCTTTAACCATGAAACGATTGCTTTTGATTTTTTTTTTAGCGATTCTTAATATGTTATCCTCTTCGAGAAAAAGGACATCAATCCTGACCACTGTAAAATCACCTTCACCTTTTCATTGCTTACACCAAAACAGGATGGCCAAGAATGCGATTGTGGTGTCTAGGTGTGCATTATGCTGTGCAGGCATTCTTACAGACGAAGCATGGATGCCCCTCGTCCAATTCAAACAGCTATGGCGAACAGGGAACACATGACACTTTTTTTTTTTTTTTTTTTTTTTTTTTTTTTTTTTTTTTTTTTTTTTTTTTGGAAATACAAGATGCAGTGTTGATGGATGGTGGACGTGCCTGCTGCTAGTTGTAGTTTGGACATTTCTTGTATATGCACGTAGGGCATAAAACTTTTTTTATTTTTGCTGTCCCGTAGTTATTAGCTTAGGTCATAGTCAATTTAGGCGACTTTTTTTCGGGTCAGCATGTTCGTTGTTTCCATGCTTCTAGCTGGATTCAGGTGTGGCTTGCTCCGGTATGGACTGGCTTTGACTCCGCACCGTTTTTGCATGGAAGGCCACACATCACATCAGAACCACTCCATTTAAATCTACAGGCAAAAACAATTGTAGCAAAATTTGATAATTTTTTGTTATTTTTTTTTCAATGACAACTTTTCTAGTCACTTGACGGCATTGTCTATGATCACTTGCATATTGACTGCACTATCATTAGTTTCACCCAAAAAATGACGCCTTTCTTTAGTCACTAATCTATTCAAATAGTGACGACTTTAACCTGATTAGTGACGAAATTAATTCAAGAAGAGGGTTGTCACACAGACTCTTAGTGACGGATTTTGCTAGTCACTATCTTGGTAAAATTACAATTTCGTCACTAATTAATTGTGAGAGTTATTGTGATGACAAGTGAAGAGCTTGATTTTTAGTGACAAATCCAGTTTAGTGAAGAATTTTCCAATATTATTGACGAACTCCTGTCTGAAAACACTCTTTCATAGCTTTGCAAACATCTTGACCCACAAAATTCCCAGCTTTCTGGTAGAAGAACATTGCCTAGTAAACATCTGGATCAGTTGCCTTATTATCACCAAGATTAAAAAAATTGCATCCATAATTTCCTTGTCAGTAACCTCTTTAATATTAGCTTCTTCAGTACGGATTTTTTTGTGAATAAATTTTCAGCATCAACAATATTTTCCACTGTATCCTCTTCACTCAGAAACTGCTGAACATACAAACTGAGTAGCTACATCATCCCACTCAAAACTCTGCCCATTTTCTTCACAAATAATATCAATTCTATTTCTGCACATATTTCATCGACTCATCCGTTGAACATCATGCGTATGTAAATATCATCCGTTTAACATCTCAGGTATGTCAATATCATCTCAACTCATCCATTTAACATATCATGCATGTCAATATCATCCGTTTAACATCTCATGTATGTCAATATCATATGTTTAACATCTCATGTATGTCAATATCATATCGAGTCATCCGTTGAACATCTCGCGTATGTAAATATCATCCGTTTAACATCTCATGTATGTCAATATCATCTTGACTCCTCCGTTGAACATTTCAGGTATGTCAATATCATCCGTTTAACATCTCATATATGACAATATCATCCGTTTAACATCTCAGGCATGTCAATATCATCCCAACTCATCCATTTAACATATCATGCATGTCAATATCATCCGTTTAACATCTCATGTATGTCAATATCATATGTTTAACATCTCATGTATGTCAATATCATATCGAGTCATCCGTTGAACATCTCGCGTATGTAAATATCATCCGTTTAACATCTCATGTATGTCAATATCATCTTGTCTCCTCCGTTTAACATTTCAGGTATGTCAATATCATCCGTTTAACATCTCATATATGACAATATCATCCGTTCAACATCTATGGTATGTCAATATCATAAGTTTAACATCTCATGTATGTCAATATCATATCGAGTCATCCGTTGAACATCTCATGTATGTAAATATCATCCGTTTGACATCTCATGCATGTCAATATCATCTTGACTCATCCGTTTAACATTTCAGGTATGTCAATATCATCTATATAACATCTCATATATGTCAATATCATCCGTTTAACATCTCATGTATGTCAATATCATCTCAACTCATCGATTTAACATATCATGCGTGTCAATATCATCCGTTTAACATCTCATTTATGTTAATATCATCTCGACTCATCCGTTTAACATCTCATGTATGTCAATATCATCCGTTTGACATCTCATGTATATCAATATCATCTCGACTCATCCGTTTAACATCTCATATATGACAATATCATCCGTTTAACATCTCAGGTATGTCAATATCATCTGAACTCATCCATTTAACATATCATGCATGTCAATATCATCCGTTTAACATCTCTGGTATGTCAATATCATAAGTTTAACATATCATGTATGTCAATATCATATCGAGTCATCCGTCGATCATCTCGCGTATGTAAATATCATCCGTTTAACATCTCATGTATGTCAATATCATCTTGTCTCCTCCGTTTAACATTTCAGGTATGTCAATATCATCCGTTTAACATCTCATATATGACAATATCATCCGTTTAACATATCTGGTATGTCAATATCATAAGTTTAACATCTCATGTATGTCAATATCATATCGAGTCATCCATTGAACATCTCGCGTATGTAAATATCATCCGTTTAACATCTCATGCATGTCAATATCATCTTGTCTCCTCTGTTTAACATTTCAGGTATGTCAATATCATCCATTTAACATCTCATATATGTCAATATCATCCGTTTAACATCTCATGTATGTCAATATCATCTCAACTCATCGATTTAATATATCATGCATGTCAATATCATCCGTTTAACATCTCATTTAGGTTAATATCACTCGACTCATCCGTTTAACATCTCATGTGTGTCAATATCATCCGTTTGACATCTCATGTATATCAATATCATCTCAACTCATCCATTTAACATCTCATATATGACAATACCATCCGTTTAACATCTCAGGTATGTCAATATCATCTCAACTCATCCATTTAACATATCATGCATGTCAATATCATCCGTTTAACATCTCATGTATGTCAATATCATATGTTTAACATCTCATGTATGTCAATATCATATGTTTAACATCTCATGTATGTCAATATCATATCGAGTCATCCGTTGAACATCTCGCGTATGTAAATACCATCCGTTTAACATCTCATGTATGTCAATATCATCTTGTCTCCTCCGTTTAACATTTCTGGTATGTCAATATCATCCGTTTAACATCTCATATATGACAATATCATCCGTTTAACATCTTTGGTATGTCAATATCATAAGTTTAACATCTATGGTATGTCAATATCATATCGAGTCATCCGTTGAACATCTCATGTATGTAAATATCATCCGTTTAACATCTCATGCATGTCAATATCATATTGTCTCCTCCTTTTAACATTTCAGGTATGTCAATATCATCCATTTAACATCTCATATATGTTAATATCATCCGTTTAACATCTCATGTATGTCAATATCATTTCAACTCATCGATTTAACATATCATGCATGTCAATATCATCCGTTTAACATCTCATTTATGTTAATATCATCTCGACTCATCCGTTTAACATCTCATGTATGTCAATATCATCCGTTTGACATCTCATGTATATCAATATCATCTCGACTCATCCGTTTAACATCTCATATATGACAATATCATCCGTTTAACATCTCAGGTATGTCAATATCATCTCAACTCATCCATTTAACATATCATGCATGTCAATATCATCCGTTTAACATTTCATGTATGTCAATATCATATGTTTAACATCTCATGTATGTCAATATCATATCGAGTCATCCGTTGAACATCTCACGTATGTAAATATCATCTGTTTAACATCTCATGTATGTCAATATCATCTTGTCTCCTCCGTTTTACATTTCAGGTATGTCAATATCATCCGTTTAACATCTCATATATGACTATATCATCCGTTTAACATCTCTGGTATGTCAATATCATAAGTTTAACATCTCATATATGTCAATATCACATCGAGTCATCCGTTGAACATCTCGTGTATGTAAATATCATCAGTTTAACATCTCATGCATGTCAATATCATCTTGTCTAATCCGTTTAACATTTCAGGTATGTCAATATCATCCATTTAACATCTCATATATGTCAATATCATCCGTTTAACATCTCATGTATGTCAATATCATCTCAACTCTTCCATTTAACATATCATGCATGTCAATATCATCCGTTTAACATCTCATTTATGTTAATATCGTCTCGACTCATCCGTTTGACATCTCATGTATGTCAATATCATCCGTTTGACATCTCATGTATATCAATATCATCTCGACTCATCCGTTTAACATCTCATATATGACAATATCATCCGTTTAACATCTCAGGTATGTCAATATCATCTCGACTCATCCATTTAACATATCATGCATGTCAATGTCATCCGTTTAACATCTCATGTATGTCATTGTCATATGTTTAACATCTCATGTATGTCAATATCATATCGAGTCATCCGTTGAACATCTCGCGTATGTAAATATCATCCGTTTAACATCTTATGTATGTCAATATCATCTTGTCTCCTCCGTTGAACATTTCAGGTATGTCAATATCATCCGTTTAACATCTCATATATGACAATATCATCCGTTTAACATCTCAAGTATGACAATATCGTCCCAACTCATCCATTTAACGTATCATGCATGTCAACGTCATCCGTTTAACATCTCATGTATGTCAATATCATATGTTTAATATCTCATGTATGTCAATAACATATCGAGTCATCCGTTGAACATCTCGCGTATGTAAATATCATCCGTTTAACATCTCATGTATGTCAATATCATCTTGTCTCCTACGTTTAACATTTCAGGTATCTCAATATCACCCGTTTAACATCTCATATATGACAATATCATCCGTTTAACATCTCTGGTATGTCAATATCATAAGTTTAACATCTCATGTATGTCAATATCATATCGAGTCATCCGTTGATCATCTCGCGTATGTAAATATCATCCGTTTAACATCTCATGTATGTCAATATCATCTTGTCTCCTCCGTTTAACATTTCGGGTATGTCAATATCATCCGTTTAACATCTCATATATGACAATATCATCCGTTTAACATCTCTGGTATGTCAATATCATAAGTTTAACATCTCATGTATGTCAATATCATATCGAGTCATCCGTTGAACATCTCGCGTATGTAAATATCAACCGTTTAACATCTCATGCATGTCAATATCATCTTGTCTCCTCCGTTTAACATTTCAGGTATGTCAATATCATCCATTTAACATCTCATATATGTCAATATCATCCGTTTAACATCTCATGTATGTCAATATCATCTCAACTCTTCCATTTAACATATCATGCATGTCAATATCATCCGTTTAACATCTCATTTATGTTAATATCGTCTCGACTCATCCGTTTGACATCTCATGTATGTCAATATCATCCGTTTGACATCTCATGTATATCAATATCATCTCGACTCATCCGTTTAACATCTCATATATGACAATATCATCCGTTTAACATCTCAGGTATGTCAATATCATCTCTACTCATCCATTTAACATATCATGCATGTCAATGTCATCCGTTTAACATCTCATGTATGTCATTGTCATATGTTTAACATCTCATGTATGTCAATATCATATCGAGTCATCCGTTGAACATCGCGCGTATGTAAATATCATCCGTTTAACATCTTATGTATGTCAATATCATCTTGTCTCCTCCGTTGAACATTTCAGGTATGTCAATATCATCCGTTTAACATCTCATATATGACAATATCATCCGTTTAACATCTCATGTATGTCAATATCATCTCAACTCATCGATTTAATATATCATGCATGTCAATATCATCCGTTTAACATCTCATTTAGGTTAATATCATCTCGACTCATCCGTTTAACATCTCATGTGTGTCAATATCATCCGTTTGACATCTCATGTATATCAATATCATCTCAACTCATCCATTTGACATCTCATATATGACAATACCATCCGTTTAACATCTCAGGTATGTCAATATCATCTCAACTCATCCATTTAACATATCATGCATGTCAATATCATCCGTTTAACATTTCATGTATGTCAATATCATATGTTTAACATCTCATGTATGTCAATATCATATGTTTAACATCTCATGTATGTCAATATCATATCGAGTCATCCGTTGAACATCTCGCGTATGTAAATACCATCCGTTTAACATCTCATGTATGTCAATATCATCTTGTCTCCTCCGTTTAACATTTCTGGTATGTCAATATCATCCGTTTAACATCTCATATATGACAATATCATCCGTTTAACATCTTTGGTATGTCAATATCATAAGTTTAACATCTATGGTATGTCAATATCATATCAAGTCATCCGTTGAACATCTCATGTATGTAAATATCATCCGTTTAACATCTCATGCATGTCAATATCATATTGTCTCCTCCTTTTAACATTTCAGGTATGTCAATATCATCCATTTAACATCTCATATATGTTAATATCATCCGTTTAACATCTCATGTATGTCAATATCATTTCAACTCATCGATTTAACATATCATGCATGTCAATATCATCCGTTTAACATCTCATTTATGTTAATATCATCTCGACTCATCCGTTTAACATCTCATGTATGTCAATATCATCCGTTTGACATCTCATGTATATCAATATCATCTCGACTCATCCGTTTAACATCTCATATATGACAATATCATCCGTTTAACATCTCAGGTATGTCAATATCATCTCAACTCATCCATTTAACATATCATGCATGTCAATATCATCCGTTTAACATTTCATGTATGTCAATATCATATGTTTAACATCTCATGTATGTCAATATCATATCGAGTCATCTGTTGATCATCTCGCGTATGTAAATATCATCCGTTTAACATCTCATGTATGTCAATATCATCTTGTCTCCTCCGTTTAACATTTCGGGTATGTCAATATCATCCGTTTAACATCTCATATATGACAATATCATCCGTTTAACATCTCTGGTATGTCAATATCATAAGTTTAACATCTCATGTATGTCAATATCATATCGAGTCATCCGTTGAACATCTCGCGTATGTAAATATCAACCGTTTAACATCTCATGCATGTCAATATCATCTTGTCTCCTCCGTTTAACATTTCAGGTATGTCAATATCATCCATTTAACATCTCATATATGTCAATATCATCCGTTTAACATCTCATGTATGTCAATATCATCTCAACTCTTCCATTTAACATATCATGCATGTCAATATCATCCGTTTAACATCTCATTTATGTTAATATCGTCTCGACTCATCCGTTTGACATCTCATGTATGTCAATATCATCCGTTTGACATCTCATGTATATCAATATCATCTCGACTCATCCGTTTAACATCTCATATATGACAATATCATCCGTTTAACATCTCAGGTATGTCAATATCATCTCGACTCATCCATTTAACATATCATGCATGTCAATGTCATCCGTTTAACATCTCATGTATGTCATTGTCATATGTTTAACATCTCATGTATGTCAATATCATATCGAGTCATCCGTTGAACATCTCGCGTATGTAAATATCATCCGTTTAACATCTTATGTATGTCAATATCATCTTGTCTCCTCCGTTGAACATTTCAGGTATGTCAATATCATCCGTTTAACATCTCATATATGACAATATCATCCGTTTAACATCTCAAGTATGACAATATCGTCCCAACTCATCCATTTAACGTATCATGCATGTCAACGTCATCCGTTTAACATCTCATGTATGTCAATATCATATGTTTAATATCTCATGTATGTCAATATCATATCGAGTCATCCGTTGAACATCTCGCGTATGTAAATATCATCCGTTTAACATCTCATGTATGTCAATATCATCTTGTCTCCTACGTTTAACATTTCAGGTATCTCAATATCACCCGTTTAACATCTCATATATGACAATATCATCCGTTTAACATCTCTGGTATGTCAATATCATAAGTTTAACATCTCATGTATGTCAATATCATATCGAGTCATCCGTTGATCATCTCGCGTATGTAAATATCATCCGTTTAACATCTCATGTATGTCAATATCATCTTGTCTCCTCCGTTTAACATTTCGGGTATGTCAATATCATCCGTTTAACATCTCATATATGACAATATCATCCGTTTAACATCTCTGGTATGTCAATATCATAAGTTTAACATCTCATGTATGTCAATATCATATCGAGTCATCCGTTGAACATCTCGCGTATGTAAATATCAACCGTTTAACATCTCATGCATGTCAATATCATCTTGTCTCCTCCGTTTAACATTTCAGGTATGTCAATATCATCCATTTAACATCTCATATATGTCAATATCATCCGTTTAACATCTCATGTATGTCAATATCATCTCAACTCATCCATTTAACATATCATGCATGTCAATATCATCCGTTTAACATCTCATTTATGTTAATATCATCTCGACTCATCCGTTTAACATCTCATGTATGTCAATATCATCCGTTTAACATCTCATGTATATCAATATCATCTCGACTCATCCGTTGAACATCACGCGTATGTAAATATCATCCGTTTAACATCTCAGGTATGTCAATATCATCTCAACTCATCCATTTAACATATCATGCATGTCAATATCATCCGTTTAACATCTCATGTATGTCAATATCATATGTTTAACATCTCATGTATGTCAATATCATATCGAGTCATCCGTTGAACATCTCGCGTATATAAATATCATCCGTTTAACATCTCATGTATGTCAATATCATCTTGACTCCTCCGTTGAACATTTCAGGTATGTCAATATCATCCGTTTAACATCTCATATATGACAATATCATCCATTTAACATCTCAGGCATGTCAATACATCCCAACTCATCCATTTAACATATCATGCATGTCAATATCATCTGTTTAACACCTCATGTATGTCAATATCATATGTTTCACATCTCATGTATGTCAATATCATATCGAGTCATCCGTTGAACATCTCGCGTATGTAAATATCATCCGTTTAACATCTCATGTATGTCAATATCATCTTGTCTCCTCCGTTTAACATTTCAGGTATGTCAATATCATCCGTTTAACATCTCATATATGACAATATCATCCGTTTAACATCTATGGTATGTCAATATCACAAGTTTAACATCTCATGTATGTCAATATCATATCGAGTCATCCATTGAACATCTCATGTATGTAAATATCATCCGTTTGACATCTGATGCATGTCAATATCATCTTGTCTCATCCGTTTAACATTTCAGGTATGTCAATATCATCCATTTAACATCTCATATATGTCAATTTCATCCGTTTAACATCTCATGTATGTCAATATCCTCTCAACTCATCGATTTAACATATCATGCATGTCAATATCATCCGTTTAACATCTCATTTATGTTAATATCATCTCGACTCATCCGTTTAACATCTCATGTATGTCAATATCATCCGTTTGACATCTCATGTATATCAATATCATCTCGACTCATCCGTTTGACATCTCATATATGTCAATATCATCCGTTTAACATCTCATGTATGTCAATATCATCTCAACTCATCGATTTAACGTATCATGCATGTCAATATCATCCGTTTAACATCTCATTTATGTTAATATCATCTCGACTCATCCGTTTAACATCTCATGTATGTCAATATCATCCGTTTGACATCTCATGTATATCAATATCATCTCGACTCATCCGTTTAACATCTCATATATGACAATATCATTCGTTTAACATCTCAGGTATGTCAAGATCTTCTCAACTCATCCATTTAACATATCATGCATGTCAATATCATCCGTTTAACATCTCATGTATGTCAATATCATATGTTTAACATCTCATGTATGTCAATATCATATCGAGTCATCCGTTGAACATCTCGCGTATGTAAATATCATCCATTTAACATCTCATGTATGTCAATATCATCTTGTCTCCTCCATTGAGCATTTCAGGTATGTCAATATCATCCGTTTAACATCTCATATATGACAATATCATCCGTTTAACATCTCAGGTATGACAATATCATCCCAACTCATCCATTTAACGTATCAGGCAGGTCAATGTCATCCGTTTAACATCTCATGTATGTCAATATCATATGTTTAGCATCTCATGTATGTCAATATCATATCGAGTCATCCGTTGAACATCTCGCGTATGTAAATATCATCCGTTTAACATCTCATGTATGTCAATATCATCTTGTCTCCTCCGTTTAACATTTCAGGTATGTGAATATCATCCGTTTAACATCTCATATATGACAATATCATCCGTTTAACATCTCTGGTATGTTAATAAAAATATGTTTAACATCTCTTGTATGTCAATATCATATCGAGTCATCCGTTGAACATCACGCGTATGTGAATATCATCCGTTTAACATCTCATGTATGTCAATATCATCCGTTTAACATCTCATGTATGTCAATATCATCTCAACTCATCCATTTAACATATCATGCATGTCAATATCATCCGTTTAACATCTCATATATGCCAATATCGTCCGTTTAACATCTCATGTATATCAATATCATCTTGACTCCTCTGTTTAACATTTCAGGTATGTCAATATCATCCATTTAACATCTTATATATGTCAATATCATCTCGACTCATCCGTTAAACATATCAGGTGCGTCAATATCATATGTTTAACATCTCTTGTATGTCAATATCATATCGAGTCATCCGTTGAACATCTCTTGTATGTAAATATCATCAGTTTAACATCTCATGTATGTCAATATATATAAATTCAGTCCGCATGTTAACTTGTTCCCAAAGTACAAGTTAGAAAAAACTCATATATATATATATATATATATATATATATATATATATATATATATATATATATATATATATATATATATATATATATATATATATATATAGGATCAAATAAGTAGAAGAATAAAAATAGGAAGGATAAGTAGTAACCACAACTATACATTCTAGATACACCTACAAAAATGGATGCATCTTCATTCAAATTTTCCTTTCTACATTAAAATGTGTGGCTAGAATTACTTCTTATATATATATATATATATATATATATATATATATATATATATATATATATATATATATATATATATATATATAGTTAACATGCATGATGCATTAATTGATTTAAGATATTTCTTGTAATACAAAATTAATTATTTATCTGTTGTACTTTTTATAACATACCAAAACTACCCTTACATGTATGAGATTAAAGAATCTTGGGTGTCGTTTATTTTCGTGTGTAATTTCAAACCATATTACTCAATCTATTTCGTGGTTTCATTTTTGGTGACATGACGACTACCGGGAGGTATGAAGTAGTATAACACGTACACGTTATTCATTCTCGAATTTTATTCATTATAAAAAGATTATATGTGATACCGTACTTGTTAATAGTCCATACGTTATTCATTACTGATCTTGCAATCGAAGATGACGAGCAAAAACAAATATGCATGACAGTATGACACTATCATGGATTTATCCGTTTCGAATCTTCCAAATGGGGGACAAGGACTGCATGTGGGCAGTCTAGGGGGTAGACCCCGTTAATATAGGGCATCCCTTCTAGGGTCGTGTGCAAATGGTTCCTTATCTTTTCCCTTGGAGTAGTAAATGATTCCTTTTTATCGGTTGTAGTGTAATTAAGCGGGCTCTATGTAATCAAGCACAGGGCTCTATGTTTCGTATCTACCTAGTTTGCATTTAATGCATAAAATTTTTAATCAACGGTTTTTTATTTTGTATTTTTTTTTTTAATTTTTTTGGCAAAGAGAAAATATATAATCGGGGTTTTTGCACATTAGACTGGTAATTTATTATTTTAAACACGAATTTATGTTTTATTTAGAGTTGGAAATTAAGAGCCGAGACTAAACGTGCTAGAGCACGAAGCGTCCTCTAGCTCAAATCTTTATTGCTCAAAACAAACCGAAATCGACCTTTCAAAAATATAAAGAGAAGCCATAGTCGATCTCTGGCATGCTTGGGCTCAGCGCTTCTCGTTTCCACCGCTAGACTTCTATCAGGCTCATATTTCATGCATTCAGGGCAAACTTGTAACCACAGTTTATGAACAGGAGCTACCAGTTTGGTTTGAAGAACGTTACTATACTGGTCATGCATCAGTGTACCTGATCTACAACTAAAGAATAAGGCACGCGGTTGGTCTTTAAAAAAGGATGTGCGGACGTTGGAAGTTGTCAGGGAATAATTGCAGTCGTTTTATATATAGAGTGGTTAAATGGAGACGTTGCAACTTTGCATTTCATATGGGAAGGGGCAGACACATTCTATGTTACCAAATACAGTGAATATGGACATGAGATTGGGGGATATAATGACCTGATGACGCAACAAAGGTGATCAAGATGTTTGGTGACTCTACCAAATGATCATGTCGAATCTCCGGTAAGTGTATCAAGTTATCAACTTATCATGGCATGCTTCATTACTATAAATTGAATGTACATTACTCGTGTTTATATTTTTTAATCTTATATGTGTATCTATCGTGGGTGATCTCGTAGGTGCTAGTTGAATTTGGTCGTGCGAGACACACCATGTTTAGTTGACTTCCACTGGTTCCGGGGACTGAAAAGATTATGGACACGTCTTACATTGTCGTGGCTAGGAAAAATTAGTGAGTCGTTTTGATTTCACTACTGGCAAGAGGGTTATTTTGACTTTTGACTAAACATGCTGGAAAATAAATTGAGGGTGCTGGTTTTCGGAGATGATGGTTATGAAATGAAGCATGAAAACCTGCCACGTACAAAGGTCATCTTAGACACTGGCTTTAAGAAAGTAAACAGAAATGTATTATTACATGATATTTTATGAACCTCTTTACACATTTTATAGGGGACATAATTTGCTGTTACGAATGGCTCCGGTTTAATTGTTAAAACTATTGTCCATTTGTTCTAAAAATGAAATGTAGACCCAAGAATGAGGCACGTTTGTAACTGGAAGGGACACTTGGTTCATGAGGATGAGAAAGCTGTGTTCTACAATTCTACAAACGACTATGTCGTCATGTAATTAAAGGAAAAAGGGAGTCTGGAACGCGTATGATAATTGCCTATAAAATATGAATACGTTGCATTTTTTTAGGCACCCAGTAATACGTCTTTTTTTTAATGTAGGCAATCCCACCAGAACTTGTGACCACAAATGATCTCTTTATATTCGAGCATGATAAGATTGTCCATGGTAAAAAGACTTGCAGGCTTGAGCTTCATCGGGAGTTCTGCAAAGATGACCCTAGTCGTGTCAATGATATGAAATCGTAGGAAACTGGAGGAAGATTGAACGTGATTGCAAGTTATAAAAGAACAAAATAATTTGATTAAAGTACTTGATAGACATGATAGATAAAAAGGCTGTAACAACCCTATGGACTGGATCCAGTCATGAATCCGGTGTTCCATATGTGTTAAAGGATTAGACAATGGTCGTAGTATGTGGATTGTTTGTAGGTTTAGAACTTTTGTCTTTCTTTACCACTTGATGTTAGTTGTTACTTTGTTATGTGATTTGGCACTGAATTTTTATGGACATGCCCACATCCTCCATGGCTCTAACTATGCAAGACTGCAAATAACCTCCTCACCATACTCCAAATACTCTTCATGTTTGGTTTCAATATCCTCAACAATTTATTCTCAATCCTTATCAACCATGCCTGTTCCCATCCACATCTTTAATTTTGTCCAAATCTGTTTTGAGAATTCACACTTGAAATGTAAATGTCTATGGGACTCTGCACCATTTTTGCATTGAACACATCATATCATAACCACTCCCTTTACTCATTCTGTCATGAGTGAGCAATGTTCCACTACCTATATGTTACTCATATTTACGATGAAACAAATTAATAAACTGCATTTTCGGCCTGATCATTGGGTCTAACTATATACTTCGGCCTACCTATATGTTACTCATAAGTCATATCAATGGGTCTTCACATATGACAGATCTCTATCAGGCCCGTTGAGCAGGCCGATTAGTCAGGCCCAATTAAAATTACCCGACTGGTCCTTTTAAATCAGAGTATCAGACTATCATTGTCACTTTGTTTAAAGAATTTATGGTGAAATTTCATTAAATTACCTATTTCAAACGCGCGGGCTAGTGACTGATCATGAATAGTAGTGACCACTTTCCTAGTGACTATACTAACAGACGTTAAGGCCCTGTTACTTTCACCCAAAATGACACCTTCACTAATCTTGTCAGCTAGTGACGACTTTAACCTGTTTAGTGAAATTAATTAAATAAGCGGGTTACTTGTCACACACACTAAATGACGGCTTCAGGTCGTCAATATATAGCGTCACATTTCAATTTCGTCTATAGTTAATTTTTGACGGACCTTAGCGACGACAAGTGACGAGCTTGATTTTCGTGACTAAACCGATTGACGAATTATCCACTATTAATGACGAGTTCTTGGTTGTCACTAGCCCATTTTTCTTCTTGAGATTCAAGCTAACCAACTTCTCAAAATGCTTTTTAACTCTGCTGGTTATCACTTTACTAATGCACTTGTGTACAACACGTTACAACATGCTATGGGTTTTCACTCTCCTTGGTGTTTGAAGCTTTGGAGCTAGAGCTATGAGTGTTCCATTTCCTGTCTGAAAAAACTCTTATAGCTTTGCTAACATCTTGACCCATAAAAAAGAGCAAGGTTGGATCAAGTTGTTAACAGCCTTTCAAGGGTTCGATCCTCACCCCTTTGGTAGAACCGGAAGCAGCCTCTCTACCTTAGGTAGGGGTAAGGCTGTCTACGTCTCAACCTCCCTTATACACCGTGGAAGACGGTATTGGGAGTTACACTTTTTTTTTTGACCATGAAATTCCTAGCTTTTATATAGAACATTGATGAGTAAACATCTGGCTCCACTACAAGAAAAACTACCTTTAGTCACTAATTCTTGACCAGAGTATTCGTCACTGTTTAACCCGGTTAGTGACGAAATTTGTCGTCACAGAATTGATAGCGACGAAGAATCCGTCACTGGTATTTACCAGTAGTGACGAGAGAGTGGTCATAGACTACCGACTAGGTTTAGAGACAAAATAAGTGGTCACTAATTATGATCATATAACCAAAAAAAAGAAAAAAAAAAAAATAAAAAAATAAAAAAAAGATCCTGTTTTCATTTTACATCTTATTTTTACAAACTAGGATAAAAAAAGTCTGCAATAGCAAAAATTTAACATATTAACTTCATTCACAAGTGCTAATTTATTCACAAAGTACAAATAGTATGGTCGTCGAAGCTCGACACAGCCAATAACTAATCAAATTCATCCACTCGATTTACACTAATCATAACAAACATTAGCATAGAAACAGAAACTTGCAGCATTTGGCTTTGTTCCTTACATCTGCAATTTCAAGAGCCCATCCACTCTGATATTCATCTGCTCTGTGATATTCACCCAGCTTTGCTCCTTACATCTGCAATTTTCAAGAGTGCCTCCTCTTGCTGCTCACACGAGAAACTTGCACACACATTGCACCATGGTAAGCTATTTGAAGCAAATGATATGGATTAATAAATTCATAAGTGAAACTGGCGAACTAATAGAGGTGAAAATAATGAGAATAATCACTTAATTGGATGTGTATTTTTGGGTTTGATATATATGTTTATCGGGTTATTTTGGGTTTGATCTGAGTTTTAATTATGTTTATTAACTGTAGTTAAAGTGTGGTTAATAGTTTTAAAAAGTCGAGTAAGTAAAGCTAATTATTTAATTGATGATAGATTGAATTGAATCCCTACTGTAATCTAATTTCAAGATATGTCTGGGTTGTATCATAGTTAAATGATCAACTCTTGATATGGGATTACTAAGGAACAAACTGATAATTATGTTTATCGGGTTATTTTGGGTTTGATCTGAGTTTTAATTATGTTTATTAACTGTAGTTAAAGTGTGGTTAATAGTTTTAAAAAGTCGAGTAAGTAAAGTCTGGTAAAAAGGAATTAAAAGTTGGGCAGAAGAGATAATGACACTTGGCAACATTCCAATGGAGTCGAGCCGAACGAGCATTTAAGCAAAAGTCGAGCAAATGAAATCTGTAAAAGCAAGTCGCGAGGTCTATATAGTGGAAATCGTGTTTTTTTTGGTCGACCTGGGTAATTAACTCTAAGTGTAATAACACCTTTATTTAATCCTAATTTCAAGTTCTCAGTAATATTTTAGTTTGTAGAAATTCTCATTCAAAATCTCATTTTAGTTATAAAGTGTTTAGAAGTTGTTGATTTATGTTTGTTAAAGCTCAGCTTGGCTTAATTATAAGTTATCCTAAGTATTGGAAGTATTAGGATCCATTTGTACTCAGTTGCTAAAAATATCATACATACTCAAAAGTAGTTCACTAAATCAAAAATTAGTGTGGAAGCATCTTGAAAACAAGGATCCTGGTCATTTTGGATTTGAATGGTTGTAGAGTCTCATGGGAGACAATTAGGTTGTGTTCAATTAGTCTGTGTACCATTTTCTCAGCTTGAATCAATTGTAAGCATTTCTTAGATTTCTGTCAACTTTAACATGTAACTGTTTAAGATTGTTTATATCTATGGTTTCTGTCCTTATTTAGTGTATTTAGACAGCATTATTGTTTAATATCACTTGGTTGTTCATTGAAAATCCTTGTGTTCATCTTAGGTCCTAACTGTCTTTTATTGGCATAACCTGCTGTGGTGCTTATTGATAGCTTTTTGTTGCTTAGTTAGCTCTATAATTGCCTAGTAGATAGATTCTGATTCATAGATTACACTCTAGTTCTAGTGTTATTAGGTTTCATTAAAATCATAACTGTTAAGGTGTGTTTGGATTATGCAATCTCATTGTGATACAGGGAGTTCCATGGTGTAATAATTGTTGAAACATGTCACATATATTTCATTAGTTGCATTCTAGTCTTAAAAATCATAGGTTACAAGCAAAATAGTCAAAATCACAAAACAACCCCCCTTACAGTTAACTGTGTGGGGTTTTGAAACCATAAACCCTCATAATTAGCTTATAACTTTCATCTTTAGCTTAGATTAGCTTTATTATAGCTTATCATAACTTTATTAGCTCATAGGATCCATCAGAATTTCAACAAAGTCAAAATATCAAGTTTTTCACAAAAGTCAAAATTGTAATATCTCAGATTTTGCAAAACTTGCAAGATTTTTGTAGAATTTTGTATTGAGAGTTAGGACCTGAGCTTTTCAGAATATGTAGTTCCCCAGCTTAACTACAAAGTCCCATAGTCACTTCATTTTTAGGATTTTTATTGTGGGCCCCACATTGGATCAAACTCACCTGCAGGGCAGTCTCACCCCCTGCTGCAGCAGACCACACAGCCGCCACCACTACTTTGGTGGTGGTTTCTGGCCACCACAGTGGTCCCACAGGCCCCCTCCTTGGTTCCTTGGACCCCCTCCTGGCCCCCTCTCCATTCCAACCAAATCTTTGAGCTTAGGCTCACTGGGACCCACCTGGAACCACCCCTAAACCTTGTCCCATTTCCAGTGTATAAATTAGAAAGTAACTTGCTTATTTTGGCTTAATTGCTTATTCAACTGGCTTATCTGGTAGATTTTTACTTAAACATGTCCACACAACTTAAGTGAATCAGAATCCACCATTGTGGACCCCACATAAGCTTATTTGAGCTTATGTTCTTGTTTGGTCAACATAAGTCAACTGTGCAAGCTTATTGCTTGCATTTGGCTTATTTTTAAGCTTTGGAAATTTTGTTTTCACAAAAGTTTCATGTTTTAAGTATTTTAAGAGTTTTGTAAAAGAAAATCCAGAAAATTCAAGTTTTAAAATAACTGATAGTTTCTATTTAATTTTATTTATCTTTTTAATTTTCATTTTTAGATTTTTATTAAGTAACTTGCATTTTTATATTTTTTTAAATTTCCTTTTATGTTAAAGTAACTTTAGTAATTTTCTCAGATTTTTATATTATCATTTGGTAATTATTAGATTTAATATTATTTTTATTTATAATTAATTAATAATTAAGTATTAAATAGCAAAATTAGTTTTTATTAAGTAAGACCTAGTTTTTATATTTTTCCTAGCTTTTATAAGTTATAAAATAATTTTAGGAATTTTCTTGTAATTTCTACTGTTCATTTTCTAGTTTTTATAATTTATTTAGTTTAATTAGTAATTAATTAATATTTAATATAATAATTAGTAAAATAGTGTAAAAACTTATAAAACAAACTTTTTATAATTTTTTAGGATTCCTGTGATGGTTAATTAGGTTTATAAAATTTGTCTTAATTTTCTAAGTATTTTTAGTATTTTTAATAATTTTAATTAGCTTAATTAGGTAATTAATATTTAATTAGTAATTAATTAATATAAAAACCACAAAAAGACAAAAAGACATATTTTTAGTTTTAAAATTTGTTTTTAGTTATTTTAGAATTTTAGAAATTTAATTTTCATTTTTCTAGTATTAAATTGATATTATATTGTATTTAAGTATTTTAAATATTATTAATTAGAATTAAATAGTATTTAATTAGTATTAAATAAGTAATTAGTGTAAAAATTTATTTTCTTTTTCTGAAAATTTTCTTTCATCCTTTAGTTTGTAAAAAAGTCATTTCCACCCCCTGTGGGTTTTCAGATTTCAGAACGTACACATTTTTAGATATTAAATGTTTTTAGGTATCTAACTTTCACGTAATCGTCTATATAGCTTGTTTAAGCTATTTCTTCATATATTCCTTAGTTCAAATAATTCACAACCCCTTTCCCGTCCAGATTCACCCGATCACAAGCCGTTTGAATACAATCCACACCTCGTCGGGACATAACGACCCGGGGAAACCCTATATTCCGCGGAGATTGATTCTAGACTGTTTGACCTTGTTGACCATCCTTTGGTCAATTTAGGTTGACCGTTTGGAGCTAATCAACCGTAAAGTTGACTACCGGGTTTGACCGCAACGCAACATTTGTTGACTGGCCAATCACGAAAGGCCCTTAGTCCATTTCATCTAGGGTGGGGTCTAAGTATCCGGGAAACGGGTCTAACAATTCTACCCCTTGTTGATATTTCGTCCTCCAAATCTCTCGTCTATTACTATCCAAAACTAAATCTCAACATAACAACTTCTTATCATAAGCTCATCTAAAATTTTCCACAATTGACGACTAGTCATATGGAAAATTAACTATTTTGACTTTATATAAGTCAAACTTCACACTATCATCACTTCATTCACAAATGCACTAACATGACCTTAAGCCATATACCGGCCAAAATTACACTTTACACAATATCAACACTTATCTACTTCCAAAAACCGGTAACTTATCTCGCAATATATACATAGTACCATATAAACGGCACTTCCAAAAACCAAATCTACGCATTACTTAAGCAATCTTCTTGTTAAGTCGTGGGCAAGTTGCTATATTACACTTGTTAAATTATGATTGCATTCTCACAATGCTACTTATCATTTATCCGTCAACCCCAAGTTGACTCATACATTCACTACGTGGCATCTCTATTTTAGACAAGTTCTATATGATGCTTGTCCATTTACAGTTTACACATTCTCTATGTATCCTTACCACACACTTTTACTATTATCTGTCAACCCTTGTTGACCATGTTCACAACTCATACTATCACTTCATTTAGTCTACTCAACTTTACACATATAAGCCTTACATAGGCTTATTCCATAACATTTTCATTAATCTCATCACATACTATCCAATATATAAACATGACTATACTCATGTTTTACAATTCTTCTAGCGCACTTCATAACACTTATGAATTCAAGCGCAATCTATGACTCATTCATCACTTCTAGTTATCACGCTTAACCATTTACTTACTAACACATTTTACTTATCATGTTTTATATATAACATGATCTCGTCACATCTTAACCGTATACTTTAACTTTTCTTATTTTAATTAAGCGTGTAAGACTTATGCTTCAAGCATCTACTCATTATTACATCTAATCGTTCATGTCTCACGAAATATGCATTCCAATGCATCTATCTCAACTCATACACTTCTGTGAATCGTGCTCTCAAGCACATCACATAAAACTTAGAAATATAATAAACTACTACCATAGACTTAACGTCACATAAACAATAACACTTAACACTTATCTAACAAGTGTTAAAACATTCATAATCATAATCATATCATATAGTCTATGGCTTATACATCACATTGAACAATCAAACTATGTCTAAGCATCAATATTCTAACTAGCCGCAAGCACTAGTCTACCTTATAACTAAGGCATCATAAAACCTTACTCCACTTACTAGCCCATCTCTAATACCGTTTAGTATTAATACTCGCATTCTATTACCATACTATCACATAATCACATCATAATCACCGGCATCAACCGAGGTCCACGGTTAACTAATCATTTAAGCATTTCAAGTCCTCCACGAACTTAAATCTCATACACATCAATACTATATCATACATCCATCACTTATCATCTATAAGTTCAACTAGCATAAAACATAATCCGTGTCACACTTAACAATTACTTCTTGCATCACTAACACTTACACTCAACGCTCCTACGAGTGGTTTAAGACTAGGCAACCTATAGTGGAAACCTAATTCACTTAAACCGAAGCTCTGATACCAAGTTGTTACACCCCGTGCCCGCTTTGACCAAAAACTTAAATTTTTTTACGTGGAAACGCTTTGACCCATTACTGACTCCTGTCACTCATTTATAAACTAACTAAAATAAGTTACAAAACAAACATTGAGAATATTTTTAGAAGAACTAGACTCCAATTTACTTTTAAAATAAGTGGTGGCACCCTAAAGTGCACTATGACCCCTGAAGTGCACTGTGACCCCTAAAGTGCAAAACTATCTCAAAATGACCCGTAACACTTTTTAACATAATCTACACTTTAAGCCTATATTTAAACACATGTAATCCATATTTAACTTAAAATATACATTATACCTTGTTTCCCAAAATTCTTGACCCGTTAGACCCAAAATGGGTTAAAATGGACCTTGTCCCAAACAACCCTTTTTCTGCATGACCCTTTGGTGCACTATTGACCTATTTTTCGAAAAAACAACTTCTATAACATGACATAACACCAAAACTTCCAGAAATCATTAGAACATCATAAACATCAAATATATGCATATTGGTCATAATGACCCACAAAAATGTGCTTTACGAAGTAACAGGTGGAAACACCCATCTTGACCCATTTGCATACTACATTAACCATATCACCTTTAACCATAAAATTAACACTTTAACCATAAACAAAACACTCATTGAACATTAAAAACCATGAAAACTTTGATCCATGACCATTGACCCATTCACATCCCAAAATGGGTACAATTACACGTTATGCCAAACGCCCCTTTAACTTGACCATAAACACATGAACTATACTATAACTTGTCCATTGACCACCAATTTATACACTTGACCATACTTTACATAATATTAATGACTCACGGGGGTACAAACATGACACTTGAGCTCGGTATACTACCTAGCTCCTACTTTCTTACCATTCCTTCTACTCTACATGTTCAACCTTAGTCCTTATCCAAGCCATAACTTCACCCATAAGTAACCTACAAAACATTGTCAACTAAACAATAAGCTTTCGCTTAGTAAGTAACTAGATTAACACATGATTAACATGTCAATCCACATATATGCAACACAAATACTTCAACCAATAAACACATAAACATCACAACATACCTTAGCCTTTCCCTACTCATAATCTATCGCTTGAGTTGGCTAACTTTGTACATCAAGCAATGATCTTGTGATTTGTGGTTCTGATTCTTCACTTTTGGTTCTGATTCTTCACTTTTGATCTCACTTTGTACATCAAGTAATGATCTTGTGATTTGTGGTTCCTTTGGCATAAGTGTGATCTTTGAGCTTTCTTAGAGATCATCAGCCACTGTAAATCTCCAAGCTCATCCTGTGTGGTTTTTCCTTCATGTGGTGTAGTGACTATTGGACCGTCATGCTCACACTCTTCTGGATTAGGAGACTTTTCATCAGTGTTGCGAAAACGTTGTTGTTAGTCTCTCAACATTCATTGTAGTGAGTCTCTCATCATTCATGATCATCATTGATAGTGATTAGGATGTGTGAGCATGAGGTGTGGATTGACACGATTCAGCTGGAGTTGGGTATCACCATCGCCATCTTTATATGTTCCTGAAATAAAACAGTTAGCAATAAAGATAGAGAACGAATATGGCTTTTTCATTCGTTCTGCAAGGGCAAACTACCCTCCGGTTCTGTGAGAACCGACTTGTGAGAACCGACCTGTGATCAGGTAGAACCTCTTTTGAAGAAGACTCTCCTTGACATGAATTTCCAGCTTGTAGTAATAAATATTCCAAAGAATCCACTTCGGAATCATCTTACTAAGCATGTTCTCTTATCGGAACGTCTTAAAGCAGACAACACGATAGAGTGAATCGGTGAATTGATATTCACTGATTGATGAGAAATTGATTTATAGAAATCACTCGCGTGTCATATAATAAGCATTTTTGAGACACGACGAGAGTTTTATACTTCGAATCACATTTCCATCAAAAATACTTTTGTTTGAAAGATTATACACAATCAATGTACTCGAAAATTAGTTGGTGAGCACATTGAAAGGTTTTTGCAAAAGTATCCGTCAATCCATTTCCTGGAACAAGATTGATTCAATGTTGAATCGCCCCATATTTGCTTTCCAGTTGTCGCTTGATCATTGATCCAAGACGGATCTCACATGTCACCTACCAAGAGCTTGAAAGATGTTCGCTCTAGAAGGATTTCCATCTTCATTGTGAATATTTGCATATCACTCAGATGTTCTGGCAATACCATAAGGATAATGCGTAGGACTCATAATATATTATCTTCCTTTTCACTGTGTATGAAATAGTAAGCATATTGGAAGTGAGTCCTAATGAGATTTATGGATGATCTCTTGGCACTAGACTCAATAGTGCGTTTTGATCCGCTCCTGAAGACTGGGGAGGCGTCTCCTGTTTAGGTACCAACATGGCTCGCAATGAGCGGTCGATACATTGTACAGGGTTCCCTATGAGATTGAAACAAGCTCTTTTAAGAGAACTTGAGTGGTTGGGAAGGTTAGTGCAGTGCGTCACTGGGTCCATGATGTCTTGTCTTAAATACCAGTGTTACCAACCACTAGTAGCATATGAAGTTGAACCCGGTTTCTGCCCTAAGGTTGAATATTTTGGAGGGCTATTTCTTTTCACCCTTTTCACATTTCATTTCTTTTTCATTCTTCAACCCCTTCAGTGCTTACCGAGACTTCATCACTAGAACCTTGTTGGGTTTGTTCTAGTCATAGCTCTATCTCAGTCCGCACTCTTCCCTTTCTCACTTTTCTCCTTTTTCAGTCATTCCTAAGGACTTCTAATCTATCTATGGATTGTCCCTGGGAAGATCCTTCTGGTTCTGGTGGATCATGGGAACTCATACCTAACTTTAACCGTCCTTATAACTCCATGCATAAAGATAAATGGTCGGTCTTAGATATTTTTCCACAAACGCCTTTTGCTCCCCCTCAATATGTGCATCGATATTAGAAAGAGTTAAGCGCATATGTGGGAGCCTATTATTGAGTCCAAAAGATCACGTTTGATTATCAGATTTCATATTTAAATCACATTCTCTCCCCCGATCAAAAATTTCAAATCTTTCGAGATTTTGGATCTCAATTGATTTAAATAAGTTAGAAAGCGTTTGGGAGAGAAATGCGGTCAGTTTTAATATTTTCTGATAAAAGGAACCTTTTTCTTGCTCCCCTTCAATCTGTGAGGGAGGTTGTTATGCGTCAGATTTGATGAGTTTACAAAAGATTTGAAGTTTTTAACGAACACTCTTTGAAAATTTCTCATCCTGACACATAACCATCACAAAGTGTATTAGTGCAAGGTTTTTGTACAAAGTGTGGAGAGTTTTGATGATACATAAAATTTTGAGAAATCACTCTCCCCCTCAATCAATGATGGATTTTAAAACTTAAATAATTGATGTCATTGATTGAGTGAAAAATTTTATCAAAATTTGAGTTCAAATTGATTTCCAAACAAAATCTCATGGTACCACCAAGTTTTGCACAAATACTTTCCGGAAAAATCATAGAAGGGAAAGTATTGGCGATAAAAAGAAGATTTCTCTTCTTTATCAAGAAATAATGCACTGAAGCGTACATTAGATCGAGGAAACATGGATATAAAGTAATCCATGCCCAGGTGAACTTCACCCGGTAAAAGGAACAACCGTCTTTTTGGTGACGTGTTTTCCCCATTTTGAAAAACGGGTTGCTATCTGAAGTAATAGCAAGCCATAATTTTGAAGTCCAGGTTACAACCTGAAATGACTGCAAGCCATTTAGGCATGTTTTGAAAAAACTTTTTGAACTTCTGTTCGAACTTCATTTAAAGACCCGTGTCATTATTGAATGACATTTCTAGGACCGTAAATGTTATCGATGCAAGAAGACATGCCTTAAAAAACTATTTTTTTTGTATTTTTAGTTTGTCTGATTTTTGTGGTTTTTATAGATTTTATATTTTTCTATTTACAATTTGGTATAATGTATGTACAAAGTATATTATATAATTTAAGAAGATAATGACGTGAATACCGAATTGAGGATACGTTCTGTTGTAGAAATCAGTAGTCAACATCTTCTTAAACTATCACCACCAAAGCTTTCGAGGCTCCTGAATAATCATATGAACTTGAGCCTTCTCAATGTGAAGCTTTGGTAGCTTCCCCCCAAACAGACAATCATCTTTTTGAGACCACTTCCCCAAGTAGTTGAAGTGATGCAAAAAGTCTCATTGTGTGACGCTCAAAGACCCAAAGAAAATGATAGCATCGAAGTAACAAGGTGAACCATGGATCATCTCTGCGGTTATCAATCTCGGAATGTATGATGAAGCCCGATCACATGACCCTGTTGTACGTCTCCAATGTACACATTACTTTGCGGTTTGGAGCAGTTGTCTATTCGGGGGAATAAGATATCAACATCTTCATTTCTCCAAACGCTTCCAGTTATCTTACACATAGTAGCTCAATCTATATTGTACGCATGTATCCACCACAAGAAGAAACGATGACACCAAAGTAACAGGTTGAAGCACTAACCCTCTCTGCGGATATCAACTCCGGAATAAATGATTAAGCCCAATCATGTGAACCCTGTTGTGCGCCCCTGATGTACAAAAATCTCTCCCCTGATGGTTGCGATCTCATCGGAATCAACATAGCAATGTGTACATGAATCATTAACCAGAAGCACTTTTCCATAAATCATATCAGTTTATATGAAGATCTTGATAAGTAATATCATCTCATGCTCCAACTGTTCTTCTCATATTTCTTCCCACTGAAAGATGAAGTAATACCTACCACAAGTATCAGAAAACCACTTCCCCCACGTAGTTAGAATGATACACCAAATGCCACGAGTTAATACACTGATATTCTCTGCGGTTATGACATTTGTCTTCCCGGGATAACTTCAATTTAGAAGAAGTATTAAGTTCATCACATGTACTCATTATGCATTTAGATGTATGTCTCCTTCCCCCTTGCTGGTTTTGATACCTCAGAATCAGCAACACATTATAGGCACATCTTCTAGAAATCTTGTGAAAAGAACAAAATTGGTTTAACTGTAATTGGTGAGAATCAACTGCTATAGAAACACCAACTAATTAGGATAGTACACCCTTCCAATTAGTAAGCCCATTAGTGTACTTGCTCTCTCCCAAACTGACGACCCGTTTGATATAACCTTGATGCTTGATGACGAAGTATTTCTCAATTCTGCCCTAATTGTCTTCAGTCTCTTATTTTGTCATGCACAACGGGAAATGGATCATAGACTGATAGTCTGTAACTTCTTCACGGGTTTGTTTGGGGAACGTCATTTCGACATTTTTAACTCACTTAGAATGCTTCCAGTTCTTCGATAAAAGCCCCGATGTATACATTTCTCCCTCCATGATGATGACGATCACTCGGAATCATCATAACTACGTGTACATAAACATATCAACTGGAAGCAACATACAAATCACTACCCCATGAGTAGATGTCGATAACAATCCTCTTCAACAATTCTCTGCAGATCAACCCCTAATTAGAACTCTTTTCATGTCCACTGGCTAATAGTAAATGACCATGTATGGAGAAAAGCCGATATACCAAACTTGAAACTGAAGTAGAGTTCCCCGCTCTTGTGTCTTAAGCTTGCACTAATGTTGGAAGAACGTTGTAGAGAATTTATGCTCCAAGCAAATTTCTAAGTACTCACTACCCAACCAAAGCATGAGACATTACCACCTCTTGTGATTATCCACAACGACATCGACGTGTGACACTGAGTATTACAACATAACTTCTTAAAGTGATAGTTAACCAGGTCTTCAACCATCCACCTCGACTGCTGGTAACTAGATAAACCAAGTCTTCAACTTAAATCTCAAGCACGAGCAAGTTATCGTTGAAAGTCATTCACCCAACCAACCCCGACTTCAAGATAAACTAAGATCACGCCTTTGTGAAAGTCAACTTCAATATCAAATACGTGATACCCAATCAACTCCGTAGTCACAATTAGTCATCCTTAGTTAGATGAACATTAGGTGTTGGAGGTGAGGAGAGTCATTTCAAGCATTAATCTACATGTATTTTATTCACACTTCTCCCCCTCAAATATTGCGTATGAGGATGCGATTTTTGATTGAACAAGTGAATAGAAATACATGTAGTTTATTCACACTTCTCGCCCTCAAAAATTGCATAAGAGGTTGATCCACTGTTCACACTTCTCCCCCCTCAAAAATAGCATTTGAAGATGCCATTTTTGATCGAGTGAATACGAATATAGTCTGATGAAAGTAATCCACTTGATGACTGAACGAGCGTGGAATAAATAAGAAGTTTGTTGATGAGAATGGTCAGAAGCAAGAACATTCACTATAACAGAAGATAAAGTGCACTCAATCGTACACTTTTATTTTCTTTGAGGAAACGGGGCCTGAAGTGTTGTCAGCAGACACCATAATGATAACATTGAAGACCGAGGCTTGAACTGATTTGTTTAAACGTCATTGTAATTGAAGAGCGAGGCCTGAACTGATGTGAACAGACGTCATAGTCATGTGCATCAAAGTTGAGCTTCATTAACCCCTGATTGATGAGATATCACTCTTTTCGGCAGCCAAACTCTGAGTCTTTCCTTAATAGGATTGAACGATGTACCTGCTCTTAAGTAAGGACTACCTGCATTGACATTGAGAGTTTGTTTGCATTTATATGGGTTAGTGAAATCAACATCTTTACCATTTGAGGTTCCACTTTCAACCTTGGTTTTGTAATCAGTGAACATCTTTCTCATAGGTATCCATCTAAGACCAACAATCTTAAAAATTCTACCCATTGGTATCCACCTAAGGTAAGTTCTAGGAGTGTTTGGTTTCTCATGTAAAGTGGAAGTCTTGTTTAGAGAAGACCTTTCTCCTAAAACAATCTGCCTGCCAGGTTTCTGAGTATAACTCTTTGATTCTACGGGCTTGTTGTGGTTTCTAGTCTTAGATGGTAGAATCTTATCACAAGTATTCACTTCCTTCAGGGATTTTGTAGCACAACTATCATGATTTCCCTTAAAAACACAGTTTAGACAAGTTGAGCTAACAAGGTGTTTGGATTTCGAAAAAAGGTCTAGGTTTCTTAGAGTGATTTGCTACGGGAATCGCTTTAATCGATGTGCAACTACTCTTGGACACTAGACAATTCCTATTTGTTTGTTGAGTGCTCACAGGTTTTGGTTTGCTGCTACTGGCCGAAATCTGCAATAAGCTAGAAGGCATCCTATGAGGTCGTGAACCTAAGATTCCATCCTTTTGAAGTAGAGCCCTTTTCCTAGCCTTTTCAAGATCATAGTTCTTGTACAAGTCATTTATATCATACGAGATTTGAGTTTTAATGCTCGGTATTGACACTGTTTTCGAACTTATCCTTGAAGATTCAGGTGTAGGAGTAACTACTTGTTGAGCTTTAACAGACCCAGAGGCATTTTTCTTAGGCAAATTATGTGAAGTGACTGGTTTTGTCAAAACTTGTTTCGCATCAACTTGGGAGGCAAACCGAGTTTTTGAAAATTTTGGTCATTCAGATCTAACCGCATTTAGTTGTCTAACAACATAATGGTTTCTACTTGATTGTAAAACTGGTTTCCCCAAGATTGATGGTTTTGCAAACTTAGTGTTCACACTGTTTCCTGTTAATTTTCTTACCTCATTTCTTAATGCAGCAGTTGTAAAACCCTTTTCTTGAATTTGAGCTTTGAATTTATCATTTTTGACAATCAAAGATGTTGTTTGTTCTAAAGTCTTAGTACTAGTTTCTTTGATAGAGTCTCTTAGGTCTATGTGATGCCTTTTCAAAGACTCATTTTCCTTAAGTAATCTAGCCACATAAAGTTCCAATTCGATGTTTCTTGATATAATAACATCGATGTCAGGTTTAGCTTTGACTATATTACTTTTCTCATTCAAGACAGAAATATGCTTTTTCAAATTGTTGATTGTCGAGTTTTTGTCTTGAAGCTGAGCTTTCAAAGTGTTAATTTCGAAAAATTCACGGAACTCAGAAAATTCCGGATTTTTACATGGTTGGTTAGTTTGAAAACTTTCTTCCTTTTGTTGCATTGCGATTTCAAGTGAAATACAATGTTTTTCAAGTTGTAAAAATCTGTTAGAAAGTTCATTAAAAACTTCTTTATCAACCATATTATTTGACTTAAGCATCTCAGCCGTAAACAAAGAACTTGACTCATCGTAACGTTGAGCATCCTGATCACTTTCTCCCCCTTTATGACTCATATTTGTTGAATTAGAAATGGTATTGCTATCAGTCTTTTCCAACAAATTTGTGTCATAACTGGGCTTAATATGGTCAGAATGCTGTCGTTCATTAGAAAGCACATTATGTTGATCATTTAAGGGTACCTCAGCACATGACTCCTGTTCTTTTGCCGGTCTAAAATCTGCATTCATATCATGTGTAACAAGAGTCACTGAACTGCTGGTAGTGTCAAGCTTAGCAGTCTCTGATCCTTTGCATTTAGTGACAGCTGACCCAACATCCAATGCTTTTCCCGAATCAAAAATACCATCACTTGATTGCACCTCACATGCCTTCACCTTGTCTTCATACTTAGGTTCATGCTTTGTTCTTTCTTCAATGTACTCCTTAACATTACCATGGGTTGGAGTAGTGTGACTCTGAACACGTCAACTTCAATTCCCGTGAAATTAGCAAAGCACTTTTTCGTCATTTGACTCTCATGATCATACTCCTCAGTGAATCGCGAATCAATGGACACTTGGAGTTGATTGTTGATCACACAGAATGTAGCCATAGATTTACTTTTAGAAAAATCACCTTTGTCAAGTTGTTGTTGAAATTGATCTAAGTATTGAATCATTTTGACTGTGAAAGTCTTAACATCTTGACCAAAGAGTGTGATGAATGCACGATGGTATCCTCCCAAGTATCCAGGTTGTTCACAGAGAACCTTGAGATATGAGTGAAGCAATCAAAAACATTCTATGCTGCATTCCTCTGCATTATCGGGCAATTTTTGTGGCTGATGAAGTTCTCTCTCAGATCTAATAGAGTTTGATGTAGTAGACATGATGTAACAATTCTATGATATGAAAGTGCACGGAATTTTACAATTCTGTGATTTAAACCGAGAAATAGATTCTTTAGCGGGATTTTACAAAATCAAGAAGAAACCGTGAAATGATGAATTGTGTGTTGAACTTGATGATTGTAGGATCGATTAGGTGATATGTTGTGCACTTTTGATTTGGTTTAGTTGAAATGAGTTTATGTGAATCCAAATAAACGCCGTAGTTATATCCAATAAACTCGAAAATATCTCAACCCAGAATAATTCTCAATCTCGGATTATTGAAGCACAATAAAAAACCGTGATCCAAAATGATAATCTAAAAAATTAGTGAAAAGAATAAATGGCAAAGATGTTAACACATTTGAAGTGGAACATTTACGTCAATACAATGTTAAGCACATCATGCCTCGCCCCAAGTCCAAAGACATAAAAACACACGGCCAGCAGAACGAAAATTAAATTCAACCCAAGAAATTACAAGCAAATGGAGCAGTCCACGATAATCCACCAACGAAAGCACGATCACAATTGAAAGCCCCTGTAATTAAGCAGATACAACTTAAGCCCAAGTCCACTAATCTAACTAATCCATACAGCCCTAATCACTCACTATATAAAAGACCACTTAATTACTTTACCCCTAATTACACTAACACAGATCCTAACCTTAATCCAAACTAACGCAGCCACCACCAACAAACTTTCTTCACCCCAGAACCGATTCACAAAACCAAAGCAAATAAAAAATCCTTTCTTCTTTACTTGTCCCAACCGGATAATCACAAAAAAAAAAACCACACACTAAGAATAAACTACTTCACCTCAAATACACAAATGTTCGAAGTATGTCACCAGGAGAGACACACCGAATGGTTTATGATATTTCTTAATGGGATCCGAATATTAAAGAGAAGCTATCCTTCGAAATCGATATATGATGATGTCTCTTTAACCTTTGGTTGTAAATAACCAATCTTGTGATAACAAAAGAGATAAACTGAGATCTATTTACTGTTTCGTTTCTTTGATGTTTGCTTTACTTAATACTGAACGAAAATGGAAGGATGAAACAAATTAGTTTTGTTCTTTACTTTGTAAATGGTTCGACAGTAATCAAAAGAATAGATCTATGATGATTTCTTTTTCGTGTGTAGGATCTTTTGAAGGTCTTAAGTTTAATAGCAAAAACACGAAATTAGAAACTGAGGTCTTGATTGATTTATTCATTTTGATTCGATTCTGATTTACTTGAGATAAAAAGTCTTGGGTTTGTTGTAAGTGGGATTAGATTAGATTAGGATATGGGTTAGTGATATTGTTGTATCCAGGTTATGTCACACTTCCCAATCAGATTGCCACCTAGACAACACGCTATCAAATCTAAATATGATATGGTAATGTATCACGTCCAACAACTTGCTACCAAGATACCAATTTAAATAGCTAACTCTTAAATTAACGAGACCAATCCCTTCCGAGACAAATAGCTACAATGGCAACTCACTAACTTAAACAACTCGCTATCTTAGAGCATCTCACTATTTTGAGCAAGTGACAACCCGCTAATATTCAAAAGTATCAACTCGCTGGACACAATTTTGCAGCTTCCAAAAACTGCCAAAAAAGAACTGACAAATAGTAGGCCACAAAAAAACCAGTCGCTATCTCAATTTCTGTCTTTATCTCGATATGTAAATAAGTCAAGACTCAATACAATATTTTGGAAACACGCTAGGAAGAAAAATTGAGGAGAAAGAATACTCGCTATTAAGAACAAAACATAAATCAAACACAAAAATCACCCAATCATCCAATAAGCACAAGAAACAACCTATCCAAGTACTAAACTTAGTCTAATACTCCTACACACAAAGAACAAACACTTCACCACAACAAACCACCAAATAAGGTCAAACCAAGGTATTTTCAAAGAATACCATTCGAACCAAAAATGAACACAACACTATACACAAGTCCGAGAATGCCAAGTCCTAAGATGAAACCATGGCTCTTGATACCAATTGTAGGATTCTCATAATGATAACATGTATGGTTTATGTGTTATGGATTGAATCAAGTAGGAAAGTTTAGAGAGAGAAAGTGATTTGGGAGGAATTCCTAGAGAGAGAAAAAGATGTGAGAAAAATGAGAATATTAGATTAAGTGAAAGGAAGCTCCAACCCTGTCCCTTGGGTGGGAGAGGGTATTTATACATACTACTAGTGCCCCATGAAAGGGGTTGTGGAGTGAGCTGACAGAGGGTAAAGACCCGACCCACTTCACGAATACTATTTACATATTATATTAATCTAAACTACTACTAATAATAATAACTAAGTCTACGAGCTATCTTAATGCTAATACATCATTTAGGTGACTGAGTCTTTTATAGGAATATATGTATTCCTAACACTAGGCAAACCACCTATCGAGGCCACACTCACTAAATCAAAGCTAACAACCATGTCGTAAAGGCAAGCTAACAACCATGCCATGAAGGTAAGCTAGGCCATCCCGAAGGATGCCAAATACATGCCATAAAAGGCAAGCTGGGCTATCCCGAAGGATACCAAAACTAACACATCGGGTCCATACTCATAGTCACATAATATGTAAACAATCATCTTAAGCACATATCAATCAAGTTACTTACCTTGCTCATCCAAGGTAAGCTACAAATCAATAACACCATCAACATCAACATCACTATTCATCATCATCATCATCCTTCATAATTAGCCAAAACCTAACAACATAACAATCAATAATCATAAACAAGGGTTTATATAAAACCACCATAACTTTCCCATCTTCCTTTCTAAATCACCATATGATCATACATTGATCATATGATGATTTCCCACTTTAATCACAAACTATAACTTTAACATAATCAAGATGGGGGGGGGGGGGTACTTACTTGATTGATTGTTGCTAGAACTTAACCCTAGCATAAGACCTTAATCTTCTCCATTCTTGGACCATCAAGACCCATCTCTTTCCCTCTCTTTCTCTCTTGTCGACACTACATACACATACATAATCCTGGAACTTATCCAGAATACTCTATCTTCATAGCAAAGTTATGTACTAAATGACATATTTGGTCCCTCAAGTCCTTTCTCTTCTATATTGGCCACAATGCTTACTAATAACTCTTTAATACTAGGCAAAATTAGTCTATTGAGTTTATGCTTCATATTTCTATAACTACATTAGTCGTACTTTGACCGTAAAGTTGACTACCGGGTTTGACGGCAACGCAACATTCTTTGACTGGCCAATCACGAAAGGCCCTTAGTCCATTTCATCTAGCGTGGGGTCCAAGTATCCGGGAAACGGGTCAAACAGCTAATCACTTTAAAAATCATCATACTTGACACTATCTTTTTATGTGTAACATATTACTCCCTCCAACCTAAAAAGAGAGTCCATAAACAAAAAATTTTGAAATTATGATATGTGTAATTAATGCTAGTTTTAAAAAATTATTTTTACCCTCATAATATAGAAATAAAAAAGTAAGTAATTAATGCAAGTTTTGATTAGAAGGGTAAAGTAGAAAAACTATTCATATTTAGTTCATATATAAAAACTGGACTCTTATTTTGGGACAAACAGAAATAGTAAGATAGACTCTTTTTTTGGGACGGATGGAGTAAAATTTTTGCTTATCTGTGTACTAAACTATCATTTTTTTCTTTATGTGTGTAGTTAAAACATGTAATTACCATTTTACCCATCCAAATTACATAAATGATATTTGTGGGTTTGCGAAAATTGCATCCACCGTCCTTAGGGTAAATTACATAAATGATCCCTGTCGTTTGGAGAAAATTGCATCCACCTTTCTTAAATGTTTTTATTATTTTTATTCATAGATTTTCATCCGTTTTTATTTGATTTCATCCATTTTTATACGTTTTATCCGTTTTTATATGTTTTCAAATTATCATCCGTTTTTTATACGTTTCGTCTGTTTTTATATGATTTTATATGTTTATGTCCATTTTCATCCGTTTTTACTACGTTTTCGTCCGTTTTGATTCATGTAAAGAGAGCTTGTAGATTAAAAGTTGTGATAAAATTAAGATTTCTAAAAGAAAACTTGACTTTGGCTAAAATGTCTCTGAAGCGAACTTAAACCACGATTTTGAACCCTTTCTGGTCCGAATCATGAAAAGTGTAAAACACAAAAGTTGTACAATATGATGTTTTAGATCAAACGCTCAAGGAATTTAGCCTGAAAACGCAAAACCAGGGCTCTTTACTATAAAAATAAAAACGGGCGAAAACGTATAAAACCGGACGAAAACGTATAAAACTGGACGAGAACGTATAAAAACGGATGAAAAAAAGATAAAAACAGACAAAAACGTATAAATAAAATAGGGACAGTGATGCAATTTTCACTAACCCACATGGACTATTTATGTAATTTACCCTATAGGGACGGTTGATGCAATTTTCATAAATTCACAGGGTAAAATGGCCATTACACATTTTCACTACACATATAAAGACAAAAATGGTAGTTTAATACACAAATAAGCAAAAATTTTAATATACTACACATAAAAAGATAGAGTGACAAATATGATGATTTTTAAAATGATTAGCACTTAATACTATATGTAACAAACTATGTTTCAATTATCTTTTAAAATTGTTGGTATCTTTGAAGTAAATGTTATCATCAAGTCCTGTAGATATGTATCTTTTTTCTTTGTCTTTGGATAAAGTAGTGATTAATGGGATCACTTTATTTTCATTGTGATAAAGCAATGTTAAAATGGTAATACTAGAAACCTCTCCATCATTTTGTGCAAAATTGTTCTTTTCATAAAAACATTAAAATTACTATTAAACTTGACAATTATGGTGTTTAAATAAGGCAAATCAATTGTCATTCAAGATCATGATTCCAAATCTTGGTAAAATGGCCATTACACATTTTCACTACACATATAAAGACACAAAAGGTAGTTTAATACACAAATAAGAATTTTTTTTTTTTTAATATACTACACATAAAAATATAGAGTGACAAGTATGACGATTTTTAAAATGATTAGCACTTAATACTATATGTAACAAACTATGTTTCAATTATCTTTTGAAATTGTTAGTATCTTTGAAGTAAATGTTATCATCAAGTCCTGTAGATATATCTTTTTTCCTTGTCTTTGGATAAAGTAGTGATTAATGGGATCACTTTCTTTTCATTGTGATAAAGCAATGTTCAAATGGTAATACTATAAAGCTCTTCATCATTTTGTGCAAAATTGTTCTTTTCATAAAAACATTAAAATTACTATTAAACTTGACAATTATGGTGTTTAAATAAGGCAAATCAATTGTCATTCAAGATCATGATTCCAAATCTTGGTAGAAAGGTAACATTTGAATATATTGTTCGGACTTTTTGAAAATATCATTTTTCTATCTAACCATTATACAACGGTCCGATACTCAAAACTATTTTATAAAGTAGTAATGGTCTTCATATTTGAAATTAGAATTGAAACTTACCGTTGGATAACGGTCGACACATTCAACCTATATATACAGATAAATCATGCATCATTCTTTATAATTGACGTTGTTATATTTGTTTACAACTACTTTTCTTGTTCTTATAAAAGTATTTCAACAGGTCTTGGTCTTAATAACCTTTTTATCCGATTCTCCCTTTTTCTATATATGATGCTTTCTTATATATTTTCAAATGAAATGATGCCAATCACCCAAAATTTCCATCTACACAATTTCACAACTCCAAATACAAGTTGTATAACATTGCTAATACCAATCCTTTCACGGCTCGGAAAGTTTCTAAAGAAATGAAGATCAACACCCGATGACTCGTATGTCATGTATGCATAACTGATCTCAAGTCAGGTAATTACCACTACTGGTCATTAAATAATTATGCTTTTATTTTTTATGGCAATCTTTTGGATTAGAGATTAATGTAATGATATGGATAAAATTTCAAGTGATTTGAAAAAATTACCTTTGTAATTTTCATCGTCATCTTCAAACATACGAAAGTCAGGCATTCTGGTTGGTTGGACCAAGTAGATGCCTGACTTTTTACTAAATAAAACTATTTGTTTTCTTTTTTAAACATATGCCTGACTTTTCGCTAGAGCTACTTGTTCCGGTTGATTATTCGAATTCTTCACCTAAAACCTTCAATTCATGCCATAATGTCTTGAGGTAAGCAATAACTTGATCTTCAAAACAATGATTAATTCGAGTCATAAAAATTAAAATTTGCACTAGTCTAGTGATAGTGAACCATGGAAGAAGTTGTATGACGACATGCCGACTAGATTTGATATTTCACTTCATAAGATCGATGGATAGATTTCTCTTGTAGATATGGCAAGAGGCCGGATGCTAATGCTCAGTTTGTAATTACTGAATTTGTGGAAAGGAAAGGCGGAAAAAGATTCAGTTCAAGGTGTAGAAGTTGGGAGAGTTGCATGATGAATTATGGTAACTCTAACTAGTCATGAACAAACAAAGCTTGTGAATTGTGTGTAACCTGCGGTTATTTAGTTTTGTGGATTTCAAGTTAAGTAATTTCTTTTTGTGTTTCTGTGTTTGTAATATATGATGTGTCGGTATGTAGTAGGTAGAATGGTGTAATATAGACTGTATACCACTCGAGTATATTACACATCGAAGAAACATGCTAAGGTGAGGCCAAACGACCCCAAGAACTAATGTTTTGGTTTTTGAGTTGCTTCAAAATGCAAAACTTTGACAATGCAATTTAATGAATGTAAGAAATTAATTTTGATGAGGCTCATTTCTCAGAAGCTTATGAAAGTCCAAGTTTCCCGATAAATATTCTTGATACCGATGGAAACAATTGGGATTTTCACTTTCGATGATGGGCTAATGGTAACAAGAAAAAGTTTGTACTAAAAGGCTTAACCGATTTTATTATCAAAAATAACTTGGTAGCTGGTGGTACATGTGATTCTTTTAATTAATCAACATGAAAATAAAATTAGCATCTTTGCTAATATGTGTGAGAAGTTTTTTGCGATAATAAAATTGGTTAAGCCTTTCAGTACAAATTTTTTCTTGTTACCATTATTAACCCAGCACCGAAAGTGAAAATCCCAATTGTTTCCATCGGTATCAAGAATATTTATCGGGAAACTTGGTCTTTCATAAGCTTCCGAGAAATGAGCCTGATCAAAATTTAGTTCTTACATTCATTAAATTGAATTATGAAGGTTTTGCATTTAGAAGTAACTAAAAAACCAAAACATCAGTTTTTGAGGTCGTTTGGCCTCACCTTAGCATGTTTATTCGATGTGTAATATACTCGAGTAGTATACAACCTATATTACACCATTCCACATGCTACATACCTATACATCATATATTACAAACATAGAAATACAAAGAGAAAGTACTGAAGTTGAAATCCACAAGACTAAACAACCGCAGGTTACACAAGATTCACAAGCTTTGTTTGATCATGACTACTTAGAGTCACCATATTTCATCATGCAACTCTCCCAACTTCCATACCTTGAACTGATGCTTTTTCCGCCTTTTCTTTCCATAAATTCAACGATTACAAACCGAGCACTAGCATCCGACTCTCTTGCCATATCTCCAAGAGAAATTTGTCCATCAATCTTACGAAGTCAAAAATAAAATCTAGTCAGCATGTCGTCATACAACTTCTTCCATTGTTCACTGCCACCAGATTAGTGCAAATCTTTATTTTTATGACTCGAATTAATCGTTGTTTTTGAAGATCAAGTTATCACTTACCTCAAGACATTACGGCCTGAAATTTTAGGTGAAGAATCCGGATAATCAAGCAGAACAAGTACCTCTAGCACAAAGTCAGGTATTTTTTAAACAAGAAAACAAAGAGTTTTATTTAGTAAAAAGTCCGGCATCTACTTGGTCCAACCAACCAGTATGCCTGACTTTGGTATGTTTGAAGATGACGATGAAAATTACAAAGGTATATTTTTTCAAATCACTTGAAAATTTATCCATATCATTATATTAATCTCTAATCCAAAAGATTACCGTAAAAAATAAAGCATAATTATTTAATGACCAATAGTGGTAATTACCTGACTTGCTGTCAATAAAAAGAGCCCTTCCTTGTGAGCCTTCACCGTCACTAAAACTAGCATGGTACCCTGCAACTAAAATTTTCAGTGAGAAATTTTTACTATTATGTTTCCCGATACATTAAATTTATGGATGAAGACGATTTTAGGATTGAAGAAAATAAGTAATATTAAACTAACTCTTATAAAAACTGTAGATTACCCCATAATGTTGCGGCATACAGAGGCGGTAGCCAGTTATATTATGCATATATGAGGTCAAATTGGTTGACAGTGTCTTATAGTCGCAAGTAAGTAAGTAAGAGGCAATGTCAATTAATTACATTTATACAGTATAAAAATATACACCTGCTAAATACGTTATTTTATATTTTTTGCACCATAACATTTTTAAAAAGTAGATTCGCATCATGTTAAAAAAGATTAGTTTTATTAATATACACGTTCTAAAGTTTGTTTTTGTTAAAATTGTTGGTATTGTTTAAATCTTGTTTATTATGTTTGTCTCACATATGTGTGTGATGTAAGTAAAAGAGTGCTTATAAATGCGAATAAAACTCAGATGTTATAAAACGTTTAACAATCATAAAATACCAAACTACTTTTAAAAATTTACCGTTTGAAAAACTTACTTTTTTATTAAACAAATTACCCACCAGACTTGTTTGTCACGTGTTAAAATTTCCATTGCTACCGGAGACAATACACATTTTCCACGTGGATGAGTGATGAGGCTTAAATTGTGTATACTTTGAGGTGCGATGTCCGTACTTTTGTGCATATTATTTGGTTGATTTTATGCACTTTTGGTACTTATTAGTGTAAAGTTATATTTTTAGGTTTATGATCAACCAAGACAAAGAAAATAGAGAAAAAGTCGAAGAAATGACGAATATACATGAAGTTGTGCTTGTGCAAGAATTCCTGCCACGCGTACATTCTGAATAGCACGTTTGAGAAGATAAAATCATGAAGACTTTGTTCCTACGACTTTGGAATCAAGTATTGGATATTTTTGACGTGAAAGAAAGAGTTGTGGGCCAAAGGAATAACACTCATTGGGCTAGTCGAAGAAGAAAAAATGCATGCGCAGACTCACGCGTGCCTATAAAGAATAAGAATCACACAGTGCAAACTCACCAAAATAAACCACCTTTTTATCAAATTAAACACACACCCAAATCAGCAACATCAACTTAATCATCGCCAATCTTCCTCTTATTATTAGTACTATTACTTTTTGTTTTTGCAACAAAGGCAAAAACACATTTGCAACACCCTTTGAACTCAACTCCAGTTCCTCATCATCAAGATTCAAATTCGATGAAAACGATGAGTTTCTAGTCCCACAAATCTCACAACTTGATAGTTTATAAGGGTTTAAAAAAGTACAAGCTTTACAAGACCATTTTTCAAGATTCGAAGTGGATTTTGAAGATGATGAAAATTGTGAAGTGGGTTTTGAATTTGAGCAGATTTGGCAAGTGGGTTTGAGAGAATTTGGGTTTATGAATGTGCAACTTGAACATGTCCATGAAGACGCCATTAATTTTAGGGAAATTGAATTTAGGGTTTTTGTCGGGTGTTTAAAAAGAGGGAGTGAAACGGTTTTTAAAAGTGTGAATTTGAAAGATATCATTTGTCTGCGTATCGCGGACCCTTTTAGAGAGCTAGGTAAAATTGGTGCCATCTCATTGCTTTTTGTTCATTGCATCAGTTTTGGCTATGACACCAAAACCCCTCCTACTAGTACAAAAATGGTTCTATAGAGTAAAAGTGGTGCCATAGGACAAAAAAAAAAGGCGTGAGCTAGTAATCACCAGCCGAAGGACGATGGCACCACTTCCGGTGTGATATCTCGTGCCAAAGGGTGGCGCCGTAGGCTTTGGCTTAAGCCAACACCCCTTATACCAAGCTCTCTTAGGGTTTTGATACTTCAATAGTGCAAAGATAAAAAGTCTTGCCACATTCTATGATATAGTTACAAGTAACACAACCTCAATACAATGCCCCGACAGGATTAGGTATGTTGTTGTAGTTATAGCATTAGATGTAGTGGCATGCAATTTTTGCCTTTTTAGTGTCATCTCAACGTCATATCAACATCCCAATTTCAACACTCACACTCCAAAACACCCTTCTCTAGTGTCATGCCACTTTCCTCCATTTGGCCCCACCTACCCACAATTTTATTTTTTCAAATAAATTAAATTTCATTAATACAAATAATAATACAATATGAAAATTTAAAAATACAAAAAGAAAAAAAAAACGACCAAAAAAAACATACAATGACATATTAAGTGATTACCATGTACTATAAATTCTTAATCTTAGAAATTGAACATTGTAATAAAGAAAGAAAGAAAAAGCTATAGAACTATGATGTGTTTCAAAAGCTTTAAATTTATAAGACTAGTTTCACCAATTCCTTAATACACAAAACACATGGGTAAAAGTATAACCCCCATTAATAGTAAAGGTTTTTAGGCAAGACCAGGTTGTCCCAAGAGAGGTAATGATTTTTTATGTTAGCTATGGTTAACAAAATTAGATTCCAATGATATCACTTATCACTAAAACCGTTTTATGTTGGATTTAAGTTTTTTGTATTGTTTTGCCAAATTGATTTAAAGGTATGTTTATCCAAGGATGAGCACATGAGAATAATAAGCATAAGTATCATAGAAGGTACATGGACAAAGAATAGAAGTAAAGCATGATGGTTGATCATGTAAACTAGTATATCTACTCTAGGTAAGAGAATCTCCTTTCGGCCTTTGATTCTAGATACAAAGAGTGCATAAAGTGTGGTCCAAGTATGATGTATTAAGTATGCATTTCCTATAGTCAAGTCGTTAGACATGAGACTAGTCCTTAAATGTGTCATAGTCAAGGTCATCATTTGTTTTACTAAGCAATTCTCACAAGCATAGCAATGACTTGTTATAGACAGACAATTCATAATATAACCAACATAATTGCATCTTTCGACCTTTAAGCAATCACAATATCAATCAAGACAAATGATAAGAGACTCAACAATGACATATCAAATGCATATATAATAGATTCAATATTCATGATATAAACTTATATTACGCATGGCAGAAGTGCCTCAAATAAACATAAAGTTACTACTCCATATCCATAATAAAGTAAACAAGGTAAACAAGTAGTTTCATGATTAACAACGAGTTTATACTAAAGTTACAAATGTTGCTCATGTTCCAAAGTAATTCTCTAGGTTTGGTACTTACTTCAACTCCTTAGCTAGTGGTTTTTGGTGTAAAACCACTACTTCTTCTTCTTAATAATCAAGAGATTCTTGATTGAGGTGTCTAATACCACGATTTGAGCCTCTATTTATAGTTGCATTTCAACCCTAAGACGTCCCTGGTGAGTAATGATAGGCAAGTGATCGGCCTCATCATTGATGTAGCTCATTAATGTAGAAACATAACTGCCATGAGTAGTACGCCGCACAACTGGTGTAAAACCGGCGGGCTTCTTCTCCATACTTGGCGTGCTTTCAACATAAGATTGGCGTGCTTCAGTCTAACTATGAATAATTATCTTGAGTCCTTTGTTTCTTGTGCTTGTCACGTCTTCACCAATCTTCAATCCTGCGTATTCATTCGTATATTAAGTACCAAACGTCCTAATAATAAGGTTATTTACTATATAATTTACATAATATTGAGGGTATAAATATGTATAATATGAGACTCATCAAATCCCCCCATACTTAAACTAATGCTTGTCCTCAAGCATAAAAAAATGTTTTCCAAAATCGAGTCTCGTATAAGTTTCAAATATATATATTTTGTGTATCCAAGACAACCAAGAATAACATGACATGCACCTTACGAATATTATTTGAAGTTCACTCAAGCACTCATGTAAAATTGTTTATGGTTAAGGTTTACTCTCATAGCTCAATCATAACTTTATATGCTTGTAAAAGAAACAAAACTGCACCGACGTGGCGTAAGCACCAAGTATAAATATCAAAGAGGTCTTTTATTCGGGTTATATCATAAGGTTTAAGGGTTATAAGGTATGGATTTAGATATGGGAGTTATTTGTAAGAAACTTAAGTTGGGGAATCATATTATTCTCTTTATTCATTCTTTTATCATAAAATTTCCTTTTTCCATCACTTTTCTTTTCACTTATTATTATTACTATTTTTTCTCAACCACATTATAACAAACATAAAGCGTGCACTCTTCATACTCATTGTAATTGGTGAACAACCATATATTTTTCCTCTTTCTTTTTTTCTCTTTTTTTTTCTTTCATATATACTCCAATCCTTAGATTCCCGACTAAGTGATATGTTTTTGTTATTTTCTTGTTAGATAAATAGAAACGATAGTTTAAGGCTAAGAATGGTGTATCTAGTGGATAATAGCACTTAAAGAGTGCTAAACGGGTTTAATTTTATTTAGAAAACGGATGGCTTATATATGGTGTATTTCCTAATTTTTGCCTCTTATCATATAAAAATACTTATATCACAAGAATGTGATCTTACTGCGGTCTCATAATGATTTCTAATACAAGTTCTAGAATCACATAAATTATCAGCACACTCATAATCAAAGAAATCAAGCATAAAGGTATATGTCGAAATAGGCTCGAAATCCTCACATTTTCGGTGGTAATGGTTATAAAATGTGTAAATAATGTCATTAATCCCGATTCAGATTTCTTACGATTGTTTTGGATATGTTTTCTAAAAAATCTTTTTTACTTACTACAAAATTTATTTATTTTATACCCCGTAATCGGCGTACATAACTAAGATGTGCGTCGGTTTCTAGTAAAATATACGGCGAACTTTTTATTTAAAAGCGGCGGTTTTATTAAATTTATACTTCACAGTTTATACTAATATAGATATTCCTTTATTTTTCAAGTTATCTTTCCCACCCGTCCCATACTTAAATTAAGCATTGTCCCTAATGCTTTAGAATTAAAAACAAAGTATAACGGGAAAAATAAAGATAACGGTACTTCTTGGGTATTCTTTTGTTTTTCCCCGAGAAATTTTCAAGTACTTGTCCATCTTTTGGACCATTCATTCATGCACACATACATCATCCAAAAAAACAATATCCACAAAATGGTAATGTGCCCCTAGAACATTACATTAGCATATATATATATATATATATATATATATATATATATATATATATATATATATATATATATATATATATATATATATATATATATATATATATATATATATAAGATAAATTGTTTTGTTGTGGGTACCAACAGAGGTACCCTGGTTATAGACCCATAAACATGTTTTGAAATCACGTTCAACAGACTGGTCAAATAAATGTCCATCACTCCAGAACCACGCCGTACAAACTAAACAAACCCGATATTCTTTCCTAATCCTTCTTCACCATTCATTCAGGGGTACCACCTCCAATACTTCTGGTAATCCCATAAGCTTCCCAGTATCAGCTTCTTTCAAATGACTAAAACTCTTGATTTCTAAAGGTTTACACAATACTGGCTCTCCAAACAGCTTCATTTCATCTTCATTAAACAAACCCAAATTCTTTGCAATTCTAGAAACAAGGTGCCCAGAACAAATTTTAGCACCTCCAGCAGAAATAGCTCCTTCACCCAGATGTTGTGCCAATAACCAAGTTAAATTTAGGGTGGACAGATGATTGTTCCTAACAAACACAAACAATACCCACAGATCCCAATCTAACACATATTATTCATAATAAGATCTGTGGAAAATGGACTTGACCATGATCTTGTGAAGTACTTGCAACAATGGGTCCTTTATCTTCCAAACTCTCTTTTTTCCCATAAAATCTAACATCTTCACCACTGATCTCCTTCCAAAATGCATCAGCATCAAAATCTCCAATCATTCTTCCTCCATCAGTCACCAGTCTTTCAAAATGAACACTTTTCATCTCCTAATCAGAATAGATACCTAGAAGCTTCCCAAACTCATAAATTATCACCTCTCTCTCTCTCTCTCTCTCTCTCTCTCTCTCTCTCTCTCTCTCTCTCTCTCTCTCTCTACCTCCAAGTCTGAATCTCATAAACTTGTCAGTCATGACATCCTCATTTGAGATCTCCTTCTTCACAGCTAAAGAACTAAAAAACTCCAAACACCACTCCATATAGATTGGCTCCTTGATCTCAATTGCTCTCTTTCAAATTTGAGATGTCACAATCTCATGCCCATATACTTCTCTTACCAGCAACATATCCTCTATGATCTTATCACAACCTATAGTTCTCATAGTTTTCCAGTTCAATATCATGGGTACATCAATGCTCCTGAAGTAAAGTTTGTTGAGGTTAAAGTTCAGGGTTCTCTTGTCAACCTTACTGGCCCCTTTCCATAAAAGATTTGGATGTTCCTCAGGTTCCTGTTTAGATGCCAGAGCTCCCCTTGTCCTAGATGCAATCCCAGAGCTACTTTCTCCTAGCATATTCTACTCAAACAATCACAAGCAATAAACATTAGTTGTTAGAAAACATAAACATCCAATATATAATCAATTAAGCAAGTTTCAAGCATCCAGTGACCAAATTTTTCTAGAAAAGCGGCAGTTTTGATTACAAAACCTGCGGTTACGTGACAAATTATGAAAATTTTCGGGGTTTTTTATAAAAACTCCATGATCTTCGCCCACAAGACCGGCAGTTTCCTTGTTCTGCACATAAGTGCTCTGTTCTTAATTCCAAGAACCTTTTTCATGGCTACTGAGCCTCAAAATCTATCCTCAAAAGCTTCTTATATCTCATAAGCAATCTCAAGTTTCCATTAAAGCATATAAGTCCAATTTATCATTAGTTAAAACATCATACTTCAAGTTCTCAAGTATCCAATGGCAACTTCTCAAAAATCCTTCTTAAATTCTCTTAAATCATGTAATAGCTCAACTTAAACTCATGTCAAATGTTTCAGGCAGCTACATTGAACTACTAGCATAGACAGTTACTAAAATTAGGGCAAAGATAACCCTAAATCAATAGTGATCAAAATTCTATAACTAATCAAGGGGCAAACTCAAGAATCGTATAAGCCAACACATAATCAAGCATTAAATAACCATAATTCAGATTATCATAGCAAACCCTAAGTTTTTGATAATTAAAACGCTAATAAAAATTTCAAAAGATTAGCACAAGTGTAAACTTACCCTCAATGTGTTAAACTTGGAGTTTTGAAATTGAATTTGATCAAAAATATTCTCAGAATGGTGTGAAAAGCATCGGTTTTCTGCTATGTGTGTGTTTTGGTGTTTTTAATTTTTAGCGCTTACGTTAAAAATGATATGTGTTCAAGTTATAAAAGCTTCCCTCCTATAAAGTTCGACGATCTTAGTTAAAAGGTCGGCGGTTATTTTTTGCAAATTTCTTATCAGTCTGCCATGAACTTCTAAAAATGGTGAAAATCAAGGCTATAAACTATAAAAATCATAGAAATATGTACAATAGATATTCATTCATCTCTTACCAGAGGCATAATCATCAAGTATAAGCTTAAGATACAGATTTATTCAAAATATGGCAAAATAACATAGAAATGAAAAATTAAGAAAGGAGTTTTGTTTCAACTCCATTTTTGTGTTACTTTGTTGTTTAGGCAGTGAAATGGTCTGGTGACATGATGTCACTTAGCTTGTAAGAACCAGATGGCTTCCTCTTGGTGTCAAGAGATGATTCAGATGTTTTTAGAATTTTTTTCTCATTAGGACCAACTTCACCTTCCTTATTAATTTCTGCCCACAAAGTGATTTCTCAATACTGGTAATTAATCATGCTTCTGGTGTGTTCCATGAATGTTCCTCCTAATATTACATCAGGTTCTGCATCATCTTCTTCAGGGTTAACATAGAACTCCAGTTCATAGCTTTTGGTTTTTTCAATGTAATCCCTCATAGTTTCTCCTACCAACTTCATAGACAGCTTATTGTCAATTTTCTTATCTCTATTCTCTAAAACTTCATATTTTACGTTAAGTTTAACCACATATTCCTGGGAAATAAAGTTCTTATCAAGGTCAAGGTCTAAAATTCCATCAGAGGTAAACAACCCCTCAATATAACATGGTGTTACATATTTTTCCCCAACTTCATTTCCATTTCTAATCCTGTGAAGTAAGAAGACCTTAGTTTTCTCATTCATTTCAGGGGAACAAGGATTCATTCTCCAGAAACTCTTTCTAAGTACATTAGTGTCTGGGTGAATAGTTAGCAAACCTTTGGAAAAATCTATAACTCCCTTTGTCTGTTCTAGAAAAGTTCTTCCTATGATTACACTATGTTCCCATTCACTAACACTAGGGTTAACATCAAATTTGACAAAGAATATGTCCCTATTCATTTGTACTAGCAACCTATTTGTGATCTCCTTCCTTCCATTCTCTTTTTCCTCAATGCTCACCCTTAGTTTCTTCATCAATTCCTTTGATATTAGGTTCCTGTTGTAATCCAAATCAGCAACAGCATCATGAGCATAATTGTTTTCAATATAGCCAGGAGTGATAAATTTCATGTAACATTCCTCAATTTCCATCCTGTTAAAAATGTGAACCCTTTGTTCATCTTCCTTGTCATTAGCTGCAATCTTAAAAGTAATTTCTCCCTGCAAAGTGTTCTTGCTTTCTACTTGGTCTTTTTCATCATTCATGATTCCTAAGTCTGAATTTTTTTTCCATTTCTAATGTATGACAGTATAACATAAAACAAAACATTAGTAGGTTAGTCAAATAAGTTATAAGCACATAATCATACACCAATAATCTCATATAAATCATGTAAGTCAAGATATGCGTCTATTTTATCATCACAAAAGAGAAACAAGTCTTCTGTTAATATTTTTGCAGAAAAGTATGTCACATTTTAAGAAAAGTGCGGCGGTTACGTGACTTTCTAGCCATTTTGTTTAAAATTCTCCAGAAGTACGGTGATCTTAAAATTAAAACCGGTGTGTTTCTGGGTTTTATCAGATGATCATAAAAGATATAGTCATTCATATTCTCAGATATAAGTTGAAAATAAATTGCAATTATCATATCATTCATAAGAGCAATCCAATATAACATTTTCAAACAAACATTTAAAAAAACAAAAGCAAAATCTTTTTGTGTTTTTCATTTTAATCTGCAATTTATACTTATGAAGTAATTAAGATAATAACAACAAAAGAAGCATGAATATTATGTTCTCAAGACCTGGATAAAGCATTTTACAAGTTTGTTTTGGGGATTTTGAAATTAAATCCAACTGTTCTTTCAACTGTATCAAAAGTTCATCGGTTTTTGTCTGAAAAACTGGCGTTCTTTGTATCTCAGAAGCGAAACTTTTCCAAATTTTTGTAATAAAACTTAGTATCAAGTATACGAAAACTAACATATAAATCAAATTAGCCTCCTCGGCAGCGGCGCCAAAAACTTTGATGTGTTTCGAAAACTTTAAATTTATAAGACTAGTTTCACCAATTCCTTAATACACAAAACATATGAGTAAAAGTATAACCCCCGTTAATAGTAAAGGTTTTTAGGAAAGACCAGGTTGTCCCAAGAGAGGTAATGATTTCTTATGTTAGCTATGGTTAACAAAATTAGATTCCAATGATTGTCACTTATCACTAAAACCGTTTTTTGTTCGATTTAAGATTTTTGTATTGTTTTGCCAAATTGATTTAAAGGTATGTTTATCCAAGGCAGAGTACATGAGAATAATAAGCATAAGTATCACAGAAGGTACATGGACAAAGCATAGAAGTAAAGCTTGATGTTTGATCATGTAAACTAGTATATCTACTCTAGGTAAGAGAATCTCCTTTCGGCCTTTGATTCTAGATACAAAGAGTGCATAAAGTGTGGTCCAAGTATGAAGTATTAAGTATGCATTTCCATTAGTCAAGTCGTTAGACATGAGACTAGTCCTTAAACATGTCATAGTCAAGGTCATCATTTGTTTTACTAATCAATTCTTACAACCATAGCAATGACTTGTTATAGACAGACAATTCATAATATAACCAACATAATTGCATCTTTCGACCTTTAAGGAATCACAATGATCAATCAAGAAAAATGATAAGAGACTCAAAAATGACATATCAAATGCATATATAAGATATATTACTCATGGCAGAAGTGCCTCAAATAAACATAAAGTTACTACTCCATATCCACAATAAAGTAAACAAGGTAAACAAGTAGTTTCATGATTAGCATCGAGTTTATTCCAAAGTTAGAAATGTTGCTCACGTTCAAAAGTATTTCTCCAGGTATGGTACTGACTTCAACTCCTTAGCTAGTAGTTTTTGGTGCAAAACCACTACTTCTTCTTCTTAATAATCAAGAGATGATTCTTGATTGAGGTGTGTGTAATACCACGATTTGAGCCTTTATTTATAGTTGCATTTCAACCCTAAGACGTCCCTGGTGAGTAATGATAGGCAAGTGATCGGCCTCATCATTGATGTAGCTCATTAATTTAGGAACATAACTGCCATGAGAAGTACGTCGCACAACTGGTGTAAAACCGGTGGGCTTCTTCTCTACACTTGGTGTCAAAGTGTCATTATTTGTACTAAAGACCGCCACACATATATCATATAACCGGTGTACTTTCTGATTGACTCGTGGCTGTATTGTTGACCAAAGGTGCCTGTAAGCAGCGTGCTTTCTACATAAGATCGGCGTGCTTCAGTCCAACTATGAATAATTATCTTGAGTCCTTTGTTTCTTGTGCTTCTCGCATCATTTCACCAATCTTCAATCCTGCATATTCATTCATATATTAAGTAGCAAAAATCCTAATAATAAGGTTATTTACTATGTAATTTACATAGTATTGAGGGTATAAATATGTATAATACGAGACTCATCAAACTAGAATGCATTAACATAAATAAAATATTATATTTCTAAAGTAATTTTTTGTTCCACTTTCCACCACTTATCTTCCACCTAACCATTTAGCAGCACACATATATTTTTTTCATCCGGGCTCTGTTGTTGTTACTCAAAGTTTAAAACCTTCTTTAAGTTTAAAAATTCAGTTTTCTTTCCTTTGTGTTATGATGAGATTTAAAAGGGTGCGCGCTCAATATTTAGTCATTTTTTTTTCTTTTTTTCCCTTTTTTGGTCCTCTTTCACGCCGCTAAAGTGATGATTTTGAATATGGTGGGCTTCTTTAGTGCGGTGGCTGAGAAGTGGCGGTGCTACTTTGTTTGCCACATTGAAGGTGATGTGAAGTGGTGTTGCTATACCTGATAATCTTACACGTAACAACAACATTCGTCACTATCACCTTAGCGTCATATAAGCTTTTCACTCTATAATCAAATAGCGTTTACGAGAAACACCGAATCCAAACAAATATTTTCTCAAAGAAAATCAATCGTCGAATTGGGTTTGAATTTTTGAGTTTACAACTTGGACGTGGCCACCATGTATACACATAAAAAACGAACAACCATGCATGGTCTTCATGATGGTGTGGTGACACACCACACATGGTCGTGATCCACAACACATGCAAATTGCACCTATTACGTCGAGCCTAATACTTAAAACTAGACTTGTACAAACTCAAAACACAAACAAACACATACCAAAAGGTTAATCGACCCATTGACGGTACGGGTGACAATATGAACCATGACTTGAAAGACACACAAAAATATATAGGTTAATGTTGAGTTTAAGATGATGCTTATCTCCCCTTTTTAGTAGTTCTGTAGCGATGGCAACACGTACGATGGAGCATTTGGTAAGCGTCTCCAATCTTTATGACATTTTTTGACCTGTAGATTGATGACATTTTTTGACTTGTAGATTGATTCCATGTCATGAGTCCTGTCGTGAAACACCTTGATCCAAAACAACCTTGTGGTCCATTTGGCGCTTTAGGAATCATTCGGTCTTGGAACTACAAAATCAAAACAAAGATCTCATTGTCAAAGATATTACGATTTCATCCATTTTCTACCAAGAACAAGAAAGTATGTTTTATTGTTGGAATTGGTGGTTTAACCACAAAAGATTGCGTTTGGGTTTTTCTTAAGAAAGTCAACAGCTTCGTTTGCTTGTTTGACACGTTCTTTACTATACATTTGGTCCCATTTTTGTTGGCCAGGGAAGGGGCTCTCGAGATGAGATGTAGCTACCACTAAAGGAGTGTCGCCTTGGGTTGAAACTTCTGCAATACATAACTCTCTTCCCATTGTAGAATAACTGAATTACTTACATCCAAAGGATTTCACAGGCAATTTGCTAAGCTGCAAATTTCATCAGATTATGTCAAAAACTCGCTTTTTAATAAACTAAAACATAGTTGTAAAATCCAGAAAATTTATCATCATATTGACAAATTGTCTTGTGTCATCTTAAAAGTGATTATTGCAAATTGAAGAATCAGATTACTGATTGCATGAAGCTTGGAAATTGTACATTAATACCAGTAATCAGTATAGACATGCATCCATAAAGAACCCGTAAAATGGGTCCAAAGTTTGTTTGGAAAGAAAAAGATGCAATAAGATCCTTAGCAACATTTCAGTAATAAAATCTTACTATCTTCTTAATAATACAATGTTTTAAAAAAGTCTTAGATCGATACATATAATTCACTAATTTCAGAAAGTTTATGAATGGAGATTTACCTACATGCAAAAGTATGGCCTAGTCATTGCCTTATCCAAAGAAAGTGAGCATTTGTACGACTTCCACCAATTAGTTCATTGAAAAATGGCATAGATGTTAGGAGTGACCTCCTACAATATAGGCATGATCACATTAACACAAATAAAAAACATCCACCCATGAATGTTACAACGTTTGATTTAACGCATAATTAGTTGTTTTGTTTTTTTTTGTTTTATTTTTAATATCAAACTACTATATGACGTCTAGGGAATGCATGATCCAATTTCACAATACCTGCAAACATATGACGTCTGGGGAATGCAATTGAATAATATCACCAATGGCTCTCATTCGTATACGAAGCTCGAGATCCTCTGCAAACCAAATATTGTAACTCAAAATCTTCAACGTCCTCGAATCCTCTTTTGCTTGAGTTTCATCTGCAAACCACATATCAACATTATTGTATGAAAACACTATTAGCATTATATATTTATTCACATAGCAAAGTCTCGGTATGTAAACTTATGGGCTTGGCCCAATACCTTTGTAAGTCTCGGTATGTAAATTTGGTATATATATACCGAATGTTTTATGAAAGACTTTATGGGGAATTAACCTACTCTAATATGGTATCACAGCCTCAAGATCCAAAATCCTAAAAACAATTTTATGCTTCCTGGACATGCTTCATTACTGCCTCTTTAGCTTTTAGCTATTTTGCTTGCATCGCTTTGCTCTCTTCCATCATAGCATCATGACCGGAGAAACACCACCACCCAAACAACCGATTGATAAAGCTTACTCAATCGCTAGCATCAAGGCGTGTATCGCCACACCCCTTGATCTAGACAAACTTAATTATAATTCTTGGAGCAAACTCTTCAAACGTTTTTGCATAACGTATGAAGTTCATCATCACCTTGACGCCCTGCCTCTACTAGCACTGCTCCACCAGATCCGTCCGATGACACAAATAACTCACTCGTCGTCATGTGGTTGTATTCGACCATATCCCCTAAATTAGTGGATATGGTGATCGATGATAGCACAAAGGTGCATGAGGTACGGAAAAACCTTCGTGACCTATTCCATGATAACAAGGCCAGTCGAATCATACAACTTGACAATGAAATCAGGAACATGGTGATCGGGAAATTATCAGCCACGGATTACTTCCAAGACATTAAGTCCAAGGTTGATCATTTGCCTAACCTAGGGTCTAAGGTACTGGATTCGAGCCTCGTTACCTACACAATCAATGGTCTTCGAGCCAAGTATCCGGAGATTGTTCGAATAATTCGACATAAGGAACCTTTACCCACGTTTGATCAAGTGCGATCCATGCTTCTTTTGGAAGAGAGTGATATGGCGCAAATCACTCAAGCTCTCTCCTCAGCTCACATTACTTCGTCATCACCTACCGTACTCGTGGCTTTTACTACAAACAACACCAAATCTGGTAATCTGTCGAATTCACGAGGTTCGTGTACGTATGGCTCGCGTTGCAAGTTTGTACATGGATCTCATCATAATCGGTCTCGGTCAACCAATAGTGGTACGAGCTCGACTACTAAATCTCTTGGGTCCACAACTGGTCGTGCGTCACACCCTACTAATTGTGAGCAGTCTTCTAAGCATGACACTTTGCCTTTTGCATCTGCTGTTTCTCACTCATTCTTTGGCATGAGTGGGAGGCAATATATTAATCCGTATGTCCTTGGTCCGCATTGTATGCCTACTGGAATTCAACCTGGTTGTATTACTCCACTTTTTGGTCTTGGTAATATGGCCCAAGGTGTAACCCAAGCAAGTCCAATCACTCAGCAGCCACAACAAGCCCACTTAGCTACACAGTTTGTCTCTTCAACTCCGCTAGCCCAATACCCGGTTTAGTCAAAATTGGGTAATCAGGCCCAATATACACAACAACCTGGTAACATTTTTTATCCCGGACAGTATGCATACGCGAGTCCGGGTGCTCTTCAAACTCATGCTACTATGCTTCCTCAAGCATTTCAGACCATGATGCATCCGGATCCCGCGTGGAATATGGACATGGGTGCTTCTTCTCACTTGGCCGACAACACAGGTATCCTCACTTCTGTTAGTAATTCTTGTATTTATCCATCCGTGTATGTTGTATACCTCTACTAAACCTTTACAACTTAACCACATACTTGTCACACCGCACATTATTAAAAATTTAATTGCTGTTCGTAAATTTACGCGTGATAATGACGTTTCTGTTGAGTTTGACGCTTATGGTTTTTTTGTGATGGATTACCAGACAGGCAGACTTCTCCTCCGTTGTGATAGCACGGGTGATCTCTACCCGGTTACACAACCGTCATCCACGCGTCCTCCTTTTGCTTTGCTTTTGTTTAGTCATACTACGTGGCACAGGCGCCTCGGGCATCCCGGTGAAGATGTGCTTCATCTTTTGGAGTCTAGTAATTTCATTTCTTGTAATAAGTCAAAGTTGTCCACTTTGTGTCATGCGTGTCAATTAGGCAAACAAATTAAACTTCCCTTTTATACTACGGAGTCAAAGGTTGTTGCTATTTTTGACATTGTTCACCCGGATTTATGGACTTCCCCAATTCCGAGTGAAAGTGGTATTAAATATTATGCTATCTTTTTAGATCATTTCTTGCATTTTGTTTGGGTTTACCCGTTGCTTAAAAAATCTGAATTGTATGATAATTTTCTTGCATTTCGTGCTTATGTTAATAAACAATTTGGTGTAGATATAAAAGCTTTACAATGTGATCATGGGGGTGAGTATGACAATGCCCGCTTTCATAAGTTTTTTCGCACTCATGGTATTCACTTTCGCTTCTCTTGCCCACACACCTCACAACAAAATGGCAAATCCGAACGCATGTTACATACCATTAACAATCTCATCCGTACTTTGCTTTTTCAAGCACACATGCATCCCTCTTTTTGGGTCGAGGCTCTCAATATGCATCATATATACTCAATATACTTCCATCAAACGCCATTAACAATGAGATTCCTTTTACCAAACTTTATAACCAAAAACCCAATTACGAAACTTTACGTGTCTTTGGTTGCCTTTGCTACCCCTATATCACTGTCAACCACAAGCTTGAACCTCGATCCACTCCTTGTGTGTTTCTTGGTTACCCCGCCAACCATCGTGGCTATAGATGTCTTGATCTCTCCTCAAACAAAGTTATACTCTCGCGACATGTTCGTTTTGATGAGGAGATTTTTCACTTTGCTTTACTCCAAAATTACTTACCACTTGTGTATGATTTTTTAGATGATATACCATTTCCGATCAAACCTAACCCACCGCCTGAGCCCAATCCCCTGCAACAGCCCCTGTAAACGATCCCATACAACACGCACCTGAGCCCAATACCCCATAACCGCCTGAGCCTAACACCCCACAACACTCACCTGTTCAAGCTGAACCTATTACCCCTACATCGCAAGCTCCTACACATACCCAAACTGCCATTAACACTCATTCCATGGTCACACGTGCTAAATCTGGAATTTCTAAATCTCTTGAGCGTATGAATTGTCATGTCACTACTATGTCTCCGCTTCCACGTTCTCATGTTCATGCTCTTCGTAATCCTCAGTGGAAACAAGCTATGCTAGATGAATATAATGCTTTAATTACTAACGGGAAGTGGGTACTTGTGCCCCGACCAGCTAATGTGAATGTTGTTCGTTCTATGTGGCTTTTCAGGCATAAGTTTCATTCAGATGATTCTTTAAGCAGGTATAAGGCGCGACTTGTTGCCAATGGTCTCAGTCAGCAGCAGGGGATTGATTGTGATGAGACTTTTAGTCCCGTGGTTAAACCAGCTACTATTCGCACTGTACTCAGTCTCGTAGTGTCTCGTAATTGGCCTATTCATCAGCTTGATGTGAAGAATGCTTTTCTTCACGGTCACTTATCAGAGACAGTTTATATGCATCAGCCGCCGGGGTTTGTAGATCCTGCTCACCCGTATTATGTTTATCATTTGCAGTGGTCATTGTATGGGCTTAAGCAAGCCCCTAGAGATTGGTTTCAGCATTTTGCAGGTTTTGTCACTCGCATTGGTTTTCAGCATAACAAAACTGATGCGTCGCTTTTTGTGTTTCATTGTGGATCTGACATGGCCTACTTGTTACTGTATGTGGATGATATTATCTTGACAGCTTCTTCTGCTGCATTTTTACAACGTGTTATCACTGCTCTTCATGGTGAGTTTGCTATGACGGATCTTGGCTCTCTTAATTACTTTCATGGTGTTTCTGCAACCCGCACTGCGTCTGGTATGTTTTTATCGCAGTTGATGAGGCGAAAAATGAACCACTTTTAGGGGGTCATTTAAGCCCGGAATTGAATTTATTTGATCAAATATTGCCCTAAATCGTTCCTTTTGTGATTTTAGGTACTTTGGGAGTGAAATCTGGAAAAGGAAGCAATTCGGACATTTTCGGAGCATAAAAGTGAAGAAAACGCCAAAGTCTTAATTTTCCTTGCTGGGAACAGTAGGTGACGGCGTCAAGAAGAAAATCCCGACGGCGTCAACAGTAATTTTCATGACGACCCAATACAGAAATGAAGGCGTCACAAGGTAGAGCATCAAGAGTAAAATACGTAACGGCCTGGAAAAAGTTATAACATGACGGCGTCAGAAGTAGATCAAGGCAGTCCGAGAATTCTTTTGGCGGCGAGATAACAGCGTCACCAATTTGGTCTTGACGCCGTCAGCCTCAATTTCCTATATATAGTTTTCTAATTTTCATTCATAAAAAGGGAGAAGTTTTGGAGAAACCCTAAGGCCGAACTTAGTACGAATTTTACAGGTTTTTCAAGGGTTCTCAGCCCTTGAACCCTTTCATGTGTAATTGAGATAAGTATTCTTTTAATTCAATCAATATGTCTATGTCTTGGTTGTCTATATCCTGTTCTTGTCTTAATTCCATCATGCTAGGCTAGATCTATCTTGTGTTTGCTTAGATCTAATGAAACCTAGATGTTAATTATGTGTTGATTACTTGTTTATGGTTGTATTGGATGAATGATTTCGATGTTAGGCTTAAGAAAACTGGCAGATCTCCAAATGGTAACATGCTTGAACGTCTTAGGAAACATGAACTGACGTGCACTAGGTTTTATTGGTTGTATTTAATGCATGAGTAAATTCTAATGATCCCATGTTAGGAGCTTCTTAGCCGGCTCGACATAGGAGTGAAGTAGGCACTCATAGGATTGGGGAATTAAGTGCGCCACCCCATGAATGGTCTTAAGGAATACAATCCATCATCCACGCAACTATAACAAGTAATTAACGTGTAAAAGATATCTAGGGAGTAGTGAAATCTAAGTAAACACAACTTCTCCACTTATTGCGCACAACCTTAGTTTAATTTAGTTTATTTTCATTTCTAGTATTTTATTTTGATTGCATCTTTAGTATTGGGTTAGTTGACTAGCAACTAATTCCGCCAAAATCCTTCAAACCTGAGATTTTTACTTGCTTTCTAAAAAAATATAAAAATACAAAAAATAATCATCCTTCATCTCTAGAACTAGTATTTAGGTTTTCTAATCCTAGCGACACTATTCCTAGCTGGACGATCAATCCCCCGGTACTTGTCACTATACTATACTACAACGATCAGGTACACTGCCTGGTGGGGGTTGTAAGCTTCTCAAGATCCCTTGAGAGGTAAAGCCTGGTGCGATTCCCACGTATCAAGTTTTTGGCGCCACAGCCCGGGGAATAGTTATTGTCTAGGTTAGAATCTCTTTTTATTAGGTCTACTTGCTAGATTCCTTTCTAGTAAGATTTTATTTTTATTTTTAGGTTTTCTTTAGTCTATCTTATTTCTTTGTGTCCTTTGTTCGTAAACTATTTCGATGGATAACAATAACATTGATCGTTTGATTCCTGTTATTCGTGTTTTTCGTTGTAGGATTTTCCAAATGCCCGCCCCACTCCCTTTAGTGGAGAATGAGAACCCACCTAACCTCTCGCCCAACCACCACTTTGACAATAATTCTGAGTTAGAGGAGTCTGATCATGATGACCGTAGGGGTAGTCCCTTTTACTATTCAGACTCCGACGAGGATCTTGATGATGGTGATGTGATTATTGAGAATAGGATGGAAGAAGAAATAAACCCTCTTAGGTATGTCGACCCTAGAACCAGGATTGAGTGTGATAGTTCATTTAACATGCAATTTTCTTGTAAGATCGGATTTAAGAGCTTTAAGGCCTATCTTAACTCATCTCTCCCAATGAACATAATCTCGCGTAATGAATACAATAAAATCATGGTAGATGAGTTAGAATACAAAGGAGAAAACATTATTGCTAGGGCAATACCATTGCATGTGTTTGTAGGAAGCTTGGTTTATCTTGTTGAGTTCATGGTTATGGAGAATCTAGGAGGGTTTATTGATGATAAGTTGACCCAAGTTGTGTTTGGAAAACCTTTCAAACGGTTTACCAACCTCGATGAGAAACTCATAGAAGGGTTAATTACATTCTCGGATGGGGATGAAGATTTTGTCTATCAAATGCCCCGCACACACCCTAGGTTCAAGGATTTTTCCATGGAAAAGTGTAGTAGGTATCCGCCCATAGAAATGCTAAGTGAGAATGATAAGAGAAAAGGACTAAAGTATACTCATGAAAAGAATAAAAGATACTATCGCGGATGCTTAGAGTTAGGAGATGATTATAAGAAAGATGAGGCGACTATTAGATGGCTCACACTTGGTTATGTGAGCATAAGCGATACACGTTAACCCATGACCTTGAGTCTAACTACAAGACTCGTAAATAAAGAAATGCGCTTCTTGGGAGGCAACCCATGCTTTGTGTGATTTTATTTTGTTTGTTTGTTATTTGCTTCCGTATGCGTGCTTTATTTTTATTGTTGGTAGATCATGTTTCTCAATTAAATAGTGGAAATACTTTACTTTGTTGTTTTGGCCTAGTCTTAACTGCACCTAAAAGTATTTTTGCAAAAGATAAGTGTAAGGGGAAACCCCAAATATGTTTTTAAGAAACAAACCGATCATGATTCTCCACAATATTAAATGAACATGTATATTCGTATTTGTTAGAGTCAAATGCTTGTATTGAGTCATAATGAAGTTTTGCAGGATTTTCCAGGAAGTAGGACCAAGCTTTTCCAGAAATTTTCCGGAAACTTAACATAAGAATTTCTGCAGGTCACTTCTGACGGCGTCACGAGTTAACTCTTGACGGCGTCATGTGTAAAAATCTGGAAATTTTACCGGTTTTGTTTTTCTAACGGAGTCTTATGGTTTTTGTGAATTATTAAGTTTTATAATCTCCAGGAAATCTGCAAACTTCATTCCACAAGCATTATATCTTATTTTGTTTTCTAGGATTTAGTAACTTATATAGGTTGCCGCCGATTTTATGCGAGGTTGTCTTGTCTATTTTCTCAGGATTCACAGGTTATATATGACAAGAAAATGATTTATATTATGGAAGAGAAGCTTTGATTGTTCATTTTCTTAAAGGAAGATTTAACCTGGCCACCTTATTATCCATACCGAGCGAATCAGGGGAGTATTTGATTTTATTCTTTTTACTTTTTCACTTTTACATTCTTTACTTGAACATTGGGGACAATGTTCATCCTAAGTGTAAAGGGAGGGTAAAATGATGATACCTTACATGTACACTTTCGCTTGAGTTTGTTTTGTTTGATGGTAGATGTGTAATAAAACTATGAGAAATACTTGTTAGTGCAATTTTAGCGCCAAATTTAAATTTTTTTACAACATTTAGGAGTGAAACTTTAGCCATAGCAAGCGTCGCATGGATAGGAGATTGTATGACTAGCACATAACCGTACTTTCAGAAAAATTTTCCACCCAAATATGTGAGGTTCGCCTTTAGATTTGATAGAAAAAGCATTTACTATTAGTGCTTATGAGTGTACCGGTAGCATTTAAATTCTAGAACTTGCGTTAGTGATGCATCCCGAGACTGCTAGTGAGACTACATTCGTGTAGTAGGATTTACTACATGATAAGAGGCATTAGGATCACCCTTGTGCTAAACCCGTATCATAATTACTTGACCATTTAAGTCATATTACTTGGCTAGTTAAGTCAATTAATTTTTCCCACACCCTTAGCGTTGTACTCATTTTTAGTACACGAAACCCCTAGTACACCCCTCCGAGCCTATCTTTTCGTTTCTAACTTTAAGCATTTTACTTAAAGGAAGAATTTGTTACACCCCGCTTAAATGTACAACCAAATCACCTTAGCCTTCCGTGTATGCACTCATCTTTAGTGCATTATTGTTATTTGTTAAACCCTAAGTTAACTATCCAATTGATTACATGGTTGCTAAGTCGAGTCATATCATTGTACATATTGTTTTGGGACGATTGGGACTCATGGGTAAAGTACTTATTTTATGAAGTAATGGGGAAGAACATCATTTATTACCCTCATATGTACGTTAATCTTAAAAGTGCTCCAAGTGTTTTGATTTTCTTAATTCGAGTCATTAGATTAGTTTATTGTAAAGTATGTCAAAATTCAAGTGTAAGGGGAATTTTCATTCCCTATGATGTATTATTTTGGATGGTAGGGTAAGAGTGTATGCAAAAAAAAAAAAAAAAAAAATTGAAAAAATAAAGAAAAAGAAAAGAAAAAAATAGAAAAAGAAAAGAGAAAAAACATACGGACTACCATCCCTTTTTATTCTATGTTCATTTTTATGTTTGTTATTTTTCATTTATTAGCTTAAGTCGAGTCTAGTCTTGGCTTAGCAACGCCATATTGTACATGTAATTAACCAAGATTGTTAGCTCGCCACTAGTAAAAACTTCCTTTATCCAACAAAACCGTGTATTTCATATCCCTACACCTAACGTTACAACCCTTTAAAAGACCTCTTTGATAGTTTATCCTAGGTGCTTACGCCATGTGGTGGAGGTTTGATCCTTTCCCAAGCCTATGGTAATCTATTTTGCTATGACAGGTAGTGAGAGATATCTTCCGTTTCCATATTGTAATTTATAGTTTATTACTCCCGAGAGATGTGAGTATCTAAACACTATTTGTGAGGTGCTAGTGTATGACCTCCGTGCTTGTCTATTGGTCTTTAGTGGAACGATTATTTGTTGTAATTACTTTTATATTAGTGTTAAATGACCCCTAACTTGTATTTTGAGTAGAATAAAAGCGCATTTGCTTGAGGACAAGCAAATCTCAAGTGTAAGGGTATATGATGAGGTGAAAAATGAACCACTTTTAGGGGGTCATTTAAGCCCAGAATTGAATTTATTTGATCAAATATTGCCCTAAATCATTCCTTTTGTGATTTTAGGTACTTTGGGAGTGAAATCTGGATAAGGAAGCAATTCGGACGTTTTTGGAGCATAAAAGTGAAGAAAACGCCAAAGTCTTAATTTTCCTTACTGGGAACAGTAGGTGACGGCGTCAAGAAGAAAATCCTGACGGCGTCAAGAGTAATTTTCATGACGACCCGGTACAGAAATGAAGGCGTCACAAGGTAGAGCGTCAAGAGTAAAATACGTGACGGCCTGGAAAAAGTTATAACATGACGGCGTCAGAAGTAGATCAAGACAGTCCGAGAATTCTTTTGGCGGCGAGATGACGGCGTCACCAATTTGGTCTTGACGCCGTCAGCCTCAATTTCCTATATATAGTTTTCTAATTTTCATTCATAAAAAGGGAGAAGTTTTGGAGAAACCCTAAGGCCGAACTTAGTACGAATTTTACAGGTTTTTCAAGGGTTCTCAGCCCTTGAACCCTTTCATGTGTAATTGAGATAAGTATTCTTTTAATTCAATCAATATGTCTATGTGTTGGTTGTCTATATCTTGTTCTTGTCTTAATTCTATCATGCTAGGCTAGATCTATCTTGTGTTTGCTTAGATCTAATGAAACCTAGATGTTAATTATGTGTTGATTACTTGTTTATGGTTGTATTGGATGAATGATTTCGATGTTAGGCTTAAGAAAACTGGCAGATCTCCAAATGGTAACATGCTTGAACGTCTTAGGAAACATGAACTGACGTGCACTAGGTTTTATTGGTTGTATTTAATGCATGAGTAAATTCTAATGATCCCATGTTAGGAGCTTCTTAGCCGGCTCGACATAGGAGTGAAGTAGGCACTCATAGGATTGGGGAATTAAGTGCGCCAACCCATGAATGGTATTAAGGAATACAATCCGTCATCCACGCAACTATAACAAGTAATTAACGTGTAAAAGATATCTAGGGAGTAGTGAAATCTAAGTAAACACAACTTCTCCACTTATTGCTCACAACCTTAGTTTAATTTAGTTTATTTTCATTTCTAGTATTTTATTTTGATTGCATCTTTAGTATTGGGTTAGTTGACTAGCAACTAATTCCGCCCAAATCCTTCAAACCCGAGATTTTTACTTGCTTTCTAAAAAAATATAAAAATACAAAAAGTAATCATCCTTCATCTCTAGAACTAGTATTTAGGTTTTCTAATCCTAGCGACACTATTCCTAGCTGAACGATCAATCCCCCGGTACTTGTCACTATACTATACTACAACGATCAGGTACACTGCCTGGTGGGGGTTGTAAGCTTCTCAAGATCCCTTGAGAGGTAAAGCCTGGTGCGATTCCCACGTATCAGCAGTCCTAATTTGCTGAGGAAATTCTTGAGAGAGCTCATATGCAGAAATGTAATCCGTGCCGCACTCCTGTTGATATAGAGTCCAAGCTTGGACCTGATGGCACACCTTTTGGTGATCCCACCTTATATCAGAGCTTAGCTGGTGCCCTTCAGTATCTTACTTTTACGCGTCCGGATATTTCATATGTTGTTCAGTAGATCTGTCTGTATATGCCTGATCCTCGAGATACACATTTTCATGCTTTGAAGCGGATATTACGCTATATTCGTGGTGTTGCTAATGTAGTGGCTGAAACATCCTGGATTCGTAATTTGTTGTGGGAGCTTCATCACCCACTGTCTACAGCTACTACCAGGTTTGACCGCAACACAACATTCGTTGACTGGCCAATCACGAATGGCCCTTAGTCCATTTCATCTAGGGTGAGGTCCAAGTATCCGGGAAACGGGTCTAACAGCTAATCACTTTAAAAATTATCATACTTGACACTATCTTTTTATGTGTAACATATTACTCCCTCCATCCTAAAAAGAGAGTCCACAAACAAAAAAATGTTGAAATTATGATATGTGTAATTAATGCTAGTTTCAAAAAGTTATTTTTACCCTCATAATATAGAAATAAAAAAGTGAGTAATTAATGCAAGTTTTGATTAGAAGGGTAAAGTAGAAAAACTAGTCATAATTAGTTCATATATAAAAACTGGACTCTTATTTTGGGACAAACAGAAATAGTAAGATATACTCTTTTTTTGGGATGGATGGAGTAAAATTTTTGTTTATCTGTGTACTAAACTATCATTTTTTTTCTTTATGTGTGTAGTTAAAACATGTAATTACCATTTTACCCATCCAAATTACATAAATGATCTTTGTGGGTTTGCGAAAATTGCATCTACCGTCATTAGGGTAAATTACATAAATGATCCCTGTCGTTTGGAGAAAATTGCATCCACCTTCCTTAAATGTTTTTATTATTTTTATTCATAGATTTTCATCCGTTTTTATTTGATTTCATCCATTTTTATACGTTTTTGTCCGTTTTTATATATTTTCAAATTATCATCCGTTTTTTTATACGTTTCGTCTGTTTTTATACGGTTTTATATGTTTATGTCTACTTTCATCCGTTTTTACTACGCTTTCGTCCGTTTTGATTCATGTAAAGAGAGCTTGTAGATTAAAAGTTGTGATAAAATTAAGATTTCTAAAAGAAAACTTGACTTTGGCTAAAATGCCTCTGAATCGAACTTAAACCACGATTGTGACCCCTTTCTGGTCCGTATCATGAAAAGTGTAAAACAAAAATGTTGTAAAAAATGATATTTTAGTTCAAACGCTCAAGGAATTTAGCCTGAAAACGCAAAACAAGGGCTCTTTACTATAAAAATAAAAACGGGCGAAAATGTATAAAACCGGACAAAAACGTATAAAACCTGACGAGAACGTATAAAAACGGATGAAAAAAAGATAAAAACAGACAAAAACGTATAAATAAAATAGGGACAGTGATGCAATTTTCACTAACCCAAAGGGACATTTATGTAATTTACCCTATAGGGACAGTTGATGCAATTTTCATAAATTCACAGGGTAAAATGGCCATTACACATTTTGACTACACATATAAAGACAAAAATGGTAGTTTAATATACAAATAAGCAAAAATTTTAATATACTACACATAAAAAGATTGAGTGACAAGTATGATGATTTTTAAAATGATTAGCACTTAATACTATATGTAACAAACTATGTTTCAATTATCTTTTGGAATTGTTAGTATCTTTGAAGTAAATGTTATCATCAAGTCCTGTAGATATATATCTTTTTTCTTTGTCTTTGGATAAAGTAGTGATTAATGGGATCACTTTCTTTTCATTGTGAAACAATGTTAAAATGGTAATACTATAAAGCTCTCCATCATTTTGTGCAAAATTGTTCTTTTCATAAAAACATTAAAATTACTATTAAACTTGACAATTATGGTGTTTAAATAAGGCAAATTAATTATCATTCAAGATCATGATTCCAAATCTTCGTAGAAAGGTAACATTTGAATATATTGTTCGAACTTTTGAAAATATCATTTTTCTATCTATCCGTTATACAACGGTCTGATACTCAAAACTATTTTATAAAGTAGTAATGGTCTTCATATTTGAAATTAGAATTGAAACTTACCGTTGGATAACGGTCGACACATTCAACCTATATATACAGATACATCATGCTTCATTCTTTATAATTGACGTTGTTATATTTGTTTACAACTACTTTTCTTGTTCTTATAAAAGTATTTCAACAGGTCTTGGTCTTAATAACCTTTTTATCCGATTCTACCTTTTTCTATATATGATGCTTTCTTATATATTTTCAAATGAAATGATGCCAATCACCCAAAATTTCCATCTACACAGTTTCACAACTCCAAGTACAAGTTGTATAACATTGCTCATACCAATCCTTTCACGGCTTGGAAAGTTTCTAAAGAAATGAAGATCAACACCCGATGACTCGTATGTCATGTATGCATAATTGATCTCAAGTCAGGTAATTACCACTACTGGTCATTAAATAATTATGCTTTTATTTTTTATGGCAATCTTTTGGATTAGAGATTAATGTAATGATATGGATAAATTTTCAAGTGATTTGAAAAAATTACCTTTGTAATTTTCATCGTCATCTTCAAACATACGAAAGTCAGGCATTCTGGTTGGTTGGACCAAGTAGATGCCTGACTTTTTACTAAATAAAACTATTTGTTTTCTTTTTAAACACATGCATAACTTTTTGCTAGAGCTACTTGTTCCGGTTGATTTCCGGATTCTTCACCTAAAACCTTCAATTCAGGCCGTAATGTCTTGAGGTAAGCAATAACTTGATCTTCAAAACAATGATTAATTCGAGTCATAAAAATTAAAATTTGCACTAATCTAGTGATAGTGAACCATGGAAGAAGTTGTATGAAGACATGCCGACTAGATTTGATATTTCACTTCATAAGATCGATGGATAGATTTCTCTTGTAGATATGGCAAGAGGCCGGATGCTAATGCTCGGTTTGTAATCACTGAATTTGTGGAAAGGAAAGGCGGAAAAAGCTTCAGTTCAATGTGTGGAAGTTGGGAGAGTTGCATGATGAATTATGGTAACTCTAACTAGTCATGATCAAACAAAGCTTGTGAATTGTGTGTAACCTGCGGTTATTTAGTTTTGTGGATTTCAAGTTAAGTAATTTCTTTTTGTGTTTGTAATATACGATGTGTTGGTATGTAGCAGGTGTAATGGTGTAATATAGAGTGTATACCACTCGAGTATATTACACATCGAAGAAACATGCTAAGGTGAGGCCAAATGACCCCAAGAACTGATGTTTTGGTTTCTGAGTTGCTTCAAAATGAAAAACTTTGACAATGCAATTTAATGAATGTAAGAAATTAATTTTGATGAGGCTCATTTCTCAGAAGCTTATGAAAGTCCAAGTTTCCCGATAAATATTCTTGATACCGATGGAAACAATTGGGATTTTCACTTTCGGTGATGGGCTAATGGTAACAAGAAAAAGTTTGTACTAAAAGGCTTAACCGATTTTATTATCGAAAATAACTTGGTAGCTGGTGATACATGTGATTCTTTTAATTAATCAACATGAAAATAAAATTAGCATCTTTGCTAATATGTGTGAGAAGTTTTTTGCGATAATAAAATTGGTTAAGCCTTTCAATACAAACTTTTTCTTGTTACCATTAACCCAGCACCGAAAGTGAAAATCCCAATTGTTTCCATCGGTATCAAGAATATTTATCGGGAAACTTGGTCTTTCATAAGCTTCCGAGAAATGAGCCTCATCAAAATTTAGTTCTTACATTCATTAAATTGCATTGTCAAGGTTTTACATTTAGAAGTAACTAAAAAACCAAAACATCAGTTTTTGGGGTCGTTTGGCCTCACCTTAGCATGTTTATTCGATGTGTAATATACTCGAGTAGTATACAGCCTATATTACACGATTCCACATGCTACATGCCTATACATCATATATTACAAACACAGAAATACAAAGAGAAAGTACTGAAGTTGAAATCCACAAGACTAAACAACCACAGGTTACACAAGATTCACAAGCTTTGTTTGATCATGACTACTTAGAGTCACCATATTTCATCATGCAACTATCCCAACTTCCATACCTTGAACTGATGCTTTTTCCGCCTTTTCTTTCCACAAATTCAACGATTACAAACCGAGCACTAGCATCCAACTCTCTTGCCATATCTCCAAGAGAAATTTGTCAATCAATCTTACGAAGTCAAAAATAAAATCTAGTCAGCATGTCATCATACAACTTCTTCCATTGTTCACTGCCACCTGATTAGTGCAAATCTTTATTTTTATGACTCGAATTAATCGTTGTTTTTGAAGATCAAGTTATCGCTTACCTCAAGACATTACGGCCTGAATTGGAAATTTTAGGTGAAGAATCCGGATAATCAACCAGAACAAGTACCTCTAGCACAAAGTCAGGCATTTTTTAAACAAGAAAACAAAGAGTTTTATTTAGTAAAAATTCAGGCATCTACTTGGTCCAACCAACCAGTATGCCTGACTTTGGTATGTTTGAAGATGACGATAAAAATTACAAAGGTATATTTTTTCAAATCACTTGAAAATTTATCCATATCATTATATTAATCTCTAATCCAAAAGATTACCGTAAAAAATAAAGCATAATTATTTAATGACCAGTAGTGGTAATTACCTGACTTGCGGTCAATAAAAAGAGCCCTTCCTTGTGAGCCTTCACCGTCACTAAAACTAGCATGGTACCGAGAAACTAAAATTTTCAGTGAGAAATTTTTACTATTATGTTTCCCGATACATTAAATTTACGGATGAAAACGATTTTAGGATTGAAGAAAAATAAGTAACATTAAACTAACTCTTATAAAAACTGTAGATTACCCCATAATGTTGCGGCATACAGAGGCGGTAGCCAGTAATATTATGCATATATGAGGTCAAATTGGTTGACAATGTCTTATAGTCGCAAGTAAGTAAGTAAGAGGCAATGTCAATTAATTACATTTATACAGTATAAAAATATACACCTGCTAAATATGTTATTTTAAATTTCTTGCACCATAACATTTTAAAAATGTAGATTCGCATCATGTTAAAAAAGATTAGTTTTACTAATATACACGTTTTAAAGTTTGTCTTTTTGTTAAAATTGTTGGTATTGTTTAAATCTTGTTTATTATGTTTGTCTCACATATGTGTGTGATGTAAGTAAAAGAGTGCTTATAAATGCGAATAAAACTCAGATGTTATAAAATGGTCACTAAAACCGTTTTTTGTTGGATTTAAGATTTTTGTATTGTTTTGCCAAATTGATTTAAAGGTATGTTTATCCAAGGCTGAGCACATGAGAATAATAAGCATAAGTATCATAGAAGGTACATGGAAAAAGAATAGATGTAAAGCATGATGGTTGATCACGTAAACTAGTATATCTACTCTAGGTAAGAGAATCTCCTTTCAGCCTTTGATTCTAGATACAAAGAGTGCGTAAAGTGTGGTCCAAGTATGAAGTATTAAGTATGCATTTCCTCTAGTCAAGTCGTTAGACATGAGACTAGTCCTTAAACGTGTCATAGTCAAGGTCATCATTTGTTTTACTAAGCAATTCTCACAAGCATAGTGATGAGGCGAAAAATGAACCACTTTTAGGGGGTCATTTAAGCCCGGAATTGAAATTATTTGATCAAATATTACCCTAAATCGTTCCTTTTGTGATTTTAGGTAGTTTGGGAGTGAAATCTGGAAAAGGAAGCAATTCGGACGTTTTTTGGAGCATAAAAGTGAAGAAAACGCCAAAGACTTAATTTTCCATGCTGAGAACAGTACCTGACGGCGTCAAGAGGAAATTCATGACGGCGTCAAGAGTAAAAGTGGTGACGACCCAGTACAAACCCGATGGCGTCACAAGAAGAGCATTAAGAGATAATTTTGTGACGGCCTGCATAAGGAGACCACATGACAGCATCAGACCCAGATCTAGACAGTCCGAGGAACTATTTGGCGGCAAGATGACGGCGTCAGACATTTGTTCTTGACGCCGTCACCTTCTAAACTGTATATATAGTTTTCTATTTTTCATTCATTAGAGAGGAACTTGTGTGGAGAAACCCTAGGGCCGAACTTTGTGAACCCTAGCTCGTATTTTACAGTTTATTCAAGGGTTTTCACCCCTTGAATCCTTTCATGTGCTATTGAGATAAGTCTTCTCTTAATTCAATCAATATGTCTATGTGTTGGTTGTATATATCTTGTGCTTGTCTTGATTTCAACATGCTAGGCTAGATTTATCTTGTGTTTGCTTAGATCTAATGAAACCTAGACGTTAATTATGTGTTGATTACTTGTTTATGGTTGTATTGGATGAATGATTTCAATGTTAGGCTTAAGAAAACTGGTAGATCTCCATTGTGTAACATGCTTGAACGTCTTAGGAAACATGAACCGATGTGTACTAGGTTTTATTGGTTGTATTTAATGCATGAGTAAATTCTAATGATCCCATGTTAGGAGCTTCTTAGCGGACTCGACATAGGAGTGAAGTAGGCACTCATGGGATTGGGGAAGTAAGTACGCCACCCCATGAATGGTATTAAGGAATACAATCCATCATCCACGCAACTATAACAAGTAATTAACGTGTAAAAGATATCTAGGGAGTAGTGAAATCTAAGTAAACACATTTCTCGCACTTATTTCTCACAACCTTAGGTTAAAGTAGTTTATTTTCATTTCTAGTATTTTATTTTGATTGCATCTTAGTATTGGGTTAGTTGACTAGCAACTAATTCCGCCCAACTCCTTCAAAACCCAAGATTTTAATTTGCTTTCTAAAAAATATAAAAATACAAAAAGAATCATCCCTCATCTCTAGACCTAGTCTTTAGGTTTTCTAATCCTAGCGACACTATTCCTAGCTGAACGAACAATCCCCCAGTACTTGTCATTATACTATACTACATCGATCATGTACACTGCCTGGTGGGGGTTGTAAGCTTCTCGAGATCCCTCGAGAGGTAAATCCTGGTGCAAACCCCACGCATCACATAGCAATGACTTGTTATAGACAGACAATTCATAATATAACCAACATAATTGCATCTTTCGACCTTTAAGCAATCACAATGATCAATCAAGACAAATGATTCGAGACTCAACAATGACATATCAAATGCATATATAATAGATTCAATATTCATGATATAAAACTTATATTACTTATGGCAGAAGTGCCCTAAATAAACATAAAGTTACTACTCAATTCCTTTTAGTGAGACCCTTTGGATGAATTTTGAGAAAAGCTTCCTAACCATAACCCATAAGTTCAACGAATTGGTGGATTCGTATGAGCGAGATGACCTAGTTTCTAAGAACATGAACTTAGAATCAAACCAAGATTATGATATGCTTAGTGTTGAACTACCTAGTTGCATGAGCGGGATAGATTTCACCAAAACATATGACACACATGAGGTTAGAGTTGAGCTACCTAGTTGCATGTCATGGTTAGGCACTACCATAATACAAGATGAACACATAGGTGATATTGATGTGATGGAAGAGATAGTAGAAAACCCAAGCCCACTAAGTACCCCACAAGTCCTACCATCATTTGAGGCACACACACCGCCCGTGACTTACCCCGAAGAAGTAGAAGAAACTTTAGGAATTCCGATGGAGGTAGAACCCTTGGACCAGGCACCACTAGAGGATATAGGTTTGAATATTTGTAGTGATAACCTTACTCCTAGTTCTAGGGAATTTCCTAGTGTTGATGAACCGGAACCTCAATCTTTACACACCTTTCCATCCTTAGATATATTTCTAGGAGACAAAAGAGGAACCGACCCACCCATCAACCAATATTATCCGAGTAGTTTTAGGATGAAGGAAGCCATTCACTCACCCCCTTCACCTCATGTTGCATATTTCCACCCTAAGGGTGTGTATCGCTACTTCCACCCGCACTTAATTCAAAGTGTAGGGAAAACCTCCCCTATTTCCATTAAATAAGGGTAGAGTCAGGCTCGTGACTCGAACAAAAACAAGCGCTTATTGGGAGGCAACCCAAACTTTATTTATTTATTTGTTTGTTTGTTTGTTTGTTTGTTTGATTTTATTTGTTTTCGTATGCATGTTTTATTTTTGTTGCTTGTGGCTCATGTTTCAAAGTAAATTGTGAAAATGCTTTATTTTGTTTTTAACTTCGTCTTAATTGCATATAAAGGTATTTTGCAAAAGATAAGTGTAAGGGAGATCCAAATTTGTTTATACGAATGAAATTGAGCATGAACCACAAGAATATTAAATGGACATGTGTATTAGTACTTGTTAGAGTTAAATGCTTGTATCGAGTCATAATGATGTTTTGCAGGATTTTCCAGGAAGTAGGACATAAGTTTTTTTTTCTCATAAATTTTCCGGAAACTTAACGTAAAGATTTCTGCAGGTCACTTCTGACGGCGTAATGAGTTTACTCTTGACGGCGTCATGTGTAAAATTCTGGAAATTTTGCTAGTTTTGTTTATACCGGAGTCTTAAAGTTTTTGTTAATTCTTTAGTTTTATAAACTCCAGGAAATCTGCAAACATTCATTCCACAAGCATTATATCTTTAATTGTTTTGTTTTTATTCCTAAGTCTGGAATTACATCTAGTTGTGAGTTTTCTTTGTTCGGATTGATGCTTTGGGTTTTTGTGATTGTTTTCTCAGGCTTAACAGGTTATGTATGACAAGAAGATGATTTATATTCTGGAAGGGAAGCTTTGATTGTTCATTTTCTTGGAGGAAGATCTAACCTGGCCACCTTATTATCCATACCAAGCGAATCAGGGGAGTATTCGATTTCATTTGTTTTACTTATGTCACTTTTACATTCTTTACTTGAACATTGGGGACAATGTTCATCCCAAGTGTAAGGGGAGGGTAAACTGATGATACCTTACAGATACACTTTCGCTTGAGTTTGTTTGTTTGATAGTAGATGTGTAATAAAACTATGAGAAATACTTGTTAGTGCAATTTTAGCGCCAAATTTAAATTTTTTTACAACATTTAGGAGTGAAACTTTAGCCTTAGCAAGCGTCTCATGGATAGGAGATTGTATGACTAGCACATAACCGTACTATTCAGAAAAATTTTCCACCCAAATATGTGAGGTTCGCCTTTAGATTTGATAGGAAAAGCATTTACTATTAGTGCTTATGAGTGTACCAGTAGCATTTAGATTCTAGAACTTGCGTTAGTGATGCATCCCGAGACCGCTAGTGAGACTACATTCGTGTAGTAGGATTTACTACATGATAAGAGGCATTAGGATCACCCTTGTGTTAAACCCGTATCATAATTACTTGACCATTTAAGTCATATTACTTGGCTAGTTAAGTCAACTAATTTTTCCCACACCCTTAGCGTTGTACTCATTTTTAGTACACGAAACCCCTAGTACACCCCTCCGAGCCTATCTTTTTGTTTATAACTTTAAGCATTTTACTTAAAGGAAGAATTTGTTACACCCCACTTAAATGTACACCCAAATCGCCTTAGCCTTCCGTGTATGCACTCATCTTTAGTGCATTATTGTTATTTGTTAAACCCTAAGTTAATTATCTAATTGATTACATGGTTGCTAAGTCGAGTCATATCCTTGTACATATTGTTTTGGGACGATTGGGACTCATGGGTAAAGTACTTATGTTATGGAGTAATGGGGAAGAACATCATATATTACCCCCATATGTACGTTAATCTTAAAAGTACTCCAAGTGTTTTGATTTTCTTAATTCGAGTCATTAGATTAGTTTATTGTAAAGTATGTAAAGATTCAAGTGTAAGGGGAATGTTCATTCCCTATGATGTATTATTTTGGATGGTAGGGTAAAAGTGTATGAAAGAAAAAATAAAAAAAAATCGAAAAAATCAAGAAAAAGAAAAAAAAAATAGAAAAAGAAAAAGAGAAAAAACATACGGGTTACCATCCCGTTTCATTCTATGTTTATTTTATGTTTTTGTTATTTTTCATTTATTAGCTTAAGTCGAGTCTAGTCTTGGCTTAGCAACGCCATATTGTACATGTAATTAACCAAGATTGTTAACTCGCCACCAGTAAAGACTGCCTATATCCAACAAAACCGTGTATTTCATATCCCTACACCTAACGTTACAACCCTTTTAAAAGACCTCTTTGATAGTTTATCCTAGGTGCTTACGCCATGTGGTGGAGGTTTGATCCTTTCCCAAGCCTATGGTAATCTACTTTGCTATGAAAGGTAGTGAGAGATATCTTCCGTTTTCATATTGTAATTTATACTTTATTACACCCGAGAGATGTGAGTATCTAAACACTATTTGTGAGGTGCTAGTGTATGACCTCCGTGCTTGTCTTTGGTCTTTAGTGGAATGATTATTTGTTGTAATTACTTTTATATTAGTGTTAAATGACCCCTAACTTGTATTTTCATTAGAATAAAAGCGCATTTGCTTGAGGACAAGCAAATCTCAAGTGTAAGGGTATATGATGAGGCGAAAAATGAACCACTTTTAGGGGGTCATTAATTGAATTTATTTGATCAAATATTACCCTAAATCGTTCCTTTTGTGATTTTAGGTACTTTGGGAGTGAAATCTGGAAAAGGAAGCAATTCGGACGTTTTTGGAGCATAAAAGTGAAGAAATCGCCAATGACTTAATTTTCCATGCTGAGAACAGTACCTGACGGCGTCAAGAGTAAAAGTGGTGACGACCCAGTACAAACTTGACGGTGTCACAAGAAGAGCGTCAAGAGATAATTTTGTGACGGCGTGCATAAGGAGACCACATGACGGCGTCAGACCCAGATCTAGGCAGTCCTAGGAACTATTTGGCGGCGAGATCATGGTGTCAGACATTTGTTCTTGACGCCGTCACCTTCTAAACTCTATATATAGTTTTCTATTTTTCATTCATTAGAGAGGAACTTGTGTGGAGAAACCCTAGGGCCGAACTTTGTGAACCCTAGCTCGTATTTTACAATTTATTCAAGGGTTTTCACCCCTTGAATCCTTTCATGTGCTATTGAGATAAGTCTTCTCTTAATTCAATCAATATGTCTATGTGTTGGTTGTCTATATCTTGTGCTTGTCTTGATTTCAACATGCTAGGCCAGATTTATCATGTGTTTGCTTAGATCTAATGAAACCTATATGTTAATTATGTGTTGATTACTTGTTTATGGTTGTATTGGATGAATGATTTCAATGTTAGGCTTAAGAAAACTAGCAGATATCCATTATGTAACATGCTTGAACGTCTTAGGAAACATGAACCGATGTGTACTAGGTTTTATTGGTTGTATTTAATGCATGAGTAAATTCTAATGATCTCATGTTAGGAGCTTCTTATCCGGCTCGACATAGGAGTGAAGTAGGCACTCATAGGATTGGGGAAGTAAGTACGCCACCCCATGATTGGTATTAAGGAATACAATCCGTCATCCACGCAACTATAACAAGTAATTAACGTGTAAAAGATATCTAAGGAGTAGTGAAATCTAAGTAAACACATTTCTCCCACTTATTGCTCACAACCTTAGTTTAAATTAGTTTATTTTCATTTCTAGTATTTTATTTTGCTTGCATCTTAGTATTGGGTTAGTTGACTAGCAACTAATTCCGCCCAACTCCTTCAAAACCAGAGATTTTAATTTGCTTTCTAAAAAATATAAAAATACAAAAAGAATCATCCCTCATCTCTAGACCTAGTCTTTAGGTTTTCTAATCCTAGCGACACTATTCCTAGCTGAACGATCAATCCCCCGATACTTGTCATTATACTATATTACATCGATCAGGTACACTGCCTGGTGGGGGTTGTAAGCTTCTCGAGATCCCTCGAGAGGTAAAGCCTAGTGCAAACCCCACGCATCACATAGAAATGAGTTGTTATAGACAGACAATTCATAATATAACCAACATAATTGCATCTTTCGACCTTTAAGCAATCACAATGATCAATCAAGACAAATGATAAGAGACTCAACAATGACATATCAAATGCATATATAATAGATTCAATATTCATGATATAAAACTTATATTACTTATGGCAGAAGTGCCCCAAATAAACATAAAGTTACTACTCCATATCCATAATAAAGTAAACAAGGTAAACAAGTAGTTTCATGATTAACAACGAGTTTATACTAAAGTTACAAATGTTGCTCACGTTCCAAAGTAATTATCCAGGTATGGTACTTACTTTCAACCCTAAGACGTCCCTGGTGAGTAATGATAGGCAAGTGATCGGCCTCATCATTGATGTAGCTCATTAATGTAGAAACATAACTGTCATGAGTAGTACGCCGCACAACTGGTGTAAAACCGGCGGGCTTCTTCTCCACACTTGGCGCCAAAGTGTCATTATTTGTACTGAAGACCGCCGCACATATAACATATAACCGGCGTTCTTTCTGATTGACTCGTGGTTGTATTATTGACCCAAGGTGCCCATAAGCAGCGTGCTTTCTACATAAGATTGGTGTGCTTCCGTCCAACTATGAATAATTATCTTGAGTCCTTTGTTTCTTGTGCTTGTCACGTCATTTCACCAATCTTCAATCCTGCATATTCATTCGTATATTAAGTACCAAACGTCCTAATAATAAGGTTATTTACTATATAATTTACATAATATTGAGGGTATAAATATGTATAATACGAGACTCATCAAATCCCCCCATACTTAAACTACTGCTTGTCCTTAAGCATAAAAAAAATGTTTTCCAAAATCGAGTCTCGTATAAGTTTCAAATATATATATTTTGTGTATCCAAGACAACCAAGAATAACATGACATGCACCTTACGAATATTATTTGAAGTTCACTCATGCACTCATGTAAAATTATTTATGGTTAAGGTTTACTCTCATAGCTCAGAGTCATAACTTTATATGCTTGTAAAAGAAACAAAACTTCAATGACGTGGCATGAGCACGAAGTATAAATATCAAAGAGGTCTTTTATTCGGGTTATATCGTAAGGTTTAAGGGTTATAAGGTATGGATTTAGACATGGGATTTATTTGTAAGAAACTTAAGTTGGGGAATCATATTATTTTCTTTATTCATTCTTTTTTTCATAAAATTTCCTTTTTTCATCACTTTTCTTTTCACTTATTATTATTATTATTATTATTTTTTCTCAACCACATTATAACAAACATAAAGCGTGCACTCTTCATACTCATCATAATTGGTGAACAACCATATATTTTTCCTCTTTCTTTTTTCTATTTTTTTTTCTTTCATATATACTCCAATCCTTAGATTCCCGACTAAGTGATATATTTTTGTTATTTTCTTGTTAGATAAATAGAAACGATAGTTTAAGGCTAAGAAAGGTGTATCTAGTGGATAATAGCACTAAAAGTGAGTGCTAAACGGGTTTAATTTTATTTAGAAAACGGATGGCTTATATATGGTGTATTTCCTAATTTTTGCCTCTTATCACATAAAAATACTTATATCACACGAATGTGATCTTACTGCGGTCTCATAATGATTTCTAATACAAGTTCTAGAATCACATAAATTATCGGCACACTCATAATCAAAGAAATCAAGCATAAAAGTATATGTCGAAATAGGCTCGAAATCCTCACATTTTCGGTGGTAATGGTTATAAAATGTGTAAATAATGTCGTTAATCCCGATTCAGATTTCTTACGATTGTTTTGGATACGTTTTCTAAAAAATCTTTTTTACTTACTACAAAATTTATTTATTTAATACCCCCGTAATCGGCATACATAACTAAGATGTGCGTCGGTTTTTATTAAAATATACGGCGAACTTTTTATTTAAAAGCGATGGTTTTATTAAATTTATACTTTACAGTTTATACTAATATAGATATTCTTTTATTTTTCAAGTTATCTTTCCCCCCCCCCCTCCCATACTTAAATTAAGCATTGTCCCTAATGCTTTAGAATTAAAAACAAAGTATAACGGGAAAAATAAAGATAACGGTACTTCTTGGGTATTCTTTTGTTTTTCCCCGAGAAATTTTCAAGTACTTGTCCATCTTTTGTACCAGTCATTCATGCACACATACATCATCCAACAAAACAATATCCACAAAATGGTAATGTGCCCCTAGAACATTACATTAGCACACACACACACACACACACACACACACACACACACACACACACACACACACACATATATATATATATATATATATATATATATATATATATATATAATAGTAAATAAGATAAATTGTTTTGTTGTGGGTACCTGGTTATAGACCCATAAACATGTTTTGAAATCACGACCAACAGACTAGTCAAATAAATATCCATCACTCCAGAACCACGCCGTACAAACCAAACAAACCCGATGGTCTTTTCTAATCCTTCTTCACCATTCATTCAGGGGTACCACCTCTAATACTTCTGGTAATCCCATAAGCTTCCCAATATCAGCTTCTCTCAAATGACTAAAACTCTTGATTTCTAAAGGTTTACACAATACTGGCTCTCCAAACAGCTTCATTTCATCTTCCTTAATCAAACCCAAATTCTTTGCAATTCTAGAAAAAAGGTGCCCAGAACAAATTTTAGCACCTCCAGCAGAAATAGCTCCTACACCCAGATGTTGTACCAATAACCAAGTTAAATTTAGGGTGGACAGATGATTGTTCCTAACAAACACATACAATACCTACATATTCAAATCTAACACATATTGTTCATAATAAGATCTGTGGAAAATGGACTTGACCATGATCTTGTGAAGTACTTGCAACAATGGGTCCTTTATCTTCCAAACTCTCTTTTTTTCTCATAAAATCTAACATCTTCACCACTGATCTCCTTCCAAAATGCATCAACATCAAAATCTCCAATCATTCTTCCTCCATCAGTCACCAGTCTTTCAAAATGAACACTTTTCATCTCCTCCTCAGAATAGATACCTAGCAGCTTCCCAAACTCATAAATTGTCACCTCTCTCTCTCTATACCTCCAAGTCTGAATCTCATAAACTTGTCAGTCATGACATCCTCATTTGAGATCTCCTTCTTCACAGCTAAAGAACTGAAAAACTCCAAACACCACTCCATATAGATTGGCTCCTTGATCTCAATTGCTCTCTTTCAAATCTGATAAGTCACAATCTCATGTCCATATACTTCTCTTACCAGCAACATATCCTCTATGATCTTATCACAACCTATAGTTCTCATAGTTTTCTAGTTCAATATCCTGGGTACATCAATGCTCCTAAAGTAAAGTTTGTTGAGGTTAAAGTTCAGGGTTCTCTTGTCAACCTTACTGGCCCCTTTCCATAAAATATTTGGATGTTCCTCAGGTTCCCGTTTAGGTACTAGAGCTCCCCTTGTCCTAGATGCAATCCCAGAGCTACTTTCTCCTGTCATATTCTACTCAAACAATCACAAGCAATAAACATTAGTTGTTAGAAAACATAAACATCCAATATATAATCAATTAAGCAAGTCTCAAGCACCCAGTGACCAAATTTTTCTATAAAAGCGGCAGTTTTGATTACAAAACCGGCGGTTACGTGACAAATTATGAAACTGTTCGGCTGTTTTTTATAAAAACTCCATGATCTTCGCCAACAAGACCGGCAGTTTCCTTGTTCTGCACATAAGTGCTCTGTTCTTAATTCCAAGAACCATTTTCATGGCTACTGAGCCTCAAAATCTATCCTCAAAAGCTTCTTATATCTCATAAGCAATCTCAAGTTTCCATTAAAGCATATAAGTCCAATTTATCATTAGTTAAAACATCATACTTCAAGTTCTCAAGTATCCAAAGTCAACTTCTCAAAAATCCTTCTTAAATTCTCTTAAATCATGTAATAGCTCAACTTAAACTCATGTCAAATGTTTCAGGCAACTACATTGAACTACTAGCATAGACAGTTACTAAAATTAGGGCAAAGATAACCCTAAATCAATAGTGATCAAATTCTATAACTAATCAAGTGGCAAACTCAAGAATCATATAAGCCAACACATAATCAAGCATTAAATAACCATAATTCAGATTATCATAGCAAACCCTAAGTTTTTGATAATTAAAACCCTAATAAAATTTTCAAAAGATTAACACAAGTGTAAACTTACCCTCAATGTGTTAAACTTGGAGTTTTGAAATTGAATTTGATCGAAAATATTCTCAGAATGGTGTGAAAAGCGTCGGTTTTCTGCTATGTGTGTGTTTTGGTGTTTTTACTTTTTAGCGCTTACGTTGAAAATGATATGTGTTCAAGTTATAAAAGCTTCCCTCCTTAAAAGTTCGGCGATCTTAGTTAAAAGGTCAGCGGTTATTTTCTGCAAATTTCTTATCAGTCTGCTATGAACTTCTAAAAATGGTGAAAATCAAGGCTATGAACTATAAAAATCATAGAAATAGGTACAATAGATATTCATTCATCTCTTACCAGAGGCATAATCATCAAGCATAAGCTTAAGATAAAGATTTGTTCAAAATATGTAAAAATAACATAGAAACGAAAAATTAAGAAAGGAGTTTTGTTTCAACTCCATTTTTGTTTTACTTTGTTGTTTAGGCAGTGAAATGGTCTGGTGACATGATGTCACTCAGCTTGTAAGAACCAGATGGCTTCCTCTTGGTGTCAAGAGAGGATTCAGATGTTTTTAGAATTTTTTTCTCATTAGGACTAACTTCACCTTCCTCATTAATTTCTGCCCACGAAGTGATTTCTCCATACTGGTAATTTATCATGCTTCTGGTGTGTTCCATGAATGTTTCTCCTAATGTTACATCAGGTTCTGCATCATCTTTTTCAGGGTTAACATAGAACTCCAGTTCATAGCTTTTGGTTTTTTCAATGTAATCCCCCATAGTTTCTCCTACCAACTTCATAGACAGCTTCTTGTCAATTTTCTTATCTCCATTCTCTAAAACTTCATATTTTATGTTATGTTTAACCACATATTCCTAGGAAATAAAGTTCTTATCAAGGTCAAGGTCTAAAATTCCATCAGAGGTAAACAACCCCTCAATATAACATGGTGTTACATATTTTCCCCCAACTTCATTTCCATTTCCAATCATATGAAGTAAGAAGACCTTAGTTTTCTCATTCATTTCAGGGGAACAAGAATTCATTCTCCAGAAACTCTTTCTAAGTACATTAGTATCTGGGTGAATAGTTAGCAAACCTTTGGAAAAATCTATAACTCCCTTTGTCTGTTCTAGAAAAGTTCTTCCTAGGATCACACAATGTTCCCATTCACTAACACTGGGATTAACATCAAATTTGACAAAGAATATGTCCCTATTCATTTGTACTAGCAACCTATTTGTGATCTCCTTCCTTCCATTCTCTTTTTTCTCAATGCTCACCCTTAGTTTCTTCATCAATTCCTTTGATAATAGGTTCCTGTTGTAATCCAAATCAGCAACAACATCATGAGCATAATTGTTTTCAATATAGCAAGGAGTGATAAATTTCATGTAACATTCCTCAATTTCCATCCATTTAAAAATGTGAACCCTTTGTTCATCTTCCTTGTCATTAGCTGCAATCTTAAAAGTAATTTCTCCCTGCCAAGTGTTCTTGCTTTCTACTTGGTCTTTTTCATCATTCATGATTCCTAAGTCTGATTTTTTTTTTTCCATTTCTAATGTATGACAATATAACATCAAACAAAACATTAGTAGGTTAGTCAACTAAGTTATAAGCACATAATCCTACGCCAATAATCTCATATAAATCATGTAAGTCAAGATATGCGTCTATTTCATCATCACAAAAGAGAAACAAGTCTTCTGTAAAGATTTTTGCAGAAAAGTGCGTAGCATTTTAAGAAAAGTACGGCGGTTACGTGACTTTCTAGCTGTTTTGTTTAAAATTCTCCATAAGTACGGCGATCTTAAAATTAAAACCAGCGTGTTTCTGGGTTTTATCAGATGATCATAAAAGATATAGTCATTCATATTCTCAGATATAAGTTGAAAACAAATTGCAATTATCATATCATTCGTAAGAGCAATCCAATATAACATTTTCAAACAAACAATTAAAAAAACAAAAGCAAAATATTTTTGTGTTTTTAATTTTAATGTGCAATTTATACTTATGCAGTAATTCAGATAATAACAACAAAAGAAGCATGAATATTATGTTCTCAAGACCTGGATAAAGCATTTTACAAGTTTGTTTTGGGGTTTTTGAAATTAAATCCAACTGTTCTTTCAACTGTATCAAAAGTTCGGCGGTTTTTGTCTGAAAAACTGGCGTTCTTTGTACCTCAGAAGCGAAATTTTTCCAAATTTTTGTAATAAAACTTAGTATCAAGTATACGAAAACTAACATATAAATCAAATTAGCCTCCCCGGCAGCGGTGCCAAAAACTTTTATGTGTTTCGAAAACTTTAAATTTGTAAGACTAGTTTCACCAATTCCTTAATACACAAAACATATGGGTAAAAGTATAACCCCCGTTAATAGTAAAGGTTTTTAGGCAAGACCAGGTTGTCCCAAGAGAGATAATGATTTCTTATGTTAGCTATGGTTAACAAAATTAGATTCCAATGATTGTCACTTATCACTAAAACCGTTCTTTGTTGGATTTAAGATTTTTGTATTGTTTTGCCAAATTGATTTAAAGGTATGTTTATCCAAGGCTGAGCACATGAGAATAATAAGCATAAGTATCACAGAAGGTACATGGACGAAGCATAGAAGTAAAGCATGATGGTTGATCATGTAAACTAGTATATCTACTCTAGGTAAGAGAATCTCCTTTCGGCCTTTGATTCTAGATACAAAGAGTGCATAAAGTGTGGTCCAAGTATGAAGTATTAAGTATGCATTTCCTTTAGTCAAGTCGTTAGACATGAGACTAGTCCTTAAACATGTCATAGTCAAGATCATCATTTGTTTTACTAAGCAATTCTCACAACCATAGCAATGACTTGTTATAGACAAACAATTCATAATATAACCAACATAATTGCATCTTTCGACCTTTAAGCAATCACAATGATCAATCAAGAAAAATGATAAGAGACTCAAAAATGACATATCAAATGCATATATAATAGATTCAATATTCATGATACAAAACTTATATTACTCATGGCATAAGTGCCTCAAATAAACATAAAGTTACTACTCCATATCCACAATAAAGTAAACAAGGTAAACAAGTAGTTTCATGATTAGCAACGAGTTTATACCAAAGTTACAAATGTTTCTCACGTTCCAAAGTAATTCTTTAGGTATGGTACTGATTTCAACTCCTTAGCTAGTAGTTTTTGGTGCAAAACCACTACTTCTTCTTCTTAATAATCAAGAGATGATTCTTGATTGAGGTGTGTGTAATACCACGATTTGAGCCTTTATTTATAGTTGCATTTCAACCCTAAGACGTCCCTGGTGAGTAATGATAGGCAAGTGATCGGCCTCATCATTGATGTAGCTCATTAATTTAGAAACATAACTGCCATGAGAAGTACGTCGCACAACTGGTGTAAAACCGGCGGGCTTCTTCTCTACCCTTGGTGCCAAAGTGTCATTATTTGTACTAAAGACCGCCACACATATATCATATAACCGGTGTACTTTCTGATTGACTCGTGGCTGTATTGTTGACCAAAGGTGCCTGTAAGCGGCGTGCTTTCTACATAAGATCTGCGTGCTTCAGTCCAAATATGAATAATTATCTTGAGTCCTTTGTTTCTTGTGCTTCTCGCGTCATTTCACCAATCTTCAATCCTGCATATTCATTCATATATTAAGTACCAAAAATCCTAATAATAAGGTTATTTACTATGTAATTTACATAGTATTGAGGGTATAAATATGTATAATACGAGACTCATCAAACTAGAATGCATTAACATAAATAAAATATAATATTTCTAAAGTAATTTTTAGTTCCACTTTCCACCACTTATCTTCCACCTAACCATTTAGCAGCACACATATATTTTTTTCATCCGGGCTCCGTTGTTGTTACTCAAAGTTCAAACCCTTCTTCAAGTTTAAAAATTCAGTTTTCTTTCCTTTGTGTTATGATGAGATTTAAAAGGGTGCGTGCTCAATATTTAGTCATTTTTTTTCTTTTTTTCCCTTTTTTGGTCCTCTTTCACGCCACTAAAGTGACGATTTTGTATATGGTGGGCTTCTTTAGTTTGGTGGTTGAGAAGTGGCGGTGCTACTTTGTTTGCCACATTGAAGGTGGCGTGAAGTGGTGTTGCTATACCTGATAATCTTACACGTAACAACAACATTCGTCACTATCACCTTAGCGTCATATAAGCTTTTCACTCTATAATCAAATAGCGTTTACGAGAAACACCGAATCCAAACAAATATTTTCTCAAAGAAAACCAATCGTCGAATTGGGTTTGAATTTTTGAGTTTACAACTTGGACGTGGCCACCATGTATACACATAAAAAACGAACAACCATGCGTGGTCTTCATGATGGTGTAGTGACACACCACACATGGTCGTGATCCACAACACATGCAAATTGCACCTATTACGTCGAGCCTAATACTTAAAAATAGACTTGTACAAACTCAAAACACAAACAAACACATACCAAAAGGTTAATCGACCCATTGACGGTACGGGTGACAATACGAACCATGACTTGAAAGAACACGAAAATAAATAGGTTAATGTTGAGTTTAAGATGATGCTTATCTCCCCTTTTTAGTAGTTTTGTAGCGATGGTAACACGTACGATGGAGCATTTGGTAAGCGTCTCCAATCTTTATGACATTTTTTGACTTGTAGATTGATGATATTTTTCGACTTGTAGATTGAGTCCATGTCATGAGTCCTGTCGTGAAACACCTTGATCCAAAACAGCCTTGTAGTCCATTTGGCGCTTTAGGAATCATTCGGTCTTGGAACTTCAAAATCAAAACAAAGATCTCATTGTCAAAGATATTACGATTTCATCCATTTTCTACCAAGAACAAGAAAGTATGTTTTATTGTTGGAATTGGTGGTTTAACCACAAAAGATTGCGTTTTGGTTTTTCTTAAGAAAGTCAATGGCTTCGTTTGCTTGTTTGACACGTTCTTTACTATACATTTGGTCCCATTTTGGTTCGCCAAGGAAGGGGCTCTCGAGATGAGATGTAGCTACCACTAAAGGAGTGTCGCATTGGGTTGAAACTTCTGCAATACATAACTCTCTTCCCATTGCAGAATAACTAAATTGCTTACATCCAAAGGATTTCATAGGCAATTTGCTAAGCTGCAAATTTCATCAGATTATTGATTGATGTTAAACCACCAACTTATATTGACCAAGGAATGGTCAATAAATTCAAATAGCCTAGATCAATGCTCCGGGTAATATAAGGTATCACCAGGTCGTTATGTCCCGTTGAAGTGTGAATTGTAACTTTAGCGTACTCGTGATCGGGTGATTATTCACAGAAAAGGGTTGTGATCAGAATTATTTGGAAATTATTAAAAAATATAGCTTAGGAAAGCTACGTGATTGATTACGGGAATTACGATTACAAAGATTTGAGCTAAAACCTAAAAACGTACGTTTTAATTAAAAACGTACACAGACGAACGAAACGAAAAGTACAACTGATGGACGGAAAGGGTTACAAGTGTAAAATTAATCTTTTTTACAATCCTAACAATTAAAGAAAATTTTAAGAAAAATAAAAACTATTTTTACACTATTTAATTATTTATTATTAATTAATTACTAATTATCTATTTATTACTAATTAAACTAATTAGAATTATTAAAAATGCTAAAAAGGCTTAGAAAATTAAGAAAAATTTTACAAATCTAATTAACCATCATGGGAATCCTAAAAAATTATAAAAAGTTTATTTTATGTATTTTTAAACTAATTAACTAATTATTAATCTAATTACTTATTAATTTCTAATTAAACTAATTATATTATGAAAAATAGAAATGAGTAATATAAATTCTAGAAAAATTTGTAAAAATGTTTTAACTTAAATAAAAGCTAGAAAAATTTTAAAAACTAGGTTATACTTTGTAAATTATAATTATGCTATTTAATTACTTAATATTAATTAAAACTTAATTAAACTAAAATTAATTATAAAAACCACTAAAAGACAAAATAAAATCTGGAAAAATTTACAAAATTACTTTAACCTAAAAGAGAATTACTAAAAATATAAAAATGATATATTGCTTATAAATAAGCTAAAAAGAAAATTAAAATGATAAATCCTATTAAATAGAAGCTATCACTATAATTAAAGTTGATTTTTTTTGGTTTCTACTTTTTCCAAACTGATTATACACTAAAAACAAAAACTTTTAATGAAAACACTTTTAATGTAACTAAGAAATAAGCACTTAGAGTGCTTATTGATCCCCACAATTGACTTTTGTTGACTGTGGAAGGATTTTAGCTCAAATAGAGTGATGTGGGGTCCACAATGATAAATTTAGGTTCCTGTGAGTTACATGAACTAGAATAAGCTAGATTAGCACAAATGAGCAGCTTAAATAAGCCACAAAACTCAAATAAGCTATTTGCTTATTTCATTCTAAGACAGATTTGGGGACAGTCTTTTGGCACAAAATTAAGTGGGGTCCACAAGTCTAGAGGTCAAATTCTTGGTCAATTTACACTCCTTGGTAGGAGGGGGGTTGGGAGAACCCAAAGTTGAAGTGTGGGACCCACTGGGTAAACCACAATCAATCACCAAAGTTGGGTGAGTGGGAAGGGTCTACTGAGACAGAGCAGTTACCTTGCCCTGCAGGTAACTTCCAGGGGCAATTTAGTCACTAAAAAAATCACAAAAATAAAAACTTTGTAGAAATCTAAAGTTCAGCTGGTAGAGTCTACCCACAAGAATTTTCACACCTCAAATCCAAACATAAAATTCATATTAATTCTTGCTATTTTTATGAAAATCTGAGATTGAAAATTTTGACTTTTGTACTAAAACTTGCAGTTTGACTTTTATGAGATTAGATCTTGATCAACTGACTTAAAATACACTTAATAAGTTTAAATGAAGTTAAACTAATGAAAATTATCAATTTACAAGTCAGTGTGCATGTTTTTTGGACTCTAAGACCCACACAGTTAACTGTGTGGGCAATATTGTTGTGATTTTGACTTTGGGTCTAATTGAGACTGATTTGATGACCAACTTGACTTGTTATGACCCTAAGTACTTAAGTTAAGCTAAGAAATTCAATAACAAACAACAAAAGCTCAGCCAAACAACATGATCCAAACACCACTTTAACTGATTTGATTTTTGATTAGTAAAACAAATGGTTCCCTAACACTTTGTAACTATTTCCAATCAACTTAATATGATCTAATGAACTAATTTGAACACAGAAACAAGGTGTGTGAGTACTATAACCAAGAAATCCAACATATGCTATTTGACAGTTGAAATGAAAAATAGTGAGAACAATGAAAATAATGGACAAACATATGATTTGAAGCAACACTCTAGCTACCATACACCAAATAGACACAGAACTCCAAAGATAAGCAATGTATGAGCACTTGAACAGTAAAATGCAAAAGTTGAGAAAAAGGCTTACAAGAGCTTTCCAAGCACAATTCAAAGAACCAATAGATCACAACTATCCTAACACCTCCCATGAGGTACTACAACCATTACAAACACCATTCCATAAGCCATACTTGCTTCTTCCTTCTTTTCACTGAATTTCTTATTTTTATTTATTTTTGTGGATTTTTTTCCTTGCTTTCTTGAAAACTTAACTTGAAAAGAGATTTGTGCTAAATGTCACTTCTAAATACCTTACTGAGATTGAATGTGAGTTATGGAAACAATAGGAACAAAGTTTAACACTTCCTCATTCATACATAATCGTTTTACTAAAATATGAGAAAATTGGAATTCACATAACAAACTTAGATATTATTCATTGAAAAGTTGAGCATTACACTTAATAACATTAAAGATACACTGGAAAGTTAAATAAGACTTGGAATTTTTAAAGTTTACAATAATTAGAAATTTGCAAAATAAGCTAAAAAACTACACACCCACCACTGCTGCTTCTCTTTCTATATATATGGGATCATTAGGGTTTTGGAACCCTAAGGAGTGAATCCCAACTGCTTCCTGAGCCATTGGATTATCATTACTCAATCTTGACCCTCAAAAATTCTTTTGGCGCCTTTTTTCTTATCTGTCAGGTCGAGGTGGAGTGAGGGAAAAGGAGAACAATTAAAGCTTTTGGAGCTTAGTTTGATAGTCAATGGGGAGGGATGGTATGCTGAGGTGGAGGAGGGGGGAGCAGGTTGCAAGTTGGAGGGGGGAGGTGTTGACTTTGTTTGACTGAAGAAGGGAGGTAAACGGGGTGTTTGTTTTTATTAGTTAAAGTGGTGGTGGGCTAATGGAGGTGTGGGCTGGTGTTGATGGGCGGGAGTAATAAGGAGGTGGGCCTGGGAGTGTTGGGGTTTGAATTTGGTTTTGGGTTTTGTTAATTAAGGGTCCGTTTGTGGTGTAATAAAAACATAGGGACCATTTTTGCAATTTGACAAAACCAAGGGACTGAAAATGTCATTCTCCCAAAATACTATCAAGGACCATTGTTGCAAAGTTTAACATTCCAAAAACCAATTTTTGCAATTTTTTATTTTTTCAAAAATTCCCAGGGACTAAACTTGCAAATTTCCAAACTCCAGGGACCAAACCTGTAACTTTTCCAAATTTATCACCCAAAGTCCGTTTTTGATAACTTTTGATTTTTTAGGGACTTGGGTTGACTTTTATATCAAAATAAATGCATAGGGACTATTTCTGACAAATTTTGAAACTTAGGGGACTGAAACTGCCAATATTGTAAACTTTGATCGTTTTTCGTTTGTTTTTGCTCGTTTTGCATTTAAAACACATAAAACACAATCCCTGGGATAATTTAAGTATTTTGATTACTTTTCGATTGTTTTTTGTATGTTTTGGCAGTTTAAACACGGTAAAAATGATGAGTGTTTGTGCACTCATCAATTATGTCAAAAACTCGCTTTTTAATAAACTAAAACGTAGTTGTAAAATCCAGAAAATTTATCATCATATTGACAAATTGTCTTGTGTCATCTTAAAAGTGATTATTGCAAATTGAAGAATCAGATAACTGATTGCATGAAGCTTGGAAATTTCACATTAATACCAGTAATCAGTATAAACATGCATCCATAAAGAACCCGTAAAATGGGTCCAAAGTTTGTTTGGAAAGAAAAAGATGCAATAAGATCCTTAGCAACATTTCAGTAATAAAATCTTACTATCTTCTTAATAATACAATGTTTTAAAAAAGTCTTAGATCGATACATATAATTCGCTAATTTCAGAAAGTTTATGAATGGAGATTTACCTGCATGCAAAAGTATGGCCTAGTCATTGCCTTATCCAATAGATGTTAGGAGTGACCTCCTACAATATAGGCATGATCACATTAACACAAATAAAAAAACATCCACCCATGAATGTTACAACATTTGATTTAACGCATAATTAGGGTTGGTTTTTTTTTTTTTTTTTTTTTTTTTTTTTTTTTTTTTTTTTTTTTTTTTTTTTTAATATCAAACTACTATATGACGTATAGGGAATGCATGATCCAGTTTTACAATACCTGCAAACATATGACGTCTGGGGAATGCAATTGAATAATATAACCAATGGCTCTCATTCTTATACGAAGCTCGAGATCCTCTGCAAACCAAACATTGTAACTCAAAATCTTCAACGTCCTCGAACCCTCTTTTGCTTGAGTTTCATCTGCAAACCACATATCAATTATTGTATGACAACACTATTAGCATTATATATTTATTCACATAGCAAAGTCTCGGTATGTAAACTTATGGGCTTGGCCCAATACCTTTGTAAGTCTCGGTATGTAAATTTGGTATATATATACCGAATGTTTTATGAAAGACTTTATGTGGAATTAACCTACTCTAATATGGTATCACAGCCTCAAGATCCAAAACCCTAAAAAAATTTTATGCTTCCTGGACATGCTTCATTACTGCCTCTTTAGCTTTTAGCTATTTTGCTTGCATCGCTTTGCTCTATTCCATCATAGCATCATGACCGGAGAAACACCACCACCCAAACAACCGATTGATAAAGCTTACTCAATCGCTAGCATCAAGGCGTGTATCGCCACACCCCTTGATCTAGACAAACTTAATTATAATTCTTGGAGCAAACTCTTCAAACGTTTTTGCATAACGTATGAAGTTCATCATCACCTTGACGCTCTGCCTCTACTAGCACTGCTCCACCAGATCCGTCCGATGACACAAATGACTCACTCGTCGTCATGTGGTTGTATTCGACCATATCCCCTAAACTAGTGGATGTGGTGATCGATGATAGCACAAAGGCGCATGAGGTGTGGAAAAAACTTCGTGACCTATTCCATGATAACAAGGCCAGTCGAATCATACAACTTGACAATGAAATCAGGAACATGGTGATCGGGAAATTATCAGTCACGGATTACTTCCAAGACATTAAGTCCAAGGTTGATCGTTTGCCTAACCTAGGGTCTAAGGTACTGGATTCGAGCCTCGTTACCTACACAATCAATGGTCTTCGAGCCAAGTATCCGAAGATTGTTCGAATAATTCGACGTAAGGAACCTTTACCCACGTTTGATCAAGTGCGATCCATGCTTCTTTTGGAAGAGAGTGATATGGCACAAATCACTCAAGCTCTCTCCTCAGCTCACATTACTTTGTCATCACCTACCGTACTCGTGGCTTCTACTACAAACAACACCAAGTTTGGTAATCTGTCGAATTCAGGGGGTGAATTGTGTCGAAATTTTCAATGAGGTTCATGTACGTATGGCTCGCGTTGCAAGTTTGTACATGGATCTCATGATAATCGGTCTCGGTCAACCAATAGTGGTACGAGCTCGACTACTAAATCTCTCGGGTCCACAATTGGTCGTGCGTCACACCCTACTAATCATGAGCAGTCTTCTAAGCATGACACTTTGCCTTTTGCATCTGTTGTTTCTCACTCATTCTTTGGCATGAGTGGGATGCAATATATTAATCCGTATGTCTTTGGTCCGCATTGTATGCCTACTAGAATTCAACCTGGTTGTGTTACACCACATTTTGGTCTTGGTCATATGGCCCAAGGTGTAACCCAAGCAAGTCCAATCACTCAGCAGCCACAACAAGCCCACTTAGTTACACAGTTTGTCCCTTCAACTCCGCTAGCCCAATACCCGGTTCAGTCAAAATTGGGTAATCAGGCCCAATATACACAACAACCTGGTAACATTTTTTATCCCGGACAATATGCATACGCGAGTCCGGGTGCTCTTCAAACTCATGCTACTATGCTTCCTCAAGCATTTCAGACCATGACGCATCCGGATCCCGCGTGGAATATGGACACGGGTGCTTCTTATCACTTGGCCGACAATGCAGGTATCCTCACTTATGTTAGTAATTCTTGTATTTATCCATCCGTGTATGTTGGAAACGGTGCTTCTATATTGGTTACGCATACTGGACATAGCTCATTGTATACCTCTACTAAACCTTTACAACTTAACCACATACTTGTCACACCGTACATTATTAAAAATTTAATTGTTGTTCGTAAATTTACGCGTGATAATGGTGTTTCTGTTGAGTTTGACGCTTATGGTTTTTCTGTGAAGGATTACCAGATGGGCAGAATTCTCATCCGTTGTGATAGCACTGGCGATCTCTACCCGGTTACACAACCGTCATCCACGCGTCCTCCTTTTGCTTTGCTTTCGTTTAGTCATACTACGTGGCACAGGCGCCTCGGGCATCCGGGTGAAGATGTGCTTCTTCTTTTGGAGTCTTGTAATTTCATTTCTTGTAATAAGTCAAAGCTGTCCACTTTGTGTCATGCGTGTCAATTAGGCAAACAAATTAAACTTCCCTTTTATACTTCAGAGTCGAAGGTTGCTGCTATTTTTGACATTGTTCACTCGGATTTATGGACTTCCCCAATTCCGAGTGAAAGTGGTATTAAATATTATGCTATCTTTTTAGACCATTTCTCGCATTTTGTTTGGGTTTACCCGTTGTTAAAAAATCTGACTTGTATGATAATTTTCTTGATTTTCGTGCTTATGTTAATAAACAATTTGGTGTAGATATAAAAGTTTTACAATGTGACCATGGGGGTAAGTATGACAATGCCCGCTTTCATGAGTTTTTTCGCACTCATGGTATTCACTTTCGCTTCTCTTACCCACACACCTCACAACAAAATGGCAAATCCGAATGCATGTTACCTACCATTAACAATCTCATCCGCACTTTGCTTTTTCAAGCACACATGCCTCCCTCTGTTTGGGTCGAGGCTCTCAATATGGCATCCTATATACTCAATATACTTCCATCAAAAGCCATTACAATGAGATTTCTTTTACCAAACTTTATAACCAAAAACCTAATTACGACACTTTACGTGTCTTCGGTTGCCTTTGCTACCCCTATATCACTGTCAACCACAAGCTTGAACCTCGATCCACTCCTTGTGTGTTTCTTGGTTACCCCGCCAACCATTGTGGCTATAGATGTCTTGATCTCTCCTCAAACAAAGTTATACTCTCACGACATGTTCGTTTTGATGAGGAGATTTTTCCCTTTGCTTTACTCCAAAATTACTTACCACCTGTGTATGATTTTTTAGGTGATATACCATTGCCGATCAAACCTAACCCACCGCCTGAGCCCAATCCCCTGCAACAGCCCCTGTAAACGATCTCATACAACACCCACCTGAGCCCAATACCCCATAACCGCCTGAGCCTAACACCCCACAACACTAACCTGTGCAAGCTGAACCTATTACCCCTACATCGCAAGCTCCTACACATACCCAAACTGCCATTAACACTCATCCCATGGTCACACGTGCTAAAGCTGAAATTTCTAAACCTCTTGAGGGGTATGAATTTTCATGTCACTACTATGTCTCCGCTTCCACGTTCTCATGTTCATGCTCTTCGTAATCCTCAGTGGAAACAAGCTATGCTAGATGAATATAATGCTTTAATTACTAACGGGACGTGGGTATGATTGATGCTAAACCGTCAACTTATATTCACCAAAGAATGGTCAACAAAGTCAAAGAGCCTAGACCAATGCTTCCGGGTAATAAAGGGTATCACCAGGTCGTTATGTCCCGACGAGGTGTGGATGGTATAAAAACGGGTTTGTGATAGGGTGAATTGGATAGGAAGTAACCAGATAAAGATTTGGATTTGTTTACACTACTGGAATGACTAGGAATAACAGTATTAACAATCACGGGAATCAGAAACGTATAAACGTAAACCAAATTAAAATCAGTCGCGATTGCGTGTTGGGAAAAAGGTGAGTTTTAAGGAAAAATAAACTACAGGGGGTGAAAATGAAACTTTTACAAACTTAAAATTAAAAGAAAATTGAAAATGAAAATGATATTATAAAAATGATTATTTTAATATTTAAATACTATTTAATTAATTAAAGCTATTTAAAAAGTAAATTAAACCTAATTTAAATAAAACTAAAAATGATAAACACTACAAATTAAACTAAAAACTTGTAAAAATAATTTCTAAAACTTAAAATGAACTTGAAGAAAGTATAAAAATTTAAAAATAAATATTTTTGTCTTTTTATAGATTTTCTATTAATTAAAAACTAATTATCTTAATTAAACTATTTAAACTAATTTAAATTACAAATAATACTAAATTAACTTAGAAAATTATGAAAAAATTTAAAAAATTATTTTATAACATTTAAAAGCTAGGAAAAATATAAAAACTAGGTGTTGCTTAATAAAAACTAATTATGCTATTTAAAACTTAATTATTAATTAATTATTAATAAAACAAAGATTAAATCTAATAAATACTAAATGATAAAATAAAAATCTGATAAAATTACTATAAATACTTTAATATAAGAGGAATTTAATAAAAATATAAAAAAGCTAATTACTTAATAAAAATCTAAAAATGAAAAATAAAATTTAAATTACATTAAATAGAAACTATCACTTAATATTAAATTGGTTTTTCTTGATTTTTCTTTTGGAAATCTATTTTACACCTAAAAACAACAAACTTTTGTAAAAACAACTTTTTTGTAAACTAAAAATAAGAACTATGGAAAGAAATAAGCCAAATAGTTGACTTTTGTTGACCAAGGGGGAAAATAAGCTAAAACCAGCTTGTGTGGGGTCCACTAGGGATGATTCTGATTACAATTGGTTAAGTGAACATGTATAAGCTAGAATCAATCAAAAACTTCCACAGAATAAGCCAATAAGCACAATTAAGCACTTATTGAAACTTGGTTTACTCAGGAAATGGGACAACTTTGAGGGTTGAATCTAGGTGGGTCCCAGGGGTCCTCAGGTCAAACAACAGGTCAAAATGGGAAGCCTACTAGGAGGGGGGTTGGGAGGAACCAAGATTATGGTGTGGGACCCACTGAGGTGGCCACAAAACCACCACCAAGTGGTGGTGTTGGGATGGGTGCTGCTGGTGCAGGGGAGCTATCTCCCCCTGCAAGTGTTTTTGATCTAAGGTGGGGCCCACTAGAAAAATGGTAAAAATGAAAGAACCATGGAACTTAAAAGATGAGGTGGAATACTTTAACATGCAAAAAAAAACACAATGCTTAATTATAACACAAAAATCAAATAAATTCTTGCAATATTAGGAAAAATCTGAGTTGTGCATATTTGACTTTTTGAGTTAAACACTAAAGTTGACTTTTCTGAGATTTCAATGATCCTAGATGATTACACATGATGTAAAAAGCTATAATGTAACTACCCTAAGCTAGATTAACAGATCTTATAGCCAATATGAAAACTAAGATGTCCTAACTCTTAACAGTTATCAAGTAAATGAGATTCAAGTTCAATATTGACTTTTTCTTAAGTAAACTGATCTATTATGGCTTTAACTGACTCATATAACTCAGAGAAACAAGTTAGAACCAAAAACTACAACAAAGGAACAATGCACAGTGGTGAAAACCACTGTGCCAAACACCCCTTTATGATACTGAATTTAAGATTTCTTGAAGAGTTTCATTTATTTAACCTATGCTACTGAATTATTAGTACCTATGATAATGGTATGAACTTATTTAAACACAAAAGGACTAATGATAACATCTAAACACCATTAATCACCCTCAAGCTCAAATGGCAGTGGAATTGAAATAAAAAGCTATAATGAAAACCAATAAATAAGACTACAATTTTAATCAATAACTTCACTTAACTATACTAAAGAAACATGGAAACACAAAGATTATAGCTTAAGGCTGGTGCTATAGTAGAATTGCAAAAAGTGATAAAAAAAAAACTTACAAATGGCATTTCAAGAAAGAAGCGTGAACCAAGGACCATAAACTACCTTAACAGCTTTTCAAAAGCTTCTAAACCAGAATCAACTTCACTGCTTCTCTTCTTCTTTCCTTTTGATGTTTTTCATTTATATATTTTTTTTCTTTTATTTTTCTCTATTTTTTTTTGTATTTTTGAGTTTTCAATGTAAACTAACTAAGATTGAAGTAAATGATTTGAAAACTTTTAGTAACTTGTAATTGAGATTTACTGAGCTTAATGGAACAAGAACAACAAGTCATTAACAAATTTCAAGTGAGATTGTCAAACTCACTTTGAAACTGCCAACCTTAAATTTGATTGAACAAAGCTTGAATTTAAAGTGGAATAAGGTTTAAATTGCATTGAAATCACTGAGAACAACAAGATTGAAAATGAAAATTACAACTGAAACTTTGAAATTATACTAATACGACACTAATCTATCCTAAACTAATCTAACACTCTTCCACTCTGCTTCTCTCTTCTTTTTATTGACCCTCTGAGGTGTGTGGGTCCCACTGATCATATCCCACCAACTTGCTTAACTTTTTGAACCTTTTTGCTCTCTTTCCAATTTTGGCAGGAAAAGGGAAATTGGCCAATTGACCTGTTTGTAGCCATAGGGGGGTGTGATATGATTGGTGTTGGGAAGTGGTATTTGGCAGGGATAAGGGTGTAGGTGAGACAGAGGTGCAAGTGGTGATGGTGGAGGTGGTTTTACAGGGAAGGAAGGGTGGTATTGAGGGGGAAGATGGTGGGTTTGACCGAGGGTGGTGGGGTTTGACCCTGGTAATAAAACGTGGGTGTTGGGTTTTATATTTTGGGCTGGGAAATGGTTATGGGCCTGGGGATAGTGTTGGATCAGGCTAGGGTTTGGTTTGGATTTGTTTTTGGGTGGATTGGATCAATTTTACAAAAGGGTCTGTTTGGTGTAGCATGATAATTCACAAGGACCAATTTTGTTAAAGCTGAAAATCCCAAGGACTGAATTTGTAATATCCCCAAAGGTAGTACAAGGGTTAATTCCAGCCAAATATAAATAGTCAAAGGACCATAATTTGTAATTTCCAAAATTTAAATCCGGGGACCTTTTCTACCAACTTTCAAAACCCAGGGACCAAACATGTAATTTTACTAATTTTGCCACCCAAGGACCATATTTGCCAACTTGTAATTTTCCAAGGACCTAAAAATGATTTTTCTTCCAAAAATATTTCCCAGGGACCATTTCTGTCAAAAGTGAAACTCTAGGGACCAAAAGTGTAAATTCTCAAAACTTTTCACATTTTTCACCAAAGGACTAAATATGACAACTTATGATTTTAAAAGGACCTTTGGTGATAATTTTCCATATTTTGAATTACCAGGGACTAATTTTGACATTTTATGAAAGTTGAGGGACTGAAACTGCCAATTTTGCAAACTTTGCACGTTTTTCATCAGTTTTTACTCATTTTGCATCTGAAACATATAAAACACAATTTTGAAATATTTTTAGTATTTTGATGCATTTCTGAGTGTTTTTGTACGTTTTGCAGTTCAGATTTGACCAAAAATGATGAGTGTTTGAGCACTCATCAATCCCCCACACTAAAATATTGCTAGTCCCTAACAATAACTGTTTTGAAAACTTGATGGATTTTAAACTCTTTACCAAAAGCCATCACTTCTGGAGTAGCCAGGTGTAAGAACTGTGGCACACCTGATAACCGTGTGATTTTGAGCAAACCACCAGCTGTCAACGGATTTGATTAGTCTTTACCAAAAGTCGTTTGCTTCTGGACTAGCCAACTCTTGATGGACACAGTCAACATCTTGGTGAGCTGATTACCAATTATGGATTTTCCACTGCCTTTACCACAAGCCATAATCTTGTGGGCTAGCCAACTCATTCGCTTTATGGGATATGGCGAGTTGAGGTACCATACAATTTTGGGCAAATTGCAAGCAGTAAACGGATTTGATATATCTTTACCAAGAGCCCTTTGCTCCTGGATTAGCCAATCCCTTTTGTCGTTTAGACATGGCGGACTGATAACCACAAAAATTTTGAAACTCAAGTGAAAAAATTTTTGAATTTTTTTTGAAATTTTGGCTAAAAACGGGGATATAAGATAGTAAAATGTGATAAAATTCGCTAGAATAGCGAAATACCCCCCCCCCCCCCCCACCACACTTAGCATGAATATTGTCCTCAATATTCAAAGTCCCGGCTATTATGCCGACTCTTTGAACGTAAAAGGGCAACATTACAAGCTAAGCGTGGAAAACACCATTTTGTATTTTCACTTCATTTGTAACCATAGCATGGGTAACTCCCCCACACTTAGGGTGAAAACCCTATAAGCATACTACTGTTTTTGTTTACCGAGTCGCTAGCTTGACTCGACCCCGAATTCATTAGTCCTTGGGGAAGCATGATGTGGAAGAAAAAATGTCAATCGGACTTTCATTCAAGATGTTTGGACAAACATTTGAAGCACGTGAAAGTTCCACACCGATGAGATAAGTATCCAGCTCAAGATAATGACACATGAAAATGCCGGGATCAAAGATGGTATCTTCATTCCCGAAGGAGTGAAGAAGAGAAGAAGGCACCTTATAGGTGAAGAAAAGGAAGAGAATCATGATTTGATTTTCTTCCTCGAGATCAGGCTCCGTAGCCTGAGTTTGGATTTCAAAGGTTAAGCTCAAAAACATCCCGGGAGGGTGGGTGGCAATTTGCAAATTCTCATGATTGAGTGCATCTCCCCCCGGGCTATCAAACTCCGGAGGAGTAATGATATGATGAGTGAGTTCACCGGAGAACTCCTCATGAAGAGAATTATTCACAAGATGTGAATCTGTGCACTCATGTTCCGGAATAGACTCATCACAATCCTCATTCCGAATATCAAAGAGTGGATTATCAGAAATCAAAGTGAATTTAGATTCAAATTCAAATAGAGGATTGGTGAGAGTAGTATTGAATGTTTCGGGAACAAAGAGATTATTATTCTCAATTGGACTGTTGGGATCAGAAGTAAGTGACAAATCATGATTTAAGAGATTTCCAATTTCGGCTTCGGAGTTAAGGAGACCATCATCACTTCCTGTTGGAAGTGAATTGATTTTGGTGATCTCCTCAAGAAGATGATCAACATCAATATGTGGAATTGATGCTTCAACATACTCGATGTCTCTATAAGATGCACAATCTTCGCTACAATCGGAGAAAATCTCAAATTGAGCTTTTGGACACTCAAGAAGGGAAGGTAAATCACACATGTGATCAGAAGTTCCCTGTGACTCTCTTGGGATTGGGACAAGGTTCTCAGCACTAGACTTTATGAATTCATCCGATTCCTTTTCAGGAACAGTGCTAAGATGCTCATCCCCCATGTTTAGAGAGTGAGTGTGAACTTCGGGTGTGATAGCAGTTGTTTGAGATGGAATCTCAACTGCTGGGATATCAACTGATGAACTTGATGAATCTTTTTGAATAATAACAATGTTATCTTCATCATCATCACTATCATCATAGTCATCAAATAGAGCAGTATTGCGAATATTAGCACGTATTTTAGCTGCTCGTTGCTCAGCCAATAATTCTTCCATGCTTTTTCCAGATTCTCTTTCTTCAGCAAGTAATTCTGCCATAGTTTTCCCACGAGAATTTGGAATGAGTGGAAATTGTGGGGGTGTGGATGTGTCAAAACTGGAAGGTTGACATTGAAAATCATCATGAGGACCCCCACAATATGCACAAGAAGAACTTGGAGTATGGCAGAGTGAAATATTAGCTAAATCCTCCTTAAGTTCTTTAAGTTTTTCAAGAACCTCTAAAAATTCTTGCTGGATTTGAGGAGTTGCTTGGATCATTTGGTACTGTGGAGGTTGGTCTTGATACGAAGAGTCAAAATTGTTACAAGGAAACGGATTCCTTGTTTGACAATCAGAGCTAAAGTGTGGACCTCCACAGTAATCACAACAGTGAAACTGATGTGGCTGTGGGTTGTATGTGCTTGAGTTATAATTGTTATCAGGAAACTGCTCATAGACAAGCGTGTTTCCTGATTGACAATCAGAACTGTAATGTGAACCACCACAGTACTCACAACAGTAAAACTGTTGAGTCTCATGGTGTGGTAACTGATGGAATGAATCAGTCGTATCATGGTAGGAATAGGGATTCTGGTTATAGACAGACCCGTTTCCTGACTCTACCATGCCACAACTGGGGCAATTGCCACCATTATAAGGATTACCACACCACTGGCAAATCAGAAAGTGTGGATGAGACATACAAAGAATCAAAAGGTTTTGGAGGGTAAGAAATGGAGAATCAAAAAGGTAGGAGGGTAAAGATGGACATTTTTGGGATTTTTGAATAACATTTTATAAGAAAGAAATTCTTTTTGTGTTTTTGTGTTCGTTGAAAACTAATTTTAAAAAGTTTTCGTGAACAGTTTTGTTTTTATAAGAAAATATGAACAAAGGATGATAAATATACAATGAGTGTATATCGAGATTCACTAATCTGTAAAACCGTGTAGAATACGCGCACAACCTCCCCGGCAGCGGCGCCAAATTTTGATTGATGCTAAACCGTCAACTTATATTGACCAAGGAATGGTCAACAAAGTCAAAGAGCCTAGACCAATGCTTCCGGGTAATAAAGGGTATCACTAGGTCGTTATGTCCCGACGAGGTGTGGATGGTATAAAAACGGGTTTGTGATCGGGTGAATTGGATAGGAAGTAACCAGATAAAGATTTGGATTTGTTTACACTACTGGAATGACTAGGAATAACAGTATTCACAATCACGAGAATCAGAAACGTATAAAAGTAAACCAAATTAAAATCAGACGCGATTGCGTGTTGGGAAAAAGGTGAGTTTTAAGGAAAAATAAACTACAGGGGGTGAAAATGAAACTTTTACAAACTTAAAATTAAAAGAAAATTGAAAATGAAAATGAAATTATAAAAATGATTATTTTAATATTTAAATACTATTTAATTAATTAAAACTATTTAAAAAGTAAATTAAATCTAATTTAAATAAAACTAAAAATGATAAAACTACAAATTAAACTAAAAACTTGTAAAAATAATTTCTAAAACTTAAAATGAACTTGAAGAAAGTATAAAAATTTAAAAATAAATATTTTTGTCTTTTTATGGATTTTCTATTAATTAAAAACTAATTATCTTAATTAAACTATTTAAACTAATTTAAATTACAAATAATACTAAATTAACTTAGAAAATTATGGAAAAATTTATAAAACTATTTTATAACATTTAAAATCTAGGAAAAATATAAAAACTAGGTGTTGCTTAATAAAAACTAATTATGCTATTTAAAACTTAATTATTAATTAATTATTAATAAAACAAAGATTAAATCTAATAAATACTAAATGATAAAATAAAAATATGATAAAATTACTATAAATACTTTAATATAAGAGGAATTTAAGAAAAATATAAAAAAGCTAATTACTTAAAAAAAATCTAAAAATGAAAAATAAAATTTAAATTACATTAAATAGAAACTATCACTTAATATTAAATTGGTTTTTCTTGATTTTTCTTTTGGAAATCTATTTTACACCTAAAAAAAACAAACTTTTGTAAAACCAACTTTTTTGTAAACTAAAAATAAGCACTATGGAAAGAAATAAGCCAAACAGTTGACTTTTGTTGACCAAGGGGGAAAATAAGCTCAAACCAGCTTGTGTGGGGTCCAATAGGGATGATTCTGATTACAATTGGTTAAGTGAACATGTATAAGCTAGAATCAATCAAAAACTTCCACAGAATAAGCAAATAAGCACAATTAAGCACTTATTGAAACTTCGTTTACTCAAGAAATGGGACAACTTTGAGGGTTGAATCCAGGTGGGTCCCAGGGGTCCTCAGGTCAAACAATAGGTCAAAATGGGAAGCCTACTAGGAGGGGGGTTGGGAGGAACCAAGATTAGGGTGTGGGACCCACTGAGGTGGCCACAAAACCACCACCAAGTGGTGGTGTTGGGATGGGTGTTGCTGGTGCAGGGGAGCTATCTCCCCCTGCAAGTGTTTTTGATCTAAGGTGGGGCCCACTAGAAAAATGGTAAAAATGAAAGAACCATGGAACTTAAAAGATGAGGTGGAATACTTTAACATGCAAAAAAAACACAATGCTTAAATCATAACACAAAAATCAAATAAATTCTTGCAATATTAGGAAAAATCTGAGTTGTGCATATTTGACTTTTTGAGTTAAACACTAAAGTTGACTTTTCTGAGATTTCAATGATCCTAGATGATTACACATGATGTAAAAAGCTATAATGTAACTACCCTAAGCTAGATTAACAGATCTTATAGCCAATATGAAAACTAAGATGTCCTAACTCTTAACAGTTATCAAGTAAATGAGATTCAAGTTCAATATTGACTTTTTCTTAAGTAAACTGGTCTATTATGGCTTTAACTGACTCATATAACTCAGAGAAACAAGTTAGAACCAAAAACTACAACAAAGGAACAATGCACAGTGGTGAAAACCACTGTGCCAAACACCCATTTATGATACTGAATTTAAGATTTCTTGAAGAGTTTCATTGATTTAACCTATGCTACTGAATTATTAGTACCTATGATAATGGTATGAACTTATTTAAACACAAAAGGACTACTGATAACATCTAAACACCATTAATCACCATTAAGCTCAAATGGCAGTGGAATTGAAATAAAAACCTATAATGAAAACCAATAAATAAGACTACAATTTTAATCAATAACTTCACTTAATTATACTAAAGAAACATGGAAACACAAAGATTATAGCTTAAGGCTGATGCTATAGTAGAATTGCAAAAAGTGATAAAAAAAAACTTACAAATGGCATTTCAAGAAAGAAGCATGAACCAAGGACCATAAACTACCTTAACAGCTTTCCAAAAGCTTCTAAACCAGAACCAACTTCACTGCTTCTCTTCTTCTTTCCTTCTGATTTTTTTTATTTATATATTTTTTTTCTTTTATTTTTCTCTATTTTTTTTTTGTATTTTTGAGTTTTCAATGTAAACTAACTAAGATTGAAGTAAATGATTTGAAAACTTTTAGTAACTTGTAATTGAGATTTACTGAGCTTAATGGAACAAGAACAACAAGTCATTAACAAATTTCAAGTGAGATTGTCAAACTCACTTTGAAACTGCCAATCTTAAATTTGATTGAACAAAGCTTGAATTTAAAGTGGAATAAGGCTTAAATTGCATTGAAATCACTGAGTACAACAAGATTGAAAATGAAAATTACAACTGAAACTTTGAAATTATACTAATACGACACTAATCTATCCTAAACTAATCTAACACTCTTCCACTCTGCTTCTCTCTTCTTTTTATTGACCCTCTGAGGTGTGTGGGTCCCACTGATCATATCCCACCAACTTGCTTAACTTTTTGAACCTTTTTGCTCTCTTTCCAATTTTGGCGGGAAAAGGGAAATTGGCCAATTGACCTGTTTGTAGCCATAGGGGGGGGGTGTGATATGATTGGTGTTGGGAAGTGGTATTTGGCAGGGATAAGGGTGTGGGTGTGACATAGGTGCAAGTGGTGATGGTGGAGGTGGTTTTACAGGGAAGGAAGGGTGGTATTGAGGGGGAAGATGGTGGGTTTGACCGAGGGTGGTGGGGTTTGACCCTGGTAATAAAACGGGGGTGTTGGGTTTTATATTTTGGGATGGGAAATGGTTATGGGCCTGGGGATAGTGTTGGATCAGGCTAGGGTTTGGTTTGGATTTGTGTTTGGGTGGATTGGATCAATTTTAGAAAAGGGTCCGTTTGGTGTAGCATGATAATTCACAAGGACCAATTTGGTTAAAGCTAAAAATCCCAAGGACTGAATTTGTAATATCCCCAAAGGTAGTACAAGGGTTAATTCCTGCCAAATATAAATAGTCAAAGGACCATAATTTGTAATTTCCAAAAATTTAAATCCGGGGACCTTTTCTGCCAACTTTCAAAACCCAGGGACCAAACATGTAATTTTACTAATTTTGCCACCCAAGGACCATATTTGCCAACTTGTAATTTTCCAAGGACCTAAAAATGATTTTTCATCCAAAAATATTTCCCAGGGACCATTTCTGTCAAAAGTGAAACTCTAGGGACCAAAAGTGTAAATTCTCAAAACTTTTCACATTTTTCACCGAAGGACTAAATATGACAACTTATGATTTTAAAAGGACCTTTGGTGATAATTTTCCATATTTTGAATTACCAGGGACTGATTTTGACATTTTATGAAAGTTGAGGGACTAAAACTGCCAATTTTGCAAACTTTGCACGTTTTTCATCAGTTTTTACTCATTTTGCATCTAAAACATATAAAACACAATTTTGAAATATTTTTAGTATTTTGATGCATTTCTGAGTGGTTTTGTACGTTTTGCAGTTCATATTTGACCAAAAATGATGAGTGTTTGAGCACTCATCAGGGTACTTGTGCCCCGACCAGCTAATGTGAATGTTGTTCGTTCTATGTGGCTTTTCAGGCATAAGTTTCATGCAGATGGTTCTTTAAGCAGATATAAGGCGCGACTTGTTGCCAATGGTCGCAGTCAGCAGTAGGGGATTGATTGTGATGAGACTTTTAGTCCTGTGGTTAAACCAGCTACTATTCGCACTGTACTCAGTCTCGCAGTGTCTCGTAATTGGCCTTTTCATCAGCTTGATGTGAAGAATGCTTTTCTTCACGGTCACTTATCAGAGACAGTTTATATGCATCAGCCGCCAGGGTTTGTAGATCCTGCTCACCCGGATTATGTTTGTCATTTGCAGAGGTCATTGTATGGGCTTAAGTAAACCCCTAGAGCTTGGTTTCAGCATTTTGCAGGTTTTGTCACTCGCATTGGTTTTCAGCATAGCAAAACTGATGCGTCGCTTTTTGTGTTTCATCGTGGATCTGACATGGCCTACTTGTTACTATATGTGGATGATATTATCTTGACAGCTTCTTCTGCTGCATTTTTACAACGTGTTATCACTGCTCTTCATGGTGAGTTTGCTATGACGGATCTTGGCTCTCTTAATTACTTTCATGGTGTTTCTGCAACCCGCACTGCGTCTAGTATGTTTTTATCGCAGTCCAAATTTGGTGAGGAAATTCTTGAGAGAGCTCATATGCAGAAATGTAATCCGTGCCGCACTCCTATTGATACAGAGTCCAAGCTTGGACCTGATGGCACACCTTTTGATGATCCCACCTTATATCAGAGCTTAGCTGGTGCCCTTCAGTATCTTACTTTTACGCGTCCGGATATTTCATATGTTGTTCAGTAGATCTGTCTGTATATGCATGATCCTTGAGATACACATTTTCATGCTTTGAAACGGATATTACGCTATATTCGTGGTACTATTGATCTTGGCCTCGTAAAAGACAGGTGACGTTATCTCGGTCCAGTGTTGAGGCCGAATATTGTGGTGTTGCTAATGTAGTGGCTGAAACAGCCTGGATTCGTAATTTGTTGCGGGAGCTTCATCACCCACTGTCTACAGCTACTATCGGGTTTGACCACAACGCAACGTTCGTTGACTGGCCAATCACGAAAGGCCCTTAGTCCATTTCATCCTGGCCAATCACGAGACAGGTTCGTGTGCTTCATGTTCCGTCTCGGTTTCAGTATGCCGACATATTCACTAAGGGACTGCCTGCTACTTTGTTTCTTGATTTTCGCTCCAGTTTGAATGTTTGGAAACCTCCCGTTCCAACTGCGAGGGAATATTAGCATTATATATTTATTCATATATCAAAGTCTTGATATGTAAACTTATGGGCTTGGCCCAATACCTTTGTAAGCCTCGGTATGTAAATTTTGGTATATATATACCGAATGTTTTATGAAAGACTTTATGGGGAATTAACCTACTCTAATAAACACGTCATGCAATCATCCAAACAAGATAGTGACACGAAGACTTGTACTGAATTCAAAAATCAATATCTGCAGAAAAGTCAGCGACAAGCAATTGTAAACCTTCAAAGTTTCAAACTCACCAGAGCCAACCAACACTTTACCAGTGGATTTAATGTGACGGGAACCTCCCAAATCAAAAGTATCATCATCAACTGTAACTACATTTACATACAAGCACAACCAAAATCAAAATCCACGACTTAAACTGTGAATTGAAGAATGAAGAATTATTCAGTTTACAAGAAACTCAATAAATTTTGTAACTAAATACTCGTATGCGCTAGTAGAGCGGGGGAGGACACACAACAACAGCAGCATAACATTTAATTTACAGGTATGAAAAGCACCACAAGATGCACCCAAACCAGCATGATTATCAGCAGTTGTAACTTGTAAGTGGTTTACCAAAATCACAGCCCGAAACAACAAATGCAAATCCAGAAGCACAAATCAATTATACCAGCTTCTCAACCTACATATCCTTTGTATTGTGGTTCCAATTTTAATTCATTTATTCTCTCACAAGACCCACAAAACGGGAATGTGATTATCTCATGATGATCAGTTTATCTAGTGTTTAACTAACCTTATTTTAGTTATGACTATCCTATAAGGTTTCTAGTGTATAAGACTATAAGTTAATGGCTTACCTGCTTACGATTCCTACTCAACAGTCAGGCAACCCACATGAAATAATAAATTTGACAGAAACAATATAAATAAAAGATAAGACAAAAACACTTGTATACTCTTAATCAGTCTAATACTTCCTGAAAGAATCAAACTTTTCCGAACACTCCACGCTATTAAAATGATTAATACGAGTTGAGGCACCGCCATCTTTTGCGCCAAATAGTTATAACTTATTCAGCATCACATAGTTACTTTCAAACTTCAAGCAAACATAATTACAAATACACTCCTCAATATTCTAGAATCTATCAAAATATTGTCATATAAAATGTTAATCACAATACACACATATTTATGTAGAAAAGATAGCTGAAGCAATAACCCGAGTGTATCACAGATAGAAATCTTAAACAACAATAATTATGTGCTAAAACGGACTCACCCAAATCAAGAGGATTCTCAGCAACAGTAAGTCGTTTACCAAAAGCACAACCATAAAATAACAGATCCAAATCCACAAGTAGGATTCATTTATACAAGCTTCAAAAGCTATATATCCTTTGTATTTTGTTCAAATCATAATTCATGTTCTTCTCTCTAAAGAAAACATAATGAGAATGTGGTGTCTGGATGCATATTTTTCAAAGTGATTATTTCCTAACTATAAGTTTTCGAGTGTTTAACTAACCTACTTCTAATTGTATGGTTAGCAGGTTACATGCATTTGATTCACTCAAAATTCAACTAACATATTTGTAACTGCAAATTTAATACTTGCAGATACAAATGTATAATCGAATGTTCGAAAAAATTGCTTATATAACCTTAATTAGTCTAAGGGTGTGTTTGTTTCAATTAGATGTTTCAAGTCTGAATCTGACTACCACATCTTACTAGTAAGAGGTGGTTAGAACATCTAAATCTAAACAAAATAATGTTGTTTGTTTTTGTATAATTGTTTGAATAATTTTAAGTGCTCGTTTCTGCAATTTATTTAAGTAACTTGTGTAAATATGAAATAAGTCTTTTTATCATAAATATAACATAGTTAATAAATCATCAAATATATTATATTAACACGAGTCTTCAATCTTTCTTGTCGAGTAAGAGGCAATAAGACAAGTCCCCCACCTCATACCGAGTAAGATGTTATATGTCTAACTGAGTCTGACTCAAAAGAAAAAAAAAACAAACAAGCAAAACGTCTGCCCACCTCTTACTGGTAAGAGTAAGAGGGAGTAAGAGGGCTAGTAAGACTTTAAAAAAAAAAACACACACACACACACTGATGTAGTCGTTTTAGTATAGAGTTGTTTTTTTCCGAAGAAATGCTTTGGAAACTATTTCCCCGGGTCGTGTCCCAACGAAGGTGTGAATGGAATTTCGAATTCCCGGTTCGTGAAAACGTGTCGTGAAAGTGGGAAAAAGTGATATGATGGGAAAATAAGCTAAAAATTACCAACTAAATTATGCTAATCAAGCGAATAAGAGATAAATTATAAAAAGATATACTTGTTGAGCAAATTATCACGATCCTTAAGTGTGGTTTATTATTTCAATTAGTACTCTATTGATGAATTAATATCTTTTACAAACAATTATTTTCTCACAACGTTGGTTTATTTTGAAAACCATTTCGTAAAGAGATATCAATAACTAGATTAAAACCCAATTATTCTCACGGCTTTTGCCCGTTTAAACAAGCAAAATTTCAATCCAAGTAACTTAACATTACTAACCAATATATTGTCTAACTTTTATAAAACCACACTTAATTCACATAACAATCTACTCAATAAACATAATAACAATCTACTCAATACTCATATTATTTAAACTAACAACCACAATTATTTCAACAAACATAAAAATTATAATTAACTAGAAAAAGGATGAGAAAGTAAAACTCGATCGAACACGACGAGAATAATACCACCCGATCTTGTAAACTAAGTAAAATTATTAAAGTTTATTTCCTTATTAACTTTTATTTTACTAATTTTAAAGTTTAAGGATTTATTAACTAAATAACTCAATAAAAGTTATTAATATTGTAAACTTTAATGAATTTTAAACTTATAAGACCCTTAAGCTCCGGCCTTAGCGGTAGAAATGATGAGAAACTAATAAAAATCAAAACTTTATAAGAGGTTAGAACCAAATATGCAATAATATGGGCCAAATAAGCTATTGAAGAGCTTATTGGTTAAGAGAGTACTAATTAAACTAAGAAAAAGCTAAAAGTTTAAAACTTTATTATAAAAACCTAATAGATCTAAGATAATAAGCTAATTTTATAAGAAAAACTAATAAATTTGCAAACTTTTTAAGAAATTAGTATTAAAACTATTTAGATCTATAATAAACTAATATATGTCATTTAATAAAAGTAAAACTAATAAAAATCAAATATTTTTTGGTTTTTTATAAAGTAATTTGTAAAATAAAAAGTAGATCTAAGTTTATAAAAACATTTAAAACAAAATAGTAAAATAGTGCTTATTAAATAAGCTAGATCTAAATATGTCACTAAAAACTATAAAGCTAAATTAAATTTTTAGATGAAATAAAAAAAATAAAAGAAAAGAGATGATAAGAAGAGATAGAATAAGCTAAGTGACTTCCATAGTAAGCATCTTCATTAAGAAATAAAAAGTTTAATACAACAAACACTTTTGAAATAATTCGAATACAATACTTGAAAAATAAACTATCTACTAAAACTAAGAGAAAAGTTCTTTTGCGAACCAGTTTTTTTCTACAAACTGAGGGACAAATCCTCACCATCCATCTATTTTGATCTAATGGTGGGGAGTAACCTAAGATTTAAAAATGGAACCTAAGTCCATGTTTTTTTCTTGTCCTTTTATCTTTCTCATTTATTCATTATATTTTTCTTTTTTCTTTTTCTCATTTTTTTCTCCTTATCCACGCTTTTTCTTTTTCTCTTTTTTTTCTTCCTTTTTGTTCACTTTTCTTTCAAGATTTTTTTTTTTCTTCTTTTTTCAAGCGCTTTTTTTTTTTTTTTTTTTTTTTTTTTTTTTTAATATTTTTTTTTTAGCACTTGTTTTGCTTTTTTTAATGAACGTTTTTTTATTCATTTTTTTTACTTTTAAAAAAATCACGTTTTTTTTAAATTCATGTGTATTTTTTTTTAAATTCATATTTTTTTTTTACTTTATTACGTTTTTGTCTGTTTTCATTCGTTTTCATCCATTTTTATATGTTTTCGTCTATTTTTTTAAAGTTTTCGTTAATTTTTAGACGTTTTCATCTGCTTTCAGATGTTCATCCAATTTTATACGTTTTCGTCCGTTTTCATACGTTTTCATCAATTTTTATAAGTTTTCGTCCGTTTTCAAACGTTTTTGTCCGTTTTCGTCCGTTTTATACATTCTTGTCCCTTTTCAGACGTTTTTGTCGGTTTTCGGCAGTTTTTATACGTTTTCATACATTTTTTCTGTTTTCGTCTATTTTCAGACGTTTTCGTCTGCTTTCATCTGTTTTCTTACGTTTTTGTCTGTTTTCGTGTGTTTTCATACGTTTTTGTCCATATTCATACGTTTTTAGACGTTTTTGTTCGTTTTCATACTTCTCCATCTGTTTTTATACGTATTCATCTATTTTTTTACGTTTTCGTCTGTTTTTAGACGTTTTTGTCTGTTTTCGTCAGTTTTTATATGTTTTCGTCTGTTTTTATACGATTTCGTCTGTTTTTGTTTGTTTTCATATGTTAATGTTTTTGTCTGTTTTCTTTCGTTTTTATACATTGTTGTCTGTTTTTAGACGTTTTCATCTGTTTTAATACATTTTCGGCAGTTTTTACACGTTTTCATTGGTTTCGTTTGTTTTCATACGTTTTTTCTCCATTTTCGTGTGTTTACTTTCGTTTTCATCCATTTTTTATACGTTTTCATCCGTTTTCAAACGTGTTTTTACACTTTCATACGTATTCGTTTGTTTTCGTATGTTTTCATGCGTTTCTAAATATCACAATTGACATTCTTAATATCACAAGTGATATTTAGAATATGACATAATATCACTTGTGATATTAAGAATATCAATTGTGGTATTCTGAAACGTATGAAAACGGACGAAAATGTATGAATACGGACAAAAAGGTTAGAAAGTAAAAAAAAACGTGAATTAAAAAAATGTAAAATCACTTGTGATATTCAGAATATCACTTGCGATTTTCATGTTACAAAACATTTGTTGAAAATCACTTGTGATATTCAGAATATATCACTTGTGATTTTCATGCTACAAAACATTTGTTGAAAATCACTTGTGATATTCAAACACACAATGGTGTTTTAGTATTACTTGTTCAAAATAGTTTTAGTATCGTGGTTTGTTTAGTTTGCGTTAGTTAGTGGCCTGATTTGTTGTTTAGGTGTTTGTTAAGATGTGATAGCGTCTTCAAATGTAATGAGATTGATAACTTTAACTGATGTGGGATTATTTGTATGGTGAAATAACTTTAAAACCGAAGGAGAGTTGATTTACCTCATAACTTTTATAGTTTTATATTTCATCCAAGTAGCAGTTTTCTTTTATATAAGATCAATAATACATTTTATCGCCGCTACATTACACGACGCTATCACATCTTAACAAACACCTAAACATCAAATCAACTTTTTTTTCGTCCATTTTTATATAAAAATGAAAGAAAACGTATGAAAACGAACAAAAACAAAAGAAAACGTAAGAAAGTGAAAAAAACGTGAATTAAAAAAATGTGAAAATCACTTATAATATTCTGAATAACACTTGTAATTTTCTGAATATCACTTGTGATTTTCATGTTACAAAACATTAGTTGAACATCACTTGTGATATTCGGAATATCACTTGTTGATATTCCGAATATCACAAGTGATATTCCGAATATCACTTGTGATTTTCGGAATTTCACTTGTGTTTTTCTGAATATCACAAGTGATTTTCAACTAATGTTTTGTAACATGAAAATCACAAGTGATAATCTGAATATCACAAGTGATATTCAGAAAATTGCAAGTGATATTCATGTTACAAAACGTTAGTTGAAAATCACGTGTGATATTTAGAATATCACTTGTGATTTTCATGTTACAAAATATTAGTTGAAAATCGCTTGTGATATTCGGAATATCACTTGTAATATTTAGAATATCACTTGTGATTTTCTGAATATCACTTGTGAATTTCATGTTACAGAACAATTGTTGAAAATCACTTGTGATATTCTGAGTGATATTCAAAATATCACTTTTGAAAAAACGTGAATTAAAAAAAGCGTGAAATCACTTGTAATATTCTGAATATCACTTGTGATTTATATTCAGAATATCACTTTTGATATTCAGAATATCACTTGCGAAATTCTGAATATCACTTGCGATTTTTATGTCACAGAACATTTGTTGAAAGTCACTTATGATATTCAAAATATCACTTGTGATATTCAGATATCACTTGCAATATTTTGAATATCACTTGCGATATTCTGAATATCACTTGTGATTTTCATGTTACAGAATGTTAAAAATCACTTGTGATATTCAGAATATCACGAGTAATATTCAATATCACTCACGATATTCTGAATATCACAAGTGATATTCTGATAATCACAGTATATCACTTGTGATATTCAGAGAGGTATGAAAACGTCTGAAAACATTTAAAAACGAACAAAAATGAATGAAAACGGACGAAAACGTATGAAAATGGACAAAAATGTATGAAAACGAACGAAAACGTAAGAAAACGGACAAAAATGAATGAAAACAGATGAAATCATATGAAAACGTATAAAAATGGACGAAAACGTATAAAAACGGACGAAAACATATGAAAACGGACGAAAACGTATGAAAATGGACAAAAACGTAAGAAAACGGACGAATATATATGAAAACGGACCAAAACGGGCAAAAACGTATGAAAAAACTCAAAAACAGATGAAAATGTAAGAAAACGGACGAATATATATATATATATATGAAAACGGACGAAAACGTATGAAAACGGGCGAAAACGTAAGAAAACAGACGAAAATGTATGAAAAAAATTCGAAAACAGATGAAAACGTAAGTAAACGGACGAAAACGTATAAAAACGGACGAAAACGTATTAAAATAGACGAAACATATGAAAACGGGTGAAAACGTAAGAAAACAGACGAAAACGTATCAAAACGAGCGAAAACGTAAGAAAATAGACGAAAACGGATATGAAAACGGACGAAAATGTATGAAAACGAACGAAAACCTAAGAAAACTGACGAAAACGTAAAAAACCGACGAATATGTATGAAAAACGAAAAAAACGTAAAAAAAACGCAAAAAAAAAAAAAAAAAAAAAAAAAAAAAAAAAAGTTTAATGAAAGGAAAAAAACGTGAAGTTAAAAAAAAGAAAAAAAAAAGAAAGAAAAGAAAAAAGGAAAAAAATGAATAAATAAGATAGACAAAAAGGACAAGAAAAAAAACATAGACTTAGGTTGTCTTATTAAATCTTAGGTTAATCCCCACATAAGATCAAACAAAATGAATGATGGGGATTTGTCTTTCAATATACAACAAAAACTTGGTCCTTAAAATAACTCACCTCCTAAAACTAAAAAAAACTGCTACTAATAAAATAAAAGAGTGTGAAAATTTGTGAGAGGAGAGAATGTATGTTTTGAAGCGTTGGATCCAAGGAGTATAAATAGCCAATCATAGGGACTCTCGAAACTTCCAATGCGTGTGACAGCTATCATTCACCGTATCCATACATATTTTTGCAATAACGTGTACACGTGGAGGTTTGTGAGTGGCTGCAGAGGGTGTGAATGAGGGAGAATTTAACCAAACGTGCCCTGCTGAATTCATTCTTTGCGTGTGATCCAAGCGTTGCTACTCTACTTCTTCTAACTTGCTACTGGGCTGGCTTCTGCACTGGTAATACTCTTTACTTGGTTTGGGTCTGGAATGCAGGCCTGGTCTGGCTACTACTTCCAATGGGCCTGATGCTGCTATACTCTTTTGGATCTGATCGTTTGGGCTGAAACTGCTACTGATGGGCCTTTATACTTGGGCTTGGCTGCTGCAGCTAAACTTAAAAAGAAAAAGAGAGGAAGTGGGAATCGAATACACGACCTTTCGCGCATAAACAATGCGCTCCAGCCAACTGATCTATGCCCACTTTTGTAGTATTATTTGCATTGATTTCCTTTTATCACTATTTTCTGCTGATCCCCTTTTTAATAAATAATAATCTTCGTCTGAGCTCCGTTTAGTCTTTTATAAAACCGTCTTTTGTCTTATAAAATACCGTTAGACTCGTTTTTTCGTGCTCTTTCCAATGGTGTGCTCGAAAAATATTTTTGACTTCGTCTCGGCCTCATTTTTTCACATTCTTTCCACATCCCGTGCTCGTTTTTGTCAATTTTGGCTTTGTTTTTGTTCATTTTTCACATATCCGTAGCTGCACATACACAAATACAAAAACACACATTCTCTTGGCATATTTGGTTAGTATTTAGTATTTTTGGTCTGATTTAAGGCCTAAAAAGGATGTGTGAATAAGCACACATCACACACCCTAATACTTTATGAAGAATCAAACTTTGCCAAACACTCACACTATTAAAATCGACTATTAAGGGCCGAGATAAACCCCATCTTCTGCACCATACGAAAGAATCAAACTTTGCGAAACATTCCAAAAAGTTTTGATAAGCATTTGTTATATGAATATTGAGCACAATGCATACAAATTAATACAAAAACCAAGCCAATGCAATAACCCGAGCCTATAACAGATAAAAATCATAAGCAGCACAATATAAACTCACCAAAATCAACCGCCTTTTTATTACTCGACTTAACCCTACGAGACACACCCAAATCAGCAACATCAACTGAATCATCTCCAATCTTCCTCTTATTATTAGTACTATTACTACACTTTTGCAACAAAGGCAAAAACACATTCCCAACACCCTTTGTACCAAAATCCAATTCATCATCATCAAGATTCAAATTCGACGAAAACGACGAGTTTCTAGTCCCACAAACCTCACAACTTGACAGTTTATAAGGGTTTAAAAAGTACAAGCTTTACAAGACCATTTTTCAAGATTCGAAGTGGGTTTTGAAGATGATGAAAATTGTGAAGTGGGTTTTGTATTTGAGCAGATTTGGCAAGTGGGTTTGAGAGAATTTGGGTTTATGAATGTGCAACTTGAACATGTCCATGAAGAAGCCATTAATTTGGGGGAAATTGAAATTAGGGTTTTTGAGGGATATTTGAAAAGAGGGAATGAAACGGTTTTTAAGAGTGCGAATTTGAAAGATAACATTTGCGTGCGATACGCGTACTCTTTTCAGGATTTTGATACTTCAAGAGTCGTCAATAGTGCAAAGATAAAAAGCCTTGCCACATTCATCACAATCAACTTTGCGTCATATCAGCTTCTCACTTTATCATCAAATAACGTTTATTAGAACCACCAAATCCAAATAAATAAGTAAATAGATAAATAAATAAATAAAAACAACAACACCACCACCACCAACAACAACAACAGTCGAATTGGGTTTATTTTTGTGTTTACAACTTGGTCGTGGCCACCGTTGATACACACAAAGAAAGGAACAACCACGTGTGGTCTTCATGATGGTCTAATGACGCACCACACGTTGTCGTGCTCCACAACACGTGCAAATTGCACCTATTACATTGAGTTTAATACCAAAAACTTGACTCTTTACAAACTTAAAACACTAACATACGCATACCAAAAGGGTAATCGACCCACTAACTAACAGTACTGGTGACTATACGAACCACGACTTAAAAGCAACATGAAAATAATTAGGTTAATGTTGACTATAAGGTATCTCCCTTTTTTAGATTAGTTTTGTAGCGATTGCAACACGTACAATGGAGAATTTTGTGATAAATGGTAATTTTCATACAATAATTTAACAATAAATTTCTATTTATTATATTTATTTTGAGTATTATATGCATTTTTGCATTATTCTGCATGTTTCGGTACATTTCTGAACATTTTCGGGACCTGTCCTACACACTGTAGCTTACAGTCATCACTGAAAAAGTTTATTTTTGTCAGTAAACATAAATTAATCCATTTCGGATAGTTCATGACAAGTTTCGTTATTTACTGAGAGCTTTCTCACATTTTACTGAAAAACAACGCCGTACGCAAACCGACACTATAGTACCTGTGTTAAAAGTCAAGTAAATAAAATTTTGAGTCAGTAATGATATTTTATTACATTTTTGACAAAAAAAAAAGTGAATAAAAACTTTATTTTACGCGTATGTGTCGAAAAACATCAAATCGGGACATTTTGGTTACGTTTAAGCTTAAACCGACACACGATGTACCAACGGGGAGTAAAAAAACTCTTATTTGATCCCCCTTGGATCCCCGAAACCAACCACCTAACTTCCCAACCTAAAAACTGTTGGGTTTTGAGATCCTGCTGCTAAGGATTTATCTAAGTTTCAAACTCCTGCTGATGAGAATCTACTGCTGGTTAATGAAACTGCTGCCAGTGTAAACAAACTGCTGCTGAAGAGATAATATTGTATACACGGATGGATAATTATGGAATAGATTGTACGTATATCTTATATGATTAGAAAGATATTATCTTGTGTAGAAAGTTATTGTAAACCTAATAGGACTCATTGGTCTATAAAAGGAGGTGCCCAGGGTTAGAATAGGTACGTATCAATTGTTAAGTTTGATTTCACTTCAAGGTTGTAAACCCTAGCATTATTGAGTGCTCGTATATTATTAATATATTTAAGTGTTGAAGGTTTATATTGTTTCTTCTTAAGTTAAACTATAATATTCCGCGTTATTGCTTAAGTCATAATCTTTGTCAACTTCTATAAGATTGTTTGCTCAACTGGGATCAACAAGTGGTATCAGAGCTTGTAATCTAGAAGTTGTAATAAAGAAGAACTCTTTGCTTATAAAAAATCTGTTCCTAATCAACTACTGAAGTTATGGGTGACGACACACACATGGTAACTGCTTCAAAGGTTCCCATGCTCAAGCAGGGAGAGTATGAGCTATAGAAGATGAGGATTCGACAATATATTTGAATGATTGACTTCAACATGTGGAATGACATTCTGAATGGTGATTCTCTACCACAAAAAGGTCATGATGGGAAAGAAATTCCTATCAAAAGTGCTGAAGAAAATACTAGAAGAAAGATGGAGATCAAGGCCCATAGTATTCTCATGATGGGAATATCTAATGAATTTCAATTGGACTTTGATGGCTGTGAAACTGCAAAGGACCTGATAGATGCTGTAGAAATCAGATTTGGAGGTAATGATGCCACCAAGAAGTCAAGGAAGAACATGTTGAAGCACCAGTTTGAAAACTTCACTACCTCAAGTGGAAAAAAGCTAGATGGTACTTACAACAGGCTTAACCAACTGGTTAGTCACTTAAAGCTTGTTGGGTAAATTGTTCCTCAAGAAGATGTAAATCTTAAGTTTCTCAGAAGCCTAGCACCAGAGTGGAACATGCATATAGTTGTTTGGAGAAATAAGCCTGGTTTTGAAACTATGAAGTTGGAAAGTCTCTACAAAAACTTGAAGGTGTATGAATCAGAGATGAATTCTACAACTACTTCATCCTCTACTACTCAAAACCTTGCATTTGTGTCCTCAAAGAACAAAGAATCCCATTCTACTGCTTATGGGGTATCTGCTGCTACTACTAATGGATCTGCTGTTGGTTCTACTGACAACAATTCTATCAGTGATGCTGCTATATGTGCATTCTTAGCTGATCTGACAACAAACACAAACACACAGGTTCTCAATCAAGATATGGATCATATTGATCCTGATGATCTTGTAGAAATTGATCTTAAGTGGCAGATGGCAATGTTGACCTTAAGAGCAAGAAGATTCTTGAAGAGAACAGAAAGAGAAGTCAAGTACAGGGCTAAGATAAATATGTGTTTTGATAAGTCAAAGATGGAGTGCTTCAATTGCAATAGGAAAGGCCACTTTGCTAGGGAATGCAGGGCTCCAAAGAAGAATGTTGAGAATCCAAAGAAGATTGTTGAAGAATCAATGAACACCACAACTGCATTGGTGTCTTGTGATGGATTGGGTGACTATGACTGGAGTGATATGGCTGAGGAAGAACCTAACTACTCTCTTGTGGCTGAAGTTCAACCCAAAGTGCATAATGTGGAAAACTAGAAGGGGGGGTTGAATAGTTTTACGTCCTTTTAAAATTTACAAGCACAAGTTTGTTTTAAAAACTTCGATTCTTGTTTATGTGAATTCAATGCTTGCACTATATGAACAATTGTATAATAACTAACTAACTAAACTAATTAGTAAAGGTAAATAAATAAGTAATGAGAAGAGTTAGAAAGATCAAACCACAACACAAGGATTTATAGTGGTTCGGCTACAAGGACACCTTCCTTGTTCCTACTCCACTCCCCGAGTCACCTACTCGAGAGTTTTCTTCACTATGTCAACAAACTCCCTTATGGCGGAGAAAACCGTACACATCAATATACACACCAGTTTACACACCAATCTACACACCAATATACACACCAATCTTCACACCTATCTTCACACCAAGCTTCTACACACCAATCTTCTACACACCTTCTTCTACACACCAATCTTCTACACACCTTCTTCTACACACCAATCTTCACAACTATCCTACTTCACAACTAATCAACTTCTACTATCTACACAACTTCTATATCTTCTAAACAAATAATAACAAGCACAATACAATATTCACAAATGAATATATATACACTATACACAACAACTCTTCAACACTTCTTGAACTTGGTTGTAGAGAGTTCTTCTTTTGCACTTAGAATGAGAATGGATGATGAGGGATTGAATCACTTGAAACAAGGATTAATATACAAATGATCAAAGGGTTTTTGATGGGTTTAAGATGATTGTAGATCTGAAAATTTCGTGCAAAAGGTGAGGAAAAATTCCAGAATTAAGGTGGTATTTATAGGGGAAGAAATCTGACAGTTTCTGACAGGGGAGCCTGGCCGGTCCCCTTAAAGCATGGCCGGCCCCCTTAAAATTAAGGGGACCGCCCCTTATAATTAAGGGGGCCGCCCAACTGTAACGGCCAGAAAACTTGTCTTTTAGTGGGGAAAGTTTATTTGGTGAAAAACTAACTGATTTTGGTTAAATATTTGAAATCATATATTTAGTATGATTAAAACATTTTTCCTTAATACCAAAAGTGTTTTTCAAAAATATATAATAAGATTATATAATTAAATAAACTTTGTATTAGTTAATTAAATACCCCTTTGATCATGAGATGTATTAAGCACTTGTTTATTCATACCTTAAGTGATTAAGTTGGATATAATGATATAAACTAGCTTAATACTTGTTTACGTAGTAATCAAACGATTGACGAGTTTACATTTTGTGATCGTCAAAATATAGAGATATCGAAAAATATAAATAACGTTTTCATACATTATTTATGTCAACAATCTCCCCCTTTTTGATGATTACAAAATTTAAACTCATTAGTCGAAAATTAGTCTATATACAAGTATTAGAGTGAGTTTATATCACTTCTCCCCCTTTTTGTGAACATCAAAAAGGTTATCCCGTTTTAATGGAAGCTCCCCCTTGATGTAAGCTCCCCCTCGTTTTGAGGCCAAAAGGAATCGAGAAATGGATATCTTGCAAAAATATTTAGTAGCAAGCAACATATATATGTATATAGCATGTAAAAATATAGACTAAACATAACCATTTCATTAATCAAGGAAAATAATACATCAAGCATTACTTCAACAAAAGGAACAAGTAATGCTACAACTAACAAAAGCCTTTAAAAGGCTTACAATCATCATAGAAACAATAAACCAAGTCTCAAATATGAGAGTCCTCTCTAGAGCTTGCCATCCAAAAAGGTTTAACATACTTTTATTTGTGAACCACCATACATGTTTAATTGGGAGGAATGGATGGTGAACATGGAGATGGTGATGGTGGAGGTGTGTTTGTTGATGGTGGTGGAGGTGTTGTGTTTGTTGTTGGTGGTTGATGCAACATGTTTTCAATATGAGAAAACATGTATTGGATCTCATCTCTTAATCCGAACACAATTGTTCGGTTGTGAATGCAACAAAGGCAAGTGTCTCCATGAGCTTCAAGTAAGCTCCATGGGACGGGGTTATAGGTTGGTGGGTTGATAGGAGATGATGAGAAATGTGCATCAAGGGGTGTTAAGGGTGATAATGAGAGAGTGAGTGCAAGAGATGTGTTCTCATTGGTAGGTTGTGATGGTTGATCAATTGTTGGAGGAGATAAGTGGGTGTTGATGTAGTCATTTATGGATGAGGTGGATGGTATGGAGGAAGTGGAGTTTCCATTTGTTGAAGGTGTTTTTGAGGGTGCATTTGGTGCACTAGGAGATGAACATTGAGGTGGTGGAGATGGAGTGGTGTTGTCTTCATTTGTAAGATCAATGAAGAGTTGTTTGGGTGGTATAATGACAAGTTTTTGTTTCTTGGCATTGTTTGAATGGGTGGTTCTTGGTGATGACATGATGATGGTTATGAGTGATGAGGATGATGAATTGTGAATTAAACATGCATGGGAATTATATAGTGGGAAAACATGTTTAGAAGTGGAATTGTTTTGAAATTGTAATGTTTTATTCCAAAATCAGTTTGGTTTTTAAGAGTAATGGTAGCTGGGACTAGCAAAAGGGATCACATGATGCAAAAGAAAACAGTGTAAAAACTGTTTCAGATGGCCGGTCCCCTTAAATGGTGGCCGGTCCCCTTAATTTTAAGGGGGCCGCCCTTTATGATTTAAGGGGGCCGCCCATCTGACGACCCAGAAACCAAAATTTTCAAAAATTTTCTGGAAAGATGTTGTGTTCTGGTTTGAATATGCAGCAAGCTCAATTTGGACATCTCACATTTGTTTTGGTTTATTAGAAAGCATATATGTCAAATAGTTATATAACCATTAACTAATCATGCAAACATATATATATATAGATCAAGAGCAACATGCATAAAGATATCAAGTTATCATCCTAAACACATATTCAAATAACAAGTATTTCCGAATAAACTTCGGACAAATAACACACAAGACATAAAAATAAAACATTGTTAAACAAGCACAATCCGATCATATCATTTCTTTTTCTTCCCGAAGATCCCCTTCAAAGTCTTCCCAATAGATTTGAAGCCACCTCTAACTTCTTCATGCAAGCTCTTTTGTCTTCTAAGCATCTCGGTAGTTCGTTCATGAAGCACTTCTTCAGTTTGATCACTTGGAGATGGAGTAGAATAGTTGGGATAGTCAAGATCCTCTAAATTTTCAACGAACTCAGAAAACGAAGGGGTACTAACATCATCGATGTTTTCCTCCTCATCGTCATCATCTTGCCTTGAGGATGATCCATGAAAGCTATGACGACGAGGTTTACCCTTGTCACTTCGAGTTCGTCGAGCTTGTTTTAGAGCGAGAGTACGAAGAGTGGGATAGATGGATTCATAAATACTATTGTCAAGATCGGGGTAGTACTCGATAACATGACGATAGATACGAGTAAGGAACATTCCATAAGGAAGATTGGCTTTGGGAGTTTTTCTAGCACACTCAATCCGTTTGATAAAGAAGTAGGCCAAATTGTACGGCTTTTCGACAGCTATACAATACAACATGTGAGCAAGGCTAGCCGGGAGATGGTCCCGGTGACCTCCGGTACCAAACGCATTCTCACGAATGAGTTCTTCCCAACGCTTCATGTGTGGGCTTAATTCTTTGGGGAGAAGTTGGTATGGAGAAATTTGAACGTTTTTGGATTTTATTTTTCGATTTGTGGTGGCACGATCTATACCAAGGACTTGACGAATTTCGTCGGGATGAGGAATTTCGTCGAGATATGGACCGAAGGTTGGTCGATAGCGATTAAGAGATTCGAGGTCCCACTCGTTTGAGAAAACGGCTTGACCTCTAAATGGAATTTGGAGGATATGACCAAATTGTTCGAGAGTGAGGGTGATAAATTCATTTTGAATCATGAAAGAGATGGTGATGAAACCAAGATCATTGGTTTGGACGGTGACTTGGCTATAGAAATCCATTATGAAACGAGGAATGATGGGTTCATTTATTTCATAAAGACAATTGAAGTTGATGCTTGAAAACAAGCGATTTATGTACTCGGATTGAGCAAAAGCAAGATCTACTACACGTCCCTCATGAATATTTCTATCTTCAATTCGACGATAGATAAGTCCAATAGAAGGAGATGTGGTAGGGAGTTGAGAAACTTTGGGAATGTAGTTTTTAGTGTGAGAAAGATCTTCGGTAGTTGCTTTGGGCATTTTCACCTAAACACATCAACAATTCAAAAAGACCAAAATAAATATAAAGAAAGATAAAAGTACATGTTTATAGTTAAGGCTTATGTTGGAACGTAAACATACTTCGTCACTAATCCTAAGAAGTAGATTACCATGTTCCTTAATGTTGTTTTTAACTCGTTCTAGATATATTTTATGAAGTTTAATGAGTAGTTATGGACAAATCCAAACGCCCCTTTAAACATCTTAATATATCATGAAATTTGCTAGATTTCACATTAGATTGTAAAACTAGCTATTTCTTGCGAGTTTCTTATGCATGTAATTTGTTTTTGAAAAAGATGGTTTGTATTTTTAACAAAAAAAATCATTTTTAGTAATAAACCAAACGCTTCCTTAACTATTGACTTATAACTCAAGTGCGTCAATATACATATGAATTATATATTTTGACGAGTTCGATAAACAATATTAAGGTTTATAATTATAATAAAGTTTTATAAAAATTATAAAAGCTATGTTTTGATATTATTTGGACATAATCCAAACACCCCTATATTGTGAACCAATATAATTTTTCTTAGTTGAAAAATGTAATTTCAAGTTTTACAAGTTACACAAGTATAATGTAGTTAGTTTTAATACGTTTTCAAGACATTATTCAACAATGTGTTTACTAAAATTTTGAAAAGGAGTGTATGAAATTTTTCAAAAATTTTCGACATGATAGTTTATAATAACTAGTTTCTAGTGTTGATTAATCATCCTAATCCTAGGGGAAGCATTTGGTTATGAAGTTTTAAGGCTAAATTTGAAAGAAATTATGAAATTTGACGAATTTTATAAAACATGCATAATCATGAGTATGATCAAATAAGATGAAATTAGATGAAAATGTGTTATGAAAAACTTACAATAAGTAATGGTGATTGTGTTAGATGAATTTGCCCTTTGCGAATTAACCCGAATTATGTGATTTGGAAGTGATTTGAGAGGTTTTTGGGTTTTGGTTTTCGTCACAGCAGAAGCAGTGGAAGGGGAGTATGAAAAAGTGGAGTGTTTGGCAAAAGGAAAAAGGAGAAAAACGGGTTTGAGCTATCAGATGGCCGGCCCCCTTAAACATTAAGGGGGCCGCCCTTCATTTGGCTGCCGGTCCCCTTAAACATTAAGGGGGCCGCCCTCCAAAAATCAATTTTTGTGATTTTGGTTTCTGGAAAGAGCAAGAAAAATATTTATTCGTATGTATGTATTAGATTTATATTTAATCAAAAATACGTTGGAGGGTATTCGCACGAAAGGAATTACTTGACACTTTTAATCGACAATTTGCCAATTAAATTTTCTTGATCATTTCGGATGAAATTTATCAAGTTGTCAAGTACACGAGAACGTTGTGGAAAGTTCATAAGTATATATATATATATATATATATATATTAGTATGGGCTTATAAGACGAGAAAGTAGGAGGGAGACGTATGCAACGGAAGCCGGGAGTTTGTTTCATCCATAGATTTTTCGACTCATCTCACTTCATCAGCATGAGTGTTGATTGAACATTAAAGTTCAATAAGGCAAATGGGGAAAAGAGATGTTCGTAAACGAACAATCTCTAGTTCTAGAAAATCAACAAATGAATTTCCTAGGTTATAAGATCCTAAATATAGCTAAGTATATAAATATATATATATATATGTATATATGTATATATAGATATAATATAGAAACAAATAGAGATTAATAAGTCAAGTAAAATCACATAAATATAACACACTAAACTAAGCATGCATTTCTAGACAAGGAACTTAAAAGGAAATGTGTACCTTTTGTCTTTAATGCGTTAATCTTCAAGGTCTTCAAGAGGTAAATCGGACAAGAGGTGACAATGAAAAGTTCCATGTTTGGATGGCGAATATTATTTACGTTGGTGCCCATTGTTTCATTTGTCCAAAGTTATTTGGTCCGAACATGTTTTGTATTTGACTTGGATGCATATAAGGTGGAAACACTCCCCACGGATTGAAGTTCCACATTTGTTGATTATAGTTAAAGTTTCGTCTATTATGGTTTGTTCTTGGTTGAGGTGTTTTAGGTCTAGGATAAGAATTATTTGGTTTCCTAGGTGGTGGAGTTTTAGATCTTGTTTTAGATTTAGATGATCCAACTTCGGTTTTTAAAGATGGTTTATAAAATGGTTTTATTTCTTCATTACTCGCGATAGGTATTATTTTATTTTTTATGAGTAAATGTTTAGGATTAAGTATTGAAGGTTTTGGTTCATTTTCAAATTTAACGTTTTTAGCTCCACTTGTTGAAGATTCAGTTGAGTTAAATCCTAGTCCGGTTTTATCTCCTGATATTCTTTGAATACTTATAATTTTACTAAGTGAGTTACTACTATTTTCAAATTTATCAAGTTTGCAAATTTCATCCTTAAGTATGTTGTTTTCACTTTTAAGCTCTTGACATGTTTTACATTCTTCAACAATTTCTTTTCCTTTTTCAAGTTGTCGTATTTTAATTTTTAGTTCAAGCACTTCATTTTCTAGTTGGTTGTTTATGTATTTTAGTGATTTATTTTTAGCCATAACTAGTTGTCCTATTTTACATAATCTATTGTATTCACTATCTAAATCTTTTTCATCTAATGATAGATTTTCATCACTAAAGTATTCGGATTCAGAACGTACCTCACTTGATGATTTGGCCATGAGACAATTTTCATCCTTTGTTGTTTCATTTTCATCTTCATCACTATCACTCCAAGCACCTCCAACGAATGCTCTTTGATTTTGATCTCTTGTCATCATTGGACATTTTCCAATGAGGTGATTCGGATCACCACACTTGAAACACTTTCTCTCATTCTTGCTATACTTGTCATCATTATTCTTTTGAGATGTTCTTCTTTCATCGTGTGGTTGTCTAACGAATCTTCCTCGCCTTTTGAAGAATTTCTTGAAGTCTCTTACGGCCATGGCATATTCTTCGTCATCGCTTTCGGAAGATGAGCTATCTTCGTTGTTGGATTCCTTTCTAGCTTTCAAGGCGATTGACTTGCTTTGCTCACGTTTTCCTTTAACCATTTCAGAGTCCTTCTTTATAATTGCTTCGTAGACTTTCAGGTTTCCAATTAATTCATCAAGTTGTAGTGTTGACAAATTCTTTGATTCTTCAATAGCCGTCACTTTAGCTCGCCATTTAGGGTGAAGAGCTCTAAGAAATTTCCTAACAAAATTCTTACTAGAGAAATTCTCATCAAGTGCTTTTAAACTTGTGATGATAGTGTTAAATCTAGCAAAAGCATTATCAATTGATTCCTCTTCCGGAATCGTGAATTGTTCATATTGTTGAACAAGTAGATCTATTTTGTTATCTTTGACTTGATTATTACCTTGGTGAGTTATTAATAAAGAGTTCCAAATTTCTTTTGCGGTTTCACACATAAAGATCCTTTCGTACTCTTTACGTGGTAGCGCATTATAAATTACCATTTTTGCTTCATTATTTTTAGCAAGTTTTCTTTTTAAATCATCATTTTGTTTTTCAAAAGGTACGATTTCATCTTTCTTAGTTTCGGGGTTATTTTGAATAGGTAAAAAATCACCATTGGTAATAATATGCCAAAGATCTAGATCTTTTGATTTCACATAAGTTTCGAATCGATTTTTCCAATATAAAAATCCATCACTTTCAAATAGTGGTGGTCTTTGCATAGATTGCCCTTCTAAATATTTTTCAGATTCCATAGATCGTTACAAGTTTTAAAATACACTATATTTTAAAAATCTTGCTAGACGTGGCTCTGATACCAATTGTGGAAAACTAGAAGGGGGGGTTGAATAGTTTTACGTCCTTTTAAAATTTACAAGCACAAGTTTGTTTTAAAAACTTCGATTCTTGTTTATGTGAATTCAATGCTTGCACTATATGAACAATTGTATAATAACTAACTAACTAAACTAATTAGTAAAGGTAAATAAATAAGTAATGAGAAGAGTTAGAAAGATCAAACCACAACACAAGGATTTATAGTGGTTCGGCTACAAGGACACCTTCCTTGTTCCTACTCCACTCCCCGAGTCACCTACTCGAGAGTTTTCTTCACTATGTCAACAAACTCCCTTATGGCGGAGAAAACCGTACACATCAATATACACACCAGTTTACACACCAATCTACACACCAATATACACACCAATCTTCACACCTATCTTCACACCAAGCTTCTACACACCAATCTTCTACACACCTTCTTCTACACACCAATCTTCTACACACCTTCTTCTACACACCAATCTTCACAACTATCCTACTTCACAACTAATCAACTTCTACTATCTACACAACTTCTATATCTTCTAAACAAATAATAACAAGCACAACACAATATTCACAAATGAATATATATACACTATACACAACAACTCTTCAACACTTCTTGAACTTGGTTGTAGAGAGTTCTTCTTTTGCACTTAGAATGAGAATGGATGATGAGGGATTGAATCACTTGAAACAAGGATTAATATACAAATGATCAAAGGGTTTTTGATGGGTTTAAGATGATTGTAGATCTGAAAATTTCGTGCAAAAGGTGAGGAAAAATTCCAGAATTAAGGTGATATTTATAGGGGAAGAAATCTGACAGTTTCTGACAGGGGAGCTTGGCCGGTCCCCTTAAAGCATGGCCGGCCCCCTTAAAATTAAGGGGACCGCCCCTTATAATTAAGGGGGCCGCCCAACTGTAACGGCCAGAAAACTTGTCTTTTAGTGGGGAAAGTTTATTTGGTGAAAAACTAACTGATTTTGGTTAAATATTTGAAATCATATATTTAGTATGATTAAAACATTTTTCCTTAATACCAAAAGTGTTTTTCAAAAATATATAATAAGATTATATAATTAAATAAACTTTGTATTAGTTAATTAAATACCCCTTTGATCATGAGATGTATTAAGCACTTGTTTATTCATACCTTAAGTGATTAAGTTGGATATAATGATATAAACTAGCTTAATACTTGTTTACGTAGTAATCAAACGATTGACGAGTTTACATTTTGTGATCGTCAAAATATAGAGATATCGAAAAATATAAATAACGTTTTCATACATTATTTATGTCAACACATAACTTTGCACTTATGGCCTATGCATCATCATCTTCTGGATCTGACTCTGAGGTATCCAATGATTCCGATATGTCTGTTTGTTCTTTTAAATCATGTGCTGACACTGTTGAAGAACTTAAGTCTAGGAATGAGAGTCTTAGGTTAGAAGTTGAACACCTAAAACTTGATAACTTAGGTTTCAAAGTAGGTATTCAAAATGTTGAAAGAAGACTAGAATATCTTAACAGTGTGAGCTTGAATATGTGGATAGAATTAACCAACAGGATGTAGAGATCTTTAAGAAAAACAATGTAATTAATGTACTTAAGAAACAACTGGTAGAAGCAGAACAGGCAAGAGACTTAGCCCTTACAGAAAAAGAAAATCATATGGTAAGAATGAATAAACAACAATTTTCTTCTGATTTAGTCAATAAATCAATTGAGAGTCTTTTGATGAGAAAAGGTAGTGGAATAGGCTATAATGAAGTTGCTCCCCCAGTTAAGAGTGCCTATGCTCCACCAGGAAAAGAGTTGTCCTTCATAAGTGAGTTAGATACTGAAAAACCTGTAGGTGAGACTAGTAATAGTGTAAATGAAACACCAAAGGTTAATGAGAGGAAATTTCCTGATGGTCCTATTATTGAAGACTGGGATTCAGATAGTGATGCGGAACAAGTTGAACCAATACAAAGTGTTAAAAAGGAAGAAATTCCTACCAGAGTTGAACCTAAAATTGAACAGGTTAAGTTTGTGAGACATGTGTTGGGTAAGAATATCTCTAGGAAATTGGTAGATTATAATGAGGTACCTAGAGATCAGATGAAAAGTTTTTATAATAAGCCTAGGGGAAATCAGAGAAACTTTAACAACCTAGTTTCAAACAAAGTAGGAATTGAGTTTCAATTAAATAAAAAGTCTTGTTATAAGTGTGCTACCTTTGAGCATTTGATTTATAATTGTAAAAACCACTAAAAGCCTGTTTGGAATCAATACTCAAGGATGAATCATAAATATTTTTCAAAAATACTCACCCTCATCCAAATAGAAATATGGTTCCAAGGGCTGTATTGCTAAGATCTGGTGCAACTAGATCCATTTTTGCTGTTAAATCAAATGGGGCTTTTAAAACTACAACTGGTTCTACTCCTGGATCTACTGCTAGTAAGCACTCTGCTGCTGGCACAAATGTTTCTACTTCTGGGCCAAAGGTTATAACTGATACAGTTGTTGGAAATCACTTTTATGCTGTTAAGGCCTCAGCTTGCTGGACTTGGAAACCTAAACCAAATGTTTCAAGTCATGTTTCCAAAAACAGCAGTGCATCAATAGACTTAAAGAAATTTGACTATGTTGATGCACAAGGAAGATCCAAGTCAGTAATGGCTTGGGTCCCCAAGACAAACTAATTTCTCTACTTTCATGTGTAGGGCAATCTACAGGAAGAACTAAAAGATAGAGTTATTGTTGATAGTGGATGCTCTGGACATATGACAGGGGATGAGTCCCAACTTGAAGATTTTTAAGCTTTTGAAGGTGGATATGTTGCTTTTGGGAATGATCCTCAAGGAGGAAAGATTATTGGCAGAGGTACACTAAAAACAGGAAATTTGGACTTTGAGAAAGTATACCTTGTGAAAGGACTTAAGTTTAATCTCTTTAGTGTCTCACAAATGTGTGACAAAAAGAACTTTGTTCTTTTTACTGACACTGAATGTATGATCCTTTCTCCTGATTTTCAGTTGGAAAATGATAAATTTGTGATATTGATAGTCACTAGAACTGAAAATATATACAGTGAACATATTAAGAACATAGTTCCCAAAAGAGCTTTGACTTGTCTGATTGCTAAGGCCACTCTTGATGAGTCCAAATTATGGCATAGAAGGCTTGGACATCTGAATTTCAAGACTATGAACAAATTGGTGAAAGGGAATCTGGTGAGAGGGCTGCCTACAAAAGTGTTTATGAATTGTGAAACTTGTGTTGCCTGTCAAAAGGGTAAACAGCACAGAGTTTCATTCAAGTCCAAGACAGTGAACACAATTACTAAGCCCTTACATCTACTTCACATGGATTTACTTGGGCATGTTTTTGTGAATAGTTTTAACAAGAAGTCTTATTGCTTAGTTGTCACAGATGATTTTAGTAGGTTTACTTGGGTGTTCTTTCTTGATTCTAAAAATGAAACTCCAGAGATTCTTAAGGAATTCATAACTAGAGTTGAAAACCTGATAAATCATAAGGTTAAGATAATTAGATGTGACAATGGAACTAAGTTCAAGAATAGTGTGATGAATCAATTCTGTGTGGGCAAGGGTATTCTAAGACAGTACAGTGTTGCTAGAACTCCACAACAGAATTGTGTTGCAGAAAAAAGAAATAGGACATTGTTTGAGGCTGCAAGAACAATGTTGTCTGATTCTAAATTACCTATACCTTTTTGGGCTGAAGCTGTGAATACTGCATGTTTTGTGCAAAATAGAAGCAAGGTAGTTAAGCCTCACAAAAAAACTCCATATGAGTTATTTCATGGAAGGAAACCTATGATTGATTTCTTTAAACCATTTGGATGTCCTGTTACTATCTTGAACACCAAGGATCAGTTAGGCAAGTTTGAAGAGAAAGCTGATGAAGGATATTTTTTTGGTTACTCCATAAACAGTAGAGCTTTCAGGGTTTATAATAAGAGAACCAAACATGTAGAGGAGAATTTGCACATCAAGTTTAGTGAGATTTCATCTAATGGTGCAGGGAAAGGACCAGAATGGCTATTCAATATTGATATTCTAACCAAGACTATGAATTATGAGCCAGTTATTGCATGTGCAGACAGTGACAAACCACAAGAAGAATTTGTTTTGGTTGAGAAATTGAAGATTGGTCCAACTATTATTCCCATTTAGAAGGTTCAAAGTCCACAAGAAGATGATCTTACTCATGAAAAACCCAAAGAAGCTGAAGAAGGCATTGAGATACCTATTGATGCTGAAAAGGTAGCTAATGAAGTACCTAAAGTTGTTGAAGAAGACTCTACTGCCAGGCTAAAGGAGTCTACTGCTGTATCAGAAGAATCTACTGTTGTACCAGAAGACTCTACTGCTAGGCCAAAACACACAACTATTGCTTCAAGAGACTCTGCTGCTAAACAAACAGATCCTACTTTTTCACCAAAGTTTCCTTCTGTGGATATCCTGGGTAGATCTTTTGCTTATCCAAACTACCCTGATGATCCAAATATGCCTCCTCTATAGAATATTTACTATGACATAGATGATGAAGTTCTTGATGGTACAATGTTTGGAGGAGGGGCTGATATCAATAACATGGAACTTAATATTCCTGTCAGTCCTACACCTACTACAATAGTTCATAAGAATCATCCCAAAGATCAAATTCTTAGTGATCCATCATCAACTGTTCAAACAAGAAGGATGACAAAAGAGCAGAAAGATATTCTACATCAAAGTTTCTTTGCAAGATCCCTTCATCAAAGAAACAGTCACAAAGATCTTCAAAATTGCTTGTTTGCCTGTTTTCTATCTTAAATAGAACCAAAGAATACTTATAAAGCACTACAAGATCCAAGCTGGGTGGAAGCAATGCAAGATGAGCTTCTACAATTCAAACTACAAGAAGTATGGACTTTGGTTGATTTGCCAAATGGGCAAAGGGTGATTGGAACTAAATGGGTCTTTAGATGCAAAAGAGATGAAAGAGGCATTGTGATCAGAAACAAGGCAAGATTAGTTGCACAAGGATACACACAACAAGAAGGCATTGACTATGATGAAGTATTTGCACCTGTGGCAAGGATTGAGGCCATTAGATTATTTCTGGCTTATGTTTCATACAAAGACTTTATGGTGTATCAAATGATTGTTAAAAGTGCTTTTCTGTATGGGACAATCACTGAAGAAGTTTATGTGTCTCAACCACCTGGTTTTGAAGATCCTGATTTTCTTGACAGAGTTTACAAGGTGAAAAGAGCAATGTATGGTTTACATCAAGCTCCTAGAGCTTGGTATGACACTTTGTCAACATACTTGCTGGAATCTGGGTTTAGTAGAGGGAAAATTGACAAAACTTTGTTTCTTAAAAGAAACAAGGATGACATTCTGCTAGTTCAAATTTATGTTGATGACATCATCTTTGGTTCTATAAACAAAGTTATGTGTGTTGAGTTTGAAAATCTCATAAAGGATAAGTTTGCTATGAGTTCAATGGGGGAACTCACCTTCTTCTTAGGTCTGCAAGTCACACAAAAGGAAGATAGCATATTTATCAGTCAAGATAAGTATGTTAATGATATTTTAAAGAAGTTTGGATTTGAAGATGCTAAGCCTACTAAGACAACCATGGAAAACAACAAACCATTGCTCAAAGATGAAAATGGCAAGGAAGTGGATGTTCACTTGTACAGATCAATGATTGGTTCATTGATGTACCTTATAGCTTTAAGGCCTGATATTAAGTTTGTTGTATGTGCCTGTGCAAGATTCCAATTCAATCCCAAAGAATCACATCTCAATGCAGTGAAGAGAATTTTTAGGTATCTGAGGCATCAACCTAAATTGGGCCTTTGGTATCCTAAGGATTCACCTTTTGATTTGGAAGCATACTCATACAGTGACTATGCTGGAGCTTGCTTGGATAGGAATCTACAATAGGAGGTTGTCAATTTCTTGGAAACAAGTTGGTGTCATGGCAATGCAAGAAACAAACTGTGGTGGCAAATTCTACAACTGAAGTTGAGTATGTGGCTGCTTCAAGTTGCTGTGGTCAAGTGCTTTGGATGCAAAATCAACTACTGGACAATGGGTATAATTTCATGAACACCAAAATTCATATTGATAATAAAAGCACACTTTGCATCATTAAAAATATTGTTTTTCATTCTAAAAAAAGCATAGTAAGATAAGGCATCATTTTATAAGAGATTGTTATGAAAAGAAGTTGATTCAAATTGTTAAGATTCATAATGATAACAATGTTGCTGATCTACTCACAAAGCATTTTGATGTGGGGAGATTTCAATTTTTAATTGCAAACATTGGTATGATCAATCTTTAAAAAGGCCTATCTCTCTGTGTTCTTGTATTTGTGTTATTAATATGAAAAGTTTGTTCTCATTGCTCATTATGCAATATGCTGCTATATGGTCATTCTACTGCTGAGTTTGATTATGCAATGTTGTGGATTTGTATGCTTCGTGGTGTTGGACTAATATTGTGCAGGATAACTTCAAATTGATGATTGTTGCTGTTTCTACATGAGTCTAATGAAACAAGAACAGTAATCTTTCATTCATTAAAGTGGTGCAAATTACAAAATATTGTTCCTTCATCAGAAGAGAATGATTACATCAAAAGATTACTACCAAACTATGCCTACCAAACTACTCCATGGGTCGTTTTCCTTTATCTTTTGGATTAGGCATCTGATTGTGTACACCTCTGGCTTGCATATTCTTATCCCATAACTTTTTGCAAGAAAGCCCTAAAACAACTTTGAGAGGAGGTGGACATGATGGAAAAGATGGCTCTAGCACTGGTATCTTCTTTAATGATGATAAAGCTTGTCCTAAAGCCTTTGTAAGATCATTTGTTTCTTCTTCATCAGACATACTAGGGGTCATCACACCTTTCTCTTTTGAAGTGCTCTGTTTCTCTGAAGGGCTAAACAGATCTTTGAAGACATTGGTGTCATGTTTTCTTTTACGGACTTGTTCTTTAGTTCTGCACCCATTCCTTGGTGGACGAATGGGTGGAACATATGTTGGAAAAGGTGTTGTATCTACTGATGAATCAGAAGAATCAGAAGAGATTTCTACAATCTCGGGTTTGGAAGACATGATTGATTTGATAGTGCGGTATTTTAGGAAGCAATTAGGGTTATTGGATGATGAATTAGGAAAAGATTAGACCCCTTTTTATATTAGCTGAGGAGAGTTAATACTTGGTTAATGATTGGTATTAATTATGGTAAACGGGATCAAAGTCTTGGAAAGTTTGACTTTTGACTTTTTGACCAAGAAAATATCAAGTATAGTCAACTCTGCTGCTGGCAAATCACTCTGCTGCTAGTTATAATACTCTGCTACTGGTTCTGCTGCTACACAGGGTTCTGCTGCTATGTTTGAAAGTGCAAGGGTGGTTATGTAACTTCCTCAAATCAGTTTAAAAACCTAATTGGATCTCACAATTAGTTTTTACGCACTCCAAATTGAAGTTTAATCTAACCCTAACACTCACTTATCATCAAAGTCAAAAATCCCGAAATTCTCAACCCTAATTCATGGAATCGTTACGCACTTGGGCTGAAAATCACAATAATGTTGCACTATTTGATGAATTAATGGTACCTGAAGGTTTCATAGACATGGTTAAATTCATCAATGCTACCTCCATTAGGTATGCATTAACTGTGAATCCTACTATATATGCTTCCTACATTAAACAGTTTTGGTTTACTGCTAAAATCAATACTATTAATGGGGAAAAACAGATTGTGGCCAAGGTAGATGGTCAACAAGTACTTGTCACTGAATCTTTTATAAGAGAAAGTCTTCTCTTTGATGATGAAACAGAGACTAAGTGTCTTGCTAACACTGCCATTTTTGAGGGTTTAAAAGCTTTGGGATATGAGAAGCAAAATGATGGTTTAAAATTTCAAAAAGGACTTCTCTGTTCTCACTATAAGTTCGTATCTTTTACATTGTTTGAGTCCTAAAACGTCTGGGTGGAATGAGTTCAGTGCTACCATAGCCTCTACTATGATATGCTTGAGCAAAGGAGACCCATTCAATTTTTCAAATATGATTTTGGAAGGGATGGTAAAAAGTATTAAAGAGTCAGGAACATACTTACTTTATCCTAGATTTTTTCAACTCTTTGTGGAAAACCAAAGTTCAAAAGTTAGAACCCACAAAGCCACTTATAAATCACCAATGTTGGTTCCTAAAATGTTTACATTCTTGCATAAAAATGGAAAAGGTTTTTCAGGCACCTATACATCACTTTTACCATACATGGTGCAACTTGTGCAAGCAACTTAGGGTGAAGGATAAGGAACTCCCACTGATTCTCAACACACACCCAAATTTATAGCTTCAGTCATGCAACCAAAAATACTCTATACCCGTAGGAAAGCCAACAAGAACACTGAGCTACCTCAGGATCGTGTTAGGATGAATGTATTAGATGAGGCTGTCCTAGGTGATGGAGAGGAAATGTTGGCAAGGGTTGTCACTACTGCTACTAGCTTAGAAGCAGAGCATGACAGTGATAACATAAGTAAGACCCAAACCAAGGCAACATCTAGTGAGGAAGGTTATGATGAATCTGAATCCAATGATGGTAACCCTAGCCACATGGAAAATACAGGGGGCTCAGATGATCAAACTAGGTTTGATACTAAGTTTTTGTCCCAAGATTCACCTCTCGGACCTGGTCACACAGGTCGAAGTGATGAGGACAGATCTGTAACAAATGAATTGATGGATGACTCTGTACAAAATGACAATGTCAATGATTCACCTCTCGGACCGGGTAATACAGGTTGAAGTGATGAGACTAGTATGAAACTTTTAAAGAAATTGATGGCTCAATGTACCAATCTAGAGCTCAAATGTGATACTTTGGAGGACAAAGTCCTTGATCTTCAAACTCTATCTATTGCTCAAGCAAAGAAAATTACAAAGTTGCAGAGGAAGATCAGAACTTTAAAGAAATCAAGATCTTCAACCTCCTTCAGAAGATTGAAGAAAGTAGGCACATCTCAGGTAGTTAGTTCTTCTAACCATACTACTGATTTGGAAGAGGATGCTTCTAAACAGGGTAGGAATGAAGAAATAGGTTCAGGGGAGGCTAATATGGTTAATGATGATGCTGCTGGGTTGGATACTGGTTTGAACACAAGTAAGGTTTCAGGGGAGGCTCTAAGGAATGATGCTATGGAGACTGGTATGGAGGTTGAAAGTCCTCAGGATATGGGTGGATTTGTGGTTACTGATAAACAGGGTAATGAAGCTGTAATGGAGGAGTTGATTTGTGTTCAGGAGAGTGTGGTGGAAAAGCTCAAAACTTTGGGGCCTGAGTAATTAGTAAAGGCTACAGGGTTGATGGGTGAAGCTTTGCAAAGTCTAGGTGACTCTGTTGCTAGGGATATGGACTCTGTTGCTGCTAAGAATGTGGATTCTGCTGACAAGATTAATGACTCTGCTGTTGTACATAATTCTGCTGCTCAGGATTCTGCTGCTCAAGTAACTGTTGTTGATCCTGCTGCAAGTGATAAAATCAATTCTGCTAATGCACAAGGTTCTACTGTTGGATCTAATGATAAAGCTGCTACTGAGGATATGGTTTTGTTAAGCAAGAAAACATCAGAAGTTCAATCTGAATCACAATCTCAATCATCACAACAACCATCACAACCAAGTCAACCACAACCACAACAATCAAAATCCACTATAACACCTTAATTACCAATACTACCTGTGAAGGGTGTAGTAATCAGAGAACCTGTTGCTCCAAAGAGACAAATAAGTTCAATCTCATCATCTTCTGCTACTTATAAGGGAAAAAGGTAAGGTTGTTGAAGAAGCTATACTAGGCTCAGATGATGAAGGGATTGACTATAGACAAATTCCTTTTGAGCATTGGCCTAAAGAGAAGCAGATTGAGCATGATTCAGTTGTAGCCAGGGAGGAACAAGAAAAGGAGGACATGCTTGAACGATAACTGCTTGAACAACAAAAACAAAAGGCTGAAAAGGAAGCTGAGGACATGAAAAGGTATGAGGAATGGGAGGAAGAAAAGATAAGAATAGATGCTGATATTGAATTGTCCAAGTTAGTAAAGATTGAAGAACAAGAGGTTCTTGAATTTGATGTTATGGCTTGGATGAAAGAATTTACAGCAAAGAAAAAGAAAGAAGTTGCTGCTATCAGAAAGAAAAAGAAAATTCTCAGAGGACCAACTCCACTACAATAAAGGAAAGAGCATGAGAGGTATCTTAAAAATATGAAGGGTTGGAAACTAGTACAACTAAAACATAAAACAGATCAAGAAGTTTTCAACTTGTATCAACAAGCTAAAAAGGAAATAAATACCTTCTTTCCTATGGGTTCTGAAAGAGATGAAGAACACATTGCTCATTTGAATAAAAAAGTGGCACCTGAGAAAGTTAGTGAAGCAGAGCTTAAAGAAGCAGAGATTATTGAAGAAGAAAAGACTTCTTCTAGCAGAGGTACAAAGAGAAAAAGTGTAAGAAGGAAGACTTTTACTAGGAAAAAGCATAATGTAGCAGTACAGAGCAGTTCAGAATCTGAGGATAATGAGAAAGATGATAGTGGATCTGAAGAAGAGAAACAAAGAGTAATGGCTCTCACATTTGTTTCACCACACACAGAACCAGAAGTCATAAATGCTAAACCTCTAAGTGTCAAACATCCTTTATTGAAATACACTGTGGGGCTTAGAAGCTATAAAGGGAAGAATAAGCTTATGTGGGCATTTGAAAGAACAGATGGCTTATGGACTCATTTTATATCCTTTGAGCAGATGTTATATCATATGGATAATGATGATGTGTGTACTCTCTGGAAGCTTTACAAGGAAAAGTATGGTGAGATTAGACCAGAAGGGGCTTATGAAAGGATTATCTACTATTATTTGAAAGTTATGTTTGAACCATGTGATGCTGACTTGGAATGGAGAATACTGAAGGCTGGAAATGTTCAAAGATGGTACTTCTATCAGTCTTGTGGTGTTCATGCATTAATAGTTGGAGGGTCAACCATCTACATGCTTGCTGATAAGGATTATACAGTATTTAACTTTCATACAGCTATTATTCATCAGATGTTGAAGCCTAAAATGTTACACTTACAATATGAGTTTGATGTACAAGCTTATAAATTGATAACCAAGTATGAGAAGATTCTTAAGGAAAGTAGTGAAATCAAGAAGTAAGTGTTTGGAATCATCCTCTTGGTGTTTATTCAAGTTTTGAAGAAACTTAATTATTTAGAGGTAAATATTAAGTTTAGGGGACGATTGTTGGGTTTTGAGATCCTGCTACTCAGGATTTATCTAATTGTCAACTGCTGCCAGTGTAAACAAACTGTTGCTAGGTGAATCTGCTGCTGAAGAATATGCTGCTGAAGAGATAATATTGTATACACGGATGGATAATTATGGAATAGATTGTATGTATATCTTATATGATTAGAAAGATATTATTTTGTGTATAAAGTTATTGTAAACCTAATAGGACTCCTTGGTCTATAAAAGGAGGTGCCTAGGGTTAGAATAGGTACGTATCAATTGTTAAGTTCGATTTCACTTCAAGGTTGTAAACCCTAGCATTATTGAGTGCTCGTATATTATTAATATATTGAAGTGTTGAAGGTTTAAATTGTTTCTTCTTAAGTTAAGCTATAATATTCCGTGGTATTGCTTAAGTCATAATCTTTGTCAACTTCTATAAGATCGTTTGCTCAACTGGGATCAACAAAAACACATGCAAATTATTCTAATAACCATGAAGCACCCTTTTACCTAAAGTATTTTACTTTAACTAGTAATATTTACCTATATTATGGTTAAACACTTGTTTAGATCTCATTTCTCATCATCTCATCTTCTTAAACTCTCTCTAGCCGAAAGTTTTGCAAAGATTCAAGATCCACAAAATTCTCTTGAAGTTCAAGTTAATTGGGTATTAAATTCAAGAGTATTGGATAAATCGGAACGTGATTTAGGTAAATTTGAAGCAAGTTAGGTTGTTTCTTGTTCCTCCTAGCCACGTTCAAAACACACCCTTTGTAAGTCTTCATCAAAACTTTTCTAATCTGGTTTAAACCAAGTTCTTGTGATGTTAAATGAGGTTACCAAGTGCTAAATGTATGTTAAGATGAAAAATATATATGGATTGTGTTGCATGCATGTAAATTGACTCACATTAAATGCTATAAGGTCATTTAAGTATTTCTTGCTTGTGTGGTAAATCTTGTTGCTTGTGGTACTAACTTAATGATCCAAATGAAATTTGAGCTAATGACGCGAGTTTAAGACGAAATATACACTTTTGGGTGTATACACATAAATCGGCAACAATACTAATTATGAAATTATTGGGGTTTTGAAAAACATAAAATTTTGGCTCAAGTGGTGAAATGGTGGAAATTTTACTCGAAAGTTTATAATAGAGCATATGTCGAATTAACCGTAACTAATTATAATTAATTAGTGAAAATACAACTTCTGGTGAAATAATTCATTTTTGGCCGAAAATAATTAATTTGGGTTGAATAGGATGAGATTTGACCAAAATTGACTTTTTAGATTAAGGACTTATGATGCGTGGGAATTGCACCAGGCTTTACCTCTCGAGGGATCTCGAGAAGCTTACAACCCCCACCAGGCAGTGTACCTGATCGTTGTAGTATGGTATAGTGACAAGTACCGGGGGATTGATCGTTCAACTTGGGAATAGTGTCGCTAGGATTAGAAAACCTAAAGACTAGGTCTAGAGATGATGGATGATTCTTTTTGTATTTTTTAGTTTTTTTATAAAAGCAAGTAAAATCTCGGTTTTTTAAGGAGTGGGCGGAATTAGTTGCTAGTCAACTAACCCAATAACTAAGATGCAATCAAAATAAAATACTAAAAATGAAAATGAACTAAATTAAGATAGAGGTGTGAGCAATATATGGGAGAATTGTGTTTACTTAGATTTCACTACTAACTAGATATCTTTTACAGGTTAATTACTTGTTACAATTGCGTAGATGACGGATTGTATTCCTTAATACCATTCATGGGGTGGCGTACTTACTTCCCCAATCCTATAAGCTCCTACTTCACTCCTATGTCGAGCCGGCTAAGAAGCTCCTAACATGGGATCACTAGAATTCGCTCATGCATTAAATACAATCATAAAAACCTAGTACACATCGGTTCATGTTTCTTAAGACGTTCAAGCAAGTTACACAATGGAGATCTGCCAGTTTTCTTAAGCCTAACATTGAAATCATTCATCCATTAAAACTATAAACAAGCAATTAACCTATAATTAACATCTAGGTTTCATTAAATCTAAGCAAATGCATGAAAGATCTAGCCTAGCATGTTAAAATCAAGACAAGCATAAGATATATTCAAACAACACATAGACATATTGAATGAATTGAAAGAGAACTTATCTTAATTGAACATGAAAGGTTTCAAGGGGTGAAAACCCTTGAAAATACTGTTACAAACGACCTAGGGTTTATTAGGTTCGACCCTAGTATTCTCCACACAAGTTCCTCTCTTAATAAATGAAAAAATAGAAAAGTATATATAGATTTTGTGAGGTGACGACGTCAAGAGTAAATCTCTGACGTCGTCATCTCGCCGCCAAATAAATTCTCGGACTGCCTAGATCTGGGTTTGACGCCGTCACGTGTATTCCATTTGCAGGCCGTCACCAAAATTACTCTTGACGCCCTTCTCTTGACGCCTTTAGGTTTTCTCTGGGTCGTCATGGATTTTACTCCTGACGCCGTCACAATTTCTTTCTTGACGCCATCAGGTACTGTTCTCAGCATGGAAAATTAAGTCTTTGCCGTTTTCTTCACTTTTATGCTCCAAAAACGTCCAAAATGCTTCCTTTTCCAGAATTCACTCCCAAAGTACCTAAAATCACAAAAAGGAACGATTTAGGGCAATATTTGATCAAATAAATTCAATTCCGAGCTTAAATGACCCCCCTAAAAAAGGTTCATTTTTCGCCTCATCATAAACCCTTCACACTTGAGATTTGCTTGTCCTCAAGCAAATGCGCTTTTATTCTAGTCAAAATACAAGTTAGAGGTCATTTAACACTAATATAAAAGTAATTACAACAAATAATCGTTCCACTAAAGACCAAAGACAAGCACGGAGGTCATACACTAGCACCTCACAAATAGTGTTTAGATACTCACATCTCTCGGGTGTAATAAAGTAATATCACAATATGGAAATGGAAAACATCTCACTACCTGTCATAGCAAAATAGATTACCATAGGCTTGGGAAAGCATCAAACCTCCACCACATGGCGTAAGCACCTAGAATAAACTATCAAAGAGGTCTTTTAAAGGGTTGTAACGTTAGGTGTAGGGATATAGAAAACACGGTTTTGTTGGATATAGGCAGTCTTAACTGGCGAGTTAACAATCTTGGTTAGTTACATGTACAATATGGCGTTGCTAAGCCAAGACTAGACTCGACTTAAGCTAATAAATCAAAAATAACAAAAACATAAAATGAACATAGAATGAAAAGAGATGGTAGTCCGTATGTTTTTCTCTTTTCTTTTCCTTTTTCTATTTTTTTTCTTTTTCTTGATTTTTTGGATTTTTTTTTTTTTTTTTTTTTTTTTTTTTTTTTTTTTTGCATACACTCTTACCCTACCATCCAAAATAATACATCATAGGGAATGAATATCCCCCTTACACTTGAATTTTTACATATTTACAATAAACCAATCTAATGACTCGAATTAAGAAAATCAAAACACTTGGAGTACTTTAAGATTAACGTACATACGGGGGTAATAATATGATGTTCTTCCCCATTACTCCATAAAATAAGTACTTTACCCATGAGTCCCAATCGTCCCAAAACAATATGTACAAGGATATGACTCGACTTAGCAACCATGTAATCAATTAGATAATTAACTAAGGGTTTAACACATAACAATAATGCACTAAAGATGAGTGCATACACGGAAGGCTAAGGCGATTTGGGTGTACATTTAAGCGGGGTGTAACAAATTCTTCTTTTAAGTAAGATGATTAAAGTTAGAAACGAAAAGATAGGCTCGGAGGGGTGTACTAGGGGTTTCGTGTACTAAAAATGAGTACAACACTAATGGTGTGGGAAAAATTAATTGACTTAACTAGCCAAGTAATATGACTTAAATGGTCAAGTAATTATGATACGGGTTTAACACAAGGGTGATCCTAATACCTCTTATCATGTAGTAAATCCTACTACACGAATGTAGTCTCACTAGCGGTCTCGGGATGCATCACTAACGCAAGTTCTAGAATCTAAATGCTACCGGTACACTCATAAGCACTAATAGTAAATGATTTTCCTATCAAATTTAAAGGCGAACCTCACATATTTGGGTGAAAATTTTTTCTGAATAGTACAGTTTTGTGCTAGTCATACAATCTCCTATCCATGAGACGCTTGCTATGGCTAAAGTTTCACTCCTAAATGTTGTAAAAAAATTTAAATTTGGCGCTAAAATTGCACTAACAAGTATTTCTCATAGTTTTATTACACATCTACTATCAAACAAACAAACTCAAGCGAAAGTGTATCTGTAAGGTATCATCATTTTACCCTCCCCTTACACTTAGGATGAACATTGTCCCCAATGTTCAAGTAAAGAATGTAAAAGTGAAATAAGTAAAAAGAATGAAATCAAATACTCCCCTGATTAGCTCGGTATGGATAATAAGGTGGCCAGGTTAGATCTTCCTCCAAGAAAATGAACAATCAAAGCTTCCCTTCCAGAATATAAATCATCTTCTTGTCATACATAACCTGTAAAATCTGAGAAAACAGACAAGACAACCTCGCGTAAAATCGGCGGCAATCTATATATGCTAACAAATCTTAGAAAACAAGATAAGATATAATGCTTGTGGAATGATGTTTGCAGATTTCCTGGAGATTATAAAACTAAAGATTCAACAAAAACTTTAAGAATCCGTTAGAAAAACAAAACTGGTAAAATTCCCAGAATTTTACACCTGACGCCGTCAAGAGTAAACTCGTGACGCCGTCAGAAGTGACCTACAGAAATTCTTGAGTTAAGTTTCCGGAAAATTTCTGGAAAAACTTTGTCCTACTTCCTGGAAAATCCTGCAAAACATCATTATGACTCGATACAAGCATTTGACTCTAACAAATACGAATATACATGTTCACTTAATATTGTGGAGAATCATGATCAATTTTTGTTTCTTAAAAAAATATTTGGGGTTTCCCCTTACACTTATCTTTTGCGAAATACCTTTGGATGAAGTTAAGACTAGGCCAAACAACAAAGTAAAGTATTTTCACCATTTTAGTTTGAAACATGATCTACAAACAATAAAAATAAAGCATGCATATGGAAGCAAATAACAATCAAACAAAATAAAAATCACACAAAACATGGGTTGCCTCCCAAGAAGCGCTTTTCTTTATTTACGAGTCTTGTAGCTAGACTCAAGGCCATGGGTTATCACGTGATATGGGTGAGTTCCTCATTGAGGACATCTTTGGGATCAAACTTAGGTTTTAACTTCCTATCGGTTTTCTTAGTACGGTATGACCTTTCAAACTTTTCTCCATCCGGATCATACAAGATCAATTTCATATGCCATGATCCGTCACCTTCCTTAGGTGGCTTGTCCCACCTCCATTTACACTTATCCCCCTCTCTCTTCCACTTGTTCATCTCTATATTAATAGGCATTACACTTAAGAACTCAATCATTTTTCTAAAGACTAAGGGGTCCTCAAAAGGGTCTAGCTCTTCATCTCTAGCTATGAGTTGTTCCACCGAATGTGTCTTATCGATGAAATCCTTTTCTGGATAGAATGGGCGTTGAGGTCCTATAAAGTTCATTTCTATCCAAGGTCCATATCTAGATGGTCTCCTATTCATCTCTACCCAATGTGGTATCGGTTCATCCTCACAATCGTAGCTATGTTTCTTAACATCATATACCGACCAAGTATCGCCCTCACCTACCGCTATCTTAGACTCTTTACAATCTATCATGGCGCTAGCGGTAGCTAAAAATCCTCTTCCTACTAATAATGGGCATGTAATGTCACTAACCATGTCTAGTACGTGAAAATCCGCTAAGATAGTTAACTTACCTACGTGAACAACTACATCCTTAATCATCCCAACCGGGTGGGCAATACTCCCATCCGCTAGACCAATTAATACCTCCGTCTCCTCTAACTTTCCTAGCTTGAGAGTGGTGAAAAGGGATAAGGGAATCAAGTTGAGGCTTGATGTAACCTCTCGTGAATTTCCCTTACGATTAGTAAATGCATACGAACAAATAAAACGATGTTATGATAACTTAATACCATTTTATGGGTAACAATTGTTTTTTATGATATGGCTTGATATTGAACCACTATGATAACTGTGATTGACCGTTTAACTAGGAACTATGCTTACACACGACCTAGATAACCAATAATTATTGCGAACAATAAATATATATAAAACATTTATATTTATAACAATACGTTTTGTCTAAATACCGTATACTATTTATATATTCTCCGAACCTACGAAACTTCCCGAGAACGCTCACTAATATTTTTGAACTTCGACACGATACTCGAAACACACCATGTGGGCCCCCAACACCCAATGGGCCACGGATACAATTTACACAAACCAAACGGACTCCTTTCTTTCTTTTTTCTTTCTTTGGGCCGACACAAACCCTGAGCCCAATTACAAGCCCAAACGCACCCTATTTTTATTTTCTTTTCTTTCTTCCTGTCGCGACACACACCCAAAACCACCTTATTTTCTTACGATTATGATACACGACCTATACATATTTTTGCTTGACTCGTCACACCTAGTACCCAAGATACATAAACAATAAAACTTGCACCATCACTCACTCGTTTACTACCCTAGAAACCACCCAAGTGAAGCACCAAACTCAATATTAAAAGATAAGACCAAAACGTGTTGCAACATTCCCTAGCACCACCCTTTCTCCCCAATGACAAGTAAGCGAACAATGTGCATACATGAAATGTCAGGAATGAATAGAGGAGATCTCACAAGATCCTAGCTTTGTACAAACCCGATTGGACAAAATGAGAGGCATTACTATTCGCCCTCACATGCACACACCAACACTTGTGATCTTAGCTTGTTTCTACCCTTCAAAACTCACTATAAAAGCCTCCCATACAATCACAAATCAATGCATACACTTATACGTACCACTCACATAAAAATAATAACGAAAGGAGTAGTGTTGGAGGACATACGGATCGCCAAGAAGAACCACGTCTCAAGCGAACCTAGGAGACCAAGCTTGGAGCCTCTTGAACCCTTGGTGGAATGTGAAGTGAACCACGAAGCTCTTGTACCATTACACGAACCTTACACGTCATTTTACACCACCTTTTATAGGTGAGGTGAGACCATGAACGTTTCTTTCTATTTATATATACATACGTACATGGTTTATGCACAATCACTTGATATCTATAAATCGTAAAATATAAAAACAACATATATATTTTATATATCGTACTATTATTTGGCTATGTACTTAACGAGAACCTATAATAACCTTGAGCTAATATTAACGTATACATGAAAATAATCACACGTTTCTAAGTTGGGTTGGACCTATACGATTTTACTAAAAAACTTAGTTTATTTTTCAACTTTTATAGTTTTTACGTATTGAGTTTTGGCTTACACTTTGACCTCGCCATTTTAATATTCGACACATGACCATCTAATATTTTTATACGAACTATTTGTCTACCTGGTACATTAACGAGAATGATAAATAACGAGGCCTAACAACTTGATTTTGTCACTTGAACAAGCCTAAAGCATAACGCTATTTCATAAGGTTTTTCAGTAAATAAAAATTATATATGGACCGATAAGCCCAAAAAGCTAGTTTTAGCTTATTACGATAAGCTAGGTGAAAAAGCTCTTTTGAAATGATATTAGAACTTAAAAAGATGGATTTTGATAAACCCAATGTTCCCCCAAACCCTTTGGATCGAAAAATGTTAACGGGCCTTAATTGGACTCGTTAGGCCCATTTTGTGAAAAATAATGAAAATAAGCTAATAAGCTGTTGAGACAAGCTATTCTACATATTCTGAGCTTATTGAAATATTAAAAATGTTAAGTTTTGAATTTGGTAATTTTTGGACTAAGTTTGCAAAATTTCGATAAATAAGGACTAAAAGTATCAAGCGTGTAAACTTTGGGTAAAAAGTGTCAAATCTGTTTTCTAAAGGTATAAACTGTTAATATTGAAACTTGGGATTGAAAAATGTAAATATTGATATAATTGGACTTAAAACGTAAATATATATATATATATATATATATATATATATATATATATATATATATATATATATATATATATATATATATATTTGGACTAACGACGTAAATATTTTCTGTTAAGGGTAAAATGTGTAAATTGGAGAAACTTAAAGGATTAAATAATAATATTGATTTTTAAATAATAAATTTTATATATAATTATGCATATATATATATATATATATATATATATATATATATATATATATATATATATATATATATATATACGTACAAAATTTATATAACGATAATTAAATTTTAGACGATAAAACAATACGTAACCATTATCTATTTTATCTACAACGTAATACAACACCTACGCACATTATGGATTATTCGTAACTAATAATAAACGTTCGCAATAAAACGAGACTTAAAAATTGAAACTTGCCATATCTTTTAGATTGTGTGTGAAGCCGTTGCCTTGCATCGTTGAGATTACGTTTGTTCTACTGTACTACTAAGGTGAGTTCATAGCCCACATTTAACTTATTTTTGTGGGGGGGATACATGCTCAAAAACCGAACACAAGTCTTTTCCTGATATTATTATTGCTTAAGTAGCTATTGCCAAAAGTCCCTCGATCATGAACCTTAATCACTTGAAGGGTGAACGTAAATAATTGTGAATAGATCTATTAGGGATTGACAATCCCCATTTGGTTGCTAGAGGAAAGTCACCAAATGCACTTTATTTGAATATCATAGGTTACTGGCAAATACCTATCTTGGGGGCTTGATGAGTGCTCAAACACTCATCGTTTTTGATATATTTAAACTGCCAAAACGCACAAAAACAATCAAAAAGATATCAAAATACTTAAATTATCCCAGGGATTGTGTTTTATGTGTTTTAAAAGCAAAATGTGCAAAAATAAAGAAAAAACGTACAAAGTTTGCAGTATTGGCAGTTTCAGTCCCCCAAGTTTCAAAACTTGTCAATTTTAGTCCCTATGCATTTATTTTTAAGGAAAAGTCAACCCAAGGTCTTAAAAGTCAAATAATCACAAAATATTATAATTGGGTTGCAAGTTTTCAAAAATTACATAATTAGTCCCTGAAAATCCAAAAATGGCAAAAGTAGTCCCTGGGATTTTTGAAATTTTGAAAATGTGGAAAAATGCATTTATGATACTTGGACTATTCAAATTGGCAAGATATATCCTTGGGTTGAGTTTGGAAAAATGGCAAAACACACCCCTCATGGTTCGGCAAATTACATGAATGGTCCTTGTGATTTAAAAGTTACCAAAACCAAATGGACCTAACCTAAACTAACCCAAGCAAACACCCCACCAGGTCTGATCCAGTTACACTCCCCAAGCCCACCAAGCCCAAAATTCCTTAGCCCGCCCAAAAGTTTAAAACCGTTTTAAATAACCACCCCGGTCAAACCCAGCGTTGACCCGTCTTCTTCCCAACAGACAAGCGCAAAACCAGGGCAACATTCCCCCCCCCCCCTCCTCACCTTTTCACCCACTTTACCCCCCACAATTAATAACCTTACCAAACATCTCCACCACCATAAATGCATCCCCAAATCCCTCACCAACACCACTCAATTTTACCCGTATAAAAATTGGCGCCAAAAGCAAATCAATGGCTAGGATGCATTGAAGATCAAATTGATGGTTGGGATTTGGTCAGAGGGTCAAGGCAAAGGCATTGGGACTCTCAGTTTTCAAAAAGTAGCCATGTGGAAGGCTTAGGGAATTATTTTTGGTCGATATATAATGATAAGCTCATAGAAGCTAGTAGTGTGTAATTTTTCTTAGTCTTATGTAGTTTCAGTTTATTTTTAATGTAATGTAACTATTTTTATCAATGAAAGTTCAGTTTGAAGCTTAATTCTCTTTTTCACTTTTCAAAGTCTCTATTTAAATTTCCAAGTTCTAATTAAAAGTTTCTAATGTGAGTTCAGGTAATTCAGTAGTTTATGTAAACTTAACAACAAGGTTTGGAAAGCTTTATAAGCTTTTAAGATAACACTAGGCTCTGTTTTAAATATCTACTAAAAATTCAAGAAAAATCAAAAATAAAGGAAAAATCTGTGAAAAAGAACAAGAAGGCAAGGAGCATTGTGAATCTTGGATGGCAATGGGTTAGTGGCTTATGGAAGCCTTAGGATTGGTTCTAGTCCTTGGTTCTTTGATCTCAGCTTGGGTGCCTTTGTAAGCTATTTTTCTCAAAACCTTGCTTCACTATAGCCTAGCTTGTTATATAGTTGTTGGTGTTATTGTTTCTGTTTTAATATTCAGTTAAGTCTAAAATAATAGTAAGAGTGCTTAAGTATTGATTTCATGGATTAGATTGATCATTAGCATCCAAAATTGTTTCATCAGTTAGCATTTAGGGGTGTTTGGATCAGTGGATTCACCCACTGTATCCTAAGTTGTGGTTGTTGTTTGTTATTTAGAAACTTTACCTAGGTCTATTTGTGCTTAAATCAACCCTTAAATTGGTCCCTAGTAACCTAAAAGTCAAAATCACAAGGTTATAATCACCACAGTTCACTGTGGTGATTTTTGGAGTCCAAATCCCACAAAACCTTTTTATAAGTTGATGATTTTACTCAAATCAGTTTTCATATAGTGTATCACAACTCATTTGATCACTAAATCTGTGTTTGAAATTCACAAAAGTCAAAGAGTTTAGTTTTCTTTAAAAGTCAAATCTGTCTCAGTGGATTTTGACCAAACTTTGGAGGTCTGTAACTTTTTTAGTATAAGGTTTTAAGGTCTGAAATTTTACAAGCTTAATCTTTGCTACTTTGTTGATTTTTAAGATTTATTTTAGATTTTATGGATTTTATTTAGTGGGTCCCACCAGGCCTTGAAGTAGGTTGCAGGGCAAGGGTCTGCCCTGTTCTCAGCAGACCACCCTCACACCACCACCTTTTGTGGTGGTTTGTGACCACTACAGTGACCCTAAGTCTTTGTTTTTGATCCCACTCAACCCCCCTCCTACCAAGGAGTAAGGTTGAACCCTTTGTTTGACCCCTAGGACTGTGGACCCCACCTTACTTGGCTCCTTAACTCTGTCCCATAACTGCCTCAGAACACAATTAAGCAAAGTGCTTATTTTGGCTTTTTAGCTTATTGAAGCTTGTTTGTTGCTTGTTACTTGTTTATTATTGTTCATCTGACTCAGATATACCAAAATTGTTCAGTGTGGACCCCACACTTCACCATTTGAGCTAAAACCACTCTACAGTCAACAAAAGTCAACTGTGGGTGTAATAAGCATTTCAATTGCTTATTCCTTGGGTTAAAACAAAAGTGTTTTTGTTAAAGTTAATTGTTTTTAGGTTATTATCAGTTTAGAAAAAGAAAAAATCCAAAAAAAACCAATTTTAAAAAATAGTGATAGCTTCTATTTAATAGGATTTATCAATTTATTTTTCTTTTTAATTTATTTCTAAGTAATATATCACTTTTATATTTTTAGAAATTATATTTTAGGTTAAAATAATTTTATAAATTTTTCCAGATTTTTATTTTGTCTTTTAGTGGTTTTTCTAATTAATTCTAGTTTAATTTAGTTTTAATTAATATTAATCAATTAAATAGTATAATTAGTTTTTAAATAGTATAACCTAGTTTTTATAATTTTTATAGCTTTTATTTTAGTTAAAACATTTTTATAAATTTTTCTAGAATTTTTACTGTTCATTTTCTATTTTTTATAATATAATTAGTTTAATTAGTAATTAATAAGTAATTATAATAATAATTAATTAATTAGCTTAAAATACTTAGAATTAACTTTTTATAATTTTTTAGGATTCCTGTAATGGTTAATTAGATTTATAAAATTTTTCTTAATTTTCTAAGTCTTTTCAGTATTTTTAATAATTCTAATCAATTTAATTAGTATTAAATAGTTAATTAGTAATTAATTAATATTAAATAATTAAATAGTGCAAAAATAATTTTTAATTTTCTTAAAATTTTCTTTAATTTATAGGATTGTAAAAATACCAATTTTACACTTTTAACCCTTCCAGTCCTCCAGTTGTACTTTTTGTTTTATTCGTCCGAATACGTTTTTTTAATTAAAACGTACGTTTTTAGGTTTAGCTCAAATCTTCGTACTCCAGATTCCCGTAACCATTCACTTAGCTTTCCTAAGCTATTTTTGTTTATAATTTCCAAATAATTTTCACAACAACCCCTTTTCTGTGAATAACACCCGATTACGAACACGCTATAGTTACATTTCACGCCTCAACGGGATTTAACGACCCGGTGATACATTATATTACCCGGAGCATTGATCTAGGCTATTTGACTTAGTTGACCATTCTTTGGTTAATTTAAGTTAGGTGGTTCAGGCTCAATCAATTTATGGCGCCGCTGCCGGGGAGGTGTGCGCGTTTCTGTAGCGTTTTTCGAGATTAGTGTTATCTCACCTCACTCATTGTACAAATACCATCACTTGTGAATATTTTCAAAATCAAAACACAAAAAAATGTCATTGACACTTTTCCTAAAGTGTTGAAACACCAAAAAAAAAAAAAAAAAAGTAAAAAACCAACAAAACATATCGTAACGTTTTCTGATTCGGTTTTCTTTTAAGGTGATTCTTGAAGAGAAACGAATCTGGATTACGGGACGATAACAAAAATATTGTCCAAAAAGTTTTTATCCCTAGTGCATGCGCACTCGTTCTTCAAGGTCCACTAGCCCATTACGTGAGCTGGTTCAGAGACCTCGAAGACCTCGTAGACGTTCTGCACCAACAGTCGGGTCTGAGATCCGTACTGTTCCACCTCCAGCTGTCATCATGGCAGCTGAACCCACTATGAACGAGCTTCTTCAAGCACCCGTCGAGGGTTACGGAGATGCTATCGTTGTTCCAACAATCATGGCCGATAATTTTGAGCTTAAAACAGGATTAATAAATCTGGCCACATCACGTCAATTCTACGGTTATGAGAGGGACGATCCTCAAGATCACATTCGATGGTTCAATAAAATCACTTACACCATCAAATGCAAAGATGTCCCCTCTGAAGCAATCAAACTTCTTCTCTTCCCATTCTCCCTGGAGGGACAAGCCCGGATTTGGCTTGAAAAACAACCTCCACGATCTATTGAGACATGGGAAGATCTTGTGAAAAAGTTCGTGAATGAATTCTTTCCTCCTTCCAAAACCACAAGTCTCAAGAATGATATCATGAAATTCACGCAGAAATTTGATGAATCCTTTAGTGAGGCATGGGATCGTTACAAGGAATTGCTCCGAAAATGCCCTCACCACGGTTTCTCTGATCTCATGACACTTGATACTTTCTACAATGGTGTAAGCCAATCTGATCAAGACTCTCTGAATGCCTCCGCTGGAGGTAACTTCTTGAATCGCACCACAAAGGATGCTTTAGAAATCATTGAGAATAAATCTAAGGTTTGCATTCCCCGAAGCAGATCGGTTTGTTCCCAAAGGGATGTTGTTCCTTCTTCCTCATCGCCCGTGGCTCAGTCTAGCACCGATGCTAGACTTGATCAACTCACGGAAGCCATCCATGCATTTGTTCTCGCCCAAAGCAAGAAAGATTCTTCTCCTTCTCCACAAACTGAAATCAAAAAGATAGAAGTTTGTGTCACTTGTGGTGGTCCACATTCATATTATAATTGCCCTGCCACCGAAGGCAATCCATTCGAAGTAAATGCAATAGTCAGCAATTCCAACCAAGGAGGTAACCAATACCGTCCTCAAGTGGAACCAAATTACCGGGCTAGCAATCAGGGTGGACCACCCGGTTTTCCTCAAAATCCAAATAGGTTTAATCCTAATCCACCAAGGGGGCCTAATTTGCAAAATCAAAATCCTGCCCCCGTCAATCAGTACCCACCCCAAAGGGGTAATCAAGGGTATTCAGCTCCACATTATCAAGATCCCCTCCCAAACGAGCTCAATAACTACATCAAAGTTAATGAGACCAAAATGAGGGCAATGCAAAATCAAATCTCAAATTTGAAGAATGATTTCCAATCATCAATAGCCAAACAGGGTCAAGAGCTGAAGAGTGAGTTGATGCAAACAAACAACAAAATTGATCAAAATCAAGGCAAGATTGAAAATATGCTTGCCAGTCTTATGAATCATCTCACTCCACCCTCTACATCAGGAGGTCTCCCGACTAATACAATTGTTAACCCCAAGGGTGAACTCAAAGCTATTACTACACGAAGTGGTAAAGCTTATGAAGAGCCGCCAGTTCCTCCTATTCCTCCTCTTCCTCCTATGCCTCCTCCTCTTTACCCCGAGGGAGTTGAAATTGAGCCTGAGGCAACCACGGACAAGGTGCAATTTACTAGCCCACGAAGTACCGCACATGTCCACCCTCAGGTTGTTCCAGAAATTGTACCAAAATCTGGACTTGTACCAAAACGGGGAGTTGTATTTGAACCATCAACAACTCCTGTTGAGAACCCTAAATCCAAACCTTCGCTACCATACCCGTCACGACTAAATGAGCAAAAGCTCCGCGAAAAGGCTAGTCACCAAATGGATAAGTTTTATCAAATCTTTCAAGATTTGCACTTTGACGTTAGCCTTGCGGATGCTATCATCCTGATGCCCAAATTCGCATCGATGATCAAGAACTTGTTAAGCAACAAGGAAAAATTGTACGAAATGGCAAAGACTCCTCTGAACGAAAACTGCTCAGCAGTTATCTTAAAGAAGCTTCCGAAGAAGCTTGGAGACCCTGGGAGATTTCTCATTCCATGTGTTTTCCCTGGGATGGTTGAGTGCTTCGCCTTAGCTGATCTTGGTGCTAGCATCAACCTGATGCCTTACTCAGTGTGGGAGAAACTCTCTCTTCCTCAACTTACTCCTACATGCATGACTCTCGAGCTTGCCGACCGTTCAATCTCTCGTCCTCTCGGCATTGCCGAAGACGTATTCGTGAAAGTAGGAAAGTTCCATTTCCCCGCTGACTTCGTTGTTGTTAAGTTCGATGCTCACCCACGAGTTCCTCTCATTCTTGGGAGAGGATTCTTAAGGACAGGTCGTGCGTTAATTGATGTGCACGAAGAGGAAATAACTCTTCGTGTTGGTAATGAAGCTGTAACCTTTAACCTCGATCAAACTTCGAGGTACTCCTCTAACTATGACGCCGAAACGGTTAACCGAATTGATGTCATTGATGTCGCGTCTGAGGAGTACGCTCAAGAGGTTTTAGGTTTTGTCGATGATTCTCCGAGTGAAAACTTCACTCCATCTTCTCACCCCATTATTGCCAATTCTTCTCCTTCCCTCACTCCGTTTGAGGGAAGTGACTTCATCTTCTCTGAAGAAATTGAGACCTTTCTCAAAAGTGATTCGATTCCCGATGGAATTGATAACCAAGAGATCGACCTCGAGAGGGATATTCACCTGCTGGAAAAATTGTTAAACGAAGATCCCTCACATCTTCCTGTTCTACCACAAATACTTCATAAGGAGGAAGTCAAAAATGTTGAGAAAACTGATGACTTTCCCGCGGTTGAACTTAAGGACTTGCCGCCTCATCTTAAGTACGCATTTCTGGAGGGTGATGATAAATTACCCGTCATAATTGCTAAAGACTTAGGTGTTGAGGAAAAGGCTGCTCTTATACAGGTTTTGAAGTCTCATAAACGAGCAATTGCTTGGCGTCTCTCCGATATCAAAGGCATCGACCCTGAGTTCTGTACTCACAAAATATTAATGGAGGATGACTTCAAACCTGCGGTCCAACATCAAAGAAGGGTGAATCCAAAAATTCACGAGGTTATCAAACAAGAGGTTTTAAAACTTCTTGATGCCGGATTGATTTACCCTATCTTGGACAGTCCTTGGGTCAGCCCAGTTCATTGCATTCCAAAAAAGGGTGGCATTACTGTTGTCACAAACGAGGAAAATGAGTTAATTCCAACTCGTTTGGTTACGGGTTGACGCGTCTGCATTGATTATCGTAAATTGAATGACGCCACCCGTAAGGATCATTTTCCTCTGCCCTTTATGGATCAGATGCTCGAGAGATTAGTGGGGAATGAGTACTATTGCTTCCTCGATGGTTTCTCGAGTTACTTTCAGATCCCCATTGACCCGCAAGACCAAGAAAAGACCACTTTTACGTGCCCCTATGGAACCTTCGCATATAAACGTATGCCATTTGGCCTATGTAATGCTCCGGGCACGTTTCAAAGATGTATGATGGCCATTTTCTCCGACATGATCGGGAAAAGTATGGAGGTCTTTATGGACGATTTCTCGGTCATTGGGGATTCGTTTAAATCATGTCTCTCCCATTTAGACAGCATGCTAAAACGTTGTGAAGACACAAAGTTATGTCTAAATTGGGAGAAAAGTCACTTTATGGTCAAAGAGGGCATTGTCCTCGGCCATAAAATTTCAAAAAATGGGATGGAGGTTGATCGTGCCAAAGTGGACGTCATTGCTAAATTGCCTCATCCCACGACTGTGAAAGGTGTTAGGAGCTTTTTGGGTCACGCCGGTTTTTACCGTAGGTTTATTCAAGATTTTTCTAAAATCGCCCGGCCTATGACCCATCTCCTCGAGAAGGATGCTCCTTTTATCTTCTCCCCTGAGTGCATCGAAGCCTTTGAAACATTAAAGAAAAGGCTTACCGAGGCACCGATTCTTGTTGCCCCCGATTGGGACTTGCCCTTCGAGCTCATGTGTGATGCTAGTGATTATGCTATAGGGGCAGTCTTGGGGCAACGCAAAACAAAACATTTTCAGCCTATACACTATGCCAGCAAGACTATGACCGAGGCACAAAGTCATTACACCACCACTGAAAAAGAATTATTAGCTGTGGTGTATGCTTTTGAAAAATTCCGGCCATACCTGATTCTGACTAAAAGCATAGTGTATACGGATCATTCGGCTTTGAAGTATCTATTTGCAAAACAAGATGCAAAGCCGAGACTCCTCCGATGGGTTCTCCTCCTTCAGGAATTTGATATCATTATTCGTGATAAAAAAGGAGCTGAGAACCTAGCTGCTGATCATCTCTCCTGTCTTGAAAACCCTCACCAAAATGCTTTCGAGAAAAAGGAAATAAATGAAACATTTCCTCTCGAAACCCTCAATGTGGTTTCATTTCGTGGAAACTCGATTACCCCATGGTTTGCTGACTTTGCAAACTATCTTGCGGGTAACTTCATTGTGAAAGGGATGTCGTCCCAACAAAAAAATAAATTTTTCAAAGATGTCAAACATTACTTTTGGGACGACCCCTACTTGTTCAAGATATGCGCGGATCAAGTCATCCGGCGGTGTGTGTATGGTCAGGAAGCCGCTGAAATTTTAAAGGCTTGCCATGCTGGTCCCACGGGGGCCACCACAATCCCAACTACACCGCCAAAAAGGTGTTCGATTCCGGCTTTTATTGGCCCTCGATCTACAAGGATGCCCAAGAATTGGTCAAGTCCTGTGACGCTTGTCAGCGCCACGGGAATATTTCACAAAGGAATGAAATGCCTCAGAATGCAATTCAAGTTTGTGAAATCTTTGATATCTGGGGCATCGACTTTATGGGGCCATTCCCATCCTCTCACGGAAACAAATACATACTCGTGGCAGTTGACTACTTGTCAAAATGGGTTGAAGCAAAAGCTTTACCCACAAATGATGCCCGGGTAGTTGTGAAATTTTTAAAAGCTCTCTTTGCCCGATTCGGAACTCCACGTGCTATTATTAGTGATCGTGGTACGCACTTCTGTAATGACAAATTTGACAAAGTCATGCAAAAGTACGGTGTAACTCACCGTCTTTCTACTGCGTACCACCCTCAAACGAGTGGACAAGTCGAAGTGTCCAATCGGGGCATTAAAAGAATCTTAGAAAGAACTGTAGGTGAAAATCGTGCATCGTGGTCGGACAAATTAGATGATGCACTTTGGGCTTTCCGTACGGCTTACAAAACACCCATTGGGTGTACGCCTTATAAACTTGTGTACGGGAAAGCGTGCCATCTTCCGATCGAGCTTGAGCATAAAGCCTATTGGGCCCTCAAGCATGCCAATTTCGACCTCAGAACGGCGGGTGATCACAGAAAAGTTCAACTAAATGAATTAAACGAACTTCGTGATCAAGCTTACGAGAACTCTTTGATCTATAAACAAAAGATAAAGAAGATTCATGACTCAAAAATCAAAAACCGCGTTTTTAACGTTGGTGATCGAGTCCTTCTTTTCAACTCTAGACTCAAGATCTTCTCGGGAAAGCTCAAAACCCGATGGACTGGTCCATTCACTATCACAAAAGTTTATCCTTATGGTACCGTCGAATTATCTCAAAATGACGGTCCAAATTTCAAAGTGAATGGACATCGGTTAAAGCACTACTTTGGAGAGGACGTACCATCCATGGTCGTCCCGGATCTCCAAACTTTCCCCAAGGACAATTGAATTCGGGGATAGAGTCAAGCTAGCGACTCGATGATCAAAAACTAGCAGCAATACGGGTTTTCACCCGTATCTCTGATTCTTTCTATTTTCTACCACCAAGTGTGGGGGAATGGCCAACCCCCCGCTGTTTGAGAAAAAAAATGTATATATGTATAGAAGCTTAAAAAAAAATAATAAAAAATAAATAAATAAATAAAAAAAAGAAAAAAAAATTGTTGTATATATATAGAAATAAAGTGAAAATGGTATGTCCAAAGTTAGATTCGAATCTTGGCTTTTTACGTTCATAGCTTCGGCATAATAGCCGGGACTTTGAATATTGAGGGCAATATTCATTTCTAAGTGTGGGGGGGAAATTCTAACGAATTTTATCAAAATATCTTTCAAGTACCCTCGTTTTTGGCCAAAATTTTCAAAATTTTTCATTTTATTTCAAAATTTTTGTGGTAATCAGTCCGCCAGGTCTAACCGACAAAGGGATTGGCTAATCCAGGAGCAAACGGCTCTTGGTAAAGATATATCAAATCCGTTGACGGCTGGCAATTTGCCCAAAATTGTATGGTTCATCAACTCCCCGAAAACAAATGAGTTGGCTAGCCCGCAAGATTATGGCTTGTGGTAAAGGCCGTGGAAAAATCCATAATTGGTAATCAGCTCACCAAGATGTTGACTAGGTCCATCAAGAGTTGGCTAGTCCAGGAGCAAACGGCTCTTGGTAAAGACTTAACAAATCCGTTGGAAGCTGGTGGTTTGCTCAAAATCACACGGTTATCAGGTGTGCCACAGTTCTTACACCTGGCTACTCCAGAAGTGATGGCTTTTGGTAAAGAGTTTAAAATCCATCAAGTTTTCTAAAAAGATTGCTAGGGACTAGCAATAGTTCAGTGTGGGGGATTGATGAGTGCTCAAACACTCATCGTTTTTGATATATTTAAACTGCCAAAACGCACAAAAACAATCAAAAAGATATCAAAATACTTAAATTATCCCAGGGATTGTGTTTTATGTGTTTTAAAAGCAAAATGTGCAAAAATAAAGAAAAAACGTACAAAGTTTGCAGTATTGGCAGTTTCAGTCCCCCAAGTTTCAAAACTTGTCAATTTTAGTCCCTATGCATTTATTTTTAAGGAAAAGTCAACCCAAGGTCTTAAAAGTCAAATAATCACAAAATATTATAATTGGGTTGCAAGTTTTCAAAAATTACATAATTAGTCCCTGAAAATCCAAAAATGGCAAAAGTAGTCCCTGGGATTTTTGAAATTTTGAAAATGTGGAAAAATGCATTTATGATACTTGGACTATTCAAATTGGCAAGATATATCCTTGGGTTGAGTTTGGAAAAATGGCAAAACACACCCCTCATGGTTCGGCAAATTACATGAATGGTCCTTGTGATTTAAAAGTTACCAAAACCAAATGGACCTAACCTAAACTAACCCAAGCAAACACCCCACCAGGTCTGATCCAGTTACACTCCCCAAGCCCACCAAGCCCAAAATTCCTTAGCCCGCCCAAAAGTTTAAAACCGTTTTAAATAACCACCCCGGTCAAACCCAGCGTTGACCCGTCTTCTTCCCAACAGACAAGCGCAAAACCAGGGCAACATTCCCCCCCCCCTCCTCACCTTTTCACCCACTTTACCCCCTACAATTAATAACCTTACCAAACATCTCCACCACCATAAATGCATCCCCAAATCCCTCACCAACACCACTCAATTTTACCCGTATAAAAATTGGCGCCAAAAGCAAATCAATGGCTAGGATGCATTGAAGATCAAATTGATGGTTGGGATTTGGTCAGAGGGTCAAGGCAAAGGCATTGGGACTCTCAGTTTTCAAAAAGTAGCCATGTGGAAGGCTTAGGGAATTATTTTTGGTCGATATATAATGATAAGCTCATAGAAGCTAGTAGTGTGTAATTTTTCTTAGTCTTATGTAGTTTCAGTTTATTTTTAATGTAATGTAACTATTTTTATCAATGAAAGTTCAGTTTGAAGCTTAATTCTCTTTTTCACTTTTCAAAGTCTCTATTTAAATTTCCAAGTTCTAATTAAAAGTTTCTAATGTGAGTTCAGGTAATTCAGTAGTTTATGTAAACTTAACAACAAGGTTTGGAAAGCTTTATAAGCTTTTAAGATAACACTAGGCTCTGTTTTAAATATCTACTAAAAATTCAAGAAAAATCAAAAATAAAGGAAAAATCTGTGAAAAAGAACAAGAAGGCAAGGAGCATTGTGAATCTTGGATGGCAATGGGTTAGTGGCTTATGGAAGCCTTAGGATTGGTTCTAGTCCTTGGTTCTTTGATCTCAACTTGGGTGCCTTTGTAAGCTATTTTTCTCAAAACCTTGCTTCACTATAGCCTAGCTTGTTATATAGTTGTTGGTGTTATTGTTTCTGTTTTAATATTCAGTTAAGTCTAAAATAATAGTAAGAGTGCTTAAGTATTGATTTCATGGATTAGATTGATCATTAGCATCCAAAATTGTTTCATCAGTTAGCATTTAGGGGTGTTTGGATCAGTGGATTCACCCACTGTATCCTAAGTTGTGGTTGTTGTTTGTTATTTAGAAACTTTACCTAGGTCTATTTGTGCTTAAATCAACCCTTAAATTGGTCCCTAGTAACCTAAAAGTCAAAATCACAAGGTTATAATCACCACAGTTCACTGTGGTGATTTTTGGAGTCCAAATCCCACAAAACCTTTTTATAAGTTGATGATTTTACTCAAATCAGTTTTCATATAGTGTATCACAACTCATTTGATCACTAAATCTGTGTTTGAAATTCACAAAAGTCAAAGAGTTTAGTTTTCTTTAAAAGTCAAATCTGTCTCAGTGGATTTTGACCAAACTTTGGAGGTCTGTAACTTTTTTAGTATAAGGTTTTAAGGTCTGAAATTTTACAAGCTTAATCTTTGCTACTTTGTTGATTTTTAAGATTTATTTCAGATTTTATGGATTTTATTTAGTGGGTCCCACCAGGCCTTGAAGTAGGTTGCAGGGCAAGGGTCTGCCCTGTTCTCAGCAGACCACCCTCACACCACCACCTTTTGTGGTGGTTTGTGACCACTACAGTGACCCTAAGTCTTTGTTTTTGATCCCACTCAACCCCCCTCCTACCAGGGAGTAAGGTTGAACCCTTTGTTTGACCCCTAGGACTGTGGACCCCACCTTACTTGGCTCCTTAACTCTGTCCCATAACTGCCTCAGAACACAATTAAGCAAAGTGCTTATTTTGGCTTTTTAGCTTATTGAAGCTTGTTTGTTGCTTGTTACTTGTTTATTATTGTTCATCTGACTCAGATATACCAAAATTGTTCAGTGTGGACCCCACACTTCACCATTTGAGCTAAAAACACTCTACAGTCAACAAAAGTCAACTGTGGGTGTAATAAGCATTTCAATTGCTTATTCCTTGGGTTAAAACAAAAGTGTTTTTGTTAAAGTTAATTTTTTTTAGGTTATTATCAGTTTAGAAAAAGAAAAAAATCCAAAAAAAACCAATTTTAAAAAATAGTGATAGCTTCTATTTAATAGGATTTATCAATTTATTTTTCTTTTTAATTTATTTCTAAGTAATATATCACTTTTATATTTTTAGAAATTATATTTTAGGTTAAAATAATTTTATAAATTTTTCCAGATTTTTATTTTGTCTTTTAGTGGTTTTTCTAATTAATTCTAGTTTAATTTAGTTTTAATTAATATTAATCAATTAAATAGTATAATTAGTTTTTAAATAGTATAACCTAGTTTTTATAATTTTTATAGCTTTTATTTTAGTTAAAACATTTTTATAAATTTTTCTAGAATTTTTACTGTTCATTTTCTATTTTTTATAATATAATTAGTTTAATTAGTAATTAATAAGTAATTATAATAATAATTAATTAATTAGCTTAAAAATACTTAGAATTAACTTTTTATAATTTTTTAGGATTCCTGTAATGGTTAATTAGATTTATAAAATTTTTCTTAATTTTCTAAGTCTTTTCAGTATTTTTAATAATTCTAATCAATTTAATTAGTATTAAATAGTTAATTAGTAATTAATTAATATTAAATAATTAAATAGTGCAAAAATAATTTTTAATTTTCTTAAAATTTTCTTTAATTTATAGGATTGTAAAAATACCAATTTTACACTTTTAACCCTTCCAGTCCTCCAGTTGTACTTTTTGTTTTATTCGTCCGAATACGTTTTTTTAATTAAAACGTACGTTTTTAGGTTTAGCTCAAATCTTCGTACTCCAGATTCCCGTAACCATTCACTTAGCTTTCCTAAGCTATTTTTGTTTATAATTTCCAAATAATTTTCACAACAAACCCTTTTCTGTGAATAACACCCGATTACGAACACGCTATAGTTACATTTCACGCCTCAACGGGATTTAACGACCCGGTGATACATTATATTACCCGGAGCATTGATCTAGGCTATTTGACTTAGTTGACCATTCTTTGGTTAATTTAAGTTAGGTGGTTCGGGCTCAATCAGGGCTATATATTTTACATCATTATTACGGATAATTTTGATGTCTGTTGAATCGTTGAGTGTCATGAGCTTAAGGCAATAATGAATGTGATTTCTAACTTGTTTATTTGTATCTATATACAATAAGCACCTATCTCTTGTGTTCAAACTCTTAATTATAAACCTATGAATTTCACTCAACTTTTGTTGACTTTTAGCATGTTTATCTCAGGTAACTAAATGGAATGGATGGCAAAGGCACGAAGTGGGCAAATAAAGAAACGTTTATTTCTCTTGAATAAAACCTTGTTGTTGAATAATAAAACCTCTTGGAATTATGAATATTTGGTATTTTAAATAAAACATAAAACGTCTCATTGATTCGTTTTCTATAATTGTGACAAAGATCCACGATATAATACCCCAAAAGTCTTCCGCTATCATTATAAGTCTTCCGTTGTATTGATCGATTTTGGGGGTGTTATAGATTGGCATCAGAGCTACGGTTATAGTCAACCAAGTGTTTTTGGAACATTGGACTATAACTACACTTTAAACGGGACAAAATTTTTATAAAATACCATCCTACGCCCTTCGTGCCTGAGCATTCCAATAGTTGGTAAAAAGTATTATTTACTTTATAGCATTTCAAATTGATTATAATTATGCTTACACTTACTAATCGGGAAATTATTACAGTGTCATGTCTTCGAATACCCACCCTATCAGCTTGTCATCAAACTCAGGAACTGAAGATGTTACTTCAGCCTATGCTACCTCACCTATGCCTATGTCTCCTGCTACCGACAGATACATGCAAAGCCAGCAATTTCTGCCAGCATCTGACACAGAGGCTTCTTCTCTGGTATCATCTGGTCCGATTCGCCGATCTAGGCAAATTAGACAACTTCAGCCGTATGAAGCAAGTACTGCTGTACCAGCACCAGCTCTTGTCATACCACCTGAATCAGTTGTGCCATCACCACCCGCACCACCTGTGATACCACCACTACCTACTATCTTCTACAGCCAAACTACTACTGTGTCACTAACACCATCACCCATAGCATCTCCTCCACTAGCATCACCACCTGCACCTTACCGAAGTGTCCCAATATCACCTCACCAAAGGACTTACCAAATCCGCCCAACCACCTCAGAATCTTGTGTTCACCGCAGACGCCGAAGGACCCACAAGCGAGTTGATGCTCGTAGATGGTCATTCTTGTTGCCAATCATGCGATATTGGAGATCTCAAGAAGGAACACCAACAACAAGGGAACTTTGTTGAAAGTTCTTACTCCACCTCCCGAATTCTTCCAGTCACTAGAGAACCCATACATCACACCATACCATTGTTAGCTGCAAGAATGGTTCGCCACGAAGATCGACTTGATTCCATCGCTAGTATACTCAACAAGATTCCGCATGAACTTCTAGAAACCTTTGAAGATGATATGAACAATCTCATAATTGGTCATCTTGCAATAGAAGATAAGGTTGAAAAGTTGGATTCTTTATTTTGGGAATCAATGGTTCATTGGAGCACTATGTGAGGCTAACACTTCAACAGAAATAATGATGGGAACTTTAGACCGAGAACTTGAAAGGATCAACACTGAGAACCTACGCCTTAGGCAAGCCTTGCTAGAATCTCGAGAAAGGGAAAGGACTCGAGATCAAACCATGGAAACCATGTCCACTACCATTCAAGAACTCCAAAACCGCCTAGACAAAGCCTTAGGAAAACCATGAGACCATCACCTTGTTAGTGAAATCAATTTCCTACCAATAAGAGTATCTTGTCGTGTTTTGTAAACATTTGCACAAGTATCAATAAGTGTTGTAACACCTTGACGTTGATTTATGGAAATTTATTTTATCTTTATTTACGTTGCAAACTTTATACATTATATCATAATATATTAGTTCAGGCAGGTCAAACTTATTCGTAATTCCTATGTGTGTCATTCCAACATACGATAATTACGACTTAAACCTTTTCAATGATCAAATCGTTGTACCTACGACCTATATTTACTATTTATTACTTGATATATATTTCAACGTGATAGGACTATTATAAATGTTCTAATGATATACCTTCTTTTATAATAGCAACATGGCTAGAACTAGGAGAACAACCACCACCGCCGCACCAACGAACCCTGAAGTTATGACCCCGGCAGCGACCCAGCAAGTAATTGCTGATGGTGTCAATGCCGTTTTAGCTGGACAAGCCCGTAATAGAGATGGAAATGCACCTGCACCCCGCTACTGCACGTATAAGGACTTTATAGCGTGCCAACCAACGTATTTCAAAGGAACTGAAGGAGTGTCGGAATTAGCTCAATGGTTTGAAATAAGTGAAACTGTTTTCCAAAGAAGTGGATGCTCAGAAAACAACAAGGTAAGCTTCGCAACGGGAACACTGATGCAAGACGCTCTATCCTGGTGGAACTCTACCGTTCAAACACTAGGAGCAGAGGCAGCACATCAACTTACTTGGATTGAATTCAAGGCTAAGATACTAAAGAAGTATTGTCCCCGTTCCGAACTACGAAAACTTGAGGATGTGTTCCATGCCTTAATGGTGAAAGGCACTGATTTGAGAAGTTACAACCGGAGATTTCAATAACTCAAAGTACTATGCCCTACCATGGTACCCGATCATGAGAAAACATTAGTGAAATATGTCGAAGGACTCCCTAGGAGTATTGAAGGAAATGTCACCTCAGCAAACCCGCTAACCTTGGAAGCAGCAATGGAACTTACTCAGAAACTTCTAGACCGAGAAGTGAAATACAATGAGCTTAAAAGGAAATTGGAAGATAAGAGAACCACCCACCATCACAACAACAACCAACAAAGCTACAACAGTCATCACCGCAACAACAACCACTGCAACAATAATCGGAACCACCAACCATATCACAACAACCGAAGCACTCAAAAGTAGAACCAAAGACAAGAGAAACCCCGAGTCTACGCCGCCACGGAAGGCGTAGCGTACAACGGTCAGAAACCCCAATGCCAACGATGCAAACTTCATCACGAGGTTCGTTGTACCATCCGATGTGACAAATGTCGTAAGATCGGTCATCAAACCAGAAACTGTAGGATTCCGGCTATAGGAAGCAACACACAGATTGTATCACCCACTTGTTACGGATGCGGAGAATTAGGACACATCCGGAGGAACTGCCCAAAAGGAAATGAACCAGCCAACACCCATGCTAGGGTATACCTTCTCGGAGATGGAAACGGACCTGATGTAGTCACCGGTACGTTTCTACTAAACCATCGTAATGCTAGAGTATTATTTGATTCGGGTGCCGATAAGAGTTTTATATCAGATACGTTTGCCCCTTTACTTAATGTTACCCCCTATAAGCTAAACACCACCTACGAAGTCGAAATGGCTGACGGGAATTTAATAGATACCAATACTATCATGAAAGATTGCACCCTAACCTTATCCGAAAAACCTTTTGCCATTGATCTTATGCCGGTTTAACTTGGTAGTTTCGATGCTATCGTCGGCATGGATTGGCTATCCCACCATCGTGCTAGGATTCACTGTAACGAAAAGGCCGTCCATATACCCCTCAAGGATGAAACACTCATTGTCCAGGGCGACAAAAACAAACCTCGATATGGAATTATCTCATGTATGCGAGTGATAAAATACATGAAGGAAGGATGTCAGGTATTCATGGCTCAAGTAACGGAAAATAAGTCATCCGAGAAGCAGCTTGATGATGTTCCTATCGTTAGGGATTTTCCTGAAGTATTACCTGAAGAATTACCTGGTATTCCACCCGCACGCCAAGTAGAATTTCAGATTGAACTAGTTCCTGGAGCGGCACCAGTTATAGGCTAGCGCCATCTGAAATGGAAGAATTGTCAGAACAATTAAAGGAATTGTCGGAATAAGGATTTATTCGACCAAGCTCATCACCTTGGGGAGCTCCAATTTTATTTGTTAAGAAGAAGGATGGATCCTTTCGAATGTGTATCGACTACCGGGAGTTGAATAAACTTATGGTAAAGAATCAATACCCATTGCCTCGAATTGATGATCTGTTTGATCAATTGCAAGGATTGAGTGTGTACTCAAAATTTGATCTGAGATCGGGATATCATCAGTTAAGAGTTCGAGAAGAGGATATTCCGAAAACTGCATTCAGAACACGCTATGGTCACTACGATTTTCAAGTAATGTCGTTCGGTCTAACCAATGCACCAGCAGTTTTCATGGATTTAATGAATCGAGTGTGCAAACCTTACTTGGATAAGTTTGTAATAGTATTCATCGACAATATTTTGATCTATTCTCGCAACAAAGAGGAACACACGGAACATTTACGAATCATTTTAGAACTGCTCAAGAAAGAAGAACTGTACGCTAAGTTCTCCAAATGCGACTTTTGGATTAGCACCGTACAATTTTAGGACACATCATAGATAGTCAAGGCATTCACGTAGACCCTGCAAAGATTGAGGCTGTAAAAGGTTGGTCGTCTCCTACAAACCCCACGGAGATACGTCAATTTTTAGGTCTCGCAGGTTACTACCGAAGATTTATTGAAGGATTCTCCAAGATTGCAAAACCTTTGACTAAGCTAACCCAAAAGAATGAGAAGTACATCTGGGAAGAAAAGGAAGAAGCAGCCTTCTAGTTGTTAAAACGAAAGCTTTGTGAAGCTCCAATATTAGCCCTCCCGGAAGGAAATGAGGACTTTATAGTATATTGCAACTCATCTTATCATGGACTAGGAGCAGTTTTGATGCAAAGAAGCAAAGTGATAGCTTATGCATCCCAACAACTGAAGAAACATGAGGAAAACTACACGACTCATGTCTTGGAGTTAGGAGCTGTAGTGTTTGCGCTCAAGTTATGGAGGCATTACTTATATGGCACCAAATGTACCGTGTACATAGACCACAAGAGTCTTCAGCATATTTTGGATCAAAAGGATTTGAATATGAGACAACGTCGCTGGCTAGAGCTGCTCAGCGATTACGATTGTGAGATAGGTTACCACCCAAGAAAGGCTAATGTAGTAGCAGATGCGTTAAGCCGAAAAGAACGATTGAAACCCTTTCGAGTTAGATTATTAGGGATGATTATTCACTCACCCCTTCCATCCCAAATCCTTACCGCACAGAACGAAGCACTTAAAGAAGAAAACCGACCCAAGGAAAAGATTTACGGTATGCCCGAGAATAAGAATGATTTCGTGAAGAAATCTGATGGAACACTGTGTTTTAAGGACAGAAGTTGGATCCCTCTAGTTGGAGGTATTCGTGAGCTCATCATGTATGACTCCCACAAGTCAAAATACTCCATTCACCCGGGTTTCGACAAGATGTATCAGGATTTAAAGAAACTATATTGGTGGCTAAACATGAAGGCTAACATCGCAGAGTATGTTAGTAAATGTTTGACGTGTTCAAGAGTAAAGGCAGAACATCAGAAACCTTCAGGTCTACTTGTACAACCAGAACTTCCTATGTGGAAATGGGAACGAATCACTATGGACTTCATCACCAAACTTTTAAGAACCTCTTCCGGATACGAAACAATATGGGTTATTGTGGATCGTCTCACAAAATCCGCTCATTTTCTACCCATCAAAGAAACCGATGAGATGAATACACTGGCTCAGCTGTATGTGAATGAAATTGTCACTCGACATGGAGTACCAATTTCAATCATCTCGGATCGAGATAGTCGTTTCACCTCTCACTTTTGGAAATCATTACAGAAAGCCTTAGGAACTAAACTAGATATAAGTACCGCTTACCACCCTCAAACTGATGGTCAAAGTGAAAGAACTATTCAAACCTTGGAAGATATGCTCCGAGCATGCGTTATTGATTTTGGAAAAGGTTGGGATAAGCACTTACCATTAGCAGAGTTTTCATATAACAATAGTTACCACGCCAGCATAAAAGCAGCACCATTCGAAGCACTATACGGTAGAAAGTGCAGATCGCCCGTTTGTTGGGCAGAAGTTGGAGAAAGACAACTTATAGGACCAGACCTTGTTCGGGAAACTACTGAGAAAATTGTTAAGATTAAGCAACGCTTACAAGCAGCCCAAGACCGACAGAAAAGCTACGCCGACATAAGAAGGAAACCCATGGAATTTCAAATAGGAGATAGAGTCTTATTGAAAGTATCTCCCTGGAAGGGAATGGTACGATTTGGAAAACATGGAAAGTTGAACCCAAGATACATCGGTCCATTCAAAATCCTGGAAAGGATAGGACCCGTGGCTTATAAACTAGAACTACCCGAAGAACTTAGCCGGATTCACGACACCTTTCATGTGTCAAACCTTAAGAAGTGTTTTTCTGATGAATCTCTCGTTATTCCATTGAAAGAAATTCGACTAAATGATAACCTTGTCTTTACCGAGGACCCCATTGAAATCATGGATAGAGAAGTTAAACAACTCAAGCAAAACCGTATCCCTATTGTCAAAGTTCGTTGGGACTCCAAGCGAGGACCGGAATATACTTGGGAGCGCGAGGATCAGATTCGCTCCAAGTACCCACATCTCTTCACCTAAGACACCCTTGGCAACTATCTTAGACTAGAATTCCAGGACGGAATTCCCTGTAAGAGGTAGGTAATGTAACCTCTCGTAAATTTCCCTTACGATTAGTAAATGCATACGAACAAATAAAACGATGTTATGATAACTTAACACCATTTTACGAGTAAATTTTTTTTTATGATATGGCTTGATATTGAACCACTACGATAACTGTGATTGACCGTTTAACCAGGAACGATGCTTACAAACGACCTAGATAACCAATAATTATTGTGAACAATAAATATATATAAAACGTTTATATTTATAACAATACGTTTCGTCTAAATACCGTATACTATTTATATATTCCCCGAACCTACAAAACTTCCCGAGAACGCTCACTAATATTTTTGAACTTCGACACGATACTCGAAACACACCATGTGGGCCCCCAACACACAATGGGCCCCGGATACAATTTACACAAACCAAACGGACTCCTTTCTTTCTTTTTTCTTTCTTTGGGCCGACAAAAACCAAACCCTGAGCCCAGTTAGAAGGATTGTTATTGAAAGTACGTTTGGAGGGTGGACCGTTTGGTTGGTAACGATTAGGTGGATTGGAAGAATTGGGTTGGTTTTGTTTCCACCTAAGGTTTGGGTGATTCTTCCAAGAATGGTTGTAGGAATCACCATACGGGTTTGGCTCGGGTTTGAAAGTGTACGACTTATATCCCGCTTCGTCGGTACGGGAGGACGCGTAGTTCGCAAAAGCTGTTCCGGGGAGTTCTACACAATCACGAGTGTCATGGGGACCACTACATAACTCGCATGAAGAAGTCATTTTGTTCACTTGGCTTGAAGGCTTAGGAGCTTCGTAAGATTTCATGAGAAACTTGACTTGGTCCTCAAGTTCCATGATCCTACAGTAGGGAGTGCTAGAATTGTTCGAAGGCAAAGATATTGCCTTGACCGTTTTGTTCAAATCACGGGGATCATTCCAACTTTCGTTGTCATAGAGAGCAAGATCTTCCATGAGTTCCCATGATTATTCCGCACTTTGATCACGTAGCTTACCACCGGCCGATTGGTCAATGGCTCGCCTTATGGAAAGATCGATATGGTCATAGAAGATTTGGACTTGGAGCCAAAGATCTATGCCATGATGAGGGACTTTTTGGAGTAAGTCCTTGAATCGAGTCCATGCTTCATATAGAGTTTCACCTTGACGTTGTTGGAACATCAAGATATCATTTCTAAGCTTGGTAGTTCTCCCCGGAGGGAAAAATTGAGCAAGAAAACGAGTGGTGAGATCATCCCATGATGTGATGGATCCCGCGGGTAAACGCTCAAGCCATTGACTAGCTTGATCACGTAAAAAGAATTGGAATAGGCGTAATCGGGTTGACTCTCTAGTTGTAGCATCAAGGTCTATAGAATCTACGATTTTAAGGAAGTCCTTGAGATGTTGATTTGGATCTTCGGAACAAAGTTCATGGAATGCACATCCGCTTTGCACCAACCGGATGGTGTCGGATCGCAAGGGAGACACATTGGCTCCTTGGGTGAGCTCAATGGTGTTTCGATAGCCTTGGTGGCTAGGTCGAGAGTACTTTCCTAGGGTTCGGGGCCTAACAGGTTGGTTAGCCAGTGGTGGGTTTTGTGGGTGGTCTTGATGTGGTGGGTTGATGGGTTCAAAGATGTTACCATCTTCCATGATGTCGGATGGCAAAGAGTTACGAACAAAAACACGAAGAAATAAGATAGACTAAAGAGATCCTAAAAATAAAAATAAAATCTTACTAGAAAGGAATCTAGCAAGTAGACCTAATAAAAAGAGATCCTAACCTTGACAATAACTATTCCCCGGCAGCGGCGCCAAAAACTTGATGCGTGGGAATTGCACCAGGCTTTACCTCTTGAGGGATCTCGAGAAGCTTACAACCCCCACCAGGCAGTGTACCTGATCGTTGTAGTATAGTATAGTGACAAGTACCGGGGGATTGATCGTTCAACTTGGGAATAGTGTCGCTAGGATTAGAAAACCTAAAGACTAGGTCTAGAGATGATGAATGATTCTTTTTGTATTTTTTAGTTTTTTTATAAAAGCAAGTAAAATCTCGGTTTTTGAAGGAGTGGGCGGAATTAGTTTCTAGTCAACTAACCCAATAACTAAGATGCAATCAAAATAAAATACTAAAAATGAAAATGATCTAAATTAAGATAGTGGTGTGAGCAATATATGGGAGAATTGTGTTTACTTAGATTTCACTACTCCCTAGATATCTTTTACATGTTAATTACTTGTTACAATTGCGTGGATGACGGATTGTATTCCTTAATACCATTCATGGGGTGGCGTACTTACTTCCCTAGTCCTATAAGCTCCTACTTCACTCCTATGTTGAGCCGGCTAAGAAGCTCCTAACATGAGATCACTAGAATTCGCTCATGCATTAAATACAATCATAAAAACCTAGTATACATCGGTTCATGTTTCTTAAGACGTTCAAGCAAGTTACACAATGGAGATCTGCCAGTTTTCTTAAGCCTAACATTGAAATCATTCACCCATTACAACTATAAACAAGCAATCAACCTATAATTAACATCTAGGTTTCATTACATCTAAGCAAACACATGAAAGATCTAGCCTAGCATGTTAAAATCAAGACAAGCATAAGATATATTCAAACAACACATAGACATATTGAATGAATTGAAAGAAAACTTATCTTAATTGAACATGAAAGATTTCAAGGGGTGAAAACCCTTGAAAATATTGTTACAAACGACCTAGGGTTTATTAGGTTCGACCCTAGTATTCTCCACACAAGTTCCTCTCTTAATGAATGAAAAAATAGAAAAGTATATATAGATTTTGTGAGGTGACGGCGTCAAGAGTAAATCTCTGACGCCGTCATCTCGCCGCCAAATAAATTCTCGGACTGCCTAGATCTGGGTTTGACGCCGTCACATGTATTCCATTTGCATACCGTCACCAAAATTACTCTTGACGCCTTCAGGTTTTCTCTGGGTCGTCATGGATTTTACTCCTGACGCCGTCACAATTTCTTTCTTGACACCGTCAGGTACTGTTCTCAGCATGGAAAATTAAGTCTTTGCCGTTTTCTTCACTTTTATGCTCCAAAAACGTCCAAAATGTTTCCTTTTCCAGATTTCGCTCCCAAAGTACTTAAAATCACAAAAGGAATGATTTAGAGCAATATTTGATCAAACAAATTCAATTCCAGGCTTAAATGACCCCCTAAAAACGGTTCATTTTTCGCCTCATCAACTTAATTGTAAGTGTTAATTATGTTTAATTTTAGTTCGTTACGTGATTATAAAAACTAAATTAATTTTTGGGCCAAGTTGAGATTTTGAGACCAATATGGTGCTCGGTGGCAGTTGGGCCAAGCCCAACAAACAATTTTCCAACTTTGACTTTTTGACCAAAAATTGTTATCGGACGTATAAAAATTAATTTGGACATATAACGATATATATAACGTAACTTAAATCGGACTATATAGTTTTGAGCTAATTTTTGGACTAATAGGCCCGATGGTGAAATTTCGGCCCAATAAACATTTCGGGTGACGAAAATAAGTTTTGACATATATTTGAACTTGCGATGGTTATTTTTGTATCGTAGAACGAATTATATCGATAATTATGTAAATAGTGATTAATATATACTTTGCGTACTAATTTTGCAAATAAAGTTAACGAACGGTCTGGTTGAGAAATTTGCAACATCTGAAAAATGAAAACGTTAAATAAACAAACGGGTCATGCCCAAATTTTCTAAAAACTATCACTTAAAGTATTTTGCTAAAATACTTGCATATATATAGTTTTCTAATTACAAAGTATTTACTTCAAAAACTTATAATTAAAATTATATTGTAAATAATATTTATAGTATAATATTCCTCCACTAACAATATTATTATATTATTTTCTCAACACATGTTTGATTAATTTTAATTAATTAAATACATAATTATAAACTTTACCTAATATATATATATATATATATATATATATATATATATATATATATATATATATATATATATATATATATATATATATATATATATATAAAAGTTATATATGTATATATTATTTATGAATTGTAACGACGAGTACGACGAACGGATGTTCCGTCAAGTACGCTCACACCATACACTTTCACCACGAGCCATCACCAAGAGCCTTCCTAATAAATTATTTTTGAAATGTACGTACTACACAACAAGCAAGAAATACACGAGCACATGGTAACGCATCAAAACCTTTTCAAATGAGTCAAAACACTAAAAGCACGAACATTGTACTAAGACTTACCATACTTACCTAGGTTGCGTGTCGGAGCGGTTGCACTATAAACTTGTTGACTAGCAGATTTCTATCTATAAGGTGAGTTTATAGCCCCATTTTCTTATAAGTACTGTTTTATAAACTTGGGGTGAGAAACATGCAAAACTGTTTTCATGGACGTAAACTGAACTTGTTTTTACACACTTGTATGCGGAAAAACCTAAGTAGCTCGAATCCCATTTTGCCCACTATCAACAGCCGTCATAGATCTATTGAGGGTGACACCTCCGTTCGGTTGGCCACGCATTAGGCCAAAGTGAACGTATACCATGACGACCTTTTTCCCGAGTGACCGGGGATTACCACTCGCGGGCACCTTAATTTTACTTATGCCTTTGGCATGCTGTTGTCTAGTTCGGTTGGTTTAGCTTAGTGTTGCATGCGGTATTAGTGTGTGCTGGCTGATTATTGCTATGGTCCATATGTGCTTATTTACTTTAAACCTATAGACTCACCAGCGTTAGCTGACTTTTAGCATGTTTTTCAGGTGCTTAAGTATGTTCACGTTGAAGGCATGGCATGGCGTGGGTCATAAGAATAATAAGTGTTTTTACATAAGCGTGACTCTGAAAGTTTGGGACAGTTATGTAATTGGGCCTCACTTTTATTAAAAACTTGAAACTTATGTTTGACATTTGACTTAATCTATACTACTTATAAAGCATTTACCACCCTCTCTCTTTCAATTTTAGATTTCTATATATAGATTTTAAGTAAATACAACTAATTAAGCTATATGTACAATTATTTTTTGCATAAACACCTACACATATTGATTGATCAACATTTTTAATTAATGTCATATTTAAAACACCCATTTGATAAAAAGGTATAATTAATAAAACACAATGTACAAACTATTTGAAGCACAAATACAACTAATAAAACCCTATTCAACACATACAATTAATACACTATTTAATTAACCCCTTTACCAAAATATACAATTATTTAACCATAATGTACAATCTAATCAAGCTACTAAGCCAAGCACTTAAAAATAAATCTATTAGGCTGCCCGCAGTGGTCGGTCGACTCGTTCGACTCGTTGACGAAGGGTGATTGTGCTGAAGGAAAGAATCAAGATTTTTTTTGGGTATCTTCGGTTAACAAGAGATGAAATTATACTAGTGCCTTAACTAAAATTATTGCTATTTGTAAATTAATTGTTTAATAAAAGTATGGCCGCATAACATCACATTGTCAGAAAATATAATCATAGGGTACCCACCGTCGCATCGCGCAGGTACCTTGCTAGTTTATGTAATAGATTTTAAAATGGATTTTCAATCCGTTCTCTATGTATCTTGTGTTGTGATTCCTATTTCGTAACACCCAAAAACATGTATGCTTCCGGGATTCTCTATTTTGGTGGTGTTACAAATTTGGTAAGCATCTCCAATCATTATGACATTTTTGAACCTGTAGATTGAGTCCATGTCATGAGTCCTACCGTGAAACACCTTGATCCAAAACAACCTTGTGGTCCATTTGACGCATTAGGAACCATTCGGTCTTGGAACTAAAAAATCCTAACAAATATCTCATTGTCAACGATATTACGATTTCATCCATTTTCTACAAAGAACAAGAAAGTATGTTTTATTGGATGGAATTGGTAGTTTAAAAATAAACAAATAAAAACCTTGTAATACTCTTTCTAATTTCTACTTCTATCATTTTTTATTTACTATTCAATATAATATTGTTCAGAAAAAAATATATATTGTTAATCGTAGTGGTCACTATCACATTCGCATTAGCAACAAATCACCTTTTTCTCATAGTTACCACTTACTTTACCATTAATTACCTATAGCATACTTAAACATACTATACACATAACACACTAAAAAATACACATATACTCATAACATAATAACAAACACACGTGCACAAAGTTTACCACTGATTTTTTTTGTCTTTTTTGCTCGATCACATGTCAATCTCGACTCGCTGTAATCGTGCTTCGCGTGTGGAAATAAGACCAGCTGTCATGGTGGCTTAGACCACGGGTGGTGGCACCACCACCACCATGTGTGGTGACCTCTACACCTCTCCAACGACCGCGTGCCAAGGACACAAAATGGACTCGGGGGGGGGGGGGGGGGGGTCTGCAATACCTAACAAAATGCACCTTATTTTTTTGTTTGTTAGTGTGTGGGGTATATTATGGGGTGTATTTATATTAAGTGGGTTATTTTTATATGTTTAGTTAGGTAAGGACCAATACGCCTCTAAAGCCTCTAAAGGTGGTGGTAACGTGGTGTATTCTATAGGTATTTATAACAAAGCATGTTTGGATGCCAAAAATGTAGTTTAATAGTAGGCGAATCACTTTAAAAATTATCATACTTGACACTTTATCTTTTTATGTGTAACATATTACTCCCTCCATCCTAAAAGAAAGTCCACAAACAAAAAATGTTGAAATTATGATATATGTAATTAATGCTAGTTTTAAAAAGTTATTTTTACCCTCATATTTAATATGGAAATAAAAAAGTGAGTAATTAATGCAAGTTTTGATTAGAAGGGTACAGTAGGAAAACTAGTCATAATTAGTCCATATATAAAAACAGGACTCTTATTTTGGGACAAACAAAATTAGTAAGATAGACTCTTTTTTTGGGACTGATGGAGTAAAATTTTTGCTTATCTATGTACTAAACTATCATTTTTTTCTTTATGTGTGTAGTTAAAACATGTGATTACCATTTTACCCATCCAAAATTACATAAATGATCTTTGTGGGTTTACGAAAATTGCATCCACCGTCCTTAGGGTAAATTACATAAATGGTCCCTGTCGTTTGGAGAAAATTGCATCCACCATCCATAAATGTTTTTATTATTTTTATTCATAGATTTTCATCCGTTTTTATATGTTTTCATCCGTTTATATGCTTTCATCCATTTTTATACGTTTTTGTCCGTTTTTATATGTTTTCAAATTATCGTCCGTTTTTTATACGTTTAGTCTGTTTTTATACGGTTTTAAATGTTTATGTCCGTTTTCATCCGTTTTTACTACATTTTTGTCCGTTTTGATTCGTGTAAAAAGAGCTTGTAGATTAAAAGTTGTGATAAAATTAAGATTTCTAAAAGAAAACTTGACTTTGGCTAAATGTCTCTGAATAGAACTTAAACCACGATTTTAACCCCTTTGTGGTCTGAATCATGAAAAGTGTAAAACACAAAAGTTGTCCAAAATGATATTTTAGATCAAACTCTCAAGGATTTTAGCCTGAAAACGCAAAACAAGGGCTCTTTACTATAAAAATAAAACGGGCAAAAACGTATAAAATCGGACGAAAACGTATAAAATTGGACAAAAATGTATTAAAACGGATGAAAAAAATATAAAAACAGACAAAAACGTATAAATAAAATATGGACAGTGATGCAATTTTCACTAACCCACATGGACCAATTGTGTAATTTACCCTATAAGGACGGTTGATGCAATTTTCGTAAATTCACAGGGTAAAATGGCCATCACACATTTTCACTACACATATAAAGATAAAAATGGTAATTTAATACACAGATAAGCAAAGATTTTAATATATTACACGTAAAAAGATAGAGTGACAAGTATGAAGACTTTTAAAATGATTAGGACTTAATACTATATGTAACAAACTATGTTTCAATTATCTTTTGAAATTATTAGTCTCTTTGAAGTAAATGTTATCATCAAGTCCTGTAGATATATATCTTTTTTCTTTCTCTTTGGATAAAGTAGTGATTAATGGGATCACTCTCTTTTCATTTTGATAAAGAGTGTTCAAATGGTAATACTATAAAGCTCTCCATCATTTTGTCCAAAATTGTTCTTTTCATAAAAACATAAAAATTACTATTAAACTTGACAATTATGGTGTTTAAATAAGGCCAATCAATTGTCATTCAAGATCATGATTCCAAATCTTGGTAGAAAGGTAACATTTGAATATATTGTTCGAACTTTTTGAAAATATCATTTTTCTATCTAACCGTTATACGACGGTCCGATACTCAAAACTATTTTATAAAGTAGTACTGGTCTTCATATTTGAAATTAGAATTGAAACTTACCGTTGGATAACGGTCAACACATTCAACCTATATATACGATACATCATGCATCATTCTTTATAAATGATATTGTTATATTTGTTTACAACTACTTTTCTTATCCTTCTAAAACTATTTCGACAGGTTTTGGTCTTAATAACCTTTTTATTCGATTCTACCTTTTTCTATATATGATGCTTTCTTATATATTTTCAAATGAAATGATGAAAATTACCCGAAATTTCCATCTACACGGTTTCACAATTCCAAATACAAGTTGTATAACATTGCTAATACCAATCCTTTCACGGCTCAGAAAGTTTCTAAAGAAATGAAGATCAACACCCGATGATTCATATGTCATGTATGCATAATTGATCTCAAGTCAGGTAATTACCACTACTGGTTATTAAATAATTATGTTTTATTTTTTATGGCAATCTTTTGGATTAGAGATTAATGTAATGATATGGATAAATTTTCAAGTGATTTGAAAAACTTACCTTTGTAATTTTCATCATCATCTTCAAACATACCAAAGTCAGGCATACTGGTTGGCTGGACCAAGTAGATGGCTGACTTTTTACTAAATGAAACTATTTGTTTTCTTTTTTAAACATATGCCCGACTTTTTGCTAGAGCTACTTGTTTTCTTTTTTAAACTATTTGTTTTCTTTTCTCTTCATCTAAAACCTTCAATTCAGGTCGTAATGTCTTGAGGTAAGCAATAACTTGATCTTCAAAACAACGATTAATTCAAGTCATAAAAATTAAAATTTGCACTAATCTAGTGATAGTGAACCATGGAAGAAGTTGTATGATGACATGCCGACTAGATTTGATCTTTCACTTCGTAAGATCGATGGACAGATTTCTCTTGTAGATATGGCAAGAGGCCGGATGCTAATGCTCGGTTTGTAATCATTGAATTTTTGGAAAGAAAAGGCGAAAAAAGCTTCAGTTCAAGGTATGGAAGTTGGGAGAGTTGCATGATGAATTATGGTAACTCTAACTATTCAAGATCAAACAAAGCTTGTGAATCGTGTGTAACCTGTGGTTATTTAGTTTTGTGGATTTCAACTTAAGTAATTTCTCTTTGTGTTTCTGTGTTTGTAATATATGATGTGTCAGTATGTAGCAGGTGGAATGGAGTAATATAGACTATATACCACTCGAGTATATTACACATCGAATAAATATGCTAAGGTGAGGCCAAACGACCCCAAGAACTGATGTTTTGGTTTTTGAGTTGCTTCAAAATGCAAAACTTTGACGATGCAATTTAATGAATGTAAGAAATTAACTTTGATCAGGCTCATTTCTCGAAAGCTTATGAAAGTCCAAGTTTCCCGATAAATATTCTTGATACCAATGGAAACAATTGGGATTTTCACTTTCGGTGATGGGCTAATGGTAACAAGAAAAAGTTTGTACTAAAAGGCTTAACCGATTTTATTATCAAAAATAACTTGGTAGCTGGTGGTACATGTGATTCTTTTAATTAATCAACATGCAAATAAAATTAGCATCTTTGCTAATATGTGTGAGAAGTTTTTTGCGATAATAAAATTGGTTAAGCCTTTCAGTACAAACTTTTTCTTGTTACCATTAACCCAGCACCGAAAGTGAAAATCCCAACTGTTTCCATCGGTATCAAGAATATTTATCGGGAAACTTGGTCTTTCATAAGCTTCCGAGAAATGAGCCTGATCAAAATTTAGTTCTTACATTCATTAAATTGCATTGTCAAGGTTTTGCATTTAGAAGTAACTCAAAAACCAAAACATCAGTTCTTGGGGTCGTTTGGCCTCACCTTAACATGTTTATTCGATGTGCAATATACTCGAGTGGTATACAGCCTATATTACACCATTCCACATGCTACATACCTATACATCATATATTACAAACACATAAATACAAAGAGAAAGTACTGAAATTGAAATCGATAAGACTAAACAACCGCAAGTTACACAAGATTCACAAGCTTTGTTTGATCATGACTAGTTAGAGTCACCATATTTCATCATGCAACTCTCCCAGCTTCCATACCTTGAACTGATGCTTTTTCCACCTTTTCTTTCCACAAATTCGACGATTACAAACTGAGCACTAACATCCGACTCTCTTTCCATATCTCCAAAAGAAATTTGTCCATCAATCTTACGAAGTCAAAAATAAAATCCAGTCAGCATGTCGTCATACAACTTCTTCCATTGTTCACTGCCACCAGATTAGTGCAAATCTTTATTTTTATGACTCGAATTAATCGTTGTTTTTGAAGATCAAGTTATCGCTTACCTCAAGACATTACGACCTGAATTGAAAATTTTAGGTGAAGAATCCGGATAATCAACCAGAACAAGTACCTCTAGCACAAAGTCAGGCATCTTTTTAAACAAGAAAATAAAGAGTTTTATTTAGTAAAAAGTTAGGCATCTACTTGGTCCAACCAACCAGTATGCCTGACTTTCGTATCTTTGAAGATGACGATGAAAATTACAAAGGTATATTTTTTCAAATCACTTGAATATTTATCCATATCATTACATTAATCTCTAATCTAAAAGATTACTGTAAAAACTAAAGCATAATTATTTAACGACCAGTAGTGGTAATTACCTCACTTGAGGTCAATATAAAGAGCCCTTCCTTGTGAGCCTTCACCGTCGCTAAAACTAGCATGGTACCCTGCAACTAAATTTTTCAGTGAGAAATTTTTACTATCATGTTTCCCGATACATTAAATTTATGGATGAAGACGATTTTAGGATTGAAGAAAAATAAGTAATATTAAACTAACTCATATAAAAACTGTAGATTACCCCATAATGTTGCGGCATACAGAGGCGGTAGCCAGTAATATTATGGAGATATGAGGTCAAATTGGTTAACAGTGTCTTATAGTCGCAAGTAAGTAAGTAAGAGGCAATGTCAATTAATTACATTTATACGGTATAAAAATATACACTTGCTAAATATGTTATTTTACATTTTTTGCACCATAACATTTTAAAAAGTAGATTCGCATCATGTTAAAAAAGATTAGTTTTACTAATATACACGTTTTAAAGTTTGTTTTTTTGTTAAAATTGTTGGTATTGTTTAAATCTTGTTTATTATGTTTGTCCCACATATATGTGTGATGTAATTAAAAGAGTGCTTATAAATGCGAATAAAACTCAGAAGCTATAAAACGGTTAACAAGCATAAAATACCAAGCTACATTAAAAAATGTACCGTTTGAAAAACTTACCTTTTTATTAATAAATAACCCACCAGACTTGTTTGAGACGTGTTAAAATTACCATGGCTACGGGAACCAATATACATTTTCCACGTGGATGAGTGATAAGGCTTAAATTGTGTATATTTTTAGGTGCGATGTCCGTACTTTTGTGCATATTATTTTGCTTGATTTTATGAACTTTTGGTACTTATTAGTGTAAAGTTATATTTTTAGGTTTATGATCAGCCAAGACAAAGAAAATAGAGAAAAAGTCGAAGAAATGATGAATATACATGAAGTTGTGCTTGTGCAAGAATTCCCGCCATGCGTACATTCTGAAGAGCACGTTTAAGAAGATAAAATCATGAATAAGTTGTTCCTACGACTTTGGAATGAAGTATTGGACATTTTTGAAGTGAAAGAAAGAGTTGTGGTCCAAAGGAATAACGCTCATTGGGCTAGTCGAAGAAGAAAAAATGCGCGCGTAGACTCACCCATGCCTATAACAGATAAGAATCACACAATGTAAACTCGCCAAAATAAACCACCATTTTATCGAATTAAACACACGCCCAAATCAACAGCATCAACTCAATCATCGCCAATCTTCCTCTTATTATTAGGACTATTACTTTTTGTTTTTGCAACAAAGGCAAAAACACATTTCCAACACCCTTTGAACTCAACTCCAGTTCCTCATTATCAAGATTCAAATTCGATGAAAACGATGAGTTTCTAGTCCCACAAATCTCACAACTTGACGGTTTATAAGGGTTTAAAAAAGTACAAGCTTTACAATACCATTTTTCAAGATTCGAAGTGGATTTTGAAAATGATGAAATTGTGTAGTGGGTTTTGAATTTTAGCAGATTTGGCAAGTAGGTTTGAGAGAATTTGGGTTTATGAATGTGCAACTTGAACATGTCCATGAAGAAGCCATTAATTTGGGGGAAATTGAATTTAGGGTTTTTGTCGGGTATTTGAAAAAAGGGAGTGAAACGGTTTTTAAAAGTGCGAATTTGAAAGATATCATTTGCCTGCGTATCAAAGAATCTTTTAGAGAGCTAGGTAAAATTGGTGCCATCTCATTACTTTTTGTTCATTGCATCAGTTTTGGCTATTACACCAAAATCCCTCCCCCAAGTACAAAAATGGTGCTACAGAGTAAAAGTGGTGCCATAGGACCAAAAAAAAGCATGAGTTGGTAATCACCAGGGGAAGGACGATGGCACCACTTCCGGTGTGATATCTCGTGCCAATGGGTGGCGCCGTAGGCCTTGGCTTAAGCCAACACCCCTTATACCAAGCTCTCTTAGGGTTTTGATTCTTCAATAGTGCAAAGATAAAAAGCCTTGCCACATTCTACTATATAGTTACAAGTAACACAACCTCAATACAATGCCCCAACGGGATTAGGTATGTTGTTGTAGTTAGAGCATTAGATGTAGTGGCATGCCATTTTTGCCTTTTTAGTATTATCTCAACGTCACATCAGCATTCCAATTTCAACACTCACACTCTAAAACACCCCTTCACTAGTGTCATGCCACTTTCCTCCATTTGGACCCACCCACCCACAATTTTATTTTTTCAAATAAACTAAATTTCATTAATTCAAATAATAATACAATATGAAAATTTAAAAATACAAAAAGAAAAAAACGTACCAAAAAAACATACAATGACATATTAAGTGTTTACCATTTACTGTAAATTCTGAATCTTAGAAATTGAATATTGTAATAAAGAAAGAAAGAAAAAGCTATAGAAAATATTATATTTCTAAAGTAATTTTTAGTTCACTTTCCACCACTTATCTTCCACCTAACCATTTAGCAGCACACATATATTTTTTTCATCCGGGCTCCATTGTTGTTACTCAAAGTTCAAACCCTTCTTCAAGTGACGATTTTGAATATGGTGGGCTTCTTCAGTGTGGTGGCTGAGAAGTGGCGGCACTACTTTGTTTGCCACGTCGAAGGTGGCGTCTAGTGGTGTTGTTATACCTGATAATCTTACAAGTAACAACAACATTCGTCACTATCACCTTAGCGTCATGTAAGCTTTTCACTCTATAATCAAATAGCGTTTACACGAAACACCGAATCCAAACAAATATTTTCTCAAAGAAAACCAATCGTCGAATTGGGTTTGAAGTTTTGAGTTTACAACTTGGACGTGGCCACCACGTATACACATAAAAAACTAACAACCACACATGGTCTTCATGATGGTGTAGTGACACACCACGTATGGATGTGCTCCACAACACATGAATATTTCACCTATTATGTCGAGCCTAATACTTAAAACTAGACTTGTACAAACTTAAAACCCAAACAAACACATACCAAAAGGTTAATCGACCCATTGACGGTACGGGTGACAATACGAACCATGACTTGAAAGTGACACGAAAATAAATAGGTTAATGTTGAGTTTAAGATGATGCTTATCTCCCCTTTTTAGTAGTTCTGTAGCGATGGCAACACGTACGATGGGGCATTTGGTAAGCGTCTCCAATCTTTATGACATTTTTTGACTTGTAGATTGATGACATTTTTCGACTTGTAGATTGAGTCCATGTCATGAGTCCTATCGTGAAACACCTTGATCCAAAACAACCTTGTGGTCCATTTGGCGCTTTAGGAATCATTTGGTCTTGGAACTACAAAATCAAAACAAAGATCTCATTGTCAAAGATAGTATGATTTCATCCATTTTCTACCAAGAACAAGAAAGTATGTTTTTTGGTTGGAATTGGTGGTTTAACAAAACATAAAACCTTGTAATACTCTTTCTACTTCTTTGTAATCATTTTATTCTTTATCATTCAAGATAATGTTTTGAAAAAATATTGGTAATTGTAATGGCCACTATCACCTTCACGTTAGCAACAAATCACCTTCTTCTCACCGCCTTCTTACCACATATACTCCCGTGGTAGTTACCATTTACTTTATCATTAATTACTTGAAGAACACTTAAACATAGAATACCCAAAAGAAACTAATAAACACACATATACTCATAACACACTAACAAACACACATACACAAACTTTACCACCGATTTTTGTCTTATTTGCTCGACCACATGTCAATCTCGACCCGCTGTAATGGTGCTTCACGCATGGAAATAAGACCAAATGTCACAGTGGCATAGAGAGCGGGTGGTGTCACCACCATGTGTGGTAACCTCTAGACCTCTCTAACGACCGCGTGCCAAGGACACAAAATGGACTCGGTTTGGGGGTCTACACCACCTAACAAAATGCACTTTATTTTTGTTTGTGAGTGTACGGGCTATATTGTGAGTGTGTGGCGCTATCATCAAGTCCAGTAGATATATATCTTTTTTCTTTCTGTTTGGATGAAGTAGTGATTAATGGGATCACTTTCTTTTTATTGTGATAAAGCAATGTTCAATGGGAATACTATAAAGCTCTCCATCATTTTGTACGAAATTGCTGTTCTTTTCATAGGTTGAAAAACATCAAAAGTTTGTTACTATTAAACTTGACAATTATGGTGTTTAAATAAGGCCAATTGATGAGGTGAAAAATGAACCGTTTTTAGGGGGTCATTTAAGCCCGGAATTGAATTTATTTGATCAAACATTGCCCTAAATCGTTCCTTTTGTGATTTTAGGTACTTTGAGAGTTAATTCTGGAAAAGGAAGCATTTTGGACGTTTTTGGAGCATAAAAGTGAAGAAAACGACAAAGACTTAATTTTCCATGCTGAGAACAGTACCTGACGGCGTCAAGAAGGAAATTGTGACGGCACCAGGAGTAAAATCCATGACGACCCAGAGATAACCTGAAGGCATCAAGAGAAGGGCCTCAAGAGTTAATATGATGACGGCCTGCAAAAGAAGTACACGTGACGGCGTCAAACCCAGATCTAGGCAGTCCGAGAATTTATTTGGCGGCGAGATGACGGCGTCAAACATTTGCTCTTGACGCCGTCACCTCACAAAATCTATATATACTTTTCTATTTTTCATTCATTAGGAGAGGAACTTGTGTGGAGAATACTAGGGTCGAACCTAATAAACCCTAGGTCGTTTGTAACAGTATTTTCAAGGGTTTTTACCCCTTGAAACCTTCCATGTTCAATTAAGATAAGTCCTCTTTCAATTCATTCAATATGTCTATGTGTTGTTTGAATATATCTTATGCTTGTCTTGATTTCAACATGCTAGGCTAGATCTTTCATGTGTTTGCTTAGATGTAATGAAACCTAGATGTTGATTATAGGTTGATTGCTTGTTCATAGTTGTAATGGATGAATGATTTCAATGTTAGGCTTAAGAAAACTGGCAGATCTCCATTGTGTAACATGCTTGAACGTCTTAAGAAACATGAACCGATGTGTACTAGGTTTTAATGGTTGTATTTAATGCATGAGCAAATTCTAGTGATCCCATGTTAGGAGCTTCTTAGCCGGCTTGACATAGGAGTGAAGTAGGCGCTTATAGGATTGGGGAAGTAAGTACGCCACCCCATGAATGGTATTAAGGAATACAATCCATCATCCACGCAACTGTAACAAGTAATTAACCTGTAAAAGATATCTAGGGAGTAGTGAAACCTAAGTAAACACAATTCTCCCATATATTGCTCACACCTCTAGTTAATTTAGTTTATTTTCATTTTTAGTATTTTATTTTGATTGTATCTTAGTAATTGGGTTAGTTGACTAGCAACTAATTCCGCCCAACTCCTTCAAAACCGAGATTTTTAATTGCTTTTATAATAACTAAGAAAATACAAAAAGAATCATCCCTCATCTCTAGACCTAGTCTTTAGGTTTTCTAATCCTAGCGACACTATTCCTAGCTAAACGATCAATCCCCCGGTACTTGTCACTATACTATACTACAACGATCAGTTACACTGCCTGGTGGGGGTTGTAAGCTTCTCGAGATCCCTCGAGAGGTAAAGCCTGGTGCAATCCCTACGCATCACCAATCAATTGTCATTCAAGATCATGATTGCAAATGTTGGTAGAAAGGTGACATTTAAATATCTTGTTCGAACTTTTCTGAAAAGATAATTTTTCTATCTAACCGTTATACAACGGTCCGATACTCAAAAGTATTTTATAAAGTAGTAACGGTCTTCATATTTGAAAGTAGAATTGAAACTTACCGTTGGATAACGGTCGACATATTCAACCTATATATATATATATATATATATATATATATATATATATATATATATATATATATATACATCATGCATCATTCTTTTGTAGTCGACAAAGTTATATTTGTTTACATCTACTTATCTTGTTCTTCTGAAAATCTTTTGACAGGTATTGGTTTTAATAACCATTTTATTCGATTCCACCTTTTTCAAAAGATGATGCTTTCTTATATCCTTCCAATTGAAATCACACCAATCGCTAGAAATTTCCATCTACGCAGTTTCACACCTCCAAATACAAGCTGTACAACATTGCTAATACCAATCCTTTCACAGATCAGAAAGTTTCTAAAGAAATGAAGATCAACACCTGATGACTCGTATGTCATGTATGCATAATTGATCTCGACTCAGATTACCACTACTGGTTATTAAATAATTATGTTTAATTTTTACGATTATGTTTTGGGTTAGAGATTAGTGTAATGATATGGAGAAATTTTCAAGTCATTTAAAAAAATTAACTTTGTAATTTTTGTCGTCATCTTCAAATATACCAAAGTCAGACATACTGGTTGGTTGGACCAAGTAGATGCCTGACTTTTTCCTAAATAAAACTCTTTGTTTTCTTGTTTAAACAAATGTCTGACTTTGTACTAGAGCTACTTGTTCCTGTTGATTATCCGGATTCTTCACTTAAAATCTTCAATTCAGGGTCGTAATGTCTTGAGGTAAGCAATAACTTGATCTTCAAAAACAACGATTAATTCGAGTCATAAAAATTTAGATGTGCACTAATCTGTTGGCAGTGAACAATGGAAGAAGTTGTATGACGACATACTGAGTAGATTTTATTTTTGACTTCGTAAGATTGATGGAGAAATTTCTCTTAGAGATATGGCAAGAGAATCGGATGCTAGTGCTTGGTTTGTAATCATTGAATTTGTGGAAAGAAAAGGCGGAAAAAGCATCAGTTCAAGGTATGGAAGTTGGGAGAGTTGCATGATGATTTATGGTGACTCTAATTAGTCATGCTCAAACAAAGCTTGTGAATCTTGTGTATGCTATTCTTTAGTCTTGTGGATTTCAACTTATTTAATTTCTTTATGTGTTTTTGTGTTTGTAGTATCTGGTGTGTCGGTATGCACTCGAGTGGTATATAGTCTATATTACATAGTTCCACATGCTAAGGTGAGGCTAAACGAACCCAAGAACATAATGTTTTTGTTTATGAGTTACTTCTAAATGCTAAACTTTGACAATGCAATTTAATGAATAGAGAACTATACTTTGATCAGCCTCATTTCTCGGAAGCTTATGAAAGTCTAGTTTCCCGATAAATATTCTTGATACTGATGGAAACAATTGGGATTTTCACTTTCGGTGCTAGGTTAATGGTAACAATAAAATGTTTGTACTCAAAGGCTTATCTAATTTTATTATCGCAAAAAACTGCTTACGCATATTAGCATAGATGCAAATTTGATTTGCATGTTGATTAATTTAGAGAGTCACATGTATCACTAGCTACCAAGTTTTTTGCAATAATAAAATCGGTTGAACTTTTCAGTAAAAACTTTTTCTTGTCACCATTAACCCAACACCGAAAGTGAAAATCCCAACTGTTTGGATCGGTATCACGAATATTTATCGGGAAACTTGGACTTTCATAAGATTCCGAGAAACGAGCCTAATCAAAATTTAGTTCTTACATTCATTAAATTGCATTGTCAAAGTTTTGCATTTAGAAGTAACTCAAAAACGTAAACATGAGTTTTTGGGGTCGTCTAGCCTCACGTTAGCATGTTTATTCGATGTGTAATATATTCAAGTGGTATAGAGTCTAACCGTTCCACATGCTACATACCGACACATCATATATTACAAACACAGAAACACAACGAGAAAGTACTTAAGTTGAAATCCACAAGACTAAACAACAACAGGTTACACAAGATTCTTAAGCTTTGTTTGATCATGAGTAGTTAGAGTCACCATAACTCATCATGCAACTCTCCAAGCTTCCATACCTTGAATTGAATATATATATATATATATATATATATATATATATATATATATATATATATATATATATATATATATATATATATATATATATTTGTTCACATTTTCTTTCCGCAAATTTGTGATTACAAACCGAGCTCTAGCATACCATTCTCTTGCCATATCTCCAAGAGAAATCTGTCCATCAATTTTACTAAGTGAAAGATCAAATGTAGTCAGCATGTCGTCATACACCTTCTTCCATGGTTTACTAACACCAGATTAGTGTAAAATTATGGCTTACCTCATGACATTGCAACCTGAATTGTAGATTTTAGGTGAAGAATTCGGATAATCAATCGAATCAAGTAGTTCTAGCACAAAGTCACGCATTTGCATAAACAAGAAAACAATGAGTTTTACTTAATAAAAAGTCAGGCATTTGCTTGGTCCAACCGGCCATTATGCCTGACTTTAGTTAGAAGATGACGATGAAAAATGAAAAGGTATTTTTGTCGAATCACCTGAAAAGTTATCCATATCATTACATTAATCTCTAATCCAAAAGATTACCGTAAAAAATAAATCATAATTATTTAATGACATGTAGTGGCAATTACCTGACTTGAGATCAATAAAAAGAGCCCTTCCTTATGAGCCTTCACCATCAATAAAGTTAGCAGGGTACCCTACAACTAAACTTTTGAGAGTGATATATATATATATATATATATATATATATATATATATATATATATATATATATATAGGAGAGAGAGAGAGAGAGAGGAGAGGAGAGAGGGGAGAGGGGGAGAGGGAGAGAGGGAGAGAGGAAGAGATAGGGAGAGAGAATGAGAGAGATAGTGAGATAGAGAGAGAGAGAGAGAGAGAGAGAGAGAGAGAGAGAGAGAGAGAGAGAGAGAGAGAGAGAGGGGAGGGGGAGGAAGGGGGAAGGGAGAGGGAGAGTGAGAGGGAGGGAGAGGGAGAGGCCTTAGGAAGCAACTTAGATTGTGGTACTAGATTGAAGAAATGATGACACACACTACAAAATTGTATATGTGTGTAGATACAAACTTAGATTGTGGTGCCAGATTGAAGACTATGTCTAAACTTATACAATATTAGATTAAGTCCAAGCCCGCTTACCTTAACTGGTATGCTATACTTTAATACACTATTACAATGTTCGTTAAACTATAATGACCATCGCTTTACATGCTAACATTAAATATTTGTTCATTTTTTTTAAAAATTGTGGAGATTGAGGATTTTAAACTTAAGTCTATAAAATTAGATTTAAGTTCATTATCTCTTTAGAAGTTGAAGGTTTGATTGTAAATTCTATTAACCAATCAAAATGTATAGTTGATTTACACTTTAGCCCGGAATTAAAGAAATAAGCTCACATGGCTATGCGTATTTTTTTCTCCACTAAATTCTCCACTGAATTAATCAATACTTTCACAGAACTAATTCAATAGGCATCAATTCGGTCAAACATATCTTTCATCCAACAAAATAAATATTTATAAAAATACATGTGTCGATTTTATAAAGTAAAAAATTTCGAAAAAGGGAGAGGATAGATAATTAATAAAGTTTTAAAATATTAAATAAAATATAGAATATAAGATTTTAAGTAAACTTACAAGTTTTATGTTTTTTTAATAACTTTATAAATTTAATAATTATCCTAGACTTTATATTTCTTTAAAAAAAATACATGTTGTTGTTATTAATAAATATTATTTTTATTATCTATTTAAGCAATATATACGCATCAAATTATAAATACTAAAATGAAAACATAAATTATTGTGATATGTAAATGAATACACAAGAGTGTACATATATGAGCGACCAATGTTATTCCTCTTTTATGAGATTAATTAAGGAGATCCGAAAATGGTTTTTTGCTATTTACTAAAAGAGTTCAATAACGACTCATGTTATTTCTCTTTATAAGTTTAACCCATGTGTGTGGGTTTAAAACTTAAATATGGCTAAAATAATTATTATCAAGAATATAAATCAAAATGAAGACACGACCTTATGGGGTACTGTGAGATGGAAATAAATACATGAAATTATACATATACCATGAACGCATGTAATTACTCTTTAGAGTTTAAACATATAAGTATAAACGAGTATTATCTTAACCACATTATAATGCATTTAGGCCCTTCCTAAAAAGGAAGTATTAAAAAAATAAGACCAAAAACATTTCTTTAATTGGAAGGATTTCAAACTAACACATATATATGAATAGAAGTTAAGTTACATGTTTAATCTCTTTAATTGTATGAGCCACTAATATTTATGAACCTCATTAACTTGCAATAGCACATTTAATCAATGTGATATAAGAGCCCAATTAACTACCCTTTAATGCATATTATATATATATATATATATATATATATATATATATATATATATATATATATATATATATATATATATATATATATATATATATATATATATATATATATATATATATATATATATATATATATATATATATATATATATATATATATATATATATATATATAAGGCCTACAAATTAACCCACAAACTAACACAGTTTCAAACTAACACATATATATATGAATACGAGTTAAGTTACATGTTTAATCTCTTTAGTTGTAGGAGCCACTAATATTTATGAACCTCATTAACTTGCAATAGTCCATTTAATCAATGTGATATAAGAGTCCAATTAACTACCTTTTAATGCATATTTTTTAATATATAAGGCCTACAAATTAACCCACAAACTAACACAGTTTCATCTCAGCTTCTAAACACACGTTAACTATTAATAATTTAAATGTTCTACTTTTAAAAAACATATATCTATGAATATTTAGGTTGAGACAATACTAAATAAGAAAGATTTAAAATGAAAAATATTTGCTCGCTACAAACAGTCACCCGGTACCCACCGTCGTATTACGCGGATACCCTTCTGATAACTATATAGCTATAAGCTATTTATATAATTTTGTAGAGAACCTATTTGACAACCCCTCGTATACACAATGTTGAGGCAACATGATCAATATCTCTTTATGTTTTAATGATGACAAATAAACCATCGAAACACATAAAATAACAAACGTTAGCTCAAAATCGCCGGAGCCAATGTTTGCTCCTGGCACGCTACCCGCGCGTCAACGCGCGGGTGACGCGCCAGGAGTCTGTATGGTTCCGGGCGAATTTTGAAAGTCGGCTTTCCCCTTACCCGAAAAATGTGGATCTTTCAATTCAGGTATGAATATGTTATGTGCTTAATTGAGAACACTCGAAACGAGTTTTGAGACTTGAGAGATCCCTTTTTGGAATACCCATTTATGGAAAAATGCCAACTCATGGTTTCTAACTATCGCCTCTAGCCAAGGCTTTTCTAAACTTAGGGAGTTTATATATTTCACGTGATATCGTGTTGAAGCATCCATATGCTCATATCTCGTGCTTACGTCTTCTCTAATTACGTAACGGGTTTACTCCCTTATTAGTCAAACTAAGTCAAAGGTCACTTTGCGTAAACGCATCCTTTCCCACTTGGGTTATGCTTTACATCAAGGAAAATCACTTAACTTGTTTGAACCAAGGTATTAGTTGAGAACGTCAAGTCGTGGAAAGTCACGAGATATGAAACTATGGATTCTCGACGTTGTGTTACTTGAACTTATAAGTAACCTATGATTTTCTCAACTTATAATCTTAATTGTCTAAACCTTTTCTTCTTAATGACAATTAGATTATGCCTTAATCCTATCTTAATCCCATTTATACATAAGACAAAACCAATCATATCCAATCATATCCAAATCAAAAATTCTCTTACACAATCTCTTACACTCTTACATATTCCCTTACACACTACATCTAAACCATTCATTCCCTTACAACACATCTCATCCCTTCATTTCTAACACATGGGGAATTGTTTGAAACCCTAATGAGGCTCCTCTCATCCAAGCCATTGATTTCAAACTACAACACATCACAACCATCCATCCAACCCTTCATCTCTATATCATTACATGTGCTTGATCTCAACCATTGAAATCAAACTAAACTCATCTCAACCATCCATCCAATCTCTCCTATCTATGCCACCACATGTGCTTGATCTCAACCATTGAATTCAAACCAAAACAATCTCAACCATGGATTTCTCCTTTCCCCCCAAGCAAAGCATATTCCTTGGAATATCCTTCTCAACCCTAACCTAGGTATCTTTGATCCTAGCCATCCATTTCAAATGAATTGATCTCAACCATTGAATTCAAACCAAAACCATCTCATCCAATGATTTCTCCTTTTCCCCCAAGCAAAGCATGTTCCTTGGAATATCCTTTCTCAACCCTAACCTAGGCATCCTTGATCTTAGCCATTCATTTCAAATGAACTCATCTCAACCATCCACATTCACCACATGCCAAATTGTTTGAAAACCAAGGGAGGCTCCCTTTGATCTCCACCATCCAATTCAAACCATTTCATCTCAACCCTCCATCTCATTCTTCCCCCCCCCCCCCAAGCATTGGAATATTCCTTGGCATATTCTTTCTCTCTTTTCTATGCCATGTGAGGAGATACACTTCTACCCATTCCAAATTACCCTATCTACACTTTATACCCTTGGTAATTTTGTTTCTCTTTAAACACTTCATAAAACACTTTCCAAATTGGCTATTTGAGTTGGTAAACCTTGGTAATTTTCTTTGATATTTGGCATCTATATTAAATAACCTCATACAATCACATATATTTATGTCATGCTCAACTATTGGTTATTGGAGTCATATGGGACAAATACATATATACATAACATTGTGGACTAACCCATGTTGCAAGTCTCCAAATGGTAACCTAACCCATTTTGGAACTTTCACATGTGAGGATTTCTTGTTGGTTGCATGTTGTGATTTCTATGTGTAGCTAGGCCACCGCAAAGGTGAGGCTCTTGACCCATGGATCCCCGCCTTAAAACAAGGGGGAGCAACGATCTAGGGGGAGCTATGTTCAAGGGGGAGCACATTAGGGTGCATATTCAAGCTTTGTTTAGAAGTCCCGCCTTTTTGATTCGACAAAAGGAGGAGAAAGAAAGCAAGAGCGTGAAGACCATTCAAGAATTGTTAAAGGCTTCACCAAATTACAAAGACAAAGGTCAAGATGCAAGCTACACCAAAGGCGCGCTTTGTCTTCGCTAAGTTTGGTAATTTTATTTGCTTTCGGTTTTTATTTTTCATCATAAAAAAAGGGGAGATTGTTGAGGCAACATGATCAAGACCTCTTTATGTTTTAATGATGACAAATAAACCATCGAAACACATAAAATAACAAACGTTAGCTCAAAATCGCCGGAGCCAATGTCTGCTCCTGGCGCGCTGCCCGCGCGTCAACGTATGGGTGATGCGCCAGGAGTCAGTATGGTTCCGGGCGAATTTTGAAAGTTGGCTTTCCCCTTACCCGACAAATGTGCATCTTTCAATTCAGGTATTAATATGTTATGTGCTTAATTGAGAACACTCGAAACGAGTTTTGAGACTTGAGAGATCCCACTTTTGGAACACCCATTTACGGAAAAACGCCAACTCATGTTTTCTAATTATCGCCTCTAGCCAAGGCTTTTCTAAACTTAGGGAGTTTATATATTTCACGTGACATCGTGTTGAAGCATCCATATGCTCATATCCCGTGCTTACGTCTTCTCTAATTACGTAACGGGTTTACTCCCTTATTGGTCAAACTAAGTCAAAGGTCACTTTGTGTAAACGCATCCTTTCCCACTTGGGTTATGCTTTACATCAAGGCAAAGCACTTAACTTGTTTGAACCAAGGTATTAGTTGAGAACGTCGAGTCGTGGAAAGTTACGAGATATGAAACTATGGATTTTCGACGTTGTGTTACTTGAACTTATAAGTAACCTATGATTTTCTCAACTTATAATCTTAATTGTCTAAACCTTTTCTTCTTAATGACAATTAGATTATGCCTTAATCCTCTCTTAATCCCATTTATACATAAGACAAAACCAATCATATCCAAATCAAATATTCTCTTACACAATCTCTTACACTCTTACATATTCCCTTACACACTACATCTAAACCATTCATTCCCTTACAACACATCTCATCCCTTCATTTTTAACACATGGGGAATTGTTTGAAACCCTAATGAGGCTCCTCTCATACAAGCCATTGATTTCAAACTACAACACATCACAACCATCCATCCAACCATTCATCTCTATATCATCACATGTGCTTGATCTCAACCATTGAATTCAAACTAAACTCATCTCAACCATCCATCCAATCTCTCCTATCTATGCCACCACATGTGCTTGATCTCAACCATTGAATTCAAACCAAAACCATCTCAACCATGGATTTCTCCTTTCCCCCCAAGCAAAGCATATTCCTTGGAATATCCTTCTCAACCCTAACCTAGGCATCTTTGATCCTAGCCATCCATTTCAAATGAATTGATCTCAACCATTGAATTCAAACTAAAAGCATCTCATCCATTGATTTCTCCTTTCCCTTCAAGCAAAGCATATTCCTTGTAATATCCTTTCACAACCCTAACCTAGGCATCCTTGATCTTAGCCATTAATTTCAAATGAACTCATCTTAACCATCCACATTCACCACATGCCAAATTTTTTGAAAACCAAGGGAGGCTCCCTTTGATCTCCACCATCCAATTCAAACCATTTCATCTCAACCCTCCATCTCATTCTTCCCCCCCTCCCCCAAGCATTGGAATATTCCTTGGCATATTCTTTGTCTATTTTCTATGCCATGTGAGGAGATACACTTCTACCCCTTCCAAATTACCCTATCTACACTTTATACCCTTGGTAATTTTGTTTCTCTTTAAACACTTCATAAAACACTTTCCAAATTGGCTATTTGAGTTGGTAAACCTTAGATTGATTAATGTTAAGGTTTTGTGTGAAGTACAATTGGGGGTTTAGCAAGGATAGGTATTTGTAAGATCTAAACACCCAACACTTGGGAAAAAGTTACACACGCCTGGCGCGCTGCCCGCGCGTTGACGCGCGGGTGACGCGCCGGCTGTAAAACCTCGCAAAAATTCATATAATTAACTTCGGTTATTTATATAAATAATCTTTGTCATTATTGTAATTACCATTTTTACGGGGAAATTTAAATTTTTCTTTGTATATTAAAATGGGCACGATTACGATATTGTCAAATTCGTCAAACGACAAAACAAGTTATCAACAAAATTAACAAAACATTAATTACACTAAACCTAATTAATAAAAACTTAATTACTAAAATTAACTAAAAACCAAATCGGGCCTTAATCCCCCTAAGCCCAACCGGCCCACACCAAAACCCAAAATTCATTTCTAATAATAATACAAATCGACTAAGTAAGCCACAAAACGTCTCGTTCATTTTTAATTCGTACACACGACCTATGTATATTTTTGTACATCCTTGTTAAGCTCCTAGCCAACTATTAGTGTGTCGAATCTCACGTTCACACGTTGAGGTTTGATACGTTTTTAAGAGGCATTCCGTTTGGCTATGAATCGACCCAAACGATTCATACCAAATTCATTTCTTATCCGTTTTTGTGTCCGTTTGTTCCTATGAGTTTCTAATATTATTTGTAACATGTTATCATGTATGAATATTTACTATGATCGACTAAGACTCCTTAAAACGCAAATGAGCAACTCGTTTGCTAATAAAAATGGATGTCAACATGTTAAGAACTCACAAGGATGATTTACATTTGGCTACCTTTCACAAATCAATTTAAAATACTACTCTAGTACCTTAGGATTTCTATTCTCTGGCAATGCATAGTTGTGCTTGTCCCTCACAATTATTTGTACCATTTGCAACTCAAATCTTCATATATATATTTATATACCGATCGGCCTTCCATTTCCTTCATCATCACAAATCGTTTCTACTCTTTCTCCATTCTAAGATAACTTAAAAACCTCAAGAGAACCATACGAGTACAGTTTAGAAGCAAGACGTTTGTAACTTCTTGTTATACGATCCATACTTGTCTCTTCTAGTCGAACGTGTATCTATACTACTCTTTTCATCCGTTTCTCTCGACTCTCTACCACCCTAGATGTGTAGTAAGTCGTCTCCACTCTTTCTCGTTTCATACCATTCATTATTTTCATTCCATGCATCATATTTATATTTGTTCCATCGTATATCATTTCATATATATAATACACGTACATATTTATTTTTAGAACACGAAACGTGACTAGCCTCTATCTTGGTAGGCCTAGGAGTCACGTAGCACGAACACTTCACGTTTATTTTCATGTTACATGCATTTAACGAGCCTATTTCAAACCATGTCACACGTATAAAAATCTAAACACTTAGTAAATAATTCCAACTTTTCAAATAATGAGATCCATTCAAACATGCCACAAAACCTACGTATAACTTTCAATTTCACGTAACAAGCACCCAATATTTTTACTCGACCTAATAGACCACCTAGAAAACTATTAGTTTCATTTATATAACTTATAAAAATAATCACGTTTAGACACTATAAACGAGCCAAAGCAAATCGATATGAATCAGTTTTTAAAATCAAAAGTTATATAAAAATCATATGTTTTGTCGAGTGGGCTAAAACAAGGCCCAACAAGACTTTGCGTTTTAACAGCCCACTGGGCCCATAAAATACATTTTTAGAATCACAAAGTAAGCCCAAGTTGAAGCCCAAAAGAATTTTCATGCCCTCGCCTATAAAATTTTAAATGGGCTTTAGTTTGGTTCGAATTAAGGCCCATAAGCTAACTAAATAAGCTTTTATTAAAATAAGCAGTTGAAATAAGCTTGAAATTCATAAAAGAAGCTACGGAAATTTTTATAAAATTTTTATAATCACTTTTGCAAAAATTGGACTAAAAATGTAACGCGATGACACATATAGGGACTAAATGTAAAAATTGTGAAAACTAAGGACTAAAAATGTAGAAACAGAAAGAAAGGATAAAAATTGATAATACAGTATTGTTACAAGCTTAGATTGTAATATTGGAAAAAGGACAAGGACTACACATAATCTATTTGACATTCTTATTTTATTTTATATTTTACGGCAACCCTCACGTCATATGCATTTTCGTTTCATTTTATATATATATATATATATATATATATATATATATATATATATATATATATATATATATATATATATATATATATATATATATATTAAATTTTCGTTACTAGTATATATAACGTTATATTAACTAAATTATTTGTTACGTATTATCATCATCATAATTAAAAATGGAAAAGCTTTAAAAATAATAACATAACTTGTTATATTATTTTAAACATAAGCATATCATTTGCATATCATTCATTCATCATAACTATTATTTAACAATCGTTATTCGTTTCGTATTTAACAAATAGTATTTGGTTATATTCTCTGATAAATTTATTTATCAGGTTCCTTATCAAAGACATTTCCATAATCATTCCCATAAATCTCATCCTATCTTACTTTTTATCATTTCCAAATCAATCCAGGTGAGTCATAGCCCCATTTCAAATAATTGTTTTTAACTCATTGGGGGAGATACATGCTTACATATACTTTGATAACTTGATAAGTATATGAAATAAAATAAAATGCATGATTCAAATCAATTTCCTAATTGATTTTAAAATAATATAATTTGTGATTTATAATATATCAATGTTTCCAATGTGATTATTGTAGTATGTAAAATATATATTTATTGATGAATTATTTGACTGAAATATTGATACGCATATGAAAATGTTCTCAATTCGATTATTGTGGTATGTGATATAAATGTGTTACTGGCGAAATATTCAAACTGAATTTCTGATACTCAAACGATACTATTTTCAAATTGAATTTCTGATACTCAAATGATGATATTTTCAAATTGAATTTCTGATACTCAAATGATGATATTTTCAAACTGAATTTCTGATACTCAAATGATGATATTTTCAAACTGAATTTCGGATACTCAAATGATGATATTTTCAAACTGAATTTCTGATACTCCAACGATGGTATTTTCAAACTAAATTTCTGATACTCAAACGATGGTATTTTCAAACTGAATTTCTGATACTCAAGCGATGATATTTCCAAACTGAATTTCTGATACTCAAACGATACTGTTTTCAAATTGATCTCTGTGATACGATACTTGATTTCATGATGTTATGCTAAATGAGCCCATAGGTCCTTGATATTGCCTAAGTTAGCTTATCGCCATAAAGCCCCTCTATCATGAGCCATTAATCACTGTAAAGTGAGCGCGAATATAGTGGACAGATTCGAAACCTGTTTTGGATTGACCCCCGATCCCACTAATGCTTGACGGAATGCCAATTGCAATTGGTTAGCCGCATTAGTCGTGATACACTATATTTGAGTAAAAATAGGAATTGGCAAATCACCTATTACACGAGGGCAAAATCTGTCATTGATTTGATAGAACACCCCTTCTGTTAACGTCTTGCGTGTCATGAGGCTTGGTGCAATATCTATAAAGGAAAGATATATGTATTCAACATATATTTAGATACAGCTGTATAGGTTTGGCCATACGTGAATTGTTTATCTGGTCGATTTAGTATCATGAGTTTCTAGCTCATGTTAAGATTATTGATTCTTTATTAAATGGGATTGAATATTTATATGATTTATTTGTGATTATATCCGATACTTGTTTCATTACTATTGTATTTTATAAATACCAAATATTCCTGAAATCTAACAAAATAAAGGGTTTTTCCTAAAACTTTATGAACTCACCAATCTTTGTGTTGACACTTTTAAGCATGTGTATCTCAGGTAATTTAACGGAGCAGGACAAGACACGGAGTGGGCATTTATTACTATGATAAATTAAAATGGTGTAAAAATCAAATTTGTCATTTTTACAAGCCTTTATATCTTTTCAAAAGATTTTAAATCAAATTGTTCATCTTTTATCAAAATTATTATTTGAATGACAAATTACTTTCAAAACGTTTCTTTTAAACCGTTTTATGTGGTTAAAACTTCGATCCTCACCGTAACACCCAAATTACTTTTCCGCTGCGACAAACTTAAAAAAATGGGGGTGTTACAGATTGGCATCAGAGCTACAGTTATAGAGAATTAAATGTTTTTAAACTTTAAAACTATAACTTTATTTTCAAAATAATGATTTTACACCATAATAATTTATGCCCTCCGTGTCTGCAGACTGCCGTGCTCCATACTTTATTTATTGAGATTATCTTACATGCTTAATAGTTACTCATATACAATCGTTATTTCATCTGTACTGTTAAATCTTTAACATACAAAATACTCATAAAATATTATTCTCGGTTACTACTGTAGCATGTCTTCAGGAACGCCCGTGAATACCAAATCTACTCTCCATAATACTAATACCTCGTCAATCAATAAGAATTCTCCAAATAATGAAGATCCTTACGTACAAATAATAAAATCCCAACCTAATATAGAGCTAAATCCGAGATCACCTCCGTCGTCACCTATTCGTTCACCTTTACGTCAAAGAATCAGGAGAACTACCGAATCATATGAAAATTTGATTGGTGGCCAGGAAACGTTCGAAGTTGGACAAGGTTCGAGCCAAGAGATATCATGGACGAATGTTGAACCAATTTCTTCGTTACCTTATACTTCAGATTCTACAATACCAAATTCTCCAAATAATTTATCTTCACCTAACTCTCCCGACTACGGTATAAGCACTCCTGAATCAATATGGAATCTTATTTATCGACATGCCAGCATATTGGATGCTCACACTGAACAGCTAAAAGGGTTACGACCAACTCAATTTGAATGGTACGACCGTAACCTTGACGCATTGTTCAAGAGGGCTGATGCTGAGAGGCGAACAATATGTGAGATAGGGATAAAGATTAATGAAATAAAGGACAACACCAACCAGGAACTTGGAAGTTTGGACTCCAGGGTTCGTTGTGCAAGAAGAGAACACGGTCAAACACATGTAAGAATTGGAGATATTGAGAGAACCCTATGGATGGCCAGAGATGCAGCCAGAAACCAGGGTCAAAAGATTGCCGCATTAGAGAGTATGTTGCCAAATCAAATGAACATGTGTCAAGAACGTTTCTCAAACATGGAAGCTGCACAACTTGAACTTGAGAAAGAAATTAGATATTTACGTCAGAGGCGTAACTAATCTTAAGTTACAAGTTTCCTTGTTGTTCCTAATAAACCAAATAGACTTGGTTAATATTTCTTGTAATGTTCAATAATTCTGAAACTTAAGAACGTGTAATCAAAACATATTGTATAATAACATCTTTTCTGTTATATATATATATATATATATATATATATATATATATATATATATATATATATATATATATATATATATATATATATATATATATATATATATATATATATATGTTATGAATCAATCTTTTCTTCCGTATAAATCATGCATGTAATGAATCCCCATATTTCATGCAAAAATCTCATCATTTGTTATTTCTATAATAACCAAATGATTCTATACAGATCAATGAAGTATTAATAAAAGATCTTGTATCGTTTATCTTGCAAAGACAATCGGTCAAGTTATTAATATTCTGTTTACATTTGTAATATTATTCAAATCTACCGTAAGATTTCTTACAAATAATTAAGATTTCTTAAAAATTTTCATAATTAACCTAAAATTTTAAGAATCGTCTAAATACCAATTTTTGAAAGTGGAATTAAAGAATGAAGAAAAGATAATTAAACTTCATTTGAAATAGACAAGTCAGTTTGTTCCTTAGTAATCCCATATCAAGAGTTGATCATTAATAAAATGATACAACAAAGACATATCTTGAAATTAGATTACAGTAGCGAGTCAATTCAGTCTATTATAAATGAAATAATTAACTTCATTATTTAAAATTTTCTGATATTATATGGATTCTAATGTTGAGTTTCATTTATGTTTATAGAAAATGGACAACATAAACAATGCATATCAATCATCATCAGAAATTTCCATGACTCCTGGAGCTATCCAGAAATTGGTAAATGACATAGTGTCGGTGGTACTAGAAGGGACTACCTTAGTTTATCCAAGAAGAGAGACGGGTATACTTGGTAATCAAAACCCTGCAAATTTCATGAAGTATAGACCACCTCACTTAAAGATTCAAGAAGGAATGATCAGCCCTACCATCAACCATCATCAAGGAATTAGGCATGGAATGTTACCAAATGGAAATAATCAGAAGAGGAAACTACCCGACACAGGAACCGTCAATCCCGTCTACTGCAACATCTTCAATGCTCAAGATCGTTATCGCCAACATCTAGAAAACCGTATGAAGTATCAACATCAGCTGGGAATCAATCAAATAGCTAATAGAAATTGTCTTGTCGCACCTGTTTCTGGAAGTGGTTACCTTGGAACTCTACCCTGGTGTCAAAAATGCAACCTGCATCACATCGGGAAATGTAGGGTTAGATGCACGAAATGTCAGAAATTAGGTCATCAGACAATTAGCTACAGGACTAAGGACATGAAAGTACAACCAACAACCATTGTATGTCACGGATGTGGTGGACATGGTCATCATGTGAAACGATGTCCAAACTACAATGTTAATTGGAAAGCCAAGACCTTTACAAGAAAATGAAGAATCTTTAAAGACCTTGATAGTATCAAGGGAATGGCAACTAGATTGGAACAGATGAATAAATTCCTGTTGAAGATAAATAAAATCTAGTTTAAAATTTCCTAAGTTGTATTTCTTTCCTGTATTTCACTTCAAGTTACTATGGATGTAACTTAAACAATAATCTTTCTACTGTATCGAAAAATCTCCCTTGTAATATTTCCATAATAATAATAATCCAAGTTAATTTAAATTTTTGTCTCATCTACCAAATAACAATATACAATAATTACTCCATAAATTTTTGAATTATAATATGAATCCTAAAATTTTCCACTTTATTTCAAAAAGAAATTACGTGTTATATCATAAAAATAGCACGTTGAACACCATCTAAAACAATTTATATAAATATATGATTGAACTAAACATCACATCATTTGGTCCTCAATTATACATAACCTGATCAACTATGTATAATTCAGAAAGAATTATGTTATGAAAGGAACAATGATATTATCAAATAATTTAATAACAATCTTCATTCAAAAGCAAGATAAAAAGTTAAAATAAACTGTTCATAATACATTGAACAATCTATAATAAATACCTATCATATGTCATCACCATTATGATAGGAATCAACAAAAGTATAAGCAAGAAAACACCAATAATTCACAATAACTAATAAAAGACATCAATAACGAAAATATTTATTAAAATCCATAAAAGTTAATACATAAACAAATAATTAGCATCGGAAGTGCTATCGTTACAATTATTACAATACAAACAAAGGAATCTTCAATAGGTTGATCCGCAATGACAAATAAGACTCCCACCAACAAAACAATAGCAAGAGCCACCACAGGATGAATCACCTTAACTATGCTGAAAAATAAATATAAACCAAATATTAAAAACAATAATGAGACAAATTCTTAAAAACAAAACGAGTTTTATTCCTTATTCGTTACAGATACATAAAAACATAACAAGAACTTAATCCAAAACAACCCTAGCTTAAGATTTTACCCCCAGATCTTGTCGACGGTAATAGCAAGGATAGTCAGGGGTACGACAAACATCAAGATCGCAACCAAGAATCCAAAGTCTTCATCCGGAACGTACGCCAAGTAGATAGCGGCAAGGACGACGTACACAATCGCTAAGATGGTTATGAGATGCGGCATTTTGATGGAAAATGAGAGGAAAGTGATTAATGGAAGGAGTGGAAATTGGTAGTGGTATATATAGGCTAAATGTGACCGTTGGGCACTATTCCCGACAGTTGGGGCACTATTTACTAGCCGTTATTTCACTATTCATGACCACTAATTTCAAATGTTCACAACCCTTAAATACGTCAGTTACCTTATCTTGTTGGGTACAAGTAAATCTAACTGAATCCCGTGTCCGTAGTTTTAAGAATAAAAATCTTCTGACAACCTCTGTTCAAAAATTCTTTACTCAAGTAATCACATTAAATTTGAATTTCGGGACGAAATTCAGAATGACATGTGGGTACTGTAAAACCTCGCAAAAATTCATATAATTAACTTCGGTTATTTATATAAATAATCTTTGTCATTATTGTAATTACCATTTTTACGGGGAAATTTAAATTTTTCTTTGTATATTAAAATGAGCACGATTACGATATTGTCAAATTCGTCAAACGACAAAACAAGTTATCAACAAAATTAACAAAACATTAATTACACTAAACCTAATTAATAAAAACTTAATTACTAAAATTAACTAAAAACCAAATCGGGCCTTAATCCCCCTAAGCCCAACCGGCCCACACCAAAACCCAAAATTCATTTCTAATAATAATACAAATCGACTAAGTAAGCCACAAAACGTCTCGTTCATTTTTAATTCGTACACACGACCTATGTATATTTTTGCACATCCTTGTTAAGCTCCTAGCCAACTATTAGTGTGTCGAATCTCACGTTCACACGTTGAGGTTTGATACGTTTTTAAGAGGCATTCCGTTTGGCTATGAATCGACCCAAACGATTCATACCAAATTCATTTCTTATCCGTTTTTGTGTCCGTTTGTTCCTATGAGTTTCTAATATTATTTGTAACATGTTATCATGTATGAATATTTACTATGATCGACTAAGACTCCTTAAAACGCAAATGAGCAACTCGTTTGCGAATAAAAATGGATGTCGACATATTAAGAACTCACAAGGACGATTTACATTTGGCTACCTTTCACAAATCAATTTAAAATACTACTCTAGTACCTTAGGATTTCTATTCTCTGGCAATGCATAGTTGTGCTTGTCCCTCACAATTATTTGTACCATTTGCAACTCAAATCTTCATATATATATTTATATACCGATCGGCCTTCCATTTCCTTCATCATCACAAATCGTTTCTACTCTTTCTCCATTCTAAGATAACTTAAAAACCTCAAGAGAACCATACGAGTACAGTTTAGAAGCAAGACGTTTGTAACTTCTTGTTATACGATCCATACTTGTCTCTTCTAGTCGAACGTGTATCTATACTACTCTTTTCATCCGTTTCTCTCGACTCTCTACCACCCTAGAGGTGTAGTAAGTCGTCTCCACTCTTTCTCGTTTCATACCATTCATTATTTTCATTCCATGCATCATATTTATATTTGTTCCATCGTATATCATTTCATATATATAATACACGTACATATTTATTTTTAGAACACGAAACGTGACTAGCCTCTATCTTGGTAGGCCTAGGAGTCACGTAGCACGTACACTTCACGTTTATTTTCATGTTACATGCATTTAACGAGCCTATTTCAAACCATGTCACACGTATAAAAATCTAAACACTTAGTAAATAATTCCAACTTTTCAAATAATGAGATCGATTCAAACATGCCGCAAAACCTACGTATAACTTTCAATTTCACGTAACAAGCACCCAATATTTTTACTCGACCTAATAGACCACCTAGAAAACTATTAGTTTTATTTATATAACTTATAAAAATAATCACGTTTAGACACTATAAACGAGCCAAAGCAAATCGATATGAATCAGTTTTTAAAATCAAAAGTTATATAAAAATCATATGTTTTGTCGAGTGGGCTAAAACAAGGCCCAACAAGACTTTGCGTTTTAACAGCCCATTGGGCCCATAAAATACATTTTTAGAATCACAAAGTAAGCCCAAGTTCAAGCCCAAAAGAATTTTCATGCCCTCGCCTCTAAAATTTTAAATGGGCTTTAGTTTGGTTCGAATTAAGGCCCATAAGCTAACTAAATAAGCTTTTATTAAAATAAGCAGTTGAAATAAGCTTGAAATTCATAAAAGAAGCTACGGAAATTTTTATAAAATTTTTATAATCACTTTTGCAAAAATTGGACTAAAAATGTAACGCGACGACACATATAGGGACTAAATGTAAAAATTGTGAAAACTAAGGACTAAAAATGTAGAAACAGAAAGAAAGGATAAAAATTGATAATATAGTATTGTTACAAGCTTAGATTGTAATATTGGACATGTAGTGGACTATAATTGTAAAATATATATAAAAAGGACTAACGGTGTGACGCTAACGCCGTTAGTATAAAAAGTGTAAAATTGGAAAAAGGACAAGGACTACACATAATCTATTTGACATTCTTATTTTATTTTATATTTTACGGCAACCCTCACGTCATATGCATTTTCGTTTCATTTTATATATATATATATATATATATATATATATATATATATATATATATATATATATATATATATATATATATATATATATGTGTGTGTGTGTGTGTGTGTGTGTGTGTATTTATTAAATTTTCGTTACTAGTATATATAACGTTATATTAACTAAATTATTTGTTACGTATTATCATCATCATAATTAAAAATGGAAAAGCTTTAAAAATAATAACATAACTTGTTATATTATTTTAAACGTAAGCATATCATTTGCATATCATTCATTCATCATAACTATTATTTAACAATCGTTATTCGTTTCATATTTACCAAATAGTATTTGGTTATATTCTCTGATAAATTTATTTATCAGGTTCCTTATCAAAGACATTTCCATAATCATTCCCATAAATCTCATCCTATCTTACTTTTTATCATTTCCAAATCAATCCAGGTGAGTCATAGCCCCATTTCAAATAATTGTTTTTAACTCATTGGGGGAGATACATGCTTACATATACTTTGATAACTTGATAAGTATATGAAATAAAATAAAATACATGATTCAAATCAATTTCCTAATTGATTTTAAAATAATATAATTTGTGATTTATAATATATCAATGTTTCCAATGTGATTATTGTAGTATGTGAAATATATATTTATTGATGAATTATTTTACTGAAATATTGATACGCATATGAAAATGTTCTCAATTCGATTATTGTGGTATGTGATATAAATGTGTTACTGGCGAAATATTCAAACTGGATTTCTGATACTCAAACGATACTATTATCAAATTGAATTTCTGATACTCAAATGATGATATTTTCAAATTGAATTTCTGATACTCAAATGATGATATTTTCAAACTGAATTTCTGATACTCAAATGATGATATTTTCAAACTGAATTTCGGATACTCAAATGATGATATTTTCAAACTGAATTTCTGATACTCCAACGATGGTATTTTCAAACTAAATTTCTGATACTCAAACGATGGTATTTTCAAACTGAATTTCTGATACTCAAGCGATGATATTTCCAAACTGAATTTCTGATACTCAAACGATACTGTTTTCAAATTGATCTCTGTGATACGATACTTGATTTCATGATGTTATGCTAAATGAGCCCATAGGTCCTTGATATTGCCTAAGTTAGCTTATCGCCATAAAGCCCCTCTATCATGAGCCATTAATCACTGTAAAGTGAGCGCGAATATAGTGGACAGATTCGAAACCTGTTTTGGATTGACCCCCGATACCACTAATGCTTGACGGAATGCCAATTGCAATTGGTTAGCCGCATTAGTCGTGATACACTATATTTGAGTAAAAATAGGAATTGGCAAATCACCTATTACACGAGGGCAAAATCTGTCATTGATTTGATAGAACACCCCTTCTGTTAACGTCTTGCGTGTCATGAGGCTTGGTGCAATATCTATAAAGGAAAGATATATGTATTCAACATATATTTAGATACAGCTGTATAGGTTTGGCCATACGTAAATTGTTTATCTGATCGATTTAGTATCATGAGTTTCCAGCTCATGTTAAGATTATTGATTCTTTATTAAATGTGATTGAATATTTATATGATTTATTTGTGATTATATCCGATACTTGTTTCATTACTGTTGTATTTTATAAATACCAAATATTCCTGAAATCTAACAAAATAAAGGGTTTTTCCTAAAACTCTATGAACTCACCAACCTTTGTGTTGACACTTTTAAGCATGTGTATCTTAGGTAATTTAACGGAGCAGGACAAGACACGGAGTGGGCATTTATTACTCTGATAAATTAAAATGGTGTAAAAATCAAATTTGTCATTTTTACAAGCCTTTATATCTTTTCAAAAGATTTTAAATCAAATGGTTCATCTTTTATCAAAATTATTATTTGAATGACAAATAAATTTCAAAACGTTTCTTTTAAACTGTTTTATGTGGTTAAAACTTCGATCCTCACCGTAACACCCAAATTACTTTTCCGCTGCGACAAACTTAAAAAAATGGGGGTGTTACACCGGCCTCAGTAAAATTTCCCAAGTTTGGGTTCTTGGCCTATAAATACCACCCTTGCCTCTTGTATTCCTCACCCCTTGCCATTATTATTTCTCTCTAGATTCTTTCTCTCTAAACACTCTCAAATCTCTATCTCTATCTCAATCTCCAAACTTGTGTTCTTGATTTTCACATTTACATCTTTGGAAGAACACATCTACTTGCAAGGGAAGAATCACAAGAACCTAATCCACTCTTGTGATTGTGTCGAGGGTCTTCTTTCTTATACCCTTTCTATTAAAATCGAGTCACTAGGTTAGGTTAGGACTTGATTGAACAAACATATATTCATTCATTCAATTGTTTGTAAGGGAAGACTTGTGTCTTGGTGACCAAGCCTAGATCATTAGGGATCTAGTTGGGGTTTGATACTTCCGGGTGAAAGTCTTGGTAGTGATCTTTGTGATCCTTAGGTGAAGTCGAATCGCGAGATTTTTTTGGATGGTTTCTGAGGGCGGAATACCGTTGGGGAGTAACTCCTTCTTTGTGAACATCGATATTGGTGAATATCGGTGGAGTGAATTGTAACGGTTTGTAGTCCACCGAAAGGATTATACTAGTGAATAGTATCGGAGTCGCGGATTCGCAACTGGACGTATGGATGGTATAAACCCCCCATCATGAACCAGTATATATCGTGGTGTCTTTCTTTACTCGCTTTATATACTTTGTTTGTGTTTGTGGTTGTTTGGATTGGTTACACAACCACTTGGTTTCTTTGAGGCTTAAAGTTTTTAAACATCTTAAAAGCCTAAGAAACCGTATTCACTCCCCCCCCCCCTCTACGGTTCTACAATTGGTATCAGAGCGGTATACTCAAGTTTTTGAGCATTAAAGCCTTCGCGAGAAGTCGTTTTAAGTCAAAAACTTATTTCCCAAAAATCTAAAATCCTAACGAATGTTTTTGGAAAAGTAGAGTATAGATCCATGGCTCAAGAGAACTATGTTGAGAGGTGTTCTATGCAAATATCACCTTTGCTAGAAACCGATGGGTTTTGCTTTTGGAAAACCCGATTTAAGACCTATGTTAGGTCCAAAGATCTTGATTTGTGGGAAATCATCCAAAATGGCAACTTTGAGTTTATGGTGGAAGACTCGGAAACAAAGTTGTTGGTGAAAAAGCCACATATGGATCTTAATGATGATGAAAGGAGAAAGCTTGGTAAGAATGATGAAGCCAAGACGTTGATCTACAATTCTCTACCTCGAAGGGAGTCCGAGAGGGTTCATGTTTGCAAGACCGCAAAGGAAATTTGGCACTCTCTCATCATCACTCATCAAGGCTACTCTCAAGTGAAAGATTGCAAGATCGACTTACTCATACAACAATATGAGAAGTTTTAAATCTCGGATGAAGAAACCATTAATAATGGGTACACAAGGTTCAATGCTATTATCACTAGTCTTACGGCTCTTGATCCTAGCTTCTATAACAAGAACCATGTGAGAAAGTTTCTTTGAGCACTTCCGGTAAAGTGGAGGCCAAAGGTGACGGCCATAGAAGAAGCCAAGAATTTGGTGGAACTACCTCTTGACGAGCTCATTGTAAATCTCAAAGTCTATGAGATGATTCTTGAGAACGACAAGGCAAGTACCAAAGACAAAAAGGACAAGGTTAAGTCTTTGGCTCTTAAAGCTAAAGTCACTAGTACTCAAGCTAGTAATGATAGTGATGGTCAAGAGGATAGCAATGAAGAAGATGATATGGATGACAAAGAGTATAATCTCATGGCTAAGAACTTTTGGAGGTTCTTTAGGAAAGGTGGTAACATTGGTAGAAGAAATCGGTTTGGAAACCGAGATAATGGTGGAAGGAACAACTTTGGGGGAAACCGAAGTGGTAATAACAAAGTTAGTGAAAGCTCAAGATGCACACAAGGTTGTTACAATTGCGGAGAAAAGGGTCACTTCATCAATGAATGTCCTAAGCCGAGAGTAGATGTAACAACCGTGGTTTTAGCAGGTTAGTTTGACTGATAGTCTTGACTCGGTTGACGTTTGTTTGGTGTGTCCTAGGTGTTTGAAGTGATATAAGTGTGATATAGGTGAGTTTTAGCACTAAATCCCTTTGCGTAAATGGTTTTTATTGTGATTGGGAAAGTTCATTTTGATCACCTTTGTAGTGTAGAAATGACTTGTGTAGTTTTGGTGTTTTTGTTATTTTGCGTAACGAGTTTTCGTTCAAGTGTTTGAGCGTTAGTGAGTTACGAGAAGTTTGTTTTTATGAGTTATGTTTCAAAAGAGAGTGGAATTCTATTTTTGGAAACTTTATTTCGAAAATGAATATTTTCCGGTTTGTTGTAAAATTAAGGTTTATCGCGAAAGATGTTAGGTTTCGATATGGGAATACATAAATTATGAAAAGTATGAGGTTTTGAGTGTAATAAATAAATTTAATAAAAAAATAAATATATATATATATATATATATATATATATATATATATATATATATATATATATATATATATATATATATATATATATAAGGGGCGGCCGAATTAGGGGATAAGGAGGAAAAAGGAAACCCAATTTGAGTCCAAATATGACTCTCAGACCCAAGGATTATCCATAATTAATAAAAATACAAACCAAACAACCCTCAAACGTTTTTTTTATGCTTTTGGTCGTTCAAGGGAGGCCAAGGAAGAAGAAAAAATTAGGGTTTATAATTTGGAAGCAATAATCAAGAATCAAGGTAAAATTCTTAAAATACATGTTCAATTGTTTGATTAATTATTCAAATTCATGTAATATTAAGTATGATGGATCTAGGGTTTGTAAACTTCTGTAAATTAATGATGTTAAACATTTTGGAATCAATTAATGATAATAGTATGGTGATTGGTTAAGATAATTGAGCGTAAAACATGCTAGTTATTGAGTTAGAGTTTGGACAGAAAACTATGGCTGTAAAGATATGAGTGTAATTAATAGATGGTGAAGAGTTAAGTCACGAATTTTTAGTCTAAATTGAAGTTTAATGAAAGAGCTTTTCAAAAATTCCATCCACGATTGATTTTAAGGTCGGGAAGTTGGTCTTTTGATTTTTCTTTGTTAAGGTGTCAAAGCTGTCAAACCGGGACAGAATTTTGGTAAAATTTTGATAGTGAGTTGTGGTTGTAAAGTGGTATTTTGACTAGCCCTTCTGGAATAGTTAAGTATTAGGTTATATTAGACTACCACGAAAAGGATTCGCGATAAAAACTTGTGGAAGTATTTTGTGTTGATCAAAACTTTTTGGTGTGCGTTCATATCCGAATTTGAGTAGTTGACAAGTTTGATTTTCTTTTGAGTATTTGTGTGTGTTATTGGTCCATGGCCTTCTGGGATTAGCTTGTATGCTTATGAGAGACCATGGTAAATTTTTGGTGTGAGTTGTTGAGTTTTATTTGTCATGATTTCATGTGGGCGAATGTACCGAAAATTTCTGCGTTTTCTTATTTTTAAAGTGCAAGGGATTTAGTGAGTGTTAGATTATGGTAATGGTTAGTATGGTGTCTAGGAGATCCATGGTGGGTCATATGAGTCTTATACATCCATCATATGTGTATTACATGGGTTGTAGCTTTTAGTTTGACCTTGTGTAATGTGGATTATTTTTGTGTGCTATAGATTGTGAGTTTTTTTTGTGGAAGCTGCGGAGTTTAAGGTGAGTTCATAGTCCCACTTTTTAACTTGATTTAAACTTGGGATGGGAATGATGCTTGTCTTAAATGATTTGAATTACTATGATTATGTGTATGTGTTAAAGAGCTTGGACTTATAATGTTATCGTATGTATGCTATATGTGAATGGTTATGTGATGTGGAAATGTTGTGTGATAATGTTGTGTGGTCCAATTGAGAGGGTGCTTACCCTGTTGCTCGTGCATACGACCTAATTGGAGAGTAGCATCCCTACTCACTATTTTTATGCTGTGTGGTCCGATCGGAGGGTATTAATTTACCCATTATTTGGAGCGGGGGTCACGTTCCTGCCTGGTATGTTGTGAATTTGGATCGGTGGGCACGTTCCGCCCGATGGTTGCCTTATGTGTGATATTGCCTTGTGATACATGTAGCTTATATGATAACTATAATTATTTGTCCAGCTATATTTTATAATCACAGTGATTTTGGTTGCCTGGCGTGTATGAGTCTTAAACCTATGAATCTCACCAACGTAATGTTGACATTTTTAGCATCATTTTCAGGTGAGCTTTCTAAGGATAAGATAGAAGGATGAGATTAGATGAGACCCTAATTGCATTGGAAGTGGTTTATCATCTATGCTTGGATTTCTGGATTGTTTTGGATTATGTTTTGGTTATGTTGGTTTGGGGTATTGTTACGACACTTCGTGTCTGTACTTGCTCTATTTTATGCATGTAGTTATTCTCTATATAGACACCATGTGTTGTGATGATATCCATGAAGTTACACCCGCGCATTTCCGCAGTGGCGGGGTGTGACAGTAAACAAGGCATTCGTTGGAGGCGCGTGGAGTGATAGTGAAGATGAAGACCAACCAACAAATGACGCTACGTGTCTTATGGCTCAAGAAAAATTTGAGGTATCTCTAAACCCTTCCTCTTCTAATAACTTAGATATTATCAATTTGCAAAAGGAGAATGAGGAACTAGTTAAGTTTAATGATGATTTTAGAAAAACCCTTGATAGAACTCTCAAAGAAAAACGTCTTCTTGAACTAGAAAATGTTAAACCTGAAGAAAGGGTTTGTGAACTTGAAAGTAAAGTAAAAACACTAGAACATTGCAAAGGGATGATTGAACCTTGTAAAAGTTGTGAAGTACTCACACTTGAGGTTAACTCTTTGAATGGAAAAGTGTTGGAACTTCAAAAGGATTCATTAAGTTTTTCAAAATATAAAAAGAGCACAAACGATTTAGAAGAATTAATAAGTCAGCAAAAAGTGTCTCAAGATAAGGGAGGTCTTGGATTTTTTAAACAAGGTACAACCACTCCTATAAGCCTAACAAAACCAATAACATTTGTAAAGGCTAAAGAAAACGAGGCTCCAAAAATCCCTGAGGCTAACGCGCTGGCTGACGCGTCAACGCGCCATCAATGCACCAGGCCTCTGAGGAAAATTAGATCTCCATTAAATAATGACATTAAACCAATTACTCCTCAAGCTCCTCTTGTAAGTACTCGAGGTAACCAAGCTCCGATTGCAAAAAGAGTTAATCCAAAACAATCTTCTAACTCAAGCTCTCGCAATGGACTTGGATACTTACAACCTCGAGTTAATCATAGACCACTTTTGCCTACACCTAATATGAGATATTCTACCTCATACAACCAAAGCCCATCATTTCACATCAACCAAAAAAGAAATTTTTCTAACTATGGTCAAAAGTCCTCTCAATACCAATACAACAATTACCAAAAGAGAGACAACTCTTATTCAAACCAAAACTTCTTTAGACCTCATGCATATCATAACTATAGACCAAGTTATCAAACTCAAAATGACTATCAAAACAATCCTTGGTCCGCTTTTTCTAAATATGGTATTGAGAAATTATGTGTCATACTTCAAGACCCAAGAATGTTCAACTTGGGCACTTTAAATGCTAACCAAAATGGACCCAAGAAACAATGGGTACCAAAGGCATGAACTGTACTGTTGTTGTAGGTTTGCCTCAAAAGTGATCTACAACCGGATGAGTGGGTAGTGGATAGTGGTTGCACTAAACACATGACCGGGAATAGAAGATTGTTCACATCATACATGGCGTATAATGGCAATCAAGTCATTTTTGAAAGCAAACTTAACGGCAAAATTGTCAGCAAATGTAATGTCCTTCATGACTCCATAGAAATCTCCAATGTTGAGCATGTTAGGGGTCTAAGTTTTAATTTGATTAGTGTAAGTCAATTATGTGATGATGATTGTGAGGTCAAATTTACTAAAGTAGATTGCACTATTAGTAAAAATGGTGTTGTGTTAGCAAAAGGTCATAGGAGAAATAACTTATATACATGCAAGTTGGGTGATAACTCTAAGAAACACATATGCCTTACGTCCATGGTGGACAACTCAACGCTTTGACATAGGAGGTTAGGTCACACCAATATGAGGTTAGTCCAAGACCTAGCTTCTAACGAGCTAGTACGGAATTTACCAAAGTTGAGCTTTGAAAGGCATTATTGTGACACATGTCTAAGGAGTCAAGGACAAATCAATAATAAGAATAAAAGGGAAGTGTCAACTAGTAAGGTTCTAGAATTGATTCATGTGGATTTGTATGGTCCATCTCCGATCCAAAGTTATGGAGGAAACTTCTACACTTTAATGATCATTGATGATTATTCAAATTACACTTGGATAATGTTCTTAGAAAACAAGGATGGTGTCTTGAATAAATTCAGCATTTTGAGAAAGAAACTTGAAAACCTGCTTGATTGTTCAATTATTTCAATTAAAACAAATCATAGTAGCGAATTTGATAAAATGCAATTTGGAACCTTTTGTGAACAACATGGAATATCTTATAACTTATCGGGGCCGTTCACTTCTAAATCGCATGAGATTGTTGAAAGAACACATTGTGAGTTAAGAAAGATGAGTCGTGCAATGCTTGATGAGCAATCCATTCCACAAAAGTTTTGGTGTCATGCCCTAGATACCGCGTGTTACATTTTTAATAGAGTCTACATAAGAAAGGTAATTAATAAAACACCTTATGAAATACTTAGGAATAGAAAACCATCCCTAGAGTATTTTAGAGTATTTGGTTGCAAAGTATTTATACTTAACACCAAAGAATATCTCACCAAATTATTCAACCCAGAGTCGTATGAAGGTGTGTTCCTAGGATACTCTCAAACTAGTAAAGCATATATAGTGCTTAACAAAGAAACAATAAGGAGTGAGGAATCTCTCAATGTGACCTTTGATGAGAGCATGCCCGAGCCTAAATCATCTCCTTCGGTAGAAGATGATGTGATCAATGAACCTTTAGTTCAAGATCAAGAAAGGTCGCCAACATTACAAGTTAATGTTTTGGATGAGGGAAATCCTGAGGAAGTGAGAGAAGCGAGGGGTCATCCTATACAACAAGTCATTGGTGACTTGAATAAAAGGACACTTAGGTCACCAAACAAACAAGTATAAGTTTTGGCATGACATTTTTCAAAAGTCCAAATTGCTTTGGGATAGGTTTTGATACTAAAACATGCATATTAGGAGAACAATCTTTAGGTGCTATTAAAGCTTATGTGATTAAGGCTTATGTGGAGGCATGGATGGAAGATCTAACAAATGTCTTCCAAGAGGAAAGATATGTATCAACTCATTATTCGAACAATGATTGATAGTATCCAAGATTCTACATGTCTATACTATGTGCATGAACAAGAAAACTTAACACAAAATTATCTTGATTCATCTTGAAAATTTTGTCTTAGATATGACGATTCTTCACAACTCACACTTGTGTTCAAGATCTTGTATCAAATTCATCTTGTTCTCCTTATGTGATAAACTACATGTTGTATGCTTAAATTAAATTGAATAATGCTATCTTGCAATAATTAAATGGTTGTAGTTTCATGCATGGGAAATGATAGTAACTAGCATGTGTTTCTAGTTCACCCAACCTCAACTTTGTCTAACTAGAACACTCATTTCTCTTTGAATATCTCTTCCCAATGCCATGTGATCTAAGCATATTAGTACATGATTTAGATAGGTTGAACATCTTATCAAGCATCTATCATTAATAACATGACCAACTTTTATGTGCTTAGTATCCTAACTACTAACTTAACTCATCTATAAAAGGTGTAATCTTGCTTGCTACCATGACAACAAAACTTGCTTAAACTTAATATCACTTAAAACACATTCAAAATGGATATGGAAGAAGAATTTGTTGGGTCATCATACCACTTTAATGATGGTAGGAGAATGATGACAAGGGAAGAAGAAGAAAAAATTGATTAGTAGTGTAGAGATCCCAATTGTGAAAGATTTCGTCAAACTTTGTTTTGTCGAAGATGAAATTTGGGCCAAGATTGAAGGAAAACTTGGCGAACCCCTTGAGAATGATCATACTCGTAGGTGTGCATGTTACACTACCAATGGCGTGATTGAAAAGAATATCCTCGCTTTACTTGAGGAAATTATAGAACTACACAAATCAATCAACAATGATATGTTGGTCATGACCGCCGTTCTCAAAGACATCTCAAGGGTGGCTCTTCAAGATAAGGATGAAGAGTGAAATAGTAAAAATTTTCTCTAGTAGTAACAATCTAAGTCTTTTCACAAGCTTGTATGAATAAAATATGATAGGATTGAATGATGTTCTTCTTGTATGTCCTTCATTATGTGTGTTTAATAAATTGCTTGTGATGTTTGTTTCCTTAATATGACTTTCTTTGATATTTGGCATCTATATTAAATAACCTCATACAATCACATATATTTATGTCATGCTCAACTATTGGTTATTGGAGTCATATGGGACAAATACATATATACATAACATTGTGGACTAACCCATGTTGCAAGTCTCCAAATGGTAACCTAACCCATTTTGGAACTTTCACATGTGAGGATTTCTTGTTGGTTGCATGTTGTGATTTCTATGTGTAGCTAGGCCACCGCAAAGGTGAGGCTCTTGACCCATGGATCCCCGCCTTAAAACAAGGGGGAGCAACGATCTAGGGGGAGCTATGTTCAAGGGGGAGCACATTAGGGTGCATATTCAAGCTTTGTTTAGAAGTCCCGCCTTTTTGATTCGACAAAAGGAGGAGAAAGAAAGCAAGAGCGTGAAGACCATTCAAGAATTGTTAAAGGCTTCACCAAATTACAAAGACAAAGGTCAAGATGCAAGCTACACCAAAGGCGCGCTTTGTCTTCGCTAAGTTTGGTAATTTTATTTGCTTTCGGTTTTTATTTTTCATCATAAAAAAAGGGGAGATTGTTGAGGCAACATGATCAAGACCTCTTTATGTTTTAATGATGACAAATAAACCATCGAAACACATAAAATAACAAACGTTAGCTCAAAATCGCCGGAGCCAATGTCTGCTCCTGGCGCGCTGCCCGCGCGTCAACGTATGGGTGATGCGCCAGGAGTCAGTATGGTTCCGGGCGAATTTTGAAAGTTGGCTTTCCCCTTACCCGACAAATGTGCATCTTTCAATTCAGGTATTAATATGTTATGTGCTTAATTGAGAACACTCGAAACGAGTTTTGAGACTTGAGAGATCCCACTTTTGGAACACCCATTTACGGAAAAACGCCAACTCATGTTTTCTAATTATCGCCTCTAGCCAAGGCTTTTCTAAACTTAGGGAGTTTATATATTTCACGTGACATCGTGTTGAAGCATCCATATGCTCATATCCCGTGCTTACGTCTTCTCTAATTACGTAACGGGTTTACTCCCTTATTGGTCAAACTAAGTCAAAGGTCACTTTGTGTAAACGCATCCTTTCCCACTTGGGTTATGCTTTACATCAAGGCAAAGCACTTAACTTGTTTGAACCAAGGTATTAGTTGAGAACGTCGAGTCGTGGAAAGTTACGAGATATGAAACTATGGATTTTCGACGTTGTGTTACTTGAACTTATAAGTAACCTATGATTTTCTCAACTTATAATCTTAATTGTCTAAACCTTTTCTTCTTAATGACAATTAGATTATGCCTTAATCCTCTCTTAATCCCATTTATACATAAGACAAAACCAATCATATCCAAATCAAATATTCTCTTACACAATCTCTTACACTCTTACATATTCCCTTACACACTACATCTAAACCATTCATTCCCTTACAACACATCTCATCCCTTCATTTTTAACACATGGGGAATTGTTTGAAACCCTAATGAGGCTCCTCTCATACAAGCCATTGATTTCAAACTACAACACATCACAACCATCCATCCAACCATTCATCTCTATATCATCACATGTGCTTGATCTCAACCATTGAATTCAAACTAAACTCATCTCAACCATCCATCCAATCTCTCCTATCTATGCCACCACATGTGCTTGATCTCAACCATTGAATTCAAACCAAAACCATCTCAACCATGGATTTCTCCTTTCCCCCCAAGCAAAGCATATTCCTTGGAATATCCTTCTCAACCCTAACCTAGGCATCTTTGATCCTAGCCATCCATTTCAAATGAATTGATCTCAACCATTGAATTCAAACTAAAAGCATCTCATCCATTGATTTCTCCTTTCCCTTCAAGCAAAGCATATTCCTTGTAATATCCTTTCACAACCCTAACCTAGGCATCCTTGATCTTAGCCATTAATTTCAAATGAACTCATCTTAACCATCCACATTCACCACATGCCAAATTTTTTGAAAACCAAGGGAGGCTCCCTTTGATCTCCACCATCCAATTCAAACCATTTCATCTCAACCCTCCATCTCATTCTTCCCCCCCTCCCCCCAAGCATTGGAATATTCCTTGGCATATTCTTTGTCTATTTTCTATGCCATGTGAGGAGATACACTTCTACCCCTTCCAAATTACCCTATCTACACTTTATACCCTTGGTAATTTGGTTTCTCTTTAAACACTTCACAAAACATTTTCCAAATTGGCTATTTGAGTTGGTAAACCTTAGATTGATTAATGTTAAGGTTTTGTGTGAAGTACAATTGGGGGTTTAGCAATGATAGGTATTTGTAAGATCCAAACACCCAACACTTGGGAAAAAGTTTAGCAATGATAGCAATGATAGGTGACGCGCCGGCCTCGGTAAAATTTCCCAAGTTTGGGTTCTTGGCCTATAAATACCACCCTTGCCTCTTGTATTCCTCACCCCTTGCCATTATTCTTTTTCTCTAGATTCTTTCTCTCTAAACACTCTCAAATCTCTATCTCTATCTCAATCTCCAATCATGTGTTCTTGATTTTCACATTAACATCTTTAGAAAAACACATCTACTTGCAAGGGAAGAATCACAAGAACCTAATCCACTCTTGTGATTGTGTCGAGGGTATTCTTTCTTATACCCTTTCTATTACAATCGAGTCACTAGGTTAGGTTAGGACTTGATTGAACAAACATATATTTATTCATTCAATTGTTTGTAAGGGAAGACTTGTGTCTTGGTGACCAAGCCTAGATCATTGGGGATCTAGTTGGGGTTTGATACTTTCGGGTGAAAGTCTTGGTAGTGATCTTTGTGATCCTTAGGTGAAGTCGAATCGCGAGATTCTTTTGGGTAGTTTCTGAGGGCGGAATACCGTTGGGAGTAACTCCTTCTTTGTGAGCATCAATATTGGTGAATATCGGTGGAGTGAATTGTAACGGGTTGTAGTCCACCGGATTGATTATACTAGTGAATAGTATCGGAGTCGCGGATTCGCAACTGGATGTACGGATGGTATAAACCCCCCATCCCGAACCAGTATATATCGTGGTGTCTTTCTTTACTCGCTTTATATACTTTGTTTGTGTTTGTGGTTGTTTGGATTGATTACACAACCACTTGGTTTCTTTGAGGCTTAAAGTTTTTAAACATCTTAAAAGCCTAAGAAACCGTATTCACCTCCTTTACGGTTCTACACACAAGATTGAAAGCCGGTTATTATATAGGAGATTATATTATAATAATCTTATGTCAGTCTAAAAATATAATAATATGTTGTATACAATTTGTAAAAAAGAGATGTACACATCTACAAAAGAATTTACAAAATATTCTTTTAGAAAATAATGTGACAGATATTGATAGGAAGATTTGAACTTAAAAAGAGAAGAAAAAATTGATTAGAATAATTTTTGTTGATAACAAATTATTTTGTTAAAGTGTTTTTGTAATAGTTTTGTGAATGTAGGGGTAAAGCTTTGGAGACAAAGGTCAAGAGTTCGATCCTCACTCCTTCCAAGGTCGGAGGTCCTTTTCTACATTTGGTAGAACCAGAAGCAGCCTCTCTACCTTAGGTAGGGGTAAGACAATCTACGTCTCAACCTCCCCCATGCATCGTGGAAGACGGTATTGGGACCCGTAACCCGTGAAAGACGGTATTGAGAGTTACTTTTTATGAATGTAGCATTTTTCTTTGTATAATATAAGGAGACTCGTTAATAAAGTACTCTATCCGTCTCAAAATAATTGTCAAAGACAAAAATACATAATTTAAGAAAATCATTATCATTATAATTTTTTTTCTTTATTACCTTTTTCAGATCGATAATTTTACCCTTAACCAATTAAACTCTTTTTTACTATTTGTAATAATAACATCAAATGACATGGTGAACTGGAACTAACTTTTATCTATTTTTTTCAATTAATTTGCGAAAAACTAAAAATAAAAATACGAAAAATAAATATTGAAGTGAGGGAGTCCACCAATATGACAAAGCCACGTGCTTTGAAAATATAAGACACATTGATAAAAACATCCTTTTTCGTGTCGGTTGATAGATATCATCCAATCTCCAATCACAAAAAAACATTAACAGGCGATCGAGAGTACAATTAAAAACACAAACACTCTCGCAAACAAACCACCTGATTGCCTCCGCCTTCCAAGTAAGTATACCACATTTGTTGTATTTAAAAACTGATTAGCTTATTGCATTTTAATACTCATAACATTGTTACTGTAAATGTTTTTATAACCATGTTTTTTTATATTCCTTATTTTTATAAATTATTGTCTAACTTGCTTAACCATAACCCTTAAAATAATCGCATACTTACAAACATTTCTCCTTGTAATCTTCCTAGATCTAGGACACCTCCCCGGGTTTTCGCAACATTTCGTCATTTTCCATTTTTGTACTTCAGTTACTAAATTATCTGCAATTTGTAGTCATCGTTATACGAAATGAAGGCAAAAGGAGTTAGTTATGTGGTTCTGTGTTTGGCGGCCATATTGGTGTTGCTGCAGTGTTTGTGTGCGGTGGCTGAGGTTGTTACGTGTTCTGGAATGGTGCCAATGGTGTACCGGAACGATAAGATATCTATAACTGATTTTGGGGCGGTTGGAGATGGGAGAACATTGAATACGAAAGCGTTTAGGGAGGCGGTTTATAGGATTGAGCATTTGAAGAGGAGAGGAGGGACGCTTTTGTATGTGCCTGCTGGTGTTTATTTGACTGAGAGTTTTAATCTTACGAGCCGGATGACTTTGTATTTGGCTAAAGGTGCTGTTATCAAAGCTTCACAGGTACTTAATTTCGTTTTGCTGTTTTTTTAGCTAGAGGTTAAAGGGTGTTTGGGATTGCTTGTTTTTGTGCGTTTATGTTTATTGTATTGTTTAAAAGCAAATAAGCAATCCCAAACAGTCTTATTAAGTCTGCTTATAAGCTTATTCTAAAAGGCATAAGTACTTAATAAGGTCGGTATCTGCGTACTGAATAAGCATTCTGAAATACCCTAGAGCTCTAGATAGAATGTAACTACATTGCTTATTAATATTGCTTATTGCGTTTTGATTACTCAGCTCATAATTTGCAGGCACAGAATTAGATTGCTTATCGCGTTTTGATACACTAAATAAGCAGTTTTCTAGATGTTTAGGGTTGCTTATCTAAATTGCGGGTAGCTTATTATTTATGTGGGAGTAAGTCCTTTGAAACTCATTGCGAAAAACAACAGGCAATGGTTTTAATAAGCAATCATAAACACCCCTAAATACAGTTAACTGGAACCCGGAACACAAGTTTGTAAACAAGTTCAACAACTAGAATACTTCAGACCAGGACTCCTTGCAATAATTTGTCTTTTATCATTGTTCTGAATTTCATGTATGATTTTTTGAAGCAAATGCTAAATGTTGTCAAGTGATATTTTATTTTATTGAGTCTGTGTTAACAGACTAATTTTTGCTACAAAACATACGGAAAACAACAATCTCTGCACTTGTTTGGTACTTTAGAGTATTTAAGATTCACATAAGACTATTAAATCTGTAAGTGCAATGCAGCATGTATAATCTGGTGGATCTACATGTTAGATTTTATTTGAATTAAAGACTGATGTGCGACATTATAATAACAAGCATGTTATCCATATCAAGTTATCTTCAAATTAAATATAGAATCGTGTTAATACTCAATACTATATTCCAATTACATTCTTATGAGTCAAAGTTACCTATTTGTTTATTATTGATTATTACAAAGAACATTGATCTTGAGCAAATGGAGTTCATATTGCGAGATGCTGCTAAATTTATTGTATCAAGAACCACATTGTGTGTGTGTGTGTGTTTGTTTTGTTTGTTTTGTTTTTTTTTTTATTTATTTATTTATTTTTATTTTATTATTATTTTAAAAAAAATTTTTTTTGCCACATTGTGTTTATTTTATATTTTTTGCTATGGGTGGTCTTAGAGATGCTACTGTCATATAATTTTCTCAGAATCACTTGGTACTTGTTGCTAATTGAAGTAAGTAACATAATGAGCTAAGAATATTGTGTATGATAGAATAATACTTTGCCCATAGTGATGAGTTAAAGTTTTCTTGAATGAGCCAAAAGTTTGGTTTATCAGGGGCCCACATAGTATTAAAGAAGTGAACTTTATTTCCATATTTTCTGAAGGGGGCAAGGGACTAAATGGCTGAAAGTAAAGTTTAGTGTGTTCCTATACATATGGGGCCAATCGCATGTGCATATAGACGTTACATTATTGGGAAATAAATAAGGACAGCTATATGAAGGATGGCATTATTAGTTTATTATGAAATACTTTATTTATTATGAATCTTTTATAAGAAGTGGATATTTCTATAAAATATGAAATTGCATTGGTTATAGAAGTTTTGGACTGTCTGCCCATACTATGCACCAATTCCTGTGCTTCTTTTATCCTAAACGCAATGAAATCCAATATTTGCACATTTTACAAAACAGTTGAAATTCACTAGTGAGAAGGAAGGTAAGGAGGGCATAACATATAGCAAACACATAAACCATATGATATGTTAAACTTTTATTTACATGGACACGTAAGTGCATCTGAATCTGACTATCCGTATCTACTTATTCTCACACATATGTTGTTGCAGCATAGATAGAATCCATATACTAGTATGTGTTAGTCTACTTGTCACATTTTTTTAATGTTTGCATGACAACCAATAAGTCTTGACCACAATTATTTGGACTAATAAGTTGTAATAGTAGCAATAGGTAAACAGGGCCGTCTCAAGGCCTCGAAAGGCCTAAAGCAAGATGTAAAATTGAGGCCTAATAACTTTTTTGAGCTTTACGCATTTATACTCATTCTCTTGTTGTGAAAAAATATTTATGTTTCAGATCTTCTCTCTTTTAGCAATTTTGTATATACCTATTGCTGTTTTCGGGTTGGCATTATTCACTAATATGTAATTGGAAATGTGTATAAATCTACAAAGTAACTAAAATATAGTGACATGCAAAGACAAGACTTGGAGCAATAGAACCTGCTTTTAAGCACTTTAAGATTGAAAAAGTCAAGGAACGTGTTGGTAATTTGCAAGAATCGTGTTATCTTTTTCTTTCAGGACTTCAAAAACTGATCTTTGGGAATTGAGATTTGTAATTTATGTGATCTTTTATCAAAGAGGTTGAGAACTTGAGAAAATGTCAGCACAATTGAAGATGGAAAACATCAGGAATTTTATTTTGTGATTAACGTAGATAATTGTACAATACAAAAACTTTAATGGTAAGTAAATATGTTTAATGAAAAAAATGATATAGACCATAATTATGGGCAGCCCATTAAATGTTGACCGTTTGGGATGGAGCATTGGGGCTATGATTTCTTTGTTAACCATTTAAGCATTTGGAATATTTATTGGATTAACTACAACTTTTTTGCAACCTTTAGATTTGTTATATTAAATTATTAAAAATGTTAACTTATATACATATATCTAAATAATTTTGGGGGCCTTATAAAATATGAGGCCTAAAGCCTTTGCCTTACCGGCCTTATGGTTGAGCCGGCCCTGTAGGTAAAAGGGTAATTCCATGAAAACTTGCCAAAAACTATAAGTTACTACGTTTTACACAGTATTCATAATGCAAACTGTCACAAGTATCATTTGACTGAGCATATACACATAACAAGTAGGTAACTTGAATTTATTCCTACTAATGCTTGAAAGTTGAATTCATGTGCAATTTGAATAGTTTCTGGATTGACCATGTTCTCTTTTGTCATTCATGCTTCAGGACACATCAAACTGGCCTCTGATTGCTCCCTTACCTTCCTATGGAAGAGGGAGAGAACGTCCTGGTGGAAGGTACATGAGCTTCATCCATGGAGACGGTCTCCATGATGTAATTATTACTGGTATGTGTTTTTTTATTAAATAGTTTTTAATTAATGTCGGCATATTTATCAATTGTACTATTATTTGGGCATTATTTTTATCTGATCCTATATATTTCAGGTGAGAATGGGACAATAGATGGCCAAGGGGACGTGTGGTGGAACATGTGGAGACAGAGAACATTGCAGTACACTCGACCAAACCTAGTTGAGTTCAAGGATTCAAGAGGGATCATCATTTCTAATGTCATCTTCAAGAACTCGCCTTTCTGGAACATTCACCCTGTGTACTGCAGGTATTGTGGAGTTCTAAAATATTTGTCCACAAACTTTAATGCCTTTTGTTGAGAATTTAACTGATGTAGTCTACTTTCTTTGATAAATTTGGTGTGTATACAGCAATGTTGTTATTCGGTATGTGACAATATTGGCTCCAGCTGACTCTCCCAACACTGATGGAATTGATCCAGGTAAAAAATTTCTTACCTTGTTCATCAGACTAGAGTTTGAAAACTGGGGGGTTGGGTCACAGACTCGAAGGTCAAAATGGGTAATTTTGATGCGGGCCGGGTCAGATGGACAGGTCCATCAGCAGTCTTTTTCCATTTTTTTTTTTGTTTTCATAAACTACTCAGTAAAATCTAATCTTTGTTCAAATGTACTAAACAGGTTAAATGGGTCAAAACTCAAAAGTCGTCTAATCTTTGTTCAAATGCTTACATCCCGTTTTAACTTGTTTTAGAAATCCAACCACCCGATTTTGCCACCTCTGTACTCGTTAGTCCAACTTTATTCACCGGTTTAATTCGATTGTTGTAGATTCAAGCTCCCATGTATGCATAGAAGACTCCTACATTTCCACCGGAGATGACCTCATTGCCGTAAAAAGTGGATGGGATCAATACGGAATTGCGTATGGTCGTCCTAGCAACGATATCACAATCCGGCGAATCACCGGATCATCTCCTTTTGCCGGAATTGCAGTCGGAAGTGAAACTTCTGGTGGGGTAACAAATGTTTTAGCAGAACACATAACTCTTTCCCACACTGGAATTGGGATCCATTTGAAAACAAACATTGGTAGAGGAGGAATCATAAGAAACATAACTATTTCCAACGTTTTCATGGACACCGTCAGAAAAGGAATCAAGATTGCGGGTGATGTAGGTGACCATCCTGATGACAACTACGATCCAAATGCTTTACCAGTTTTGAAACATGTTAGGATTAAAAATGTGTGGGGTGAGAAAGTCCTAGAGGCTGGTTTAATTAAGGGTTTGAAGAACTCACCCTTCACAGACATTTGTCTTTCGAATGTACATCTAACTGGGTCAAGTGCCTCGAGACATGGTCCATGGACGTGTGCGGATGTAAGTGGTGGCTCAGTTCAAGTTAGCCCATCACCATGTTCAGAGCTCATCAGCAGTGGTCAATCCGGCGTGTGTTCTATTCCTTTCTGAATGTAGTATTGTAATGTGCCATAATTTAACATCAAGTAATTAGTATCGCAATATACGATTTATTTATTGTTATTACGAAATCATAGTTTGAATATGTATTGCATTATTATTACTCGACGCACACATGAATGTCTGATAAATTACCAACTTGAACTCTTACTATTGCACCAACTTGGAGTCACGGTTTGAAACTAACTCAACCCTTGATTTTAAACTTAACCCTTGAACTTGGAACAAGGGCGCTTGATCTTGAACCAGCTTTAGCACTTCACTTTGAGTTATAAAGATATAATTGTGAACTTAATAGTCCTTGAAAAACATAGGTTCAACAAGAGAGCCTACCCGCCAACCGTAGGTAGACCATGAACACTTCATGAAGTCTATAGCATGAGAATTAAAGCTATTTGCTATTGAGAAGCATATTCGTAATTTGAAGAACCTTGGCTAGTTAGGCTGGGCACAGTAAGGGGATTCACCCAGGGCGACCTAGTTCAGTATTTTTTTTTTTTTTTTTTTTTTTTTTTTTTTTTTTTAACACAAACTCAAATTTCATTAATAATTAAAAAGTTACATAATAATTCAAATAAAATAAAATACATTACAACACTTATTAAAAACTAATAATCTAGGTTAAGTCGTTCCTTGATCGAGTCTTTGATTTCTTGCATTTTTTGCCGTTGTAATGCGGGTAAAGCTGGGTCGATCGGTGTGAGATAGAAGATGAGGTCTTTTTGATTTTTTTTTTTTTTTTTTTTTTCGATCAAGTGCAAGTTTTTGTTCTTCCATTGCCAATCTTCTGTCTTTTTGCTCCGCTTTCTTTTGCTGCAACTCCAACTCCTTATCCCTTTGCTCCAGCTCTTTTTTCTTCAAGTCGTAGTAGCCATCTGCAAGTTCCTGCTTCTTACTCAATGCCATTGACTTAATGCTTTTCCATTTGTCGGCTACCCCTTCTAAATATGAAGATTTGGATTTCTCCGATGGTTTCTTCTTAGCCTTAGCTTTCTTTGCGGCATCACGACCAAGTAGTCGCTCATTTTGAGACTCTTCATTATCATATCCGGTTTCAGAAGTCCTTGGCTTTTTTCGAGCTGCATCTTGGTTCAAAAAAACCGGCATCTCATTTTTCTTCCAAATCGGATGCTCCCTCAAAATCTCCCAACAATGATCCAATTGAAAGGCATGCTTCATCATTATTTGATATTCTTCACATGCTCGTTTATAAACAGTGAGATCATTCCCACCACTTCCAAAATTGGTAAAACAAATGTCGTAAATGGCACAAAATGCACCAACTCTAGGATGAAGCCTATTTTTCCACTTGCTGACAATTGAGTTGTACGATCTACCTTCACCAACCTCTTTCTCAAAGTATGTAATCACTTTCTTCCAAAATCCCTTAGAATTTTGGTTGGTTCCAACTACGCTATCCTCCGACGAATCACACCAAGCCATGCACAACGCGATCTCTTCTTTGCGTGTCCATGGAGTAGAATCATTCGTGTTGTCTTGCTCAACCTCTTTCTCAACCCTTCTTACCCTTTGTAGCTCGTTTCTTAGGTTTAACCGGCGACATCACTTCTGGTGACAACTCGTCAGGAAGATCATCAGTTGGAACTGAATCGTGAAACGATCCATGAGCCGAACCTTGATAACCCGGTGACATATGTTGACTCGGATAACCCGAACCGGTTCCAACAAAAAACTCTGATTGTTTTGTAAATTTTCCATAAAATCACAAGCATCTAGATTGATGTGGTTAACCGGAGAATAATTTTGATAATTGGAATAGGAAGACGATGATGAGTTCATTGTTGGATGATAACAGGAATCGGGGGAGCCATACATAGATTGTTGGCTTCGACGGGAGTGGGTTTGTTGTGGTTGTTGGTTGTTTTGATACAGAGGAACAAATGGACGATTAATATTAGGATGTATAGAAAATGGATTGAATGTTTGTTGTTGTTGAGGTTGTTGAGAATCATAATCAAGAGAACGGGGTCGGAAATTCACATTTGGTGAGATACCGGTTAACCGGAAAGTCGAATCCAGTGATACTTCCGGGATGTTTTGTTGTAATCGGGATTTTCGGCCTTTTGTTTGTTGTGGTGTTTTCTTAGACATTTTTAATAGAGATTGTGTCTATGTTGTGTGAAGAATTGGAGTGTGTTAATGTTGGGTATTTATAAGGAAGTATAAAAGATTTTTTCCCCCCAAAACAAACGGTAAGTTGTTTTTTTTTTTTTTTTTTTTTTTTTTTTTTTTTTTTTTTTTTTGGATTTTAGCACTTCAAACGAAAGTGGACAACGGTTAGTTTTTTGGATTGTAGCACTTCAAAACAAACGGTAAAGTATGTATTTGATTTATGCAAAGAAAAAGAACTCGATCCTCCATGCGATCTTTTGGCTTTGTTTTCGTCCCACGACCGATTACCCACAAAAGGCACGTTCGACTCAAATCGATCGCATGAGTCGATCGCATGCCATTACTGTCGCCAGCCTTAGATTTAACATTTTTTTTTTGGAGAACCTCAACTTGAAACTGATGACGTATAGTCCATATTCGGGTCATGAACCCAATTAATGAACATTACTAACACCCAAGTCCATCACGAGTGGGCTATCATACTAATGATTTGGGCTACCACACTAACGGTTTGGGCTCACGATAGCCTGAACCCAAATACATTATTTATGGTCTAGATAAGGATCTCTTATTTATGGGATAAAGATCCATAGACCGGATAGGCGTGATACGCCGAAGAGTGAGGAACACGAAATCTACAAGGATTTCGTGCCTATATAAAGAATATCACAATTCTCATTGAGGTACGATCTACAATCCTAACTCTCCAATACAACCCTAAAACCGATTACTTACTCTCACGCCGGAGGATAATCGTGGGAGACAATCCCACGATAAGCTTAACGGTGTTTGTTTGCTTTCTTAGTGCGCAGGTCTCAAGCATTAAGATCTAATTGGTACGAGAATAGGAACCCAAACAAGGAACGCCCAACTTTTGTATCAACAAGTGGCGCCATCCGTGGGACCCTACACTAAGAACTAGAATGACGAAGCATAAAAACTCAAGCCAGCGGACTCCGTAGTTGGAAAAAACACACGCTGACCCCCAAAGGAGGAAACATCAAGATTCGACCTCTAAACAGGCTTCTGGAACAACCAGTGCGCTTGGTCACCAAGAATCGGGCCCAACTCTAATTCTCCCAATGGTAGAATTTCCCACAGGGACTACCCATGCCACCACGGCAGCCCCAAGTGCTGAAGATCTTCAGCGCACTCTCTTCACTACTCCCCATCAAACGGCACCCACTGTAGACAACACTGTACCGCCATGCGTGCCTAATCGAGACAGAGGACCTAATGTAGGAACAGATGTCCTCGCACTAGAGGGGGATGCGCCTGAGTTCACACTAAGTAATTTTGTGTCCCAAAATTATGAAACCCTAACTGCCCTCATGCAAGAGGAAGCAAGAAGGAGGTCAAGTATGAGCCTGCAAGCCAGGCTCAACTTTGGCCCTGAGTACGAAGCATCTCCATCGCACTATCAGAAGGAGAGGCGTGAAAAGGATACCCGCCGACTCCCAGTGTTCACTAGAATCAGAAGAAAGGCTGCAGACGATGAAGCATCTGATTCGCAGTACTCGGAGGAGCACAAAGATAATGGAAGGCGCATCAATGTCCACGCTAGACTTGGTAGCCGCAGGATCCATGATAGACTTGGACGACAATGCTCACCGAGCGAGAGCCCTTCAAGGTCCAGTAGTAGGAGAGTTCATGATAGGCTGGGGAGACAGCCCTCCCCAAGTGAAAGCCCCTCAAGCTCGAACTCCGAGGAAAAACGGCGTAAACGCCGCAAAAGGGCCGACTCCTCCTCAAGTGACTCCTCGGACAACGAGGACGAGGAAACAGGACACTGGAAGTCCAGGAGAAGACATCGCGATGTAGAGGATGAAGATATATCTCTTCCTTGGCGCCGCCAAAAGGTCGACGCATTCACGCGGCGCATCAGCGATTATTCAGACGATAAGAGAAGGCGCATGCCCACCAATGTTAAAACATATGATGGGACGGGTGACCCTGATGACCACCTAAAAATTTTCAAACCAGCCGCTACTATCGAAATTGGCCACAACCAGTGTGGTGCCACATGTTTAACTCCACGTTGGTAGGGAATGTGCGAACCTGGTTTAGCAAGCTTCCACGAAGAAGCATAAACGGGTTTGAAGAGTTGCGGAAAGCATTCCGTTTGAACTTTACTCAAAGAAAGAAGTGCGCCAAGAACCCTGTTGAACTTGCCAGAGTAAAACAGCGCCAAGGGGAATCCACAAGCACTTATGTGGAGCGCTACAAGGATGAATGTATACATGTCAAGGCGTGTCCTGAAGTGCTAAAGATCTCAGGGTTCATGAACGGAATCAATAACCCAGAGCTCATCAGGAGACTGAATGATAAGGTTCCCCAAACCTTTGATGAACTGATGAAGCACACAAGGTCTTTTATCCAAGGAGAAGCGGCTGCTGCGGATAGCAAAAAAGGTTACTCAAACTATAGGTCACAAGAACAGCCCAGGAGACAATCCAATGACCAGAGTGACAACCGCAGCAAGAACTACCGTAGCCAGGGAAGAGATAGCGACAAATACACTCCACTCACGAAGACCCCAAGGGAGATATTTGTTACAGAAGGTGCAAATTTCCCGAAACCTCCACCAATGCGCACCCCAGAGGATCGGCGCATAGGCAATGGATACTGCGAATACCATGGACAAAAGGGCCACACCACCAACGAATGTGTCCAACTGCACAAGCTAATTGACAAATTAGTGAAGGAATGTAAAATGGACCACCTCATTAAAAACATCAAAGAGGGGAAGGACAAACAGAAAAATGGGGGCAAGAAAGAGACACCGAAAGACAAGGCTGGCACCATCTACATGATACAATCATGGCAGCGGAAGGCAAGGCAGAGGGTCAGCCAAAAGTTTTCCTTTGGAAACGAAATTTCTTTCCCACTCTGGCTGCAGACAACGCAGTGCTGGATCCGCTTACCATTGAAATACATACAGGGGGTCACGACATCCACCGCATGTATGTTGATGGAGGAGCATCCGCAGACATTATGTATGAACATTGTTTCAAGAGGCTACGACCTGAGATACGAAGTCAGTTAATTCCGGCCACGACGTTGCTGACTGGCTTCACAGGAGAGAAAATATGGCCCATGGGGCAACTACGACTACTCGTGGTCGTTGGTAATGAGCAACACTCTACGGCAGCTTGGATGAACTTTATGGTAATCAAATCTCCCTCGCCGTACAATGGCATTAATGGAAGACCTGGAATATCATCCATGCGCGCTGTACCATCCACGGCGCATAGGATGCTCAAATTCCCAGTAGACGGAGGTATTGTGACCCTCTACAATACCGCTGTATCACCTAAAGAATGCAACACGGTGACGAGTGAAACGGAGAGTATTCCAGAACAGCACGCAGCCAAAGTGTCAAACCTAAAGGTCGCAATTCACCCTGACTACCCGGATCAAGAGGTATCAATTGGAGGGTCGATGTCTGACAAAGGCAGAGCGGCTGTGTGCGCACTCTTGCAAAAGAACCTAGATATCTTTGCATGGGAACCAAAGCACATGACCGGAGTGCCACGATCTATCACAGAGCACAAGCTAAAAATCCGACAAGGATATCCTCCAATACGGCAGAAAAAGCGCGGCCAGGCTCCAGATCGCGCAAAAGCCATTCTAGAGGAAGTACACAAGCTTGTAGACGCAGGCATCATGCGGGAGGTCTATTACCATGATTGGCTTTCTAATCCAGTAATGGTAAAAAGAGCGATGGCAGTTGGAGAATGTGCGTGGACTTCACTGATCTTAACAAAGCATGTCCACAAGACTGTTACCCGCTACCAGAGATAGATTGGAAGGTAGAATCTTTGTGTGGATACCCTTTAAATGCTTCCTAGACGCATACAAAGGGTACCATCAAATTCATATGGCTGAGGAAGACGAAGAGAAAACAGCTTTCCACACAAGTCAAGGGGTCTATTGTTATACAAAAATGCCCTTTGGCCTAAAGAATGCAGGAGCAACATACCAGCGGTTGGTGGATAACGCGTTTGAAAAGCAAGTAGGTCGCAACCTGGAGGTTTATGTCGATGACCTTGTCATAAAGAGTCATACCAAAGAAGAATTGGTGCGCGACATTGAGGAGACATTCAAAACACTGGAAGGATCAACATGAAGTTAAATCCCAAGAAGTGTACTTTTGGCGCTACAAAAGGCATGTTTCTTGGATATTTCATAGAACCTGATGGCATTACGCCCTGCCCAGAAAAGACAAAAGCTGTCATCGAACTTCCTTCACCACGCACACTGAAAGAGGTCCAGTCACTAAATAGAAAATTAGCTGGGCTAAATCGATTCTTGTCCAAATCAGCAGATAAGTCACTCCCTCTCTTTAAGACACTCACGAAGTGCACAAAAAAGGGAGACTTTCGTTGGACTGCAGAAGCGGAAGAAGCTTTTCAACAGCTTAAGCAACATATAGCAACACTTCCCAAACTTGTCGCACCCCGACCAGGGGAAGAATTGATCATGTACTTGTCTGCAACTCATGGAGCAGTCAGCGCGGTGCTATTGACAGATAGGAACTCCGTTCAGACACCAATATACTTTGTAAGCAAAGCACTCAAGAAGACAGAGACTAACTATACCGCCATGGAAAAGCTGGTCCTAGCTTTAGTATTCGTAGCTAAAAGACTGCGCAGATACTTTCAAGCACACCCAATAGCTATAATCATGGACCAACCTATCAAGCAAGTTATCTCTACACCTGACACATCGGGGCGGCTAAAAAAATGGAGTGTGTTATTGAGCGAGCATAATATCTCTTATAGACCACGCACTGCGATTAAGGGGCAGATATTAGCCGACTTCACTATTGAGAAGCCAGATACTGATACTCCACCTTCAAAAAGCAAAGTAGAATTATAAGAACCATGGGTTCTATTCACAGACGGATCTTCGTGCATGGATGGGTCAGGTGCAGGCCTTATCCTCACTAGCCCAGATGGAATGGAATTCACTTACGCACTGCGTTTTGAATTCACAGCCACAAACAATGAGGCAGAATATGAGGCCCTACTTGCTGGATTACGCATTGCAACTCAAATGGGTGTACGCAACCTAGAAGCAAATGTCGATTCCCGATTAGTAGCCAATCACGTGTTAGGAGAATATGTGGCTAAGGAGGATAACATGATCCAATACCTTGACAAGACCAAGTCTCTAATCCAGAACTTTGACAGGTTCACCATTAAACAAGTTCCTAGAGGAGAAAACAAGAAAGCGGATGCACTAAACAAAATCACATCTACAAGCTTTGCGCACCTGTCAAAACAGGTATTGGTGGAGACCTTGAAGAACAAATCCATCTCCGAGATGGAGATTTCCACAGTGATAGAAGAGCAGAATCCTACTTGGATGACACCTATCATCGAATTCATAAGCAAGGGGATATTACCCAAAGAACATAAAGACGCTCGACGGATACGGCGCACAACGCAGAGGTTCGAACTTCGAGATAGTATCCTATATCTACGTTCATTCCTACAACCATGGCTTCGATGCGTTGGACCTCTTCAGGTAGATTACGTACTCATGCCGTCACCAGTTTGGGCTTCTCCAAGTGCACTACACTAAACAGGTCCATCTCTGCCCAGCAAAACATACACCAAAAACAACGATTAAAAAAGAAATACAAAGGAAGGAGCGCTTACAATATCAAAACTAACAGAATGAAGGACAAGCACCCACCCCGACCATCCTCATACAAGAATGTTGGCACTTCCATCTCTGGTTGGAAGTAGTTACGACTGATGCCCATATGCACCAGGAACTCTTTAGGGTACGCACTGATAGGGATGCGGTTGGTATTTATCGTATCCGCATCCGCTACGCTATATAAGCCAGGGAGTGGGCACTCATCCTTCGGTAAGGACCTTTGAGTATAGAACTCAAATTCCCACAGGAAAAAGGCCTTATCGACCCAAAAGAACTTTTCCCTCCAATTCCTTAGGGCGTCTAACTTTTTTGTATAGCACTGCAAGCGCCCTGCGCGCTTGGAAAAAGACACCCACCCGTTTGACCACGACGTGTGGTAGAAGGCGCGGAACAAGTGAATGGTGGGGTTAATCGCCAACAGGATACAATTCACTTCAAAATTAGTTATTTTTGCTGCACCTATGCAGTGCAGCTGAGAAATGTGAAGACGATAGAAACTTAGAATATCGCAATGAAAAAGCAAAATGGGCACACGTTGGTTCGCGAATTCGAAAAAAAGCGTGTATACCCCCACCTTCTCTTCGGGGAAGTCCGCTATAGACGCATCCGCATCCGGAACTTCCGGATGCAGTGCGAATGTGATATAATAATCCGAGGTGAACTGACGTAGTTCATCCTCGGTTATATCGGATGCAATCTCAGATAATTGAAGAACCATTGTTACAAAACACGCACCCGCTGTTACCTAATAAGCTGTTGATTTCTGGATAGCTATGAGAAAGGTTTAACAATGGTGGAATTGAGAATTTTCACTGTGATAATCACAGTGAAAAGGAGGCGGTGGTTTATATAGGGTTACCACGCCCATAGATGATTGCCACGTGGATCCCACTATCCTAATCGTATGGCTGAAATACCAACAGGTACACCACCTTTCACGACTTTTGAGGGACACGTGTGACTTGTTTCGACTACATGCACCGCATGCTTATTTTTGGCGGAAAATACTTGGAACTCCCCCGCCACGCTTACCGCTGACATTACTAGTCTAGCATCCGCGGTTAAAACCTGCGCGTACTAGACTGGGGGGACATGATGATGTATAGTCCATATTCGGGTCATGAACCCAATTAATGAACATTACTAACGCCCAAGCCCATCACGAGTGGGCTATCATACTAATGATTTGGCCTACCACACTAACGGTTTGGGCTCACGATAGCCCGAACCCAAATACATTATTTATGGTCTAGATAAGGATATCTTATTTATGGGATAAAGATCCATAGACCGGATAGGCGTGATACGCCGAAGAGTGAGGAACATGAAATCTACAAGGATTTCGTGCCTATATAAAGAATATCACAATTCTCATTGAGGTACGATCTACAACCCTAACTCTTCAATACAACCCTAAAACCGATTACTTACTCTCACGCCGGAGGATAATCGTGGGAGACAATCCCACGATAAGCCTAACGGTGTTTGTTTGCTTTCTTAGTGCGCAGGTCTCAAGCATTAAGATCTAATTGGTACGAGAATAGGAACCCAAACAAGGAATGCCCAACTTTTGTATCAACAAAAACCAAAGGCAAAACCAACTTTAATCAATTTTAGACCTCGAAACCATTTTGATCTTAGGATCTTACGATTTTACGATTCTACAAAGCAAAAACGATCCGGATCCTACGTAGGATCTTAGAAAGCTTAAGATCTTATAGGATCCTGATCTTGACAATAAGATTTTAAGATTTAATCCGATCCGATCTTACTTTTCTCAAACCGCAAACTAAAAAGCAGATCTTATTTTTCTCGAACTACAAACTAAAAAGGTACAAAGTTATGGATTATGTTTTTATATAATTTAATAAATAACACGTGATTCATTTTAAACATTCTATTCATAATTTATGACAACATTTTCATAAAATATTCGTATGATTTTGCTTTTAGGATATATAATAATTGTATATTTAAATAATATTACAAAGAATATTATAAAAATAATATTATAGTAGGATCTTAGGATCCCAATCACGATCTTGCAAAGACAAAAATGATCCTAGATAAGATCCCGATTTTAAAAACCTTGCTCGAAACCAACTTTTGATTCTATATTCATCGTTATCATGAGATAAAACAATCAGTGTTTTATGATGTTACAATTGGCCAACCATTACCTGTTATCCTTGTTTAAGAATGGATGTATTCGCATTCTGGTGTTGTGAGGCTCTATTCCAAGTATTGAAGACACTTAACCAAGGCTGTCAAACTCGCGAGTTTACACGTAAGATCGTACGATCTTACGTGCACACCAGTCAAAATCGTGTAGGATCATGGTAGGATCGCATCTGAGGTAGGATCGTAAGTAGGATCGTAGGATCGCACGTAAGATCGTAAGATCGACACGCTATCCGAGTTCACTTTTTTTTTTTTTTTAATCTTTTAAGTCCATCCCACTTGTTTAGGCAAAAAAACAAAAAAAACAAAAAAAACAAAAACAAACAAACGTGTGTTTTACTAATGTCTAATGAGTAAACCACTATTGTTTCATTTTCTAAATAGATTATAGTTTATACAGAGTTTTCTACTTTTCCAAATAGATTATAGTCTAAAAAGTGTTCAATAGTTTAATTTAGTTTACTTCACTGTAATTAAACTAATCAAAGGGTATGTTTTGTAATGCCACTTATGAAACGTTTGTTTTTTAGAAATCATGTTGATGGCTCGTATGTTTTGAGACATTTAGGACCTATGTTATGTAATATTATTGCACTAAATCGTTAATGCAACGATTGAAACTTGATTTTTTTGTGTTTTACTATTACTTTGGTGTTTGAAATTTAAACTTTGTCATTTTCAAGATGATATTATATGAACTTATCTTTGACGTTGAGTAAAAATGTAAAACAGTTTGACTCGTATATCATTGGTTTACAAAATATGACAAATTGGTAGGATCGTAGGATCGCGTTCCGATCTTACGATCTCAATCTTGCAACGACAAAAACGATCCTGCGTGAGATCGCGATCTTGACAGCCTTGCACTTAACTATATTTCTTCCTATTGTATACTAGTTTGTATTTGTAGAGACTTTCAAGATCATAAAATCAACTTAAAACACAACAACATCGTACAAGTTACAAATATAGAAGTGTAACATTAGACCATGTGTAATGGATCGGTCGAGGGACCGGTCGACCCCCTTGGGCAACGCATCCTGACCATAACACCCCCTAGGCGGGACGTGTCCCATACATAATAAAAAGGTAAATCGGTCGTATAATCGACCGAGTCACTTGGCATGAAGTTGTTTGTTTGTGTGTGAGTGTGTTTATTTAATTATTTTTGTGGGGTATGTTTTGTTGGTGTCATTAGTCTTTTTATTACACTAAGTTAATCATGAATAAAAAAAACTGATGTGGTAGTAGTGTTGTTGGTATCTTAATAATTAAATTAATAAGAGTGTGTAGAATTTGGGTTTCACTCACAAAAACTGAACTCAACTGAAAAAAAAGAAGAAAAAAAAAAAAAAAAAAAAAAAAAACTGAATTTGTAACCGAACCAAATTAAATATTCTATTTCGGCGTAGTTACGGTTTTGCCGTTTTTGCAAAATAAAGACCAAACCAAAAACCGAATTTATAAATATATATACGTTTTATATATTTATATTAAAAAAAATCAAAACTTTTTCATAGTATAAATATAATATTTTTTAAGCTTGATATTTTTTGTTTTTTTTTTGTTTTAACCTCTATATAATTAAATAAATAAATAAATAAAATAATATGTAATTGGGTTATTCAGTTCGGTTTTGAGTTTGGTTTAATCAAATTTGAATTTGGTTCAGTTCGGTGTTTTGTTTTACCCCAAAAAAGAATTTAACGAACTAATCGAACCGAATAAACAAATACCCCAATAAACGAACCGATTAACAACCGTCACCATTACACTTAGCCATACATTCGTCATTCGTGTAACACCTAGACACCAAAAGTAGATTCATACAGAAATATCAAAAGAAGAACAAAAACGATTTAATCAATTAACTAAAATAGTATTACATTCTACATCTCCAGTGGATGCAATTCCTTACTTATATACTCCAAATTTATAAATAAATAAATACGTAACAACTCAATATCAATAAATACGTAGTAACATTCATCATAATCAATCAAAAGCGTGTTTCAAAAATTTACGAATGTTCTTCATCAATGCAGCTTCTTCCTCTCGTTTCTTCATTTGTTCGTGTTCGTGTTCTCTTATCACACTCTTCATCTTCTCGCGATCAAACACATTCTTCGTCTTCACAACATTATCCGTATTAACCTTATTATCGCGTTTGCTATTACTCTGGTATCGGGTATCATAATGATGCTTAATCTTCAACCAACTTGTGGGAACACCACCACGAAAACCTCCTGACCTTGAACCTACACTTTTTCTTGTAGCGAAGTCTCCGTTCCTTGAGATTCTGTATTGGCTGTGTTTCCTGCATGGGCGCCTATGAGGTTTATCGTTGAAATGACGGTTAATGGGGCGGAATCTAGAGAAGTTTGTATGTGGTTTTAAATCGTTGGTAGTGTTTCGGGGTTGAATGGTGGTTTTGTTGGCATCTGGTTCAACAATTTCGCTAGGGAGACGGAGGTTTAAGCTGGAGGTGGTGATGACGGTGGATGCAGTAGGTCGTGGTAGGGCTATGGTGGGACGCGCGTCAGACACGGTAAATATGAAGAGAGTAAAGAAGGTTAAAATGGTGATTTTGGTGTCCATGATTTTTGGGGTGGTTTATGTGTGTTTGGGTCAATTTGATGTGGTAAAAAAAGGATGTTGGTTGTTAAAGGTTGGTTTGACAGTTAATATTGTTGGCGGGTAATATGGGTTATCTTCCATGTGGTTGGAAGCATATGCAAATGTTTTCTGGTTCAAAAGGTTTCATTCCACAAAAAGGTTATGACTTCCTTATAAAAATATCATTCACCCACTTCAAGGTTATATAATCTCTTTTTTTTTTTCACTTATTTATTATCACCCTTTTGGTAATGATATATATCATACTTAAACACAAACATACGCACACAAAACTCTTTCTTTTACCCGCATGTTTGACAACAAGAAGATGATCCCCTCACCTCTCCTTCACCTTTACCATGTAATGTCCCTTCACTACCATATACAAACCGAGATACCTAACTTGCGTGTCTAGTTTTATATCTAGCCACCGAATAAATTAAGATAAATGTGAAAATCAAAAGCATATACATATGATAAGTAGATCGCTGACTAAAACATGCATGCATCACTAGCTAGTTAAATCAAAGGCATACATTGACTTGTTCAATCATTTCAATTAAGAACACTTATGATTTACACCCTTCAACTTACAAAAAATTAGAATGACGACCGGATCACCTTGGTTGCTTCATCTAGCCATATATATTATGACTTATTACCATTATGCTACAACAAGACATTGATTTTCCGATCTCCCGCACATAGCCGCCAGCAAGACTCTAAACACATGCTCTTAAGAGGGTTTAGAGTGGTGCTGGAAGCCTGTGAGGGAGAGCGAGTAATCAATGCCTAGGAAATTATTTTTTGTTGTATCTCTCCTCTAACTCCATTGGTTTTGAGATGTTGATACAACCTTATTGGACAAGAACCCTTTAAATAGGCAATGAATTTATTCTCAAACTACATAAAGAGAACATAATCCAATTAGGTAAGGTCTTGCATATCTTTGACATTTGGCATTTAGTGATACCTATAATCTTTGCCACGAAAATAAAGCATAAAAAAGTTAAGATCTGTGTGCTGGTAAAAGCGTATCTATCTACAAATCAGCAATCCACAAATATGCATATTAGCATAATTTAATCCATTATTTAAGTTTTCATTAAGACATATATTGCATGAAGAGTCATACTGCAAAAGGTTAGGAGAAAAACGACAAGAAGAAAAAGATACGGATACATTGGATTATCTAAGAATGGTAATTGATGACAAACATATAACCATGTTGATGAAAGATATGGCTTGATGTATATGATACATTGAAACAAGTAAATTTGAGTAACTAAATCAACTATTAACCCAACAATTAGTAAAGTTTTCGATTATAGACAGGTTTATTTTGAACGGCAAATTAACAAAAAGGGTTACTACGTTGATCTAGCTAAATTAAAGACAAACTGTATGCTGCAAAAGATTGAAGCTAAGAGAGACACTTGTCTGTCTTTTTGCATATTTAAAATGTTTTACTTTAATTAGATTGTAGTACTAAAAACGACTACTTTGTTCTAATCTATGTCAGTTTTCCATACTCTTTCCATGGACCACAAATCTATTACAAAAAGAAAAAGAGAAATGGAAACTCGAAGATGTTCCACTAACAAGAATTTCTACGACCCTTGGGATCAATGACAAGTCATTAGACTTTTGAGTTTTGAACCATAATGCAAAGTATCAAAACCATGATCGACACTATTAGCATCTAAAACCTCATCCAAGCATGTATGAATTATGATCAATGTGAAGATCTTGGCATATTTGACATTCTTTCTTTTCTCCTTGTAGACGCATAGTCCGGACTCAACCAAGAATGGGCCAGGCCCGGCAGACAGCGGCCCACTCTACGCCCTAACCCTAATCCATGTCCTATAAATATAGGGCTGGGGTTCCATTCACCACAGAACATAACAGGTTATCCTAAACCTAATTCTCATATATGCTCCGCGCATCACATACTAACTTGACCGTCGGAGGTGGATCCCGGGGCTACGGCCTCGGGTCCACTCCTAACGGGTTCTCTTTGTTGAACAGGTCTACTTAGGGCTTGAGAAGACGACTAACGGCCCAAGGAGAGTCGTTGAATAAGTCCGCGCCAAATTATGCATCAACAAGTTGGCGCCATCCGTGGGACATGACTACAACAAGTTTCGTGCTCTCACATCGCTAGAAAGCAACCATCGATATACAATTACACGTTGCATCGATATATAATTATGCGGTAACTTTAAAGTTATTATTTATTACTTGTGTATGTACACGACAAAACAATATCCTAAAAGTAAAATACTTTTTGATACGATGTCCAATCAGACAACAGTAACTTAAAACTATTGTTTTCATCACCGCTTGATCTAATAGAACAACAATGATTTTGTTACGTATCCTTCTTTTAATATATATGATCGAACATATCTTCTAAATACGTAACAGATATCCAATATTTAAATTGGGAAGATATCTTTTAATTATTAAAAAGATTTTACATAAATTTTTTTACCTTGATAAACACGATTTTATCTATCGCTACGAGCGCATTAAATCCGCACGATCGGACTTATTTTATCTTTTAGCCGCGAAACAGCGCAGTCGCGATAAATCTACCCGCGTTAGGCCATGCGTTCGGAAATCTTCGCAGATTGGCGCCATGAGTGCACTGTCATGTACAGGCACCACGATGCTAGTCAATCGCCATGAGCGCATTGTCACTGTCACGTACAGGCACTGGACGAAAACCGTAGTCAACTGCGATCATCCAAAAACGTTAGAGTCTATGCGGTCACGATAAATCTATCTGCGTCTGTGCGTGCAACAGAAATTATTAGTCGCGGTCATGGTACATCCATCCGCGCCATTCTTTAAAAAATAAATAAAAAATAAAAAGATCAATTAATCGCCATGCGCGCACTGTTTTTATTAGCTACGCGCTACTTCTTTTATATAGTTTGTAAAACCTCACGATAGGTGTAATTCATACTACTACTTCTTTTATATTTTAATTATATATGCTATGTGCTATACTTTTGCTACGCGCTAATCTTTTACCTCATTAAGTTTTATATGTTGCGATTCGCAGCATATACTTCTAATATTTGCACTGAGTGTTTTTCAGGATTTGAATAACTAAGTTTAATGCTCCTACACGAGTAGCACCATCAAACTTGGGGGGCTACCAGGGTATATCCTACCACTGTTTCCGTACAAGTCACGCATGCATATTTGGAAGCAGATCGTACGTAAGAGGTATTGCAAGCCCAGTACAAAGACGGATTTAAATATTCGCACCATCTCGCCGCAGGGGAGACGTCCTTTGTCGGTTGTAAAGACGAATGTAATGTTCGCGTACAGCGCGCACCTTTGTCGCGAACAACGCGCATACTTGTCGCGCACAGCGCGCACCTTTGTTGCGCACTGCGCACATCCTTGTCGCGCACAGCGCGCACTTCTGCCACAGAAGTACGTCTTCTGTCGCACTATGTTGCATCGCTACTGGTACAAAAGGTACGCCCTTATCTATGATGCAGCATAGGGATCCACCTATCCACCTTCACAATTGTGAGACAATCACAATCGCAATCCCAGTGCACATTGTCGTATCTGGGCTGCGCAGTATGATCCAACCCATGCGCGCGCATGGGCCATGCCATCTTGGTTAATTGGGCCTACGCGGCCATGAACAGAACTTAAGTCTAGTATAACATAGCCATGCGCTATGTCACACTAAACTTGGGGGGCTTGTAGACGCATAGTCCGGACTGAACCAAGAATGGGCCAGGCCCGGCAGACAGCAGCCCACTCTACGCCCTAACCCTAATCCAAGTCCTATAAATATAGGGCTGGGGTTCCATTCACCACAGAACATAACAGGTTATCCTAAACCTAATTCTCATATATGCTCCGCGCATCACATACTAACTTGACCGTCGGAGGTGGATCCCAGGGCTACGGCCTCGGGTCCACTCCTAACGGGTTCTCTTTGTTGAACAGGTCTACTTAGGGCTTGAGAAGACGACTAACGGCCCAAGGAGAGTCGTTGAATAAGTCCGCGCCAGATTATGCATCAACACTCCTCATGTTCATTTTGAGTGGCGACGGTATCTTACTATCTTGCTTGTTTGACATTTGTTCCATGATGTCAACTGCTTATATTGGGATGAAAATTTGAAAATGATCAATAGTATGTTCTTTATTCCTTATCTCCATAAATATGTGAAATCCAAGTGTTGGAAATTGGAATATGATCCTAGAATACATCCAAGTGAATGGAAGAATCTTTGTATAATAATCCATAAAACTGGGAGCTGTGGACTTATATAGTGATGATATGCAAGCAAGTTAGAGAAACTGGCGAGAAGTGGGTGGAACATAGCCAAAACCTGATTCACGCTAATCTGCATTAAGTCAATTAAAATTTAGTTCGAGAATAATATAAGGTTAATATGAAAGCACAATGCTAAAAGATACATTATAGGGCAGCAAGGTTGTATAACGTCTAAATTATAGGATGGTAGAAATGTAGAACTATTAATCTGTTTGTCACAGTGTGTGGAAGTTGATAATTCAAAAAACTTATTTTCTTGAATTTCTTGAATTTATACGTTAGATATAAAAAAACTTTTTTCTCTCTCTAAATAATATTCTCCTCCTTCTCTCTAGAATAAAACCCACCGTAGCTGCTCCTTCTCCGGCGGTCGGCTATGGCCGGCCGTCCGGACCTTTCCCTTTTGCTCTTTTCTTTCTTTAATAAATGCTTGACTACAGATCTGTCATTTCCTCCGATGCCGCTGTTGGTCGCTGCTGCCACTACTGCTTCTGCTCAGATCCGATGGCTTCCGGCCTCTTCTGCTCAGATCTGTTGTGGTCCATCATTGTCGGCTTGCTGCTGCGTAGGGATTTGGTTTAGATCTGTTAGGATTTTGAAAGGCTCCTTTATGGATGCCTTGTTTTGCATCTTTGTATGTATATTGTACCTAGTGTACTTTTGTCAAGCTACACCCTTATATGGTTGTTTTCAGTCAAAGCTCACTCGGGTGATTCCCCCACCCTTTGAAAGGTGTTGTTATAGGCTGTTACAGCTATATGGTGTATGTCTTGTGATATAACTTGTTATGTTGTTATCTTCCTCCGTTTGTGAGGTTATGTTTCGATGTAATTTGTTATGTCGTATCTTCCTCCTTTTGTGAGGTTTGAAATGAAATTAATCTTCGTTCAAAAAAAAAAAAAAAAAAAAAGAATTTCTTGAATTTTTTAATGTTTGATTCTCACTCTCTGCATGCATCTTGAGTATATATGAAATTAACTCTAAATACGAGGGTGCCAAATAAATTTGGGTAAGGTCGAAAAGTGCCAAATACTATTTGGCACATATTTTGAGACGTTCTTGCTTCTGTGTGTCATGGCAATCCACATCCAAGCCAACTCGCTGGATATCCACCCGATCAATGTACTACATGTGGATGAGATAGGTCATCCATGAATCATCCAGTGTATACTACTGATATAACCTACATTATTTATAAGTGCATTCTCTTAAACCTTAATTCGAAGCAAAGATTAATTAGATAATACCCTTTCTCACACAATTCAAAATCATCCGCAGCTTTCCAAATTTTTCATAGTATCGATTACAATGCAGCTCCTCTATTTTAAAGGATGTTATATCAGCATCACTATTAATCTTGTGTTTCTTATTCACTTCATAAAGTTTCAATTCTTGCACCATTACTGCAGCCGACCACCAGAAACCATCAAGAAAATTGAAAATCCCCGGAAAATAAAACACTAAAAAACACAAAGTCTCTTTGAAAAATCAAAAGAAGAAGAAGCAAGGAGCTTGAGAAGGGAAAACATTAAATCTGGGCCATAATGATTTTCCATCTATAGTCCAAAGTTGTCATTGTCCCATTAATTTCATATCAGAATTATTGTCATTTCTAAATGGGTACATGGATACTGGAGCAGTGGTACATGAATACAGAATACTGGAGCAACATTTCACCTCTCTTCACATGTCGGTAATCTTCAATCCTCTTTTGTTAATCAAGATTTTAATTCAGTTATGTTTTGGAATGGATCGTCTATACCCGTTACCCATTTTGGGCCATGTACAAATACCGAATCCTATCGTACCCTTCACCTTAGAAATGTTATTGTAACGCCAAGTATAATAAATCTTGTTTTGAGTTCGTAAATTCACCACCGATAATAAATGTGCTCCATTGATTTTAATCCCGATGGATTCACTGTACGGGATTACCATACTGTCAAAACCTTCATTGTTGTGACAACACGGGTGATCTATACCCATTGGCCACTGCATGTTGCGGCCTCAGCCTTTTTCCCTTCTTACCAATAGTCATTCCCTCTGGAACATACTCAAACCTTCTGTCGTGCGTGCCTGTTAGGGAAACAAACAAAATTCTCTTTCCAGCAATCTACCTCTATCGTCACATCTCGCTTTCGCATTATACATATCTCCAGTCCCCAGCAAGAGTGGGTTCAAATACTATGTCATTTTCTTATACCACTATTCTCAATTCCTTTCGGGTCTACCCACTTCACAGAAAATCCGATGCCTAGTCAATGCACTTCCATGCATTTCTCAACACAATTCAGGCGTGAAATCAAATCCTTACAATGTGATCATGGTGAGGAATTTGACAACATCTCCCTGAATGAATTATTAACCACTACAACATTGATCGCTTTTCGGCCGCGACTATTTGACGCTTTCGGCGGGGACGTATCCCCGCCAATAACTTTCGGCGGGGACAAGTCCCCGCCAACATCTAGTCGCCAAATCTTTTGGCGGGGACATGTGGGGCCCGCAGCCTATGGTCTGGTCAAAGATTGTCCAGCGTGGCATCACTTTTGGCGGGGACAAGTCCCCGCCAAAAGTGTATCAAATTAACTCAAAAAAACGCTAAGATAGTAATTATGTTAATTAGTCACCTCTTTTGGCAGGGACGTGTCCCCGCTAAAGTGTTATCCACTTTTGAGATCAACTCTTTTGGCGGGGACAAGTCACCACTAAAAGAGTTATCCACGGTTGATATAATCTCTTTTGGCGGGGACAAGGCTATAACCCATTTTGCAGCATATTGTTGCAAAATGGGTAATTTCTAGATTTTTTCGGGAAAAAATCTACAAACTAACAACCTGTTTTCAGAACCTGTCATATTTGACGAATTTACCTTTCCTTTCGGTTCCATGACTCCCGCTCGACTCCCTCCTATCAATTCTTAGATAATAATCTTGACACCTCCCCCATTTCTTTTCACCTCACTACAACTAACCATATCCAACAAACAACACCACCTACACCTCCAACTCCACCAACACCATCACCACAAACGCCACCAACCCCACTGACATCACCATTATCCAACTCGCAACACCCCATGGTCACACGTCCTAAAGTCAGAACTGTGAAAGCTAACCCAAAATACAATTTCCATGTTACCACATCCTGTTCTGTCCACAAGTCTAAATACAATTTCCATGTTACCACATCCTCTTCTGTCCGCAAGTCTCCTTTCCATCACCTACAAGATCTAAATGGAAACACGCTATGTATGACGAATATAAAGCTCTCATTGATAATAACACTTGGGTCCTTGTTCCCCGACCATCAAATGTCAAGATTGTGCGCTCCATGTGGTATATATAAAGCTTAAATATAATGAGGATGGGTCCTTAAGCCGATATAAAATCGGTCTAGTTGCAAATGGCCATAATCAACAGCAAGGCATCGACTACGATGAGACATTTAGCCCTGTTTTCAAACCCTCTATGATACGAACTGTTCTTAGCCTTGCAGTCTGGCAACAGTGGCCTATTCTTCATTTAGACGTGAAGAACACATTTCTTTATGACCATCTCACAGAGACCATTTACAAACATCACGCAGAAGTCCCTTTGTGGCATTAAGTAGGCCCACCAAGCCTGGTTTTAGAGGTTTTCTAGCTATGCCATTCAAGCCAATTTCCATCAGCAAAACCAACTCGCCTCTTTTCATATTTCACAAGGGGCTTGACATATTTCACAAGGGGCTTGACACTGCTTACTTGCTAATATATGTGGATGATATTATTCCTATAGCTTTTTCTACTTCGTTGCTGCAATGTATCATATCTTTGCTAATATATGTGGATGATATTATTACATGGGGAGTTTGCTATGACATACATTGGCCCGCTCAACTATTTTCTCGGTATCTTTGCAACTCGTACTCCTTCTGGCATATTCCTATCTCTGTCAATATATGCCATCGAGATACTTAACAGGGCCCACATGCTCAACTATAACCTTTGCAGGACCTAGTTGACACCGAGAATAAGCTTGGAACTGAAGGATCACTTTTAACCGATCATACTCTATATCACAGCCTTGCGTGAGCACTTAAGTATCTCACCTTACCTGACCTGAGTTTTCCTACGCAGTTCAATAGTTATGTCTTTACATGCATGATCCTCGAGAGCTACATTTCAACTCTATAAAGTGCACATTTGAAGGCTATGAAGCGTGTTCTTCGTTATCTTCTAGGAGCAATAGATCTTGGATTACAGCTACTTCGGTTTACTACATCACAACTTAGTGCCTACTCTGATGTTGACTGAGCAGGTTGTCCGGCTGCACGCCGATCTACTTTTGCATACTGTGTTCTTTCTTGGTGATAACCTCCTGAAAAAGTCTTCTAAATGTCAGGGCACGTTGTCTCGTTCTAGTGCTGAGGCTGAATAACGCGGGGTTGCCAATGTCGTGGATTAGACATCTTGGATTCACAACCTTCTTTGTGAGCTTCGTAACACACTTTTCACAACGACCTAGGTTTATTGCGATATTGTCACTGTTGTATACAGGTCTGCAAACCCGGTGCAACATCAGCGCACCAAGAGCATAAAGTTTGACATTCATTTTGTTTGTGACAAAGTATCTACAGGTCATGTTCGAGTACTTCATGTTCTATCAGGTTTCAATATGCAGATTTCTTTACGAAGGGACTTCCATACACGCTTTTGCTAATTTCCGATCCATTTTGAGCATCCGAAAATCTCCCACTCCAATTGCGAGGATGTATTAAAAGACATATTATTATTGTATCTTTCTAGTGTAATCGGCCTATTGGCTAGAGCCCGGTCTGTATAGCTTATAAGGAAACCCTAATTGTAATCGCACGTGTAATGAAATACGATATGAGTTAAAGATGGAAATACCGATCTTTTGATAGGTGACGTAAAAAAAAGACAGAAAATATTATAAAACTGCAAAATAAAATAAAAAAGACAGAAAATATAAAGTTTTATAAGTCAAAAGTAGTAAAACACAAACAATTCACAGCATGAAAAAAAATTGTCTTAGTCATGTTAATAAAGTGGGTAAAACTGCCGAAAAAAGTGTGAAACAAAAATTTTAAAATTTAACAAGTTTGCTAATACAAATAATGTCAAAACGTTATTTGCATTATCCGGTCTCTATACGTTTTGACAATCACAAAATATAAAACATACGATACGTAAAGTTTTTTTTTGGTGCCAAAGGAGAATTATATTAACTCCAAACATTATGTACATGATTACATAATACTGAATTGGACACTTCCCAATTCAGAATATTAAAAAACATTAGACCTTCTAATACATCCGATATCTGGTAACACTAAACTTTGTATCTGACAATCCTAATCTCAGACCAACAGAGCAAGAACAAAGCTTTCTTCTCAGAACATTCTTTTTCATCACATATTCAGACCTTTTTTCATTCACCTTTGCTTGCACCTCCCATCTAACTACATTTCCATATCACCTTCCCACCAAGACATTCAACCCGCATCCACAATGTACAAGGTGGAAGTGGTGTATGGCTTCGTTAGGAACCATATCCCCTCCAAGTCAAGGGCTCTTCCAAATGTGCTACATTTCCATCTCTATGAATAGCTTCACACATTTAGAAACACTCACCTTGAGGGAGGACCAACCCTTACCTTCTGTGGGGATGTAAAGGATGGACCATGAAGTTTCATCTTTTACAACTCTCAATTCCATCCTACTTACACCCCCTCCTAGATAAGTTACCCTTCATATATGAAACCTAGTTTATGAAAGCAAACATTTTCCAAAACAAATAGTTTTCAGCTTGTATACTTTGATTCTACACCAGACCCTCAAAGCTACAACTGAAACACCACTGTTTGGGACAATGTGTTTTCAAGTTACAAGGCCATCTATATTACTGATCTGATGTATTCCTCAGCTTTTATTGTTGCAAAAACTAAGAAACTTTGGTCAAAAAACCATAATTTGCTATAGAATCTTGAAAATCATCTCTGCAGTATATCTTGAGAACTGATTTACCATACAATTCTTCAGATACCAAAACTCATATATATTCATAACTGCAGGCAGGATACTACTTTATAAAGGCAATTTAAAGCAATTACTTTGTGACTCCCATTATAATAGATCAAACACCTCCACTATCATATAGGATCATAGGGTGACTGCTTCAAGCCATCAAGATACTAGCCAATTACCTATACCACCTTGTTCCAAACACCCAGTTATAAAAATAAATGACTTATCTGTTTTAGCAATGCACATTTCTACTTCCATTCCTGTCCAACTTTTTGCACGTGGGTAGAATTCTTTACTTTTAAACTGATGAGTTGCCATTTGATGCTTCCAATGATGATATTCAACAAAGTCTTCCAATCAACCAATTCACATGTGAATAGTCTTGAGTTTCTTTCTCTCCATATATGATATACCATAGTTGCAAGTGCAATTCTTCTTAGTACACTATCAATAGAATTATTACTTAGCTTCTTCTCAAATTGCTCTATCACACACTCCCAACTATAACTGAAATCTTGAAAGTCCAACTTATCTTTGATTCTTGCCAATATTTCTTGAGAGTAGTTACATTCAAAGAACAAGTGGCTATGAGAGTCATTGATAATATTGCACAAAGGGCACTTCATATCAGGATTATTATTCCATCTCATTATTCTATCCTGAGTTTGTAATCTACCTCTTATAGCCATCCAGAGAATGAATGCAAACCTTGGGTTGCATTGTGAGAACCATACAACTTTGGACCACCTTACTTCTGGAAACTGATGCCTCAACTGCTCCCTAACTGCTTTTGTAGAGAACTCTATCATAGTACCATCATTATTCCTCCACATTGTAATATTTCTTTTGTGTGCAACCAAACTTGGAACATTTTTGGTTTTTAGAATAGGAAATTGACTGTTCCATTCCTCAGGCCATAACCATTTGTCATTAGCTACAATTTCATTAACTGTCATGTCTTCTTCTAGTCTAGCTTCATACCTGCATCTTTTGGACACAATATCACTTAGTCTTCCAACATTACTCTAAAGATCATGTCAGGCATTTGTTGATTCACCATTACCAAGACTTACACAAATATTGCTTTTGACTTTATCTCTCAAATCCAGCAAATTCTTCCACATCCAACTGTCACATTGTTCTTTCTGAATGTCCCAAATACTTCTTCCTTTTAACTTCACAATACTCACCCATTTTACCCATAACGAGTTCTTATTAGCTGCTATATTCTATAGATTCTTAATCAATAAAGCTTCATTCCATGTATCCAACCTTGTCAAGGCCAAACCACCTTGCATTTTAGGACTACAAACCACTTTCCATGCCACTTTAGCTTTTACTCTGCTAATTTCACCCTTACACCATAAGAACCCCTTTAGGACTTTGTCAAGATCATGAATTACAGAGTTCGGAATTAAGAACACTGCAGCCCAGTAGACATTAAGAGAAGAGAGAACATATGCAATTAGTTGGAGCCTTCCAGCATATGATAGGTATTTATTCTTCCAATCATCCACTTTATTCTTCACCTTTTTAATTAACTGGCTGCATTCACTAGTACCCAACCTTTTAGAAATAAGAGGAACCTTAAGTACTTGACTAGTAATTTTCCAATTCTGAAAGGTAATACTTCAAGAATTTTGATTCTAACATCTGCCCTGACATTTCCAAAAAACACTATGCTCTTACTCATATTTGGTAGAAAGCCAGAGATACTACTGAATTCAAGGAGAGTATTCTTGGGTACTTTCACTGATTCCACATCACCTTTACACAAAACAAGCAAATCATCTGCAAAATATAAATGTGTCATCTTTAGGTCTTTGCATCCCATATGGTATTGAAATACACCACTGTTTTGAACATTTTTGGCTTTTAATTGAGAAAAATCACTTCTTCAACGTATCTACTACAACGTCACTTCAGGTATGAACAAACACGATACCGACATGAGTGAAGTAATCAAAATTTTATTTTCTCAAAACTTCACATTTTTATGTAACAAAACATTTTTACAAAAGTATTTTTGTAATTAAAAAGAAATGTTTTATTAAAGAAAATAAATTTGAATTTCAAATACTATAACATCAAATTTTCCCGCCTAAATAAGATAAGTTTTTCACCAGATAAACTTTCACCACATAAGGACAAAAACAGGAGCGTCTGTCGGGACGGTCCTCTAAATGGGGCAACGGTCCCTTAGTGAGAAAGGACCGTCCACCTTTATGGGACCGTCCCCCGCTCCTCTTGATGGCTATAAACATCCCCCGATCCTCCTGGGACCGTCCCTCGTTCCTCTTGGCACGAAAACTTTTTTTTCTTTCTTCCTCTCTTCTTTGATCACTATAACATGTCGATAAGTGTTTGTACGTGATTATCCCATCCTCTACATCAAAGTTCAAGAGAAGAACAACCGAGGTTGTCAAGAATCGATGTGTTATTGAGTCCACACACAAACGTAACAAGTTTTACGATTCTCTCCTTCCTCCAACTCTTTCTTTTGTATATATTGTAAGATTGTAAATCCAACTTGTGTGTGAGTCGTGAATAGATGTGTTAGGGTATATCTGGACAAAGGTGTCAGTCCGAGAAGTGTTGTATCTAGATTAAGACTTGTAAAAGTTTGTGTGTTGTTGTGTGAAGGCTTGGACTTAGTGTAGTTCTAAGGTGAAGATTGGGACTCAGTGAAGTCAGTGTGTGAAGGCTTGAATTAGGTGAATATTCAAGTGAACGGGAGTACTCGTTCGTGTGAAGAAGTGGACGGGATGATTGTCCATGTAAAGACCTAGATTGTGTGTCAATCTAGGAGGACAAGAGTGCTTCTTCGGGTGGCCATGTGGGCCTTTGTGTAGATTGGTTCTAGCTAGAATTAGGACTCGACATTCCGCTTAGTGTCGCAAAACTTGGTGTAAGCTTGTGTACAGTTTGCTCCGCCCGAAGGGAGTGTGTCATAGTGATTGAAAACTCTCGAGTGTGGTACTCGGGGAGTGAAGTAGGACGAAGAGTGAGCTTCGTGCTAAACCACTATAAATCTCGGCACATTCGTTTGGTTGTGTTCTTTCCTTTCTCATTTCCTTTCATTACTTATAGTTATAGAATTTGTAGATATCACATAACAACTAAATCTAACGGTTTTGCAACTAGAACATAAAAGTGATAAAAGTTTTAAAACGTAATCATAAATGGTGAAACTATTAAACCCCCATTCTATTTTTTACAATTGGTATCAAAGCTACGTCACTCAAGAGATTTAAAGTATATTGTACTTTAAAGCTTGAATCGATCTATGGAGTTTGAAAGATATCTAGAAGGGCGTTCTTAAAATGAACCACCATTTTTCGAATATAATAATTTTATTGAATGGAAAAATAGATTTGAAATTTATGTGAAATCAATAGATCATGATCTTTAGCATGCCATTTCAATAGGTGATTTTCAACCAATGGAAATAAATTTTGAAAATCAAAGTGAATTTTTCAAAAGAAAGTTTTGTAAAAATGTTGAAGCAAAGATAATGATTTATAAAACTTTGCCGAGAGTAGAATACGAAAAAATATTCTTTTGTCAAACGGCAAATGACATATGGAAAAATCTTTTAAACTTTTATCAAGGAAACCGTCAAGCCAAAGATGATGATATTGATCTTGAACTATTCTTCACTTGTGAAGACAAGTTAGTAGATAGGCATTTAGTTAAGTTAGATACATGTGCTACTAGTTCAAATATTTTTGATGAAGGCAATGACGCCAACAAGGAATTCATAAGTAACCTACAAAGAGAACTCATCAAAGAGTCCTAGAGTGATACGGACGAAGAAGAAAACTTGCACCTCGAATATGAAATATGTTACAAGGTTGAAACTTCAAGTGAGGTAGACTCTAAATTTGAACACTTTTGTTATGACCCATTTATTCTAGAGTTTTTAAAATTATAAAATGAACTTAAAGATCTATGCAACTTAAGTAGAAAATCTTTTTCAGAAAAGGAATCCTTGAGGTCATACGGAAGTAATTTTGAAAAAGAAATCCTTTCAGAAGATAGAATGTCTAGACTTGAAAGTGGTATAGAAATTGATCTAGAATGTAAAGTGTGTCAAGATTACAAAAATGAAATTAAGAAAGCTAATGAAATGGCTAACATACTAGCTAAATTTGAAAAGAGTCCTAAGTCTCTTAATGTTTTGCTAAATAGTCAAAAGGCATTTGGAGATAAAACGGGATTAGACTATAATTCGTGTGAATCTTCAACAAGCAAGTCAAAACAAATTATATTTGTCAAACCTCTTAGAAAAATCTAAAAATAGTTATCTTGATAACTTAGTGTCCTCGAAATAATGATCATTACTAATGAAAGTCAAGAAAACCGTCACTAGTTAAAATTATCTAGAAATCAAGATAATGTGTGTTGATATAAATAAAGCCTAAAAACGTTATTAATTTTTTTCGATATCTCTACATTTTGATAACTACAAAATGTAAAATCATTAAACCTAAAATTATTATGCAAATAAGTATTTAGTCGTAAATATTCATTTTAACTAATTAATCACTAAAGGTATGAATAAATAAATGCTTAATGCATTTTATGATCAAATGAACTTTTATTCATGTACTAGATTTTTCATAAAATGTTACAAACATTTTATATCCTTTACAAAACATTTTTGGTAAATTAAGAAAATGTTTAATTCACAATAAATACTTTAATTCAAATTTTTAGCCCAAAAATGATAAAAATGTTCCAAGAAAAACCTCCCAAAAAAAAAGACAACTGATAAAAACAGTCAGGAGGGGCGAACCCCTTAAAATAAGGGGCGGTCCCGTTAAACTTTAAGGGGAGTGGCCACCCTTTACGGGGACCGGCCACGCTCCCCGAATCTTTTTAGTTTGCCTATAAATACTGACCTTTTTCCCAACATTTTTCTCACCTTTTTGCACTCAAAAGTTTATGTATAAATCCTTCTCATACATCATTCTAAATTCTTTGATCATATAATCATAAGTTTTTGTTTCCAAGTGATTTAAGCTCAATCATCCAAGTGCAAGAGAAGAAGAATCCTTAAACAACTAGTCAAAAAGTATTGTAGTTTAGTAGATATCATTGTGAAGTTGTGTAAATTATTTGTAGAAGTGTGGTGTGTATATTTGTGTAATAAGTAGACCAAGATGTGGTTTAAGTAGTAAGTCTATTGGTGTGCTAGTAGTGGTGTGAAGTTGTGAAAAAGAAGAAGCAGTGAAGTGTTGTAAAGAAGTCGTGTGAAGACGTCGTGTTGTGATTGAAAGTCGTGAGATTGGTTCTAGCTAGGATTAGAACTCGACATTTTGCTTAGTGTCGGAAATTGATGTAAGAAAAGGTGTGTATGGTTTTTCTCCGCCACAAGTGAGTTTTTTGACATAGTGAAGTGAACTCTCGAGTTAGAGACTCGAGGAGTGGAGTAGGGCGAAGAGGTGCTTCATTACTGAACCACTATAAATCCTTGTGTTGTGGTTTGATCTTTCCATCTCTTATCTCTCATTTATTACTTTACTTGCTTTGTTATTATTTTCATACTTAGTTATAATTGTCCATATTGTGCAAGAGTTAAGTTCACATAAGATCGAGTCAAAGTATTTATTTGTAAAATAAAGTTTTTGTAATAAATTTGAAAAGACTTTAAATTATTCAACCCCCCTTCTAGTTTTTCAAACAATATGTAAAGGAATACTTTTATCCTTTGTCGACATCCTCACCATGTGCATATAAATGTAATGGATGTCTTTGACTAACCTTCTCGGATCCATGAGAAACTGAGTACCAAGTTGTCTTGCAAGTTGTATCTTTAGATGTATGAGGGAAGCTACTCGAGGATATGAATGTACATCCATACTCTCGTCGCACATGTCAAGACTTCTCAATAATCAAATCTTGCATCACACACAACACATTTCACGATAACGTATCATTAGTGATAGCTAGCGGCTAAGGTACGCTTTCTTAAAACCTTGACTATCCTGTTTGCTATATGCCTATTTGCTATGTGCTTAGAAGATTGTGTATTTGCTTGCTATATGCTTATGTGCTATGTGTTATTTAAGAGATTATTACCATGATAGATAACTCTTAAAATTAGACATTTTGTCTAAATGCTTATCTTTCTTAGGATTCAAGCAAATATTTGGAAATAATGGTCTTACCACAACCATTATTAATATCGACTTCTCACGTCTATCAATCACTATGGATGATGCACACTTTTAATTTTCTCTACATCTCTTCTCTTCTCTATTTCTCGTCTATGACTCTTCTCGACATCGACATGATTGACTTCTAGCCTACCTGATACAAGTCTCGCATTTGAATCTCGCATCGTCCGCATTTCTTCTGTCTCGACTCTATTCTCACTCCTAATTCAGTGTTTCGTCAATCTCGAGTCTCTCCTACTTCTTCTTTCTCAATTCTACTCAACATCCTTTCCTCAGCCTACTCGTGCGTATTATGTCCATTCCGTGTCTAGAATTCCCAAACTTATGTTTTTAAGAGTCCTCAACAAAATACTTTTCATAAGACCAAAATTATTAAACCAGTTAAAATTTTCTATCTCTCTGTCACCCTTATTGGCGATGGTCCCTCAATAGGAGACGGTCCCCAGGACGACTCCTTATTGATTAGGAAGCGTCGGGTTATTCACATTAGTAAATCGATTTTCTTCCTCATTCATAGCAAAACAAAACCAAACATACACTGTTGCTGCAGAAGTGACAATCCAAATCATAACTCACTCAAATCCTTAATTACTTAACTAAAACTAAAATCAAAGGATCACAACTCAAGATTATCAACTACTCTTACATACTAATCATTAATTGTAAGTCAATTTCATCCAATTCTTCTCTAATTCGAAATTAGGGTTCATAAAAATATGTAAATCAAAATTGGGGATTTACAATCTTTTACATAACTTACTAACACTAAAACTCAACAATGTGAAACTAATAACACTTACCTAGATGTAGGATTTTCCCAATCAATTATTTTTTCAAAAGTTTCAAAACTAGTGATAATCTCTAAATCCGAATTTGTGTTGATAATAATGTTTAGGAACAGAATTAAACATTGTTAATACATGTAAAAAAACGTTTTTCACAACTATGCAACGGCATAAGTCAAATCTTTTATAACAAATCAGGACTTTTAAAGAAGTGCTTGGTAAAATACACAAAATAAATCAAAATAATCAAGAACATTAGCATTGCTAGTTACCACCGAATATTCATGTTAATGTCTTATTAGGTTATCATGCCAAAACTGGGCTTTCATATGTTCGATCATGATCACGAGCTTACTACAGAATATATCCCTAAAATTTCACTGGGGTATGATACAAAAAAGTTATTAAAGTTTCAAAAAAAAGTCCTAAGGTAATGTAGTTTTATTTTGTTCATCCAGGTTACTCAACTTTTGCAACCAGTTATAAATGTTAATACTCCCTCCGTCCCAAATTTATTGTCCACTATTGACTTTTTTAGTCTTTCTTCTTCAACTTTGACTTTAAATATTTTTATGGGTGTTATATAATATTTGATGCAAATTATATAAATGGATTGGGTTTTAAATGTACTTTTCAATGGTATAATTTTTCATCAAATATATATAACAAAAAAATATATAATTATGGTCAAAGTTGAACCAGTTTGACTTAGAAAATTCAAACTGGACAATAAATTTGGGACGGAGGTAGTATGTCTTTGGTAAACGAGTACAAAAGGTAAAAATCCTATGTGGCTTATTTTTAAAGTACAAAACGGTCCTTGTGGTTTGTCGCATTTCACGGATTTAGTCCCTAGACCACTATTTCTGTTAGTTTGACCGTTTTAAATCCGTTTTGGTTCATTTTTCGTCCGTTTTTATCTGTTTTCATCCGTTTTTATACGTTTTTATCCGTTTTCAATAGTTTTATACGTTTTCATCCATTTTATATGTTTTCATCCATTTTTCTTATATTTTCATATGTTTTTATTTTATACGTTTTTGTCCGTTTTTATCCATTTTTATACGTTTTTATCCGTTTTCAACTGTTTTTATACATTTTCGTCCGTTTTAATATGTCCGCATCCGTTTTTCTTACGTTTTTATACGTTTTTATCTGTTTTTATACACTTTTGTCCGCTTTTATACGTTTTCATCCGTTTTGATATGTTTTTATACGTTTTAATCCGTTTTCAACCGCTTTTATACATTTTCGTCCGTTTTTATATGTTTTCATCAGTTTTCCTTATGTTTTCATACGTTTTTATTCGTTTTTATACGTTTTCATCCGTTTTTATACGTATAAAAATGAACAACAAATGTATAAAAACGTAAGAAAAATGGACAAAAACGTATAAAAAGGGTTGAAAAAAAATAAACATGGATGAAAAAGTAAGAATAACAGATGAAAACATATAAAAATGGTCGAAAACGTATAACAACAGTTGAAAACAAATAAAAACATATGAAAACGAACAAAAACGGATGAAAACGTATAAAAATTGACAAAAATGAAACTATATTACCTTAGGTTCAGTAACACATTTAACAAACCCGTAAACATGGGTAAGCTGTATGAAAAAATGAAACTATATTACCTCAGGACAATTTTTTTGGAAACTTTAGTAACTTTTCTGTTAGGTGGAAGTCTGGTCAGGCCACTGTGCCATGGGTGACACGCTAATAGCCGGTAACCCTTCCACTAAATAACCTTAGTGTCGCCATTTTACACGTATAATGACCAAATTAACAAACCTGTTTTCATGGGTAACATGGATGAACAAAATGAAACTATATTACCTTAGGACAAATTTTTTATAAATTTTAGTAACTTTTATGTACCATAACCCAATATCACTTGAGTCAAATGTTTCTTCTGTTCTAATTAGAACTTTCCGTAATTTTGAGTCTTGCTACTTTAATGAAGGGCGAATCGTTAAAACTTCTTTCTCATGCCATGATCACATTCTTCCTATGTTCAAATCCATAGGATTCGATTGTTTGCTTAACATCAATGAACAAATTTGTCCTCAATTTATTCTAGAGTTCAATAGTCGAGTAAACTTGCATATAACAAGGATCAAACTCTATCAATCGAATTATATATACGTAACAATGTTGTGTCCTTTACTCTTGAGCAATTTGCTCAAATTCTTGGTATTCCTAGTCATGGGCAATGTGCCTACACCGAAGGATGGTCACTCAAATCTCTTAGGGGTCATCCAGAATTTTCAGGTCCATATCACACGTTCATACCAAGTCCGTCTGAAATCAAAGAACACATTCACCTTCCTAAAAAAGTCTATGGGTTTCTTAATGAAAATAATAAAATTGAGTTTCGCGAGTCTCATGATTATGACCTCGATCCACTTAAAGTCATTGCAGATGAATTACATCCTTATCCACGCAGATGGATAGAAGTCATTCGTGATAATGTCTTTTGTAAACCCAAAAATCGGGAACTTGTTTCGGCATGTTGCTCTCACATGCTTTACTGTTGTAACCACCGGTAAAATTCCACATAAATTAAACTTATATTTATTCATTTAGCACGCCAATTTTTTTTTATTAAATGTTATCAGTTAAACTATTCATAATAATTAATTAATATGACGTAACTCATATTCACCTAGGTTCATTTTGAATAAATATTTTATTTACATCAAGTATCAAAGTTTTCAATTTCTTATTTACCACTTTACGTCATTTCGTATTCAACATTTGAATATAACATTTTATATTTATTAACATGTTCATAAAAACCCTAAATTATTAAAACTATAATAAAACTCAAATTAATGATATTTATTTTTAAGAAATATGAGAGTACAAGTTTATCAAGCTCAGGTACAAGTCAGTAATGCATGAAGACTATAATATATAAATATTCATTATAAACCTCAGTGTACTCACCCAAACAGCCCAATATTTATTTCACTAGCTTTAAAACTTTATTTTTCAACATAACAAATATATGTACAAATCTTTAAACTAAAGTACAAGTCACTAAAGCATAGAAACCCTAAAATTACAATCACTTGCAATAAAACCCTAATTTCTTAAAAACTAATATTTTAAATTGCAAACTTTAATTAATATTTTATAAAAATATTATGTTCAAATATTTTAAGTTAGGGTACAAGTCTTTAAAGCATGAAACCTAAATAGAAATAAAAATCTAATAAAAACATTAAAAATAATTATTTAAATAACATCTTAAGTAATATTTTTACACAATAAATTATAAAAATAATTTATTTATTTAACATATGTACAACTCCGTAAACTCAATGTACAACTCTCTAATGCACAAAATCATAAAAATTTAATTATTTGTATTTAGAGTGTAATAAAAATTATACAAAAATTATAGAAAATTAATAAATGATTAAAAATACATTTTTCTTATTTTACTTAACATTAGTACAACCTTAGTAAGCCAAGAGTACAACCATACTTAGCACAATTCGACCTAAACTTTATATTTCTTAGAATTCGACCCTTAAAACCTAATATAGCAAACTCTAAAATCATTTCTATCTAGATATAAGTTAACTTAAGACCTAGACTAACCTACTTACACTAAATAAGCCCTAAGTACAAGTCACTTAGCCTTATGTACAAATAACTTAAGCATAAACAACCCTAGACTAAATTTATGGTTTGAATTTAACTAGATTAAAACTACATGAACACTTGTCCATTCCCTAACCTTAGAATGCTCATTTGGTGTCAAAATTTCCACATCAACCTTTTTCTAGAAAGAATTTATGTGTATGATATGTAATCGAACACATCATACATCCTCCCTTTCACCTTGTGGCGCTTCAATCACCTTACACCTTACCTAACTCACTCACAAAATCAGCCAAGAACCTTCATGAAACCTTGATTCATCCTCTATAAATACAACTCACTCTAAAACCCTAAATCGTACCATAAATATTTGAAATCCACACAAACAAACACACATCCATATCCTACTGATCCTAGATAACTAAGATAAGCCAAGAAAGCAGATTAGGAGAGTCAAGAAGGAGAGGAAAGCTTAGCTTGCATTTTCAAGTCACTTTATTCAAAACCCGCTCATAATCGAATTTTTTTCCAAGTAAGTGTTCCAATCCCTTTTCAATCACTATTGTAAACTTAAAAATCAGTTAGGAGAAATAAAAACGAGAATCTAGGCTTTTGAATAACCTAAAATGGACAAACGAGTCAAAAGTTATGACGATTTGAAGTTACATAAAAACTAAAACATGCCTACTGTTACAGAAGGCTAAATAACGCAAAACGAGGCCTTCGTCGAAAACTTAAAACACGAAAGGTTTCCAGAACGACGTTTCCTTCAATACTTCTTTAGACCTCGAGAAAACGCATAACAAAGGGTGTTTTTAATTAATTTCATAACAGTTTTTTTAAAGCGACAGCAGCAGAGCTGCTGCTTTGGACCTAAATTTCATGTAGTAAACGTGCTTCTAAAAATCTGGGTCTTGACATGGTTAAAGTACACTAGAAGGTCTAAACATAGGAAAAAGAATCAGCCAATTTCATTGAGAAAAGAGGGAGAACGGGACGTTTAAAGTGGGTGATTTTCTGTGTCGGGTTTAATATGAATCGCAAGTTTCTGTTAATTAATTTGAAGTCGTGGGTTCGATTCATCCCATAATATTTTACAAAAATACTCTTAAAACTCTTATAAATAATTTAGAAAAGGAGTCGTAAAAAGTTTCGAGGTAAAACACGAGATATAAATTGTTTTTGGATAAAAAGGATGTCGAATGATCACAAGGGTTGCTTTTGCCAAAACTCTATAAGATTTCTATGGTTGGACTTGCTTTGCGATCGGGGAGTCCCTCAGGGGTAAAAAGTGTCAATTTTGAAACTTAAGGGTAGAAAGTGTCAATTGACCAAAGTTCAAGGGTAAAAGTTGCCATTTTTATATAGTTCAAGGGTAAAATTTGTCAACTTTAAAAACATGAGGGTCTAAAATGAAAATATTGTAAACCCTAATTAATTATTTAATATTATTATTATTATTATTATTATTATTATTATTATTATTATTATTATTATTATTATTATTATTATTATTATTATTATTATTATTATTATTATTATTATTATTAGGGTTTGGAAAGTAACCTAAAACATGTTTTGTACCGTAACTAACAAACGAGTATCCATTTAACGAACGGACGGAACCAAAATATACAGATAAGAAAGCATAATAAAATAATATTTATGAAACTACATATTGGCTCGATAAAATATTTAACCGTTAAACCAAAACGAAACGATCATTGAAAAACTTATATAATCAGAAGCAATTACTAAAAACTTGACCTAATAAATCAGGTTTCAAGCCGGAGACGTTTATCAACTTCATTTAACTTTGTTTTCCATCCAGACTGCTCAGGTGAGTTCATAGTCCCACTATTTTTATATTGTTTTCAAACTTGTGGGGAGATACATGCTACAAACCGAACACAAGTATTTTCTGTATGCTATCCTGATTGATATTGCCTAAGTTAAATGTTTTTGCCTGATGAGGCGAAAAATGATCCGTTTTTAGGGGGTCATTTAAGCCCGAATCCGAATTTATTTGATCAAATATTGCCCTAAATCGTTCCTTTTGTGATTTTAGGTGTTTGGAGAGTGAATTCTGGAAAAGAGGCTATTTTGGACGTTTTTGGAGCATAAAGTGAAGAAAACGACAAAGTACCGAAAATCCAAGCTGGAAATACAAGGTGACGGCGTCAAGGGTTTGCTCTTGACGGCGTCAGATATGAAGATTAATTTACCGTAGCTCGTGACGGCGTCAGATGGAGTGATGACGGCGTCAAAGTGACCAAGATTAATTTACCGTGGGTGGTGACGGCATCACATAGGCCGTCACGATTGGATCTAGGGCGTCCGAGGAAGTGTATGGCGGCGAGTTGACGGCGTCAGATTTAACTCTTGACGCCGTCAGGACGATTTTCCTATATATAGTTTTCTAGTTTTTTTCATTAAAAAAGAAGGGAGAAGTTTTGGTGAAACCCTAAAGACGATTTTGGTGCCTCTTTTACAGGTTTTTCAAGGGTTCCAAACCCTTGAGACCTTGCATTGTAATTGAGATAAGTATACTCTTAATTCAATCAATATGTCTATGTGTTGGTTGTTTATCTTTTGTTCTTATCTTAATTCTACTATGCTAGGCTAGATCTCTCTTGTGTTTGCTTAGATCTAATGAAACCTAGATGTTGATTATGTGTTGATTACTTGTCTATTCTTGTTTTGAATGAATGATTTTATATGTTAGGCTTAAGAAAACTGGCAGATCTCCAAATGGTAACATGCTTGAACGTCTTAAGAAACATGAACCGAGGCGTACTAGGTCTTTATTGGTTGTATTTAATGCATGAGCCACTGTTTACAATCCCTATAGTTGTGTTGGGTCATGGTGTAGGAGGAGATAAGAGCTCATAGAGTTGGGGAGTTATGTATGCCACTCCACGAATGGTATTAAGGAATACAACCCGTCATTCATACAAGTGTAACAAGTAATTGACATGTAAAAGATATCTAGGGAGTAATGAAGTCTAAGTAAACACAATTTCTCCAATTACTGCTCACAACCTTAGTTTAATTAGTTTAATTTCATTTTTATTATTTTATTTTGATTGCATCTTAGCTTTGGGTTAGTTGAATAACAACTAATTCCGCCCACTCTTTCAAAACCCGAGATTTTACTTGCTTTCATAAAATATAAAAATACAAAAATAATCATCTCTCACCTCTAGAACTATTAATTAGGTTTTCTAATCCTAGCGACACTATTCCTAAGCTGAACGATCAATCCCCCGGTACTTGTCACTATACTATACTACAACGATCAGGTACACTGCCTGGTGGGGGTTGTAAGCCTCGCGAGATCCCTCGAGAGGTAAAGCAAGGTGCGATTCCCACGCATCAAGTTTTTGGCGCCGCAGCCTGGGGAATAGTTATTGTCTAGGTTAGGATTTCTTTTTATTAGGTCTACTTGCTAGATTCCTTTCTAGTAAGATTTTTTATTTTTATTTTTAGGTCTTCTTTAGTCTATCTTATTTCTTCGTGCTTTTGTTCGTAACTCTTTACCATCCGACATCATGGAAGGTGGTAACATCTTTGAACCCATCATCCCACCACAACAAAACCCACCATTAGAACCCCTTAGGCCCCGAACCTTAGGAGAGTATTCCCGACCTAGCCACCAAGGCTACCGAAACACCATTGAGCTCACCGGAGCCAATGTGACCCCCTTGCGATCCGACACCATCCGGTTGGTGCAAAGCGGATGTGCATTCCATGGACTTCGTTCCGAAGATCCAAACCAACACCTTAAGGACTTCCTCAAAATCGTAGATTCCATAGACCTAGGTGTTGAAACTAGAGAGACTACCCGTTTACGCCTATTCCAATTCTCTCTACGGGATCAAGCTAGTCAATGGCTTGAGCGTTTACCCGCGGGATCAATCACCACATGGGATGATCTCACCACTCGTTTCCTTGCTCAATTTTTCCCACCGGGGAGAACTACTAAACTTTGGAATGACATCTTGATGTTTCAACAACGTCAAAATGAATCTCTTTATGAAGCATGGACTCGTTTCAAGAACTTACTCCAAAAAGTCCCTCATCATGGCATAGATTTGTGGCTCCAAGTCCAAATTTTTTATGACCATATCGATATCTCCACGAGGCGAACCATTGACCAATCGGCCGGTGGTAAGCTACGTGATCTTAGTGCGGAACAATCATGGGAACTCATAGAAGATCTTGCTCTCTATGACAACGAAAGTTGGAATGATCCCCGTGATTTGAACAAAACGGTCAAGGCAATATCTTTGCCTTCGAATAATTCAAGCACTCCCGACCGTAGGATCATGGAACTTGAGGACCAAGTCAAGTTTCTCATGAAATCTTACGAAGCTCCGAAGCATTCAAGCCAAGTGAACAAAATCACTTCTTCATGCGAATTATGTAGTGGTCCCCATGACACTCGTGATTGTATGGAACTCCCCAGAACAGCTTTTGCGGACTACGCATCCACGCGTACCGACGAAGCGGGAGATAAGTGGTACACTTTCAAGCCCGAGCCAAACACATACGGTGATTCATATAACCCCTCATGGAAAAATCACCCAAACCTTAGGTGGAAACAAAATCAACCCAATTCATCCAACCCACCTAATCGTTACCAATCAAACGGTCCACCATCCAACCGTACCTTCAACAACAATCCTTCTAACAACTATGGTAGTACCAACAATCTTGAAGGATTGATGTCGAAATTTATGGCATCTCAAGAAGCTCGCATAGCTAGGTTTGAAACCGAATTCAACCAACAACAAACGGAGATGACCAACAAGATCGACAACTTGTTGAAAGCCCTCAACAACCAAACATTAGCCACACCTAGGAAGGACATTAGGGACACCAATAGTGGAATCCAAGCTAAGGACCCCTCATCATCCAAACATGTCCACTTTGTCAATGTTGTCACCATTAAGCCGATAGATAGGGAGATAGAGGAGAGTGACAAAGATGAAGTTAGAGTAGAAGCCAATAGTGAGGATGAGAGTAGGGAAGTTGAGGTTAATAAGGATGAGGAATCAGAGGAGGTAGGACCTATAGAGGAATATTTTGATAAGATGCCAACCAAGGAAGGACGGGAATACCATAAGTATTTATTCGATAGTCCCGAGACAACATATATCTTTGGCGATCCCCTGATAAAAATGGGAGACCACTCTAACATTAACATCCCATGCAATATCGGGCACATGCATGTATGGAAAGCTTACATAGACCCTAGATCCCCCGTGAACATCATGTCTAGGACTTATTACAATTGGGTGATGAAAAAGCAACTCAATTTTAGGATAATGCCCGGTAAAAGTTGGATAAGTAATTTTGCAGGAAGAGTTAAGGGAGTGCATGTGATTATTGGGAATCTCACCTATGAGATTGATTTCATGATAGTGGAAGACACGCGTCCGGTGATAGATGCTTGCCTAAGTCAAATAATATTTGGGAAACCATTTGTTGAGGCCACTAGGATGAGTTATGATCCGACGTTAGGGATAGTTAGATTCAAGGAAGAGAATGATGAGGTTGCTTATCAAATGCCCTACAAGATTGAGCAATACCGCCTTCTCTCTAATTTCGAAAAGGAACGTAAGCAAGCGGCTTATTATAGGAATGATGAAGATAGACGTAGAGGAGTAGAGTATGTTAGAAATAGGATGCTTGGTTTCTACAAAGAATGCTTGCAACTAGGTCCGGAATACAAAACTGGTTTAGAAGATGACCTAGGTAGTGGAACCAATGATGAGATCACGTAGTAACCCACGACTTTGAGTCTAGCTACAAGACTCGTAAATAAAGAAAAGCGCTTCTTGGGAGGCAACCCATGTTTTGTGTGATTTTTAATTGTTTGATTGTTATTTGCTTCCGTATGCATGTTTTATTTTTATTGATGGTTGATCATGTTTCTCAATTAAAATGTGAAATACTTTATTATGTTGTTTAGCCTAGTCTTAACTCCAACCTAAATGTATTTTTGCAAAAGATAAGTGTAAGGGGAAACCCCAAATATGTTTTTAAGAAACAAATCGATCATGATTATCCACAATATTTAATGAACATGTATATTCGTATTTGTTAGAGTCAAATGCTTGTATTGAGTCATAATGAAGTTTTGCAGGATTTTCCAGGAAGTAGGACAAAGTTTTTCCAGAAATTTTCCGGAAACTTAACATAAAGATTTCTGCAGGTCCATTCTGACGGCGTCAGGCAATTGCTCTTGACGGCGTCAGGAGTCAAAAATCTGGAAATTTTACCGGTTTTGTTTTTCTAACGGAGTCTTATGGTTTTTGTGAATTATTAAGTTTTATAATCTCCAGGAAATCTGCAAACTTCATTCCACAAGCATTATATCTTATTTTGTTTTCTAGGATTTAGTAACTTATATAGGATGCCGCCAATTTTACGCGAGGTTGCCTTGTCTACTTTTGTCAGGAGTTACAGGTTATTTGTGACAAGAAGATGATTTATATTCTGGAAGGGAAGCTTTGATTGTTCATTTTCTTGGAGGAAGATTTAACCTGGCCAACTAAAATCCATACCGAGCGAATCAGGGGAGTATTTGATTTCATTCTCTTTACTTTTTAACTTTTACATTCTTTACTTGAACATTGGGGACAATGTTCATCTTAAGTGTAAGGGGAGGGTAAAAAGATGATACCTTACATATGCACTTTCGCTTGAGTTTGTTTTGTTTGATAGTAGATGAGTAATAAAACTACGAGAAATACTTGTTAGTGTAATTTTAGCGCCAAATTTAAATTTTTTTACAACATTTAGGAGTGAAACTTTAGCCATAGCAAGCGTCTCATGGATAGGAGGTTGTATGACTAGCACATAACCGTATATTCAGAAAAATTTTCCACCCAAAAATGTGAGGTTCGCCTTTAGATTTGATAGGAAAAGCATTTATTATTAGTGCTTATGAGTGTACCGGTAGCATTTAGATTCTAGAACTTGCGTTAGTGATGCATCCCGAGACCGCTAGTGAGACTACATTCGTGTAGTAGGATTTATTACATGATAAGAGGCATTAGGATCACCCTTGTGTTAAACCCGTATTATAATTACTTGACCATTTAAGTCATATTACTTGGCTAGTTAAGTCAACTAATTTTTCCCACACCCTTTGCGTTGTACTCATTTTTAGTACACGATACCCCTAGTACACCCCTCCGAGCCTATCTTTTCGTTTCTAACTTTAAGCATCTTACTTAAAGGAAGAATTTGTTACACCCCACTTAAATGTACAAACAAATCGCCTTAGCCTTCCGTGTATGCGCTCATTTTTAGTGCATTATTGTTATATGTTAAACCCTAAGTTAACTTTCTAATTGATTACATGGTTGCTAGGTCGAGTCATATCCTTGTACATATTGTTTTGGGACGATTGGGACTCATGGGTAAGTACTTATTTTATGGAGTAATGGGGAAGAACATCACTTATTACCCCCATATGTACGTTAATTTTAAAAGTGCTCCAAGTGTTTTGATTTTCTTAATTCGAGTCATTAGATTAGTTAAATGTAAAGTATGTAAAGATTCAAGTGTAAGGGGAATTCTCATCCCCTATGATGTATTATTTTGGATGGTAGGGTAAGAGTGTATGCAAAAAAAAAAAAAAAAAAAAAAAAAATCGAAAAAAAAAAATCGAAAAAAAAAAAAACAAGAAAAAAAAAAAAAAGAAAAAAAAATAGAAAAGAAGAAGAGAAAAAAAAACATACGGACTACCATCCCGTTTTTATTTTATGTTCATTTTATGTTTTTGTTATTTTTCATTTATTAGCTTAAGTCGAGTCTAGTCTTGGCTTAGCAACGCCATCTTGTACATGTAATTTACTAAGATTGTTAACTCGCCACCAGTAAAATTCCCTTTATCCAACAAAACCGTGTAATTCATATCCCTACACCTAACGTTATAACCCTTTTAAAAGACCTCTTTGATAGTTTATCCTAGGTGCTTACGCCATGTGGTGGAGGTTTGATCCTTTCCCAAGCCTATGGTAATCTATTTTGCTATGACAGGTAGTGAGAGATATCTTCCATTTCCATAATGTTATATTACTTTATTACACCCGAGAGATGTGAGTATCTAAACACTATTTGTGAGGTGCTAGTGTATGACCTCCGAGCTTGTCTATTGGTCTTTAGTGGAACGATTATTTGTTGTAATTACTTTTATATTAGTGTTAAATGACCTCTAACTTGTCTTTTGACTAGAATAAAAGCACATTTGCTTGAGGAAAAGCAAATCTCAAGTGTAAGGGTATATGATGAGGCGAAAAATGATCCATTTTTAGGGGGTCATTTAAGCCCGAATCCGAATTTATTTGATCAAATATTGCCCTAAATCGTTCCTTTTGTGATTTTAGGTGTTTGGAGAGTGAATTCTGGAAAAGAGGCTATTTTGGACGTTTTTGGAGCATAAAGTGAAGAAAACGACAAAGTACCGAAAATCCAAGCTGGAAATACAAGGTGACGGCGTCAAGGGTTTGCTCTTGACGGCGTCAGATATGAATATTAATTTACCGTAGCTCGTGACGGCGTCAGATGGAGTGATGACGGCGTCAAAGTGACCAAGATTAATTTACCGTGGGTGGTGACGGCGTCACATAGGCCGTCACGATTGGATCTAGGGCGTCCGAGGAAGTGTATGGCGGCGAGTTGACGGCGTCAGATTTAACTCTTGACGCCGTCAGGACGATTTTCCTATATATAGTTTTCTAGTTTTTTTCATTAAAAAAGAAGGGAGAAGTTTTGGTGAAACCCTAAAGACGATTTTGGTGCCTCTTTTACAGGTTTTTCAAGGGTTCCAAACCCTTGAGACCTTGCATTGTAATTGAGATAAGTATACTCTTAATTCAATCAATATGTCTATGTGTTGGTTGTTTATCTTTTGTTCTTATCTTAATTCTACTATGCTAGGCTAGATCTCTCTTGTGTTTGCTTAGATCTAATGAAACCTAGATGTTGATTATGTGTTGATTACTTGTCTATTCTTGTTTTGAATGAATGATTTTATATGTTAGGCTTAAGAAAACTGGCAGATCTCCAAATGGTAACATGCTTGAACGTCTTAAGAAACATGAACCGAGGCGTACTAGGTCTTTATTGGTTGTATTTAATGCATGAGCCACTGTTTACAATCCCTATAGTTGTGTTGGGTCATGGTGTAGGAGGAGATAAGAGCTCATAGAGTTGGGGAGTTATGTATGCCACTCCACGAATGGTATTAAGGAATACAACCCGTCATTCATACAAGTGTAACAAGTAATTGACATGTAAAAGATATCTAGGGAGTAATGAAGTCTAAGTAAACACAATTTCTCCAATTACTGCTCACAACCTTAGTTTAATTAGTTTAATTTCATTTTTATTATTTTATTTTGATTGCATCTTAGCTTTGGGTTAGTTGAATAACAACTAATTCCGCCCACTCTTTCAAAACCCGAGATTTTACTTGCTTTCATAAAATATAAAAATACAAAAATAATCATCTCTCACCTCTAGAACTATTAATTAGGTTTTCTAATCCTAGCGACACTATTCCTAAGCTGAACGATCAATCCCCCGGTACTTGTCACTATACTATACTACAACGATCAGGTACACTGCCTGGTGGGGGTTGTAAGCCTCGCGAGATCCCTCGAGAGGTAAAGCAAGGTGCGATTCCCACGCATCAAGTTTTTGGCGCCGCAGCCTGGGGAATAGTTATTGTCTAGGTTAGGATTTCTTTTTATTAGGTCTACTTGCTAGATTCCTTTCTAGTAAGATTTTTTATTTTTATTTTTAGGTCTTCTTTAGTCTATCTTATTTCTTCGTGCTTTTGTTCGTAACTCTTTACCATCCGACATCATGGAAGGTGGTAACATCTTTGAACCCATCATCCCACCACAACAAAACCCACCATTAGAACCCCTTAGGCCCCGAACCTTAGGAGAGTATTCCCGACCTAGCCACCAAGGCTACCGAAACACCATTGAGCTCACCGGAGCCAATGTGACCCCCTTGCGATCCGACACCATCCGGTTGGTGCAAAGCGGATGTGCATTCCATGGACTTCGTTCCGAAGATCCAAACCAACACCTTAAGGACTTCCTCAAAATCGTAGATTCCATAGACCTAGGTGTTGAAACTAGAGAGACTACCCGTTTACGCCTATTCCAATTCTCTCTACGGGATCAAGCTAGTCAATGGCTTGAGCGTTTACCCGCGGGATCCATCACCACATGGGATGATCTCACCACTCGTTTCCTTGCTCAATTTTTCCCACCGGGGAGAACTACTAAACTTTGGAATGACATCTTGATGTTTCAACAACGTCAAAATGAATCTCTTTATGAAGCATGGACTCGTTTCAAGAACTTACTCCAAAAAGTCCCTCATCATGGCATAGATTTGTGGCTCCAAGTCCAAATTTTTTATGACCATATCGATATCCCCACGAGGCGAACCATTGACCAATCGGCCGGTGGTAAGCTACGTGATCTTAGTGCGGAACAATCATGGGAACTCATAGAAGATCTTGCTCTCTATGACAACGAAAGTTGGAATGATCCCCGTGATTTGAACAAAACGGTCAAGGCAATATCTTTGCCTTCAAATAATTCAAGCACTCCCGACCGTAGGATCATGGAACTTGAGGACCAAGTCAAGTTTCTCATGAAATCTTACGAAGCTCCGAAGCATTCAAGCCAAGTGAACAAAATCACTTCTTCATGCGAATTATGTAGTGGTCCCCATGACACTCGTGATTGTATGGAACTCCCCAGAACAGCTTTTGCGGACTACGCATCCACGCGTACCGACGAAGCGGGAGATAAGTGGTACACTTTCAAGCCCGAGCCAAACACATACGGTGATTCATATAACCCCTCATGGAAAAATCACCCAAACCTTAGGTGGAAACAAAATCAACCCAATTCATCCAACCCACCTAATCGTTACCAATCAAACGGTCCACCATCCAACCGTACCTTCAACAACAATCCTTCTAACAACTATGGTAGTACCAACAATCTTGAAGGATTGATGTCGAAATTTATGGCATCTCAAGAAGCTCGCATAGCTAGGTTTGAAACCGAATTCAACCAACAACAAACGGAGATGACCAACAAGATCGACAACTTGTTGAAAGCCCTCAACAACCAAACATTAGCCACACCTAGGAAGGACATTAGGGACACCAATAGTGGAATCCAAGCTAAGGACCCCTCATCATCCAAACATGTCCACTTTGTCAATGTTGTCACCATTAAGCCGATAGATAGGGAGATAGAGGAGAGTGACAAAGATGAAGTTAGAGTAGAAGCCAATAGTGAGGATGAGAGTAGGGAAGTTGAGGTTAATAAGGATGAGGAATCAGAGGAGGTAGGACCTATAGAGGAATATTTTGATAAGATGCCAACCAAGGAAGGACGGGAATACCATAAGTATTTATTCGATAGTCCCGAGACAACATATATCTTTGGCGATCCCCTGATAAAAATGGGAGACCACTCTAACATTAACATCCCATGCAATATCGGGCACATGCATGTATGGAAAGCTTACATAGACCCTAGATCCCCCGTGAACATCATGTCTAGGACTTATTACAATTGGGTGATGAAAAAGCAACTCAATTTTAGGATAATGCCCGGTAAAAGTTGGATAAGTAATTTTGCAGGAAGAGTTAAGGGAGTGCATGTGATTATTGGGAATCTCACCTATGAGATTGATTTCATGATAGTGGAAGACACGCGTCCGGTGATAGATGCTTGCCTAAGTCAAATAATATTTGGGAAACCATTTGTTGAGGCCACTAGGATGAGTTATGATCCGACGTTAGGGATAGTTAGATTCAAGGAAGAGAATGATGAGGTTGCTTATCAAATGCCCTACAAGATTGAGCAATACCGCCTTCTCTCTAATTTCGAAAAGGAACGTAAGCAAGCGGCTTATTATAGGAATGATGAAGATAGACGTAGAGGAGTAGAGTATGTTAGAAATAGGATGCTTGGTTTCTACAAAGAATGCTTGCAACTAGGTCCGGAATACAAAACTGGTTTAGAAGATGACCTAGGTAGTGGAACCAATGATGAGATCACGTAGTAACCCACGACTTTGAGTCTAGCTACAAGACTCGTAAATAAAGAAAAGCGCTTCTTGGGAGGCAACCCATGTTTTGTGTGATTTTTAATTGTTTGATTGTTATTTGCTTCCGTATGCATGTTTTATTTTTATTGATGGTTGATCATGTTTCTCAATTAAAATGTGAAATACTTTATTATGTTGTTTAGCCTAGTCTTAACTCCAACCTAAATGTATTTTTGCAAAAGATAAGTGTAAGGGGAAACCCCAAATATGTTTTTAAGAAACAAATCGATCATGATTATCCACAATATTTAATGAACATGTATATTCGTATTTGTTAGAGTCAAATGCTTGTATTGAGTCATAATGAAGTTTTGCAGGATTTTCCAGGAAGTAGGACAAAGTTTTTCCAGAAATTTTCCGGAAACTTAACATAAAGATTTTTGCAGGTCCATTCTGACGGCGTCAGGCAATTGCTCTTGACGGCGTCAGGAGTCAAAAATCTGGAAATTTTACCGGTTTTGTTTTTCTAACGGAGTCTTATGGTTTTTGTGAATTATTAAGTTTTATAATCTCCAGGAAATCTGCAAACTTCATTTCACAAGCATTATATCTTATTTTGTTTTCTAGGATTTAGTAACTTATATAGGATGCCGCCAATTTTACGCGAGGTTGCCTTGTCTACTTTTGTCAGGAGTTACAGGTTATTTGTGACAAGAAGATGATTTATATTCTGGAAGGGAAGCTTTGATTGTTCATTTTCTTGGAGGAAGATTTAACCTGGCCAACTAAAATCCATACCGAGCGAATCAGGGGAGTATTTGATTTCATTCTCTTTACTTTTTAACTTTTACATTCTTTACTTGAACATTGGGGACAATGTTCATCTTAAGTGTAAGGGGAGGGTAAAAAGATGATACCTTACATATGCACTTTCGCTTGAGTTTGTTTTGTTTGATAGTAGATGAGTAATAAAACTACGAGAAATACTTGTTAGTGTAATTTTAGCGCCAAATTTAAAATTTTTTACAACATTTAGGAGTGAAACTTTAGCCATAGCAAGCGTCTCATGGATAGGAGGTTGTATGACTAGCACATAACCGTATATTCAGAAAAATTTTCCACCCAAAAATGTGAGGTTCGCCTTTAGATTTGATAGGAAAAGCATTTATTATTAGTGCTTATGAGTGTACCGGTAGCATTTAGATTCTAGAACTTGCGTTACTGATGCATCCCGAGACCGCTAGTGAGACTACATTCGTGTAGTAGGATTTATTACATGATAAGAGGCATTAGGTTCACCCTTGTGTTAAACCCGTATTATAATTACTTGACCATTTAAGTCATATTACTTGGCTAGTTAAGTCAACTAATTTTTCCCACACCCTTTGCGTTGTACTCATTTTTAGTACACGATACCCCTAGTACACCCCTCCGAGCCTATCTTTTCGTTTCTAACTTTAAGCATCTTACTTAAAGGAAGAATTTGTTACACCCCACTTAAATGTACAAACAAATCGCCTTAGCCTTCCGTGTATGCGCTCATTTTTAGTGCATTATTGTTATATGTTAAACCCTAAGTTAACTTTCTAATTGATTACATGGTTGCTAGGTCGAGTCATATCCTTGTACATATTGTTTTGGGACGATTGGGACTCATGGGTAAGTACTTATTTTATGGAGTAATGGGGAAGAACATCACTTATTACCCCCATATGTACGTTAATTTTAAAAGTGCTCCAAGTGTTTTGATTTTCTTAATTCAAGTCATTAGATTAGTTAAATGTAAAGTATGTAAAGATTCAAGTGTAAGGGGAATTCTCATCCCCTATGATGTATTATTTTGGATGGTAGGGTAAGAGTGTATGCAAAAAAAAAAAAAAAAAAAAAATCGAAAAAAAAAAATCGAAAAAAAAAAACAAGAAAAAAAAAAAAAGAAAAAAAAATAGAAAAGAAGAAGAGAAAAAAAAACATACGGACTACCATCCCGTTTTTATTTTATGTTCATTTTATGTTTTTGTTATTTTTCATTTATTAGCTTAAGTCGAGTCTAGTCTTGGCTTAGCAACGCCATCTTGTACATGTAATTTACTAAGATTGTTAACTCGCCACCAGTAAAATTCCCTTTATCCAACAAAACCGTGTAATTCATATCCCTACACCTAACGTTATAACCCTTTTAAAAGACCTCTTTGATAGTTTATCCTAGGTGCTTACGCCATGTGGTGGAGGTTTGATCCTTCCCCAAGCCTATGGTAATCTATTTTGCTATGACAGGTAGTGAGAGATATCTTCCATTTCCATAATGTTATATTACTTTATTACACCCGAGAGATGTGAGTATCTAAACACTATTTGTGAGGTGCTAGTGTATGACCTCCGAGCTTGTCTATTGGTCTTTAGTGGAACGATTATTTGTTGTAATTACTTTTATATTAGTGTTAAATGACCTCTAACTTGTCTTTTGACTAGAATAAAAGCACATTTGCTTGAGGAAAAGCAAATCTCAAGTGTAAGGGTATATGATGAGGCGAAAAATGATCCGTTTTTAGGGGGTCATTTAAGCCCGAATCCGAATTTATTTGATCAAATATTGCCCTAAATCGTTCCTTTTGTGATTTTAGGTGTTTGGAGAGTGAATTCTGGAAAAGAGGCTATTTTGGACGTTTTTGGAGCATAAAGTGAAGAAAACGACAAAGTACCGAAAATCCAAGCTGGAAATACAAGGTGACGGCGTCAAGGGTTTGCTCTTGACGGCGTCAGATATGAATATTAATTTACCGTAGCTCGTGACGGCGTCAGATGGAGTGATGACGGCGTCAAAGTGACCAAGATTAATTTACCGTGGGTGGTGACGGCGTCACATAGGCCGTCACGATTGGATCTAGGGCGTCCGAGGAAGTGTATGGCGGCGAGTTGACGGCGTCAGATTTAACTCTTGACGCCGTCAGGACGATTTTCCTATATATAGTTTTCTAGTTTTTTTCATTAAAAAAGAAGGGAGAAGTTTTGGTGAAACCCTAAAGACGATTTTGGTGCCTCTTTTACAGGTTTTTCAAGGGTTCCAAACCCTTGAGACCTTGCATTGTAATTGAGATAAGTATACTCTTAATTCAATCAATATGTCTATGTGTTGGTTGTTTATCTTTTGTTCTTATCTTAATTCTACTATGCTAGGCTAGATCTCTCTTGTGTTTGCTTAGATCTAATGAAACCTAGATGTTGATTATGTGTTGATTACTTGTCTATTCTTGTTTTGAATGAATGATTTTATATGTTAGGCTTAAGAAAACTGGCAGATCTCCAAATGGTAACATGCTTGAACGTCTTAAGAAACATGAACCGAGGCGTACTAGGTCTTTATTGGTTGTATTTAATGCATGAGCCACTGTTTACAATCCCTATAGTTGTGCTGGGTCATGGTGTAGGAGGAGATAAGAGCTCATAGAGTTGGGGAGTTATGTATGCCACTCCACGAATGGTATTAAGGAATACAACCCGTCATTCATACAAGTGTAACAAGTAATTGACATGTAAAAGATATCTAGGGAGTAATGAAGTCTAAGTAAACACAATTTCTCCAATTACTGCTCACAACCTTAGTTTAATTAGTTTAATTTCATTTTTATTATTTTATTTTGATTGCATCTTAGCTTTGGGTTAGTTGAATAACAACTAATTCCGCCCACTCTTTCAAAACCCGAGATTTTACTTGCTTTCATAAAATATAAAAATACAAAAATAATCATCTCTCACCTCTAGAACTATTAATTAGGTTTTCTAATCCTAGCGACACTATTCCTAAGCTGAACGATCAATCCCCCGGTACTTGTCACTATACTATACTACAACGATCAGGTACACTGCCTGGTGGGGGTTGTAAGCCTCGCGAGATCCCTCGAGAGGTAAAGCAAGGTGCGATTCCCACGCATCATTGCCATTAAAACTCCCTAATATCATGAACCATTAATCACTTGCGAGTGAACGCGAATATTGTGAATAGATCTATTGGAGGTTGACAGCCCATTTGAGCTAGCCGGATAGATAGCCTTCGTGCTAGCCGGATTGACAGCCAAATGCACATTATTTGAGAACTACTAGGAAGTTGGCAAGCTCCTACTCGAGGGCATTCTTAGTTACATCATCATTATGATGTCGGTAATTTATATCATTTTATGATATCACACACGTTAACGTTTGAGTTCATGAGGCTTAGTGCAATATGCTACACTGCAATACGATGTTTTATAACGATTTGACTTGTGTTTAAACTATTACTTATTTACAAACGCTGTGAATTCACTCAACCGTTGTGTTGACTTTTTAGCATGTTTATCTCAGGTCCATAACAAGCAAGGATGGCATGGAAGGACATGGATAATGAAGGAAGGATAAGATTTTATTATTCTTTGATAAATTATTGGATAAATTGTAAACTACTGGGATATCATTTTGTAAACTCTGATATTTGAATAACAAAATCATTTTAACAATTCAATTTTAGATTGTTTTTCTATTATTATAACTGTTGTACCGTCGAGTAACACCCAGCTTCAATTCCGCTGCGTATCCCAAATTTGGGGGTGTTACAGATTGGTATCAGAGCTTATAGTTATAGAGAAACGGGTCTAATTGAGATCCGAACTATAACCACTTTTTCACAAAAATATTTTATAGCCTTTCGTTGTCCGTGCCTTCTATCCTCCAGATGATTACGTGACTTTCAGGTAATTATGTTACTCAAAAACTTTAATAAACTAGTATATACATTTATGATATACTTCTGACCACTTTATACAAAACATAACTGCAGATGCTTATTCTAAGGCATTACTTTTTAATCCTATCTCCCTGAGCATGTATCTACTTCAATATTTCCATAAATTTACAAAACTTTCCTAAGACATTGTGGTTTCCACAATTCTTATCCTATTTACGTTAAAAATATACTCTCCACTATTTTAAAAACTATGTCAACTCACCTTGATTACCTACTCTCATATCCTAAAATGGGTATAAATACTCTCTCCGTACTCCCAGAATACCTAATTCATTAACTAATTACTAATATTAAATTAGAAATTCCCAAGTAGGATAATTAACTCATAAATCTTGAATAACGTCTTCCCATCACTACACAATTCATACCAAAGATTACCCTAGAAAATCAGCAGGATCCCAACAATCGTCAAAAGACAACAACAACGTTTAAATAAAAATAAGAAATTTCTGTTATAACAATAAACCATAGCTCAGCTCTTTAGGGTTGTAATTATTTCTCTGTACTTTACCTTAGGTACAATGATGTAACCAAGTAATAACTAGTACTTTCCCATCTAATGTCTTTTAATAACCTCACTACTACTATAACCATCGTCCATTTCACTTTCCTCTTATATTATTCATAGCCACTTCGTAATAATATACCACCATTTTATACCTGATTATATCTATTAGGTTTTTCTGCGAATATATCCCTAAGAATTTCTTCAAACTATTTTCCTATCACCCCAAAGGTTGATATCCTGCCATCCTACCAATTATATACTATCATTATCCGAATCGATTCCTTATTACTTTAAAAAGTATTCAGGATGCTATTTTATAAAAATAAAACGTTGAACACCATCTAAAACTTGTGAAATCTAATATCAAAGATTGACTGAATCACGCATTACATCATCTGTCCTTAATTATACAGAGCCTGATCACCTATGTCTAATTCAGGAAAGATCATGTCATGGGGGAAACGGGTATTTTTGTAGATTTCAAAACAAACTTTACTTAAAAACAAAACTTTGTATCAAGATAAACTCTTAGCAAACGTTTCTAACGTCAACGTCTCCTAAGTACTTACATCATTTTATTATAAATCGTTAACCCATAAGCTATTATTTCTCTATTCATATTATTTAGAACGCCTTTCATAAATTATAAAAATGAAAATTATAAATCCGAGAATCACTAAAATTCATAAAACACAAATAACGTAAAATTTTATTAAAATCCATAAATATTAATACATAACGAAATAATTAGCATCGGTAGTGCTAATGTTACAAATATCACTAAGTAAACGATAGAATCGCCAATAGGTTGATCCGCTATGCTAATGAAGAACAACACTACGCCTACGAGAGCAAGAATCACAACTGGATGTAAAATCTTGAAAACTCTGTAACGAAAAACGTAAACGAATTACAAACGCGATAATAAAAGAAATAATCATACGCATAATCTTATTCATAAACGATTACAAGAAAATACAAATGAAATAAAAGTTGCTTCGACATTCCTACCCCCATATCTTGTCCACACCGATAGCTAGGACCACTAGAGGAATGAGAACTGCTAAGACTATAGCCAAGAACTCATAGTCTTCCTCCGGAACATAGGCGAAATAAATCGCAGCAGCAACGGTGTAGATAATTGCGATAATGGTAATGGGGTGCGGCATTTTGTAAGAATTATAGATGGAAAGGTTAGTAGGAAAGAATGAGGATTGAAATGGGGTATTTATGGAATCAAAAACTAGCCGTTGGAATTCACTATTCATGACCGTTAGAATTTACTATTCATGACCGTTGGAACACTATTCATGAACGTTTGAAAATTTAAAATTTTTACTAAGGAACAAACGGATTCATCATCTACAAAAGTTAAATTTAAAAATTTTTCTTTACATTCATCAAAGTTTTCATCCGAAAGTTTTCTTTAAAAAAAAAATAATAATAATTGATGACTGAAACAGGATAACTTTTATAAATAACAATTAAAATAAAATTTCTTAAGTTTATATGACCTTCAGAATAATACTTACATGTGTAGTTCCAAATTATAAGTTTTCATAAATTAGACAATTCGTCCTTATCACTTTAACACCTAACATATACCGAATCTCGGGACGAGATTCCATTAAGGGGGTGAGACTGTAACCACCGGTAAAATTCCACATAAATTAAACTTATATTTATTCATTTATCACGCCAATTTTTTTTATTAAATATTATCAGTTAAACTATTCATAATAATTAATTAATATGACGTAACTCATATTCACTTAGGTTCATTTTGAATAAATATTTTATTTACGTCAAGTATCAAAGTTTTCAATTTCTTATTTACCACTTTACGTCATTTCGTATTCAACAATTGAATATAACATTTTATATTTATTAACATGTTCATAAAAACCCTAAATTATTAAAACTATAATAAAACTCAAATTAATGATATTTATTTTTAAGAAATATGAGAGTACAAGTTTATCAAGCTCAGGTACAAGTCAGTAATGCATGAAGACTAATAATATATAAATATTCATTATAAACCTCAGTGTACTCACCCAAATAGCCCAATATTTATTTCACTAGCTTTAAAACTTTATTTTTCAACATAACAAATATATGTACAAATCTTTAAACTAAAGTACAAGTCACTAAAGCATACAAACCCTAAAATTACAATCACTTGCAATAAAACCCTAATTTTTTAAAAACTAATATTTTAAATTGCAAACTTTAATTAATATTTTATAAAAATATTATGTTCAAATATTTTAAGTTAGGGTACAAGTCTTTAAAGCATGAAACCTAAATAGAAATAAAAATCTAATAAAAACATTAAAAATAATTATTTAAATAACATCTTAAGTAATATTTTTACACAATAAATTATAAAAATAATTTATTTATTTAACATATGTACAACTCCGTAAACTCAATGTACAACTCTCTAATGCACAAAATCATAAAAATTTAATTATTTGTATTTAGAGTGTAATAAAAATTATACAAAAATTATAGAAAATTAATAAATGATTAAAAATACATTTTTCTTATTTTACTTAACATTAGTACAACCTTAGTAAGCCAAGAGTACAACCATACTTAGCACAATTCGACCTAAACTTTATATTTCTTAGAATTCGACCCTTAAAACCTAATATAGCAAACTCTAAAAACATTTCTATCTAGATATAAGTTAACTTAAGACCTAGACTAACCTACTTACACTAAATAAGCCCTAAGTACAAGTCACTTAGCCTTATGTACAAATAACTTAAGCATAAACAACCCTAGACTAAATTTATGGTTTGAATTTAACTAGATTAATACTACATGAACACTTGTCCATTCCCTAACCTTAGAATGCTCATTTGGTGTCAAAATTTCCACATCAACCTTTTTCTAGAAAGAATTTATGTGTATGATATGTAATCGAACACATCATACATCCTCCCTTTCACCTTGTGGCGCTTCAATCACCTTACACCTTACCTAACTCACTCACAAAATCAGCCAAGAACCTTCATGAAACCTTGATTCATCCTCTATAAATACAACTCACTCTAAAACCCTAAATCGTACCATAAATATTTGAAATCCACACAAACAAACACACATCCATATCCTATTGATCCTAGATAACTAAGATAAGCCAAGAAAGCAGATTAGGAGAGTCAAGAAGGAGAGGAAAGCTTAGCTTGCATTTTCAAGTCACTTTATTCAAAACCCGCTCATAATCGAACTTTTTTCCAAGTAAGTGTTCCAATCCCTTTTCAATCACTATTGTAAACCTAAAAATCAGTTAGGAGAAATAAAAACGAGAATCTAGGCTTTTGAATCACCTAAAACGGACAAACGAGTCAAAAGTTATGACGATTTGAAGTTATATAAAAACTAAAACATGCCTACTGTTACAGCAGGCTAAATAACGCAAAACGAGGCTTTTCTGTTCCGTTTCGTCAAAAACTTAAAACACGAAAGGTTTCCGGAACGACGTTTCCTTCAAAACTTCTTTAGACCTCGAGTCATGAAAACGCATAACAAAGGGTGGTTTTAATTAATTTCAGGACAGTTTTTTTAAAGGGACAGCAGCACAGCTGCTGCTTTGGACCTAAATTTCATGTAGTAAACGTGCTTCTAAAAATCTGGGTCTTGACATTGTTAAAGTACACTAGAAGGTCTAAACATAGGAAAAAGAATCAGCCAATTTCATTGAGAAAAGAGGGAGAACGGGACGTTTAAAGTGGGTGATTTTCTGTGTCGGGTTTAATATGAATCGCAAGTTTCTGTTAATTAATTTGAAGTAGTGGGTTCGATTCATCCCATAATATTTTACAAAAATACTCTTAAAACTCTTATAAATAATTTAGAAAAGGAGTCGTAAAAAGTTTCGAGGTAAAACACGAGATATAAATTGTTTTTGGATAAAATGGATGTCGAATGAACACAAGGGTTGCTTTTGCCAAAACTCTATAAGATTTCTATGGTTGCTTTGCGATCGGGGAGTCCCTCAGGGGTAAAAAGTGTCAATTTTGAAACTTAAGAGTAGAAAGTGTCAATTGACCAAAGTTCAAGGGTAAAAGTTGCCATTTTTATATAATTCGAGGGTAAAATTTGTCAACTTTAGAAACATGAGGGTCTAAAATGAAAATATTGTAAACCCTAATTAATTATTATTATTATTATTATTATTATTATTATTATTATTATTATTATTATTATTATTATTATTATTATTATTATTATTAGGGTTTGGAAAGTAAACCTAAAACATGTTTTGTACTGTAACTAACAAACGAGTATCCATTTAACGAACGGACGAAACCAAAATATACAGATAAGAAAACATAATAAAATAATATTTATGAAACTACATATTGGCTCGATAAAATATTTAACCGTTAAACCAAAACGAAACGAACATTGAAAAACTTATATAATCAGAAGCAATTACTAAAAACTTGACCTAATAAATCAGGTTTCAAGCCGGAGACGTTTATCAACTTCATTTAACTTTGTTTTCCATCCAGACTGCTCAGGTGAGTTCATAGTCCCACTATTTTTATATTGTTTTCAAACTTGTGGGGAGATACATGCTACAAACCGAACACAAGTATTTTCTTTATGCTATCCTGATTGATATTGCCTAAGTTAAACGTTTTTGCCATTAAAAGTCCCGCATATCATGAACCATTAATCACTTGCGAGTGAACGCAAATATTGTGAATAGATCTATTTGAGGTTGACAGCCCATTTGAGCTAGCCGGATAGATAGCCTTCGTGCTAGCCGGATTGATAGCCAAATGCACATTATTTGAGAACTACTAGGAAGTTGGCAAGCTCCTACTCGAGGGCATTCTTACTTACATCATCATTATGATGTCGGTAATTTATATCATTTTATGATATCACACACGTTAACGTTTGAGTTCATGAGGCTTAGTGGAATATGCTACACTGCAATACGATGTTTTATAACGATTTGACTTGTGTTCAAACTATTACTTATTTACAAACGCTGTGAATTCACTCAACAATTGTGTTGACTTTTTAGCATGTTTATCTCAGGTCCATAACAAGCAAGGATGGCATGGAAGGGCATGGATACGGAAGGAAGGCTAACATTTTATTATTCTTTGATAAATTATTGGATAAATTGTAAACTACTGGGATATCATATTTTAAACTCTGATATTTGAATAATAAAATCATTTTAACAATTCAATTATAGATTGTTTTTCTATTATTATAACCGTTGTACCGTCGAGTAACACCCAGCTTCAATTCCGCTGCGTATCCCAAATTTGGGGGTGTTACAACTGTCTCATCACCGAGCAACCTTACAATCTTGCGTACTTCATGGTCAATCGAATTGCAAATGTCAAAGGAAGAATGAACAAAGTTCTTCCATATGACATGTTGTTGACTCGTCTCTATCGTCATATTCCCAATCTTTCTCTATGTCCTCAATACTCTCTTCTTAACCCCGTTTTGTCTCCTTTGTGTCATGACAACTATAGATGCCTATATTGGGTAGATTCTCCTCTTCAAGGACAACGAGATTCAAAAGAGACATCATGCCATGAGTTGTCTTCTAACACGGATGACTCTGAGCCTTTATGCTATGATGTATCTTCAAGTGAAGATGAACCATATTAATACATCATGTTTGCATGTGTGTATTAATTTTATGCTAAAATTCATATGTTGTAAACTCATCCTTTATGTTTTGTACTTAGATATGTTATGACCTGATAGCTTTAATCTTTGAATGCATGCTTTTTGTTTGACTCAATGGAATTGTGATATATATAGTTGCTTGATAACATGCTAAATGCTTTCTTCCTAATAGCATGATTGTCTATTTGATATTTACATAAGATATAGCTCTATATGATTCTGCAGATATCTAAATACTTACAGATTGCAAAAAAAAAAAAAAAAAAAAAAAAAAAAAAAATAAAAAAAGAAAAAAAAAAAAAACTGGGCAAAAACCTTGAAACACACTGGCGATGGTCCCCTATCTATGTGGCGGTCCCTTATCAATAAAGGACCGTCCCATGTTTAAAGGACCGTCCAGTATAGGTCACGGATTTTGCACTGTTTTCTTCCTTTCTGCAATCCTAAACCTATTGCATGTTTATCACCATCATTTCCATATTTAGTTAAACAAATTTATGTGTGATAATCTTCCTAATGCATGCTTTGCCCAAACCATAATCTTCCTTGACTATTTAAACACCTAATCTCTTCTTCTTCACTACCTTTCACTCCTCTTCTTCTCCTACAATGGGTTCTCCCTCAACCTCATTGTCTCTCTCAAACAAAAGGCCTAAGATTAACATCATTCCACTACAAACAAACTTCATTGATCTCACTCAAGAAGACACTACTCCTTTTCCAAAGTCTCCATTATCCTCTCCTCAAGCACCAAGTGCACCTCTCAAAACTCCATCCACAAATGGAACATCCTTCTCCTCTTCTAAACCATCATCCTCTTCAAGGCCAAACTCATATCCTTTCTCATCATTCATCAAAAACCTATCACCCTTGCTCACCCAATCTAGCTCGGGTGTATACACTCTTTTTGTGAGTAAGTTATCACCTTCCTTTACAACTCCAATCTCTCCAAACCAAGCCAATACCTCGCCAAATGTACCCTTGGACTATACTCCTCCTACTCCACCACCTTCTCCTATCATAGGGTTTCCCATTCCTTACAACCTTGTGAACAACCACATTATGGGTTGTGCTTGTAGCTTTCATAACTTTCATCTCATCTCATCTCATCTCTAAGAGATGAACTTCACCTCATGTTTGGCCACCTTGAGTATCTTCTTTCTCAACATATCATGCAACTAACTCCTCTTGCATCCATGCCACCTTCGGCTCCACCATCCTCTCCACCTTCTTACTCTCCACCTTCAAACTAAACATCGCTACATGTTTAGTTAAATAATCAAGAGGATTATCTTTTGGGCCAAGCATGTTCTAAGAAGTTAATTTTTCTAGAAATAATTTGTAGTATTACTTGATGTATGAATCTTTGATGTTTGATGATGCTTGTTGTAATCTTGCATGCTATGTTATGAATGAATGAATTATGCCTTTATTTTGTGATAATTGTAATAGTTGTTCTTTTAAATGTGTTAAAATTAAGCAACCTTAAAATGAGAAATAACTAATCAAAATACATATAACCTCGACACACCCTCTGGTGGCGGTCCCTTATCCAAGGAGGTCCCCCATATTTAAGGGACCATCCCTGAATATACAGGACTGTCCCCTGTGTGGCTTAATAATAAGCTTTCTTTTGCATGCTATGTATCTTTTGATCTATCTTATTTCACATCCTTTCTTCCTTTCCTATATTCTTCTATCTATCTTCTCTTCTCAACCCCTCTAATTCTTCTATATATATACATTTGGAACATGCTATTAATGGAAAGGCTTAAAAATTCAGATTCAACAATTACTTATAATGGCAAGTTCATACATAATGTAAAATCTGGAAATTTAGATATCATTTCAAACATTTGTAACAGCCTATTAGTCTTTTAATAGTTTGGTGAAAATTGAATAAGAAATAGTTATTGACTTATAACATCCGTGTGTGTTAATGTGTATTAATGTTAGAATTGAAATATAAAACTGTCGACCATTTACTCTATTAATAACACATAGTACATTTTACTTAGAAAAAATAAAGGTGTATATAACCTCAAAAACACAATAAACATAATCGCATCTAGGGCTGGCATAACAGGTTACACGAACCTGTTAAGACACGAACCTGTTAAGACACGAACCTGTTAAGGTCAAACACGAACACGACCTGTTAGCTTATCGTGTCATTTTTCTGAAACACGAACACGACACGAAAATAAACAGGTGCACCTGTTAAGACCTGTTAAGAACCTGTTAACATGCGTATGACCTGTTAAATGTGTTAAGAACCTGTTAACATGCATATAACCTGTTAAGAACCTGAACCTGTACCTGTTAAGAACCTGAACTTGAAGATACTTGAAGATGCAAAAGTTCATACATAATGCAAAAGTTCATACAATTTTAAATAACCCATAGAAGTACAGAACATGAAACATAAATCACAAATCTTAAGTCTTAACTATTACATAATATCTTCAGTGACATCGACATTATATCTTCAGTGAGCTCTTCAAGAGGAACTTCATTTGAACCAACAAATAGATCGTTCCTTACGTTTTCTCTTGGCTCCTACTTCCCTTTCCATGGACTCGACCTCATCAGGTTGTGTAGACTCAGGGTCAATTTCAATACATTCAGAATCCATCTACAAGCAACAAAAATACACAATAAGACAATGACTCGGAACAAAAAGCTCAAAACTAAAGAGTAAATAAGCAATCAAGCTGCTGCTGCATACTAAGCTACTGCTATAACCTATTTAATCATTTCAAGCTGCTGCTATTCTGCTGCATACTCGACCTCATCAGGCTGCATACTAAGCTATTTAATCATTTCAAGCTGCATACTAAGCTGCTGCATACTAAGCTATTTAATCATTTTGTCACACCCCCAAAATCGGGTCCAGCGGAAGCATACATGTAGCTGGGGTGTAACTCAATTGGTATCTCGACACAAGTTCAAAAATGGTTTACACTTGAATCATTTTGAATAAAATAGTTAAATCAAAATGTTGAATTTACATTGTTAAAAGTAATGCGGAAGTAGGCCCTTAAAATAGTTTAAAACGGTCCCCAAATGAATAATCAAAGTCTTCTATGACCATGCCATGCCCTGCCAAAACCTCCTGTAGCGTGCCATTGCTAAATACCTGAAAATACATGCTAAAGTGTCAACACAATGGTTGGTGAGTTCATAGAGTCTTGTGAAAAAGAATGTAATGCATTGAAATGAAGATTTCCCAGCAAAGGCATCGTAAATCCACTCAGTTCCAAGTCCCGCCATAAGAGACTTGTAACCTGTGTGTTTACAACCCACTGCCAAATGTAATATGTTTGATACAAAAGCATTGTAATTCAATAGTAATAGTGGTGGAAAAGTATCGTAATTCCATAAGTAATTTTCGTATGTACAATAGCCACAAGTATAAAGTGAACCGACATAAATGTCAAAAATGCTACATTGTCTCTTAAGCTCATGACCCCGAAGCTAGACTTTGTAATGCCCCAACAGAGTGTCTACCAGGCACTCACTTGATAAGACATGAAATGCATTCGTCCCGTTGGAGCAACCCAAACACGAATGGAGGCGTCACCCTCAATAGATCTATTCACTCACTCTCGCTTAGTACTTGAAATTAACGGTCCATGATATTGAAAAGGGGACTTGTTATGAAGTGGTAGTAAGGCAACTTAAGCAATGTATGGAATTTGTAATACTTGGGCATGTACAAAAATAGTTGTTGCAATGTATTCTCCCCCATGGGATTTGAAATCGTATAAAAGTATAACACGAGTATTTAAGCATGTATCTCCCCCAAAGAGTTTGTAAAGTAATTAAACCAGTAAAAGTGGGGCTATGACTCACCTTAACTGATGAAACTGTGATGAAATGAAATGAACACCAATGAACAATTAGCTGCCGCAACCCAATATGATGGTACCATGAACATATAATGAGCTGAAAAACAAGGCGCGCACACTAGCCGCAACCTAATATGAATGATGAACGATCTACTTTAGATCATGAAATGATGTTATGAATGTCCATGCACATGTTTCTATACCACTCTATTCTTTGGAAAAGCACTTGTGTTATCAAAAATATATATCCAAGAATTTGGAAAAATATTGCTATTAGAAAATATAATAAGCTAGTTGTAATATATATATACTTATATATATATATCGTAAGTTTCCATGTTAGCGTTGAAATACTCGGGTTGTAATCCTTGAAATGATGAAAACATACTCATAATAACTAATACTACGTTAGTTATAAAGCTCGGTACTTGATATTACTTCTAGCTCAAAAATGTACTTCGTAGTTTTTGTGCCACTTTTATTAAAAGCTGTCAAATATAAAATGGTTTTAGCCGATATTCAAACGTGATTATCTTTGTCGTTACTTGTCCGTTTTACTTGTTCTTTATGTCCACGGTTACGTCTTAGTATGTAGTAATATATTTTGGAAAGTTCGGCTCCTCCGGGTTACGTCTAAAGCTTCTTTTTGACCGACGAAAAACGTCCAACAGCAACTATTTTCAGAAAAATACTTTTCGTCTACAATCTTGCAAAAATCATAACTTCTTCGTTATTAACTCTTTTTAATCCGTTCTTTCGCCTACGGATTCGTTTTTGAAAGTATTTTCTAAAAATTTTGCCAAAGTTCCCTTGGTGTTTACTGATTTTCCAGATTTTTACAAAACGGGACAGCATGTCTAAAATAGGTTCCAAATCAAGTTTTCAAGGTTTAAAACTAATTTCTACCATCACCAAACCTCTTGTAATCACCACATGGCTAATCTAATCCTACCATACACCTTCTTAGGGTGCCATGGACTCCTAACCAAGTTATTAGAGCAAGGGGATTCATAACTAAAAAGTTAGGGTTTGTATGTTTCTTTTTAGACAAAATAAAGTGTGGTATAGCTACTTGTACATGGTTTTTAGCATGATTCTTATGAAATACATGTAAAAATAAGATGATCCATGAAAAAATAAAGTTGAATACTTACTTGATAAAATGAGATGATTATAGGATGATTATGCTTGATGTTCTTGTGTTTTTGTTGCTTGATTCTTGATTAGGCTTGTAAAATGAACAAGTTTAGTGTTTTACTTTATGGAAAATGATCACTTGATCATGGAGATCAATTATGGGTCGTGGGTTTGCTAGGGAAATGGAAGAGATGAGCAAGTTTTGATCTTTCTAAAAAGCATGAATTATGATTTTGTGATTTAGTAAAGTTAGGTTATTATGTGTTTATTAGTTAAATAAGAGTAAGTTAATGCAAGAGGTTAAAAGGGGTGGCACATGGCCGGTTTTTCAAAGGTGAAGGGGGGGGGGGGGGGTGTTAGGGTACTTGGGATTTAATTAGAAAACCTTGTAAGAATTTGCACTAGTTTGTGTTTTTAGTTACGATCGGGTACCGGTTTTATTAGAAATAAATGTCCACGAAGTTTACCGGGATGAAATAAAGTTATAATAATGTTAAAAACATATTAAAAATATGTTGGGTACATTTACTGAGTGATCGGGTGATTAATGTTTAGTTTTAACGAAAACCGACGTTATATTCATACGCGTACGTTATAAATAAAATAAATTACCAAAATACTGGGTAACTGAATGTTATAACTTTTATGATGTTAAAATAGATATAAAAATATGTCGGGACCATTGTGGGAATATTTAGATATATTCGTCGTGTATAAACCGGGTGTTAACGTTTATTATAATTACGTATACGTAAAAACGTTAAATGTACTGAATATAGAAATTTGAAAATCCTGAGAGTGGTATAACATGAAAATGCTGTTATGATGATATGCAGACTATCTCCAGTCCGTATGCAGTGTCCTTAGCACTAATGAAATGAATTCGCACCTAAACCAATTCGGTTACGCGAATTTGAATACCCGTAAACTAAATTTACGATGAAATGAGTAATGCAAGTGAATGGTGAAAACTTTTCCGGAAATGAATAGTGTTCGGTGAATAGTAAATTTCCAAAAAGTTTCTCAGAACATCAAACTGACCTCGAAAACGATGAATAGTAAAACGATGAATAGTGTTTTGATGAATAGTGATTTATGAATAGTAAAAAGTCGAAGTTTCGGAAAATGACCTGAAATGGTAAATGACGTGAAATGGTGAGTTGTGACATCCGCCCACCCAAATAGGAATTCAGTCCCTGAATTCAGCTAGTGTTGGTCTCGGTAATAGGTTTGGTGAAAAGGTGATGATATTCGAGAATTCCAGCGAACTCTAACGATAGGAATTCGACTCTGCTTCAACTGTTTGACCTAACTGTCCATGATTTGTACTTGTTCTCCTGCAAGGTTTATGTTTGACTTTGGGTTGGATTCCTTTCCGAATGGAATTATGAGTGACAATTCTGAAAAGCTGATAATACGTGGTTGTGTAATCCTGTTGCTGTTGTTCTCTAACAAGGCTCAAGTCTGACGGCCAGTAGGCCTACTCTGTTTGAAATATTACATGGTCCAGTGATAGTGGTTCGAATAGTTTGGTGATATCCTGAGAATTCTGTTGAGTTTTGAAATGGTCTTAATGTACCGAGAGATTCTCCTTATAGATGGTATGGAAAGTATTTCCTAGGGAGGTCATTGATAATATCCACTTATCAATATAGGGAGTAGTGTGCGATGAGTGGCATAGGAATCCATAAAGTGTCAGCTAATTCTATATATATATATGGGGATGGGGAAAGGTAATGATAGTGATGGTGAGAAGGGAAGAGACTGTGACAACTGCGACAAAATGAGATTGTGATAAAAGAAAATACCGTGATGTAAGTGTATCATGTATAGACGTGAATGTTCATGAGATGAAATGACCAATTGACATGCTTCCAAGCGGCGGTTCACGAGGTGATGAAAAGTATGAATGTTCTGACAATGATGGTATACTCACACATGCATGAAACATTTGGAAAATGAGTAAAGGATTTAATCCAGACAGAATTTTATTATAACTATTCTCAGTGTTGCAAAATTCATCTCTGAGTCAGACATAGGTGGTCAGCCTATATCTCACTATCCCGGGTTGAATATAGATGACCAGTCTATATTCCACCGAGGTTCCATGAATTTTGAAATACTCAGCTCAGTCATACTAAAACTATGTCCTTCACAAATACCAAGACGTTCTGAAATACTAACGCAGGTGACCAAACTCGAGGTCAAATGATGAAACTATGCAAGAAAAACATAATGCGGTGACATATATGATACGTGAACATGCTTATATGAAAGACAATTATAGAAATCAACTATAATAAATGAATATAATATATATATATCAGATAATGAGACATAAATCTCATCACCTATGTCAGCAACTAACCACAAATGAGGCTTCAGCTTGGCAGGCAGGCATGTGACGGTCATAGGGTTAAGTTTTCTTGAAAGTAGCTATAGTCTAGGTTTTAAAAACACTTAGTTCACTATAGCCAAAGCTCTGATACCAATCTGTCACACCCCCAAAATCGGGTCCAGCGGAAGCATACATGTAGCTGGGGTGTAACTCAATTGGTATCTCGACACAAGTTCAAAAATGGTTTACACTTGAATCATTTTGAATAAAATAGTTAAATCAAAATGTTGAATTTACATTGTTAAAAGTAATGCGGAAGTAGGCCCTTAAAATAGTTTAAAACGGTCCCCAAATGAATAATCAGAGTCTTCTATGACCATGCCATGCCCTGCCAAAACCTCCTGTAGCGTGCCATTGCTAAATACCTGAAAATACATGCTAAAGTGTCAACACAATGGTTGGTGAGTTCATAGAGTCTTGTGAAAAAGAATGTAATGCATTGAAATGAAGATTTCCCAGCAAAGGCATCGTAAATCCACTCAGTTCCAAGTCCCGCCATAAGAGACTTGTAACCTGTGTGTTTACAACCCACTGCCAAATGTAATATGTTTGATACAAAAGCATTGTAATTCAATAGTAATAGTGGTGGAAAAGTATCGTAATTCCATAAGTAATTTTCGTATGTACAATAGCCACAAGTATAAAGTGAACCGACATAAATGTCAAAAATGCTACATTGTCTCTTAAGCTCATGACCCCGAAGCTAGACTTTGTAATGCCCCAACAGAGTGTCTACCAGGCACTCACTTGATAAGACATGAAATGCATTCGTCCCGTTGGAGCAACCCAAACACGAATGGAGGCGTCACCCTCAATAGATCTATTCACTCACTCTCGCTTAGTACTTGAAATTAACGGTCCATGATATTGAAAAGGGGACTTGTTATGAAGTGGTAGTAAGGCAACTTAAGCAATGTATGGAATTTGTAATACTTGGGCATGTACAAAAATAGTTGTTGCAATGTATTCTCCCCCATGGGATTTGAAATCGTATAAAAGTATAACACGAGTATTTAAGCATGTATCTCCCCCAAAGAGTTTGTAAAGTAATTAAACCAGTAAAAGTGGGGCTATGACTCACCTTAACTGATGAAACTGTGATGAAATGAAATGAACACCAATGAACAATTAGCTGCCGCAACCCAATATGATGGTACCATGAACATGTAATGAGCTGAAAAACAAGGCGCGCACACTAGCCGCAACCTAATATGAATGATGAACGATCTACTTTAGATCATGAAATGATGTTATGAATGTCCATGCACATGTTTCTATACCACTCTATTCTTTGGAAAAGCACTTGTGTTATCAAAAATATATATCCAAGAATTTGGAAAAATATTGCTATTAGAAAATATAATAAGCTAGTTGTAATATATATATACTTATATATATATATCGTAAGTTTCCATGTTAGCGTTGAAATACTCGGGTTGTAATCCTTGAAATGATGAAAACATACTCATAATAACTAATACTACGTTAGTTATAAAGCTCGGTACTTGATATTACTTCTAGCTCAAAAATGTACTTCGTAGTTTTTGTGCCACTTTTATTAAAAGCTGTCAAATATAAAATGGTTTTAGCCGATATTCAAACGTGATTATCTTTGTCGTTACTTGTCCGTTTTACTTGTTCTTTATGTCCACGGTTACGTCTTAGTATGTAGTAATATATTTTGGAAAGTTCGGCTCCTCCGGGTTACGTCTAAAGCTTCTTTTTGACCGACGAAAAACGTCCAACAGCAACTATTTTGAGAAAAATACTTTTCGTCTACAATCTTGCAAAAATCATAACTTCTTCGTTATTAACTCTTTTTAATCCGTTCTTTCGCCTACGGATTCGTTTTTGAAAGTATTTTCTAAAAATTTTGCCAAAGTTCCCTTGGTGTTTACTGATTTTCCAGATTTTTACAAAACGGGACAGCATGTCTAAAATAGGTTCCAAATCAAGTTTTCAAGGTTTAAAACTAATTTCTACCATCACCAAACCTCTTGTAATCACCACATGGCTAATCTAATCCTACCATACACCTTCTTAGGGTGCCATGGACTCCTAACCAAGTTATTAGAGCAAGGGGATTCATAACTAAAAAGTTAGGGTTTGTATGTTTCTTTTTAGACAAAATAAAGTGTGGTATAGCTACTTGTACATGGTTTTTAGCATGATTCTTATGAAATACATGTAAAAATAAGATGATCCATGAAAAAATAAAGTTGAATACTTACTTGATAAAATGAGATGATTATAGGATGATTATGCTTGATGTTCTTGTGTTTTTGTTGCTTGATTCTTGATTAGGCTTGTAAAATGAACAAGTTTAGTGTTTTACTTTATGGAAAATGATCACTTGATCATGGAGATCAATTATGGGTCGTGGGTTTGCTAGGGAAATGGAAGAGATGAGCAAGTTTTGATCTTTCTAAAAAGCATGAATTATGATTTTGTGATTTAGTAAAGTTAGGTTATTATGTGTTTATTAGTTAAATAAGAGTAAGTTAATGCAAGAGGTTAAAAGGGGTGGCACATGGCCGGTTTTTCAAAGGTGAAGGGGGGGGGGGGGGGGGGGGGGGTTAGGGTACTTGGGATTTAATTAGAAAACCTTGTAAGAATTTGCACTAGTTTGTGTTTTTAGTTACGATCGGGTACCGGTTTTATTAGAAATAAATGTCCACGAAGTTTACCGGGATGAAATAAAGTTATAATAATGTTAAAAACATATTAAAAATATGTTGGGTACATTTACTGAGTGATCGGGTGATTAATGTTTAGTTTTAACGAAAACCGACGTTATATTCATACGCGTACGTTATAAATAAAATAAATTACCAAAATACTGGGTAACTGAATGTTATAACTTTTATGATGTTAAAATAGATATAAAAATATGTCGGGACCATTGTGGGAATATTTAGATATATTCGTCGTGTATAAACCGGGTGTTAACGTTTATTATAATTACGTATACGTAAAAACGTTAAATGTACTGAATATAGAAATTTGAAAATCCTGAGAGTGGTATAACATGAAAATGCTGTTATGATGATATGCAGACTATCTCCAGTCCGTATGCAGTGTCCTTAGCACTAATGAAATGAATTCGCACCTAAACCAATTCGGTTACGCGAATTTGAATACCCGTAAACTAAATTTACGATGAAATGAGTAATGCAAGTGAATGGTGAAAACTTTTCCGGAAATGAATAGTGTTCGGTGAATAGTAAATTTCCAAAAAGTTTCTCAGAACATCAAACTGACCTCGAAAACGATGAATAGTAAAACGATGAATAGTGTTTTGATGAATAGTGATTTATGAATAGTAAAAAGTCGAAGTTTCGGAAAATGACCTGAAATGGTAAATGACGTGAAATGGTGAGTTGTGACACATTTCAAGCTGCATACTAAGCTGCTGCATACTAAGCAGCTGCTGCATACTAAGCTGCTGCATACTAAGCTATATCGATTGAACAGTAAATCAAATACCAGTAAATCCTTTCAAGTTTAACCCTTTTGCGTACCTGTAAATCCAAGAATAATTAATAATCGATTTAATCGTAAATCAAATACCAGTAAATCCAACAGTAAATCAAAGTCTTAAAACCTATTTAATCGGCTTATCGATTGAACATTTGAACGAGAGATTCGACAACAATAATTAATAATCAAGAATGAAAGATTCGACAAACAAAATACCTGTTTATAATCAAGAATAGATTGAACGATTGAACGATTACTTCATCCGTATAACGATTGAACGATTGAACGATTACTTCATCCGTATTCCGTGCGTTAGTTTGGAGTTGAACGATTGAACGATTGCTAGATGAGAGGAATAGATTGCTGAGATTGAACGATTTGAGATGAGATGGATAGGAAACCTGAGATTGAACGGTTTGGAGTGGTGAGTGGTGACTGATAAAGTTGGAGGCGGATAAGAGATGGATAGGATTTTAGGGCTTTTATTTTTAAGAATTATATTATTAATTTATTATATATATATATTATAATCTTAACAGGTCATAACAGGTCTTAACAGGTCTGACCTGTTAAGACACGAAAATTAACAGGTCTTAACAGGTCTGACCTGTTAAGACATGAAACCTGTTAAGGTCAAGACACGAACCTGTTAAGAACAGGTCGTGTCGTGTCGTGTTAACAGGTTTCGTGTCAAAATTGCCAGCCCTAATCGCATCTCACACCATTTCAGTCTCCTCAATAACACCTAATCCATTTCTAACAACAACCTCAAAAGTCTCATCCCAAATCTATTCCTAACAACAACAGACAAGAATATAAAAAGAACATCGACCTCAGTTTTCTCTTCCATATTTTCAAGAGACTTGTTCTTAGAACAAAAGAAATAGAGAAATCATCACAGATCTGGACCAAAACACGAAACTAAAACGAAAAAACTTACCCGAGACCTGTGAAAGATCTTTGCCGCTTTCATTTTATTTTTCGCTTTATAACAAGAAGATATAAGGAGTGTGTTGTTCGGTTTTGAGAAGAAAGTAACCAAAGGATCTGAGATATCTAAAAGAGGCGTGTGTTGTATTTGCAAGATACGGTTTTTTGAGGTTTGTGGCGATTTGGTGTTTGTTAATAACAAGAGAATGAAAGGGACGAATTTAATATCTACGTGACTGCTACCTGCCTACGCAAGAAGGGTAGATAATTTTTTTGTTGTGTTTGCAAGATAATTTTTGTGTGGTGACTGCACAAAATGAGAATAGGGTTACAGATTATCATTAATACATTAGACTCCTTTTGGGATCTCTTGGGCTTATTCGAAAAATATTGATTGTGTAGTAGAATTGGGCTTCAAAATTTGCTCATTAAGGGTATAACCAAAACCAACAAATAATCAATTTTAATTATTTATTTATTACCATTCTTATAAAATGCTAAGAAATGATATATCATTGTTATTGTTTAAAATTATTTTAATTTAAATTATCATCTATTTGTACGGTTATTGTTAGAAAAAAATATGTAATCTAAAAATATTTGCTCGTCGCGAAATATAGTCATAGGGTAACCGCCGCCGCATTGCGCGGGTACCCTGCTAGTGTATATATATATATATATATATATATATATATATATATATATATATATATATATATATATATATATATATATATATATATATATATATATATATATATTGGGGAGCTTTATTTTCAGAACTCTCTTAAGTGCGAGAACTGCGAGAACTCTTCTTAACCAATAAGATTTTTTTTTAATATTAAAAATTATTATTAATTCAAAAGGGTATCATAGTAAAATACATTTTTATATTCTTTTTGAATTTTTTTTTAGTAAATCCGGATTTTAAATATTCCAAAATTTTCGGATTTTTTTTTTTCTATCATGGTTCAGGTGCATATGTGTTTTTTGTTAAAAAGATGAGGTGCATGTATCTTTTTAAAATAATTTAAATTTAATTATAGTGCATATGTGTTTTTTGTTAAAAAAGACGAGGTGCATGTATGTTTTTTAAATAATGTAAATTTAAATATATTTCTAGTATGTAATTTTTTACACTTTTTTTTTTATCAATCTACCAATATTTTTGCTTAACTATTACTTTTTTTTGGAAGTTTGAAACACAAATCAAAGAACATCAACATTTATGAAATAAAAAACAGGATTCATAAATTTATATTTACATTTCATTTAATTACAAATTAAAAAAACACATATGAAATAATCGCATCTTTTCAAAAAAATCGTAAATTATCTTCATGTATAGATATGTTCATCAACTTCTAGGTCTTCAACGATCACCATCTTCATTAACCTGTAAGAATAATACACAAAAATAATTAAACCACAAACAAATAGAAAATGAAATTTAATCACAACAACTACGATAACACATATACACAATTTAAAACGCATATGCATTTTAGCGATTTTATACAAACAATAAAAAACAATGTACCGTTTATTAGATTTTATATTAACCTTTGAATACATATGCACAATTTTCACTAATTTTAAATTAATCTTGAAACACATACACACCTTTTTTTAAAACGCGTATGTACCATTGCTTAAAACATGTATGCACCGTTTCTTAAAACAAGTATGCACCATCCCATAAACATGTGTGCACTATTCCTTAAAACACATATGCACCATTCCATAAACACATATGCACATATCTACTTTTCTTTTAATACACGTATGTACCAATCTTTAAAACACGTATGCACCGTTCCTTTAATATACCAAATCATATCTACTTTTCTTTTTATACTCTTATGCACCATTCCTTAAAAGTCCTTTAATATACTACATGATTTACCTATCTGACCATGCATTTCTAATACCAAAAACACAAATAGAAAAACGTATTTTGATATGTAGAATAGCTTTAAAAAAAATAAGAATATTAACCTGTTGCCATTAATATCATTTGAAGTTGCCATTAACAATATAAACCAAAGATCAATTAATAAAATAATATGTGATAATTTTCATAACAATTTTATCACGTTGATCACACTATCCACTTTTTTACGAATTAATATGATCACATTCAAACCCAAATCAGTGAGTTTTTCTTTACATATATACAAGGCATACCCATTTTAAATGTTTAACAAATTAAGACACCAGATCCATAAGCTAAAATGTAGATTTGAGAACAAAAATTGTTTCCGTTTTTACATGTTGATAAATTCAAATTAATTAAAAAAAAAAAACTTACAAACCGAATTTGAGATAGGAGATGGGAAGATATCGACATCATTTAATTCCTTTCATTCCCGTCCGATCGTTCGTTCAATTAATAAAAGATGGAGTAGGGCTTGCTAGGTTTTTGTGAGTGATCAAAAGTAAATTAAAGAATGTTTAATGAGGTTGAAGATATGGTGATTGTGGTGTTAATCATTTGATCTTGGGATCATAGTGCTAATGGTGGCTTTAACCCTAATTTGGTTTCATAAGCCCATGATTTAATGGACGGTTTTTAATAAAGCTTTAACATTGAATGACTTTAATGCCCTTTTGTCTTTTCCATAAAATCTTGATCTTTGAACTAATTACCAATCTGCCATTATCATTTTGAGCCATTGATCAAACAATCCAAGAGTCTAAAAAGAGTTCTCGCAGTTCTCACACTTAACAGGGGTCTGAAAATAAAGTTACACTATATATATATATCCTACACTATATAATAGGCTAAGGATGACACGTCATAAACCTCTAACATTTGCCACCTCATTGCCACATATTCAACTCAGCCATGTAATTGCCTACATGGCACACACTTTTCATGCATGAATTTATCATTTTTTAAAAATTTGCAGCTAATGGGACTCGAACCCATGACCTCTTGAACAACCAACAAACACTCAACCACTAGAGCACTTGAGTTTTTGTGTTTAAAAATTTTAAAACAAAATATAGATGCTTAAAATTGAATGCATAAATCAGTTACAATTCAAACTATAATTAAGGAATGTTTGACAAAAATTAAAAAAATGCTACAATTCAAACTACATTTATTAATTTCGGTTACAATTTACGTCTCTTTAAATTCGGTATCCCTATATCAAAGGGATTATCAATTTAAAAAAGAATACATTAATTTTTTTGGTTTGATTCTAACAATTTTCAAAAAAAAATAAAAAATAAAATAAAAATAATTAAAATTAAAAAAATTCATAAAATCACGAATAATTTGAATGGCACAAATATTATCTCCAAGTTTAATATCCACTGATTTCAAAATCACGGCTAATGATATTCAAGATTATCATCTTCTTCCATTCAACAATCCATTTGTTACAATGAAGCCATATCATACCAGGTATTCAAGCCTATTATACTAGGGTTACATTAAAAGGGTATTTCATTAATTTTTATCATATCATGCTTTTTTAATCATAAGCCTAACATTCAAAGTTAATTATGTCCTCATATGATTATTAGGTCAGAGAAGAGCTAGAGAACATAGGCTGCCAAATAATAACATGTTGTGGTGTTAAGTTAGTTTCACAACTCGATGATGGTAATTCAGTAAGTCATTGCTCTTAATGTTAGGAAATTTCCTAGTCATTCGTTGTTTTAAATGATTTTAAAGATTATACATGTTTATGTTAAATACTTTCTGATTTTGGATATTGAGTATGAGCATGTTGTTTAAATAGAAGGAAAAAGTGAAAATCTTAGTGGACTTGTGATGCCTTTTACTTTTATAATTTTAAACATTTAAATAAAAGTTCACAGCTACTTTTATTTTCATATTTTTCGGTGAAATTTTTTCTATATCATGACAAAAGTCTAATGCCCAAGAACCAATTAGCGTAGAGTTAATGGAAGTTTCTTGGAACTGTGTACAACAAAGCTTGCTTAACAAGGGGCACAGAACAATACATTCAAAATAGCATTGTCATGGGAATCTAAAACTAATGACAACATCTGTTGCAATAACCTATACTTCGTATATCTGTATGATGTGTACATACTAAGCATCACATTCCCATAAAAAGTTTTATATGGTCATGTTTAAAAAGGCAAAGCAAGCAATACCTAGTTACTTCTACATAGTTAACTTTTTGTGTTTTACTTTTATTTACAACTTGATATCGGCAAAAATCATATAAAAATGAACTGGGCAAATATTTCATTGAAATAATGAGGTGGACTCATGGTTGCCTAATTATTGTTAACCAATTATTTTATTGACTACATGCTAGAAATATGCTAAATTTAGAGCTTTTGTTAGACATGTAATATCACATCTTAAAGGAAATCTAAAACATAAACAATGGTTTCATTCCCCTACTGTATTTAAAGGACTGGCAATTCATACAGGTGCATTCAAACTAAATATGGTTAGGACGTATCCAATATCTGAATCATGCGCTGGTGGTTTGGTTTGTTATAATTATGTTATCTGTTTTAAAGATTGCAGGAGTTCCCAAAGTATACATCATATACAACTCCACTGTATTTTCATGATGGTTGGCTGAATATGTATCTTAACTACTGTCACGTTCATGACGGCACTTATCAAAAGATAAACGGTGTACGATGTTCTGAGTGCTGTTTAGTGTACATGGGTTAGTCAAATCCCTTCTTCTTGATTTGTTGCAAAGAAAAGGTGTTGATGGTCCATGAACGTGGACACCTTTTCATGCTGATAGGTTTTTTCCTTATCGGTAAAATTGGAACCATTGTTGACTGCATATACTATAAGGATATAGGCATTGATGTCTCAAATATGTTTCCAATGAATTGGTTCACATCAGTTTGTTGGGCATTAGTTGTGGATAAATGAAAGGATTACGAACAATTTTGAAGGTTGTATGCGTTAATTATATGCTTAAGTATTTTAAAAACAGTTTAAGACCCACTCAATTCATTTGACCCGTTTCTCTATAAGATGCTTTGAAGTTTGAAATATGTTGACTACATTGTTGTTGCAAGTCTTTCTCTTAGAGGGTGTCTGGGATTGCGTTTATGGATAGGATTATTTGATTATTGCGTCTGAACAACGCAAATAATCTGTTATTGGTGTTTAGGAAAAACATGTCTAACATCGATTATTTGCGTATAGCTACCTTCAAACCGCACTTCTCTAATAATCCATAGCCAATTGTTTCCACAAAACGCCTTATTTCCAGTAACCAAATTACCATTATGCCCCTTATCATAGTTTTGGAAGTCAAGTATGCGATCGTTCTCTTACAACTCAAGCGATTCTTTCAAGTGACATGGAAGAGGAGTATGGTGATTCTCTTAAAAAGGGGCACTTCTACTTAAGGGAATCTCAAGTTGCGTTTTGGCAAAATACACGACCTTATATTCAAATTTTTAAAGGTTTTCTAATTTTACAGCTAAACTATATGTAGGTCAGAGAAAATCAGTCAGGAGATTTCACTAAAATGTGTCGACAGTTCACTAAAGGTTCATGAACATTCTCCGATCAAGATCATGGATGGATTGTCTCAGACTGTACAGCTGAAGCATTAAAGGTAAGTGTAAAAAATTGGGATTTCAGATATGTCTAATGTTATTATCACAAATAATAACAATTATCTCATCTTATATGTACAGCTGAAATGCAATGTGACTAATAATAACAATTATCTCAGTTCCTTATCATTGTAATATGGCAGGTATCACAATCCTGACTTTGTGGATGAGCGTCATCAACATTGTTACAAGGTTAGTCATACTCTTGATTATTTGATATAGTAGTGAGTAGTTTTGACTATTTGATATAGTAGCCATTTCTTATACGTTAATTCACAATCTATTATTTTATGTGTCAATTGCAGCCATCGCTTATGCAGTTTCATGATTAATTTATATCATGGGCTTGGGACATTGATCTATGCTCGGATTGGGATAGTAGAATGAAGTAGTTCATCACAGGATTGGAATGAATTAGAGCTTAACTCATCTCAGGTTTGAGTTTTTCTTCTTACACATCTTAGTTTTCAACTTTTCTTTTTTGTTGGCAGAATACCATTTCCAAAATTTTAGAGTTCTTAACACCTACAAATGAGTAGCTACTATCAACTTTTAAATGACGGGTATAAATGGGTTAAGTCCTAATATAGATGCTTTTCTACAGGTCAAGATGTGTCTGATGTGCTTCTGTTGAGAATGGCAAACGCTCATTGACCTTATTGCATGAACTTCATAAACATAGTTAATCTATTAATGTAGATTACAGAAGCTACACAACAATAGCACATCTTATTTTTTTCAATAAAGCTATTATAGTGGTAGTAAATAATTTAAATACACTTTTTGTGTTACAATTATCAACAATAAGAAGTCATTACATGTTTTAAACGTTGCTGTTTCCATGGATGAATGAATATAATTTTAGAAGCTATAGCCCGTATATAGAGTGTTCTTTCTGTAAATAATTTCGCACTTAATCTTTATTGGCAAATATAGTGGTGAAATGCTAATTACGCTGAAAAAACAGGTTGAAAAAGATAATTTGACAGTAGAGAATAAAAGCTGCAAGAAGACCTCATCTATGATTGTGGACGGATTTTGGACCCTGCTTTGTATCTTGGATCTTGGACAGTTGCGTAACAGTCAAACTTTGACTTAATACTATACAAACTGAAGGGGCGTTTGCAAGAAATTGGGGTTTTCAAGCTTGAATATCATACAAGTATTGATGTCTTGGTGTTTAGTGTTTACAGATGGCACATGGACATACAAGATACACATAATTGACATTATACCCAGGCAAGTTGGTGATGGTTGCCATTTTTAAGTAATCACAACTTTTGTTTTTTAATTTTTTAACAAATATTTGTGTTGTTATACGATCAACATAGGTTGCCATTTTTTTTAAGTTTTCATATACTATCACAGACAACTTCCTTTTACTTACACTTTTGTTTTTTAAACTTATTAGGTGTTCACGGAATGGGAATTGGGTATTCAACTGATAAACGCTCATGGCATACATTTTCTTTTCAAGGCTATCAAAGATGGAAAACACCGAAGTTTAGTATTTTAATAGTTAAAAACCAAATTATTCATCGTATCATTGACATATTAGTTATTATTCCTTTCAATACTAATGGAACTTATATACATTCATTGTTGTTTGTTGATTCATTCACACATGTATCTATTTAAAGAAAATTTTTCTTTAGAAATCCCCGTGATTCCACAGGTTTCGCATATGAATAACCCTTATGTAATTAATTTATTATGATACTTATTATTGTTATTTTTATGTATAATGCATGAGCAATATACTTATAATTTCTAATTTATTTCCTACAACATATTTGACTTATTCATTATTTATTTCATGCTTAAAAAAAATTCGACAAACAATTTTATGAAGCGTACCCGCCCATCGGGCGGGTTATGAAGCTAGTATATATATATATATATATATATATATATATATATATATATATATATATATATATATATATATATATATATATATATATACTTCCTCCATCTCAAAATTATTGTCCATATTTCCCTTTTTGGATGTCTCAAAATAATTGTCCACATTCCTTATTTAGT